>JAVUPR010000265.1:8127500-9327500 GCA_036785695.1 Gentiana straminea
TGGAAGATGGTAGGAAAATTTGATGGAAGGGACTTCTTTTATTACTTCAAAACTTCTTGATTTTTGCTTGATACAAACATTATGGCTTGGGTCCTATTTATAGTACTAGTCTTCAACTAGGATTATTTCTAGAGTCTTCCACATTATTCCTTTACTACCTTATTCTAGTGTCTTCCATACAAGATAATTTATTAACTCTCTAGAATTCTCCACACAAGTATATCCTACAACATAATTCTAGATTGAATCATACAAGTTTCTAGAACTTGGACCTTAAGGCCTATTTAATTTTGGACTCTTTGAGAAATTAAGGCTCAAAATCAAGTTTACATTTCAACACCCCCTCTTAAACTTGATTTTTCTTTACTCCAATCAAGTTTCTCATCTTCACAAAGACTTCTTGCTTAAGTGGTTTTGTAAAGATGTCTGCCACCTGATCATGTGTCTTCACATACTCCACTTGCACATTCTTTCTTGCAATGCACTCCCTTATGTAGTGATAGCGCGTATCAATATGCTTACTTCGATCATGATGGACTCGGGTTTTTGGCCAAAGCTATAGCCGACTTGTTATCCACGCGAATAGTAGTTGGATCTTCTTGTGCCAAACCCAACTCCTTTAACAGATTTCGTAGCCAGACTGCATGACAAACACATGAGGTAGCAGCTACATATTCTGCTTCACATGAAGAAAGGGTGACTATCGGTTGTTTCTTTGACATCCATGTGAAAGTGGTGTCTCCCATATAGAATGCGAAGCCGGTTGTACTCTTACGGTCATCCACATCTCCGGCCCAATCACTATCGCTGTAACCCACAAGCTTGTACTTGTCTGAAACCGAATAGTATAATCCATAATCTATCGTTCCTTTGAGATACCGGAGAATTCTCTTTGCACTTTTCCAGTGAGTTATTGTTGGATTCTCCATGTAATTAACGACTGATTACTCCAACCGCATAGAGAATGTCGGGTCTTGTACAAGTCAGGTACCGTAAACTTCCAACCATGCTCTTAAAGAGTGTTGGGTCTATTCTCTCTGATTTGTCGTATTTTGACAACTTGATTCCACACTCTATCGGTGTACTTACTGGCTTGCAATTTTCCATTTTGAACCTTTTGAGAATCTCTCTTGTGTATCCTTCTTGTGAGATGAAGATTCCATGATCCTCTTGTTTTACTTCAATGCCATGATAATATGCCATTAGTCCAATATCTGTCATCTCAAATTCTTTGGCCATATCCTTCTTTAACTCCTCAATCATTTTCGGATTGTTGCCGGTGAAGATCAGATCGTCCACATATAGGCAAACTATTAGAATATTTTCCCCTTTTCTTTTAACATAGAGAGCATGCTCATATGGGCACTTCTTAAAGCCTTTCTCTTGAAAATACTTGTCTATGCGGCTATTCCATGCTCGAGGAGCCTGTTTTAGCCCATAAAGTGCCTTCCTTAACTTCAAAACTTTGTCTTCACTTCCCTCGATTTCGTAACCGGGTGGTTGCTGAATATACACTTCTTCTTCAAGAATCCCATTTAAGAAGGCAGATTTTACATCCATCTGATGTATTTTCCACCTATTTTGAGCTGCCAAAGAAATGATTAGTCTTACAGTTTCTAGTCGAGCAACGAGAGCAAAAACCTCTTCGTAGTCGATGCCAGCTCTTTGACTATACCCTTTTGCCACTAATCTCGCCTTATATCTTTCAACTTCTCCTTTGGCATTTTTCTTTGTTTTATATACCCACTTCACACCGATCGCCTTGTGACCTTTTGGAAGTGTAGCTAACTCCCAAGTATCATTTTTCTTAATTGCCTTTATTTCTTCATCCATTGCGTCTTTCCAGTTTTGGCTCCTCGCAGCCTCTTCAAAGTCCATTGGCTCACAATCAGCAAAAAAGCAAAATAAGGTAAGATCATTTTGGTTTTCTATTACCTCATATATTTCTTGTAGACTCCTAAAGCGTGGAGTTCTTTCTTCTGAGCTTTCATTTGATGACAATACGTCTTCTTGGGTAGTTGCAACTGGTGAAGCTGGAGGGGTAATGGGCTCCTCTCTTGGTTGCTCCATGTCATCCTCGTCAATGTAAGGGAAGAAGTTATAGTCATCCTCACATGTCTCCCAATCCCATTCTCCTTCTTCATTAAATATAACATCTCGACTAATGATTGTTTTTCTAGTATTCGGATTGTAAAGCTTGTATCCTTTGGTGTTGGAGTCGTAACCAACAAAAATATACTTCTCACTTTTATCATCCAACTTTCTTCTATGCTCGTCAGGTATGTGAACATGGGCTATGCTCCCGAAAACTCGTAGATGAGAGACTCCAGGCTTTCTCCCACTCCATGCTTCTTGTGGTGTCTTGCCCCATACACTTCTTGTTGGTGACCGATTTGACAAGTACACTGCAGATGCAACAGCCTCTGCCCAGAGCTCCTTTGGAAGTCTATTGCTTTTGAGCATACTCCTCGCCATATCAAGGATTGTTCTATTCTTTCTTTCGGCGACTCCATTTTGTTGAGGGGACCTTGGAACCGTCAATGGCCGACGTATTCCATTTGCACTACAAAACTTTTGAAATTCATTTGAGGTGAATTCTCCTCCCCGATCAGATCTCAAGGCTTTGATCTCTAGGCCACTCTCTTTTTCCATGGCAGCTTTAAATTTCTTAAACATCTCAAAGACCTCTGATTTTTGCTTCAAGAAATACACCCATGTTTTTCTTGAAAAATCATCGATGAAGAGGAGGAAATAGTTACTCTTACCAAGAGAGCTTGGCTTGATTGGACCACACACGTCTGTATGTACGAGTTCTAGTGGTTTTTGAGCTCTTGAAGTGGATTCCTTCGGAAAACTTTTCCTAAATTGTTTTCCAAGTAGACACCCTTCACATACTTGATCGGGATGACGAATGCTGTGTAATCCTCTCACCATCTCCTTTTTGGAGAGCAACTTTAGACCTCCAAAATTGAGATGCCCATATCGAAGATGCCAAAGCCAAGATGCATCTTTGTAGCATGCCTTGAGACACTTTGCAACATCGTTTTGAATGTTTATCACAGACATCCTATTCCTTGTCATCGGCACCTTAGCAATTAAGTTGTCTGCTTTGTCTCGTATAGAAAGGTTATTATCTCTTAAGTGAATATCATAACCTTTCTCCAAAAGTTGCCCAAGACTCAAGATGTTGCTCTTCATGTTTGGGACATAATAGACATTGGAGATGAATTGATGTTGTCCATTCTTCAATCGGATAAGAATTTTACCTCTCGCCTTTCATCGCTATTTTAGAGTCATATCCAAAGGATACATTCCCGTTCTGATTCATCAAGCTCCACGAACATGCTTTTTCTCCCACACATATGATTGCTTGCACCGGTATCCAAGTACCATCCTTCTCCAATTTCATGGCCTTTGTAAGCTAGAAGTAGAGTACCATCTTCTTGATTTCTTTCTTCAACATAGTTGGCCTTTTCTTCAACTCTATTAATTTTAGGAGCTCTACATTCGGAGGCATAGTGACCAGGTTTTTCACAATTATAACACTTCACATATAACTTATCATTCCTTGATCTTGAGTTGCCTCTTCCACGTCCTCGTGATAGAGTTCCTCCCCTTTGAAAATTGTCGTTGTCGTCAATCGATTGTCGACGTTGTCCATATCCTTGTCCACGTCCTCGTCCTCGACCGCGGCCTCTACAATATCCCTGGTGGCGAATGTGTTGACTTTCACTATGATTGTTTGTTTCCTTTCTTGGATTAACTTGAGTATTGAAGAGTTGTTCCACAATCTCTTCCTTTTTCTTTTTCTTTTCTTCATAAGCTTGTAAGGAACCCAAGAGTTGTTCTATAGTCATGGCTTCCAAGTCCTTAGTTTCTTCGATGATAGCAACAATATGCTCAAACTTAGGATTTAGCGATCGAAGAATCTTTTCCATGATCTTTACGTCATCGGGGTTTTCACCATTCCTCTTTAGTTGATTAGTAATGGTTAATACTCTAGAGAAATAGTCGGAGACGACTTCTCATTCTTTCATATGCAAAGCTTCGAACTCAGCTCTTAAGGTTTGAAGACGTACTTTCTTGACTGGATCTGGCCCTTTATAGGAAGTTTGAAACTTCTCCCATGCCTCTTTGGCAGTCTTTGCTTTCGATATCTTTTCAAAAGCATCCTCATCCAACCCTTGATAAATGAGGTAGAGAGCTTTCTTGTCTCTCTTTCTTGAGTCTCTCAAACTATCCTTCTGAGTTTGAGATAAACCACTTTCATTATTCGGCTCATCGTAGCCTTTCTCTACTATCTCCCATACATCTTGTGATCCAAGGAGGGCCTTCATCTTGATGCTCCAATTATCATAATTGCTTTTGTTGAGCATCGGGACTTGAAAGGGAACCATGCCGCTGCTAGCCATTTCTTGATATGATCACGAACCTTGCTCTGATACCACTTTGTTGGAATGAGATATTATTAATGGAGAAGTATTTGAGAGTGGAAGATGGTAGGAAGATTTGATGGAAAAGACTTCTTTTATTACTTCAAAACTTCTTGATTTTTGCTTGATACAAACATTATGGCTTGGGTCCTATTTATAGTACTAGTCTTCAACTAGGATTATTTCTAGAGTCTTCCACCTTATTCCTTTACTACCTTATTCTAGTGTCTTCCATACAAGATAATTTATTAACTCTCTAGAATTCTCCACACAAGTATATCCTACAACATAATTCTAGATTGAATCATACAAGTTTCTAGAACTTGGACCTTAAGGCCTATTTAATTTTGGACTCTTTGAGAAATTAAGGCTCAAAATCAAGTTTACATTTCAACATGGGTTGCCTCGTTTTAAGCATAATGTTTGATTATGATTTATGGGTAAAGAAAGATTACGGCTTGATTGATTCCTAGATGATGATAACTATACATAATCCGCCTCGACATATCTTTACTACCACCCATGGCTCTTAAAAGGGTAATCATGTCATTTATTACAATCACTTTTCAGGAATAATTTTTTAGTTAAAGGTTGTGGAGGACTGTTTTTAATCTAAAATGGGAAAAAAAAAGACAAGAAAAAAAGATAGTGGTTGAGAAGGACAAAAACGCGCATGTTACTACATGTGTTACTACATGTGGTTGTGGCAACATGTAGTAACACATGTAGTAACATGAGCGTTTTTGTCCTTCTCAACCACTATCTTTTTTTCTTGTCTTTTTTTTCCCATTTTGTATCTTATTTTGTCCTTCTAGCCCGCGACCCCATAATTTTTTCGCATGATTTAGTTAGTCATCAAATTCAAGAGTTTCAAGAATGTGGTGTTTTTCGCTTAGCGATACAGCTTCCATTTGTCGGCAGTCTTGTTAAGCCTTATCCGCCATCGTTTAGGTGCAAAAAAAAGATATACATGTTAGGTGTAATGCCCGAAAGACAATTTTGTAATTGTTTTATTTAATAAATGAAATGATGTTATTATTCATATTTATTATTCTCATATTCACCGATGTGACAATAGTATTTACACTACAGAAAACCCTAAGTATATCGTTTATGTAATCACTTAACTCAGTGTATGGTATATACACGGGAGGATTGAGTTAGTGAAGATGTACTTAAAATACAATTAGCCCGTAGTGAAGTTAATCGAGAGTATCGGGTCTCTCCTTTAACGTGCTATTAATGCGCCCGAACACAATATGTGTGATTGTCTTATCCGGACTTTCGGTTAAGAGAACCTAATGGGGCATTTATATATGATAGATATATCATATAGGGGTGGACCGATTTGATTAGAGTTCACGATATAATTCCGTAATCGAGAAGTCTTATCGAATCAATGGATGATCATATTTATGGATATATCTTAATCCCGAGGTGATCACGGTCAAGCGCTTGAATCGGTATGAGGTTTGACTTGACGGTTAAGGATTACACCGAGTCCGTGGTCCGAATTACCCCATCTTGGCATTGTACTTGGATTGAGTGAGTAGTCCGTGTTATCACGGATACGGAATCCATTCCTTCCATTTATGGAAGTAGATAGACGATTCCCTTATTTGTTAGCCCTAAGAAAATGATCGATCCCGGGAGTTCACATTTGACTAATTAGCTACTAGTCGGTTATGTGCACTAATTGATCACTAGGGGGTTAATGGTAAATAAGGATAAGAGGTTACGAAAAGGGTTAACGGTAACTTCCCGATTTAGAATGAACGATCTATGGAGGATTAATCCATATGTAATGATTATATCAATGGACGCTTATTATTATTCTCGTGAGGAGATAAATATAATCTTATAATCGGAGGAGTGCGATCACGGGATTATGGTGGCATATTCCCGTGATTGATTTATCGAATATAATTATTCTATAATTATTTATTTGATTTATCGGAGCCGCCGATTATTAGTCCATGGTCCCCGACGCGCCTCCTAATATAGCATAGCTATTCTCGGACGTCGAATCCTAATAATATTAATTTAGTTCTTGTTGGACTTTATTAAAACGATATGTGAATTAATTGTTTAGTGAATTATTAAATTAGTTGGGCTAAATAATTAAAATACACGGAAAAGACATTTTTCGTGACTTGCTAAAAAAAATAGTGTGTTGATTTTTGACCTCATTGGTCAAATATATAGAAGGTGCGCATGGACCTTTCAAAAGAAAAAAAAGGTGCGCATATTTTGTGTTATTATTTAATTATTGGAAAATTGGTTTTTCTTGGATAATTATTTAATGTGTGATTTATCTTTTATTTGTTAAATGATAATTCATGAAATATTAGATAATAATATGATTTATCCTAATTTGTTTGGGATAATTATTTTATTTATCTTTTATTTGGAAAAAGGATTAATGTAATAATTATCTCTTAATTATTTAATCCTTGGAGGACAAGGATTACTCTCCTATATAAAGAGAGTTAGCCCCAAGTCTAAACACACAAGCAAATTTCGACTTCACCATATTATTTGGAGAAGGAAAATTTTTGGCCAAGGGGAGATGAGAGGAAAAGCTTGGAGTTTTTCCGGGTAGCGTGTCGGAAGGGTTCGAGTCGAGAATTCCTTCCACCGGGAATTGCTTGGATCACACGTGCGGAAGATCGTGGTGCTCTTCACATCTTCTTGCAATCTTTCTCTTGCGGTTCTTCAACTTGGTTTTAGAGATCCAAGAGGTATGATCTACAACCCCCTTGTAGATATAGATCTAATTGTTTTATTACGTTTACTTTATAGATCTAGATCCATAAAATCGCTTCCGTTGCGGATGGTATTACTAACAGTGGTATCAGAGCGCCAAGGGGATCTATATTTATTCGTATAAAATATTAGATCTAGGAGTGGAAAACATGTAGCTTTTATTTTAAATTTTGGCCGATGCATGTTTACATATTTTTTTATGTTGTTGCGATTGTTGTGGTTGAAGAGATGGATTGGGGTTGGCATTGTTTACCCGTTAGATCTATTGTACACTCATATGAACGATGAAAATTCGTTCATATGAGTATAGGAAATTATGTAATTTATCTTTATTGCAAGTTTAATTTCCAGCAAATAGATCTAGTTAGTAGCTGTTTAGTATTTTTTCTTTTCCCGTTGATCGAACCGTTGAAACGAAGATCCCTCCGGTCAGAATCAAGATTAGAAGATGATGATCAACTCCACAAATTTTGGCGTCGATCAGAGTCCGTTTCAATATCCGTTTGATGCTTCGAAGAGGCTGCTGTAACAGAAAAACGCAGGATTCACAGAAACACTACCTGTGTCTTCCTCGATTTTCTGGGAGAGTTTGGACCATTGAAACGAAAATCCGACCGTTCAGATTGATAAAATTGGAGTTTTGGAGGTACCATAAAAATTGCAGGTCGATCGGGATTCATCTCGATTCCCGATCTGCCTCAGGAAGTCCTTGATGCAGTGCAGTCAAAGTCAGATTCAGCAGCAAGTTTGGCGGTTTACTGGAGAAAATTGGTAAGTCAAAGCACCGATCCAACCGTCCATATTGAAGTTCAAGGAGTGTAGATATGATCTGGAAAGTTTCGTCCCGATCCGAGTTCGTTTAGTATGCCGATCGTCGAAGAGTTCGAACAGCTACAGATTTAGTTAGAAAGTAGTAAACCCTAGTTAGGGTTTTGGTTGTTTTTTATTTTCTAATAGATTAGATATGGGGGTGCCAACGATCCATCTCGGTGTTTAAATTTTCCGCATTTATTTTTTATGTGTTTGATCATAAAATAGATATAAAATCGGAATTGCCATGACATACGCATCATATCATAAATCCACTCCATGCATACATGTAGCATTTTAATTTTGGTAATTAAAATAGGCATGTATACAAACTCGTGTAATTAGTTGAAATTTTATTAATATGTGGTAATTAATTTAATTTAGTAACTAATTAAAGATCCGAGGACGGGTTATGAAACCGAGATGGATCGTTGGCACCCCCGTATCTAATCTATTAGAAAATAAAAAACAACCAAAACCCTAACTAGGGTTTACTACTTTCTAACTAAATCTGTAGCTGTTCGAACTCTTCGACGATCGGCATACCAAACGAACTCGGATCGGGACGAAACTTTCCAGATCATATCTGCACTCCTTGAACTTAAATTTATATATTAATTGCCCGAAACCAGTTCCAGATCGAATTATAGAATATAGATACTTAAATTATATCCATTTGTTGTTGTTGTTGTTGTTGTTAGAGGTTTTTTTTTTTTTATTCATATATTTTTCAGTTCTCTTTCCATGATGTCATAATTAAACGCTTCAAAAAATAATTATTGATCAGGTGATGAATTTTAAGTTAATTGTGCTTTGCATGGGATCGTTGCTGCTGCATCTTGTAACGAAGATTTCGGGTTCGAATACAAGTGAAGACAAAAGTGTGTGTGCATGTGTTAAAAAAAAAAAAATTTAAAAAAAGGAAAATTCACAACTCAACATCTGAAGTACAAACCATGCAGAAACGACATCCAGACAACACAGCAGAGCCAAGAATCCATTAAGGAGCAACCAATGGGCATTCAATTCAAAATAACAAAATCAGGCAAGAATTTACACACACACACACACATATATATATATATATATATATATATATATATATATATATATATATATATATATATATATATATATATATATATATATATATATATAACAAGCATGATTAATCACATCGCAATAATATTTATATCATATCAACAACTCAATCAGGATTGTGACACCCCATTCCGAAAGCCGAGCCCTTAACCGGAAATAAGTGTCTGACACGGGCGCAACCAGCCCTTGCAAGCAAGGAGGTGAGCATGGTATACTTACCAAAATATTTGACAAAGCTAAACATAACAGAGGGGGGAAAAAAACAAGGTACGAGAGTCAAACAATCAGACACTAAACAGCCAAAAGATAGAAGATCTTCTTCTACCATCAAGGGCACAAATTAATGGTTATTCATAATTTTTAAACAGCAAGGAATGAGATCAATGCATATATACTCGTAATGAGGAGATCGATCACTGCACGGATCACTCGTTTTGATCACAAAATGTGGTGCGCACAATCATTGCACGGATCACTGAACCCGGCCCTCACCCAACAGGAGAGAATCTAAACTACAAAAAGTATATATGTACGTGGTACACTACGTTTTCAATGTGATTTGTGTTGGAGAAAATGTGGAATTGAATTAAAAATGAATTAAAAATGATTTTATAATCATTTTATTCAGTGACTTTATAAGCGTATTTCGGATATATTCTTGTATAGAATATATGTAATGTTTTATTAATTCTGAAAACTACGTGAGTCGTAGATGAATTCAGGATTTGGAATCATTCAATTCGGATAACGAGTGAATGAGAAATTAACGCTTAAAGTCGGTTTGTTGGAAAATTAATGATAAGTCATATTGGGCCTATTGGGCTTAAGTGTGTGTTATGGAAAGGAAAAATGGGAAGAAACTTTTCTCCCACATTGGTTGGAAGAAGGAAAAAGAAGCAATATTTATATGATATTGTTTTAGTGTAGTTGGAATAAGAAACCAACATTATACACCGTTCTCTACGCGGGCGCAGGGGGGTGCAAATCCAATCCGGATTTACCCTTGGGCTTGTGCACGCCCGCGTGTCCTGCGTACACGAATGCAGCTCGATTCGAAGGTTCACAGTCAGAGTTCGGTTTTGCAACTGTTAATTTTAGAACGAACGACTTCAGTCTGCTGAGGTGAGCCATCAGCAAGGCTGCTGAGACTGTTCCGGTTCCTGTCCAACATTAATGCATGAATAAAGCTGAGGCTTTTGGCTTTCCAGTTCCAACATTATGATGATATTAATGACAATTAATTCGAGCTGAGGCTGTTCATTTTCCATCAGTTTTTCCATGTCCTCTACTATATATACGAGCTACATGAATGGGAATTACATACAAGAAATACAACACAGAGTTGCATACATTCATATCATTCTTTTGCATACTGTTCTTGCATCAAGTGAAGAGATCCGAAACACGGTTAGAGTTCGCCGGTGTTCGAGTTTGCGATACCGCTATTCGAAAGGTAATCCGAGAATTCCCTGGGAGACAATTCGTCGCAAAACGGGGTACATACCGGGGCAAATTTGTCTTAAGGACGAGTTCGTCTCGGCTCAGATCGTGCATATCCTTTCATTTCATTATGTATCTTTGTAATTCTTTATTTGAATAATAAAATTGTTGATTTAATTTTCGTTTATTTATTTTAATTATACACGGGTGATAACAATTTGTGCTTCACATTCAACATGTAGCTAGGAACATTATGTACCTTTTCAAAACAGAATGCAAACACACACAAAATGAGCATATATATATATATATATATATATATATATATATATAAGAAAGACACATATTATCTGATACATATTCATATAATAACAAAATTTTCGCTACATGTTTACGAAATTACAATCGAAAACAAAAAGTAAATTGACAGTGAAACATAGAACGCTAACATAGCCTACATGTAACAAATAAGAGCTGTTTAAATATTATTGATCTATAACCAATATATATATATATATATAATATATATATATATATATATATATATATATATATATATATATATATATATATATATATATATATATATATATATATATCAGGACGGTACGTAATATTATTTTGACCTCAGGGGACTTGTCCATATTCAGCATCAGTCTTCAATTTGACAAGAGGAGTTACTTTGAAGCGCTTCTGTAAAGAATTAACAATAATACTGCCAAATAATACTGCCAACAAAGGGAAGGTAACAAAGAGACTCATTTTGTGCGATGGGTGTTTTCTCCAGAATTTCATGGGTAACTAAATCATACAAATAAATTGTTCCTTTGTCGCGACCGTAATAGATAATTTTTCCCTTATTATTACCCTCTAAAATAGCCATAGGTGTGTAACACGAGTCGTGTGGAATGTTACATATACTTATCATTATCCATGAATCCTTTAAACCGTAATCCTTCATCACCCAAATGACAAAATGGTTCCACGCACTATCGGTTAAAGCTAAGCAACCATTAATCAACATAGACAGTCTCAAAGAAGAATTTTTCTCAAGAACATCAGGTAATAGCATATACCTGTGTTTATCGGTTCTAAGATCAAATACTAGAATGTAAGTCTTCCTAGTATTCGTATCTTTATCATAAGAGAGAAAAGTCCAATGTAAAGCACAATTAACTAAGACCCCATCGTCAAAACAACATGCTCCACAGGTGCGAATGTTATGACTATGATCAAGATATGATCTTTTTCTACTCCATGATTTACTTCTCATACTGTAAACTTCAAACACATACTCTTTATACTCACCATCATCACGAGTTGCTATCATAACCTTGTAGTCGTCATTCAAATCATTATATCCAAAGCCGTAAAACCGTATTCTTCTCCTCTCCTTATGGGGGTCATGATATCGAGAGCCAGTATAAGGTACATCCCATGATGAATTTGTTAGCGGATTGCACACAGTGATATCATATTCATATTCAAAATATGACCTACGAATCAAACAAAGTAAACCATGACAACAACCTACGATCCTGAAGAACATTGAGGGTGTCGATATTTCATCAAAAGGGTGGTGGATCTGCATCTGCTGAATTTCACGACCTAATTCTATGTTGTTTTCCCCTATGACTGAAAGTTGTACCGCGTGTATTGTAGAAACACATCGACCTTGCTTGTCAGGATAAGCTTTTTTATAAACTAATATGCTTGGAGTTTGGTCGGATTGAGACTGATTGAGATGCAGCTTAACGAATTTTCTGTTTGAAATCAGTTTCTTCCATGATTTCGATACACTCTTGAATCGAAGAAGAGATTTTGTGGGCAAACTTACCAGCACAAGAACAAGTAAATCCTCAGGTAAATCACAAATTGACATTGATCGAATGTTTGGTTGAAATTTAAAAGGATGAACTCCTTGCTCTTTAACCTGACAACCCTAAGACGAAAACATAAAAGATACACATTTAAAAAATAAAAATAAATGAAAGATAATACGAAGAAAGCCTCACAGTTTTATGATGACTTTATATATTGGATTTGTGGGCGGCAGTAGGGTTTACGCAATAAAAAATAGGGAAAATTAGGAAAAGGACAATAAAATTTGTAAAATTAGGTAAAATTATATATACATGCACTAAAAGAACAAATTTTATTAAAACAATTTGCCCCTCTTTTCACCCCTAAAAAGCTACCACGTTTTCTTAACCACCACACCCCCCCCCCCCCCCCCCCCAAAACAAAAACAAAAAAACCTACTTACACCCACGTTCAACTCATTAAAAAACAACAAAAAAAAAACTTTCTATTTAATTTTTTAATCCATTACATCTTTTAATCTATGCTTTTATTTTGAGATATTTAATCTACGTTTTCGATAATCATAATTTTTCATTATAAATTATATTTTTTTTGTTTACTTTATTTTGATCCTGGTATTGTCATAATGTCAATTAGTAGTGTCGATTTGAATGTACCTACTTATTTATTTACGATAATCGATGTGAAAGTCAGTTCCAAAACATTGTATGACCATGGTTATTGTCATAGTTGTTATAATGTCCATCAATAATGTCAAATTGGATGACACTACTTATGTATTCACGCTGAATTGGTGTGACACTGGTTATTGACACTGCTGTCACTTTGCCGATTACTAGTGGTGTCATTGTCTGATACTGATTATTGATACTACTTTCATAGTGTCAATTAATAGTGATAAATTGAATGAAATTTTTTCGGTGAATCAAAGGGGACAATTAGAAGTGACATTATGAATGACACTATTTATTTAATTTTGGTGAATCGGTATGACAATTAATAGTATCATTGTTTGAAACTGATTATTGTCACAGTGTTAATTAGTAGTGACAAATTGAATGACACTATTTATGTTTTTTCGGTGAATCGGTGTGGCAATTAGTACTGTCATTGTGTTGCATTGATTATTATCAATACTGTCATAGTGTCAAATAGTAGTAACATATTGAATTACACTATTTGCTTACTATTGGAAAATTGGTATGGCAATTAATAGAGATATATTCTCCGAAAATGGTTATTGTCACTCGTGTTGCCAATTGGTATGTGGTAACGAATTGACATGTTTTTTCGTAAAAAAAACATGTCAGTTCGGAAATTACATCGGAATGATACTAATAATATATCAAAATAAATAGGATGAAAAAATGTGAATTATGATGAAAAAATTATTATAATTTGATGTGTAGGTTAAAAGATACGGTTGATTAAAGATTTGCATACGATATAGATTTATTTTTATTTAAAAAAAATCCAGTTCCCTACAAAAAAAAAAATTTGTATGTTGCTGAACGTGGGTGCATTTGTTGTTTTAATTTTTATTTTTTAAAAAAATAGATTTTAAGGGTATTTTTGTACTTTACACATAAAAAATTATTCTTTTTACTATATTTTTCTTGATAGTGTCATTTTTACTAATTTTGATTTTTTTTTTGTCCTTTTGAATAACCCACCCTAAAAAATATATAAGTAAAAAAAAATATTATATATAGGCAAATTTTATGGTTAATGACCATCAAACTCACTTTTGATTTCAATGCTTGACAATTGATTTACATATACACAATTACTCTTGTGATAACATGTGTTTATTGAGTTTTGTGGTCATTGACAACCATATATATATATATATATATATATATATATATATATATATATATATATATATATATATATATATATATATATATATATATATATATATATATATATAACCCGTGCCGTGCACGGGTGATGTAAAATTAAGAAAAAAAAAAAGAGTTTTCAATAGAAAAAAATCATCAATTTTTTCGGGGTTCTTTCATTTTTCACCGGTGTCCTCTGCAACGGTTAACATAAAAATAAAATACTCATGTGTATCACAGAAGTTAAATATGTATATAGATGTATACAAATTTACATGCATGGATAGATAATCATTTAATAAGAAGTCGGTCAATACTAGCAACTAATATTTCCATCAGAAAGCTTCAAAACAATTCTCTACCGGTCAACATTAGCAACTAATATTTCCATCAAAAAGCTTCAAAACAATTCTATACTAAATTACTAAATAAGCATCGAAAGAAAAGAAAAAAAATAAAAAATAAAAAATAAGAGTTAAAGTAATATTGCCTCCAATAAACCTATTTTTCGTTTAGTTGCACTACAAACTCAAGGCAACATGCAACATCAACGGCACATTTGTTAAGTTTCATTTAATCTACAACACCTAGTCAGAAACTCATGCAATGCATGCACCGAAAAAAATCATTTAACATAGACTAATACAATATTTGAAGCATAAAATCAACACAAAAAGACATGATTTGGCCATATCAGTTGTATACCATTTATGCACATGGAAGGAAGTTTCAGAATATAATTGACATTTAATTTGAACAATTTTGATAAGATTCTTTGATAGCTCTGAGGAAGATTAAATTAATCACTCATGCCAAATGAAGAGAATTATAGTATATGCACATCAAAAACATATGTTACTTGCTACTTATACATGCAATGAAATACATGTAAATGCATAAAATCTACATTTTGTCATCCGGAATGAGTGTTTTTGCAATCACCTCAAGGGAACCAATTATTGATCGGACCATTTTTTCCTGCTCTGAAATTCAAAAAAAATAAAAATCTGTATAGTATGGAATACTTTAGACATAAAACTGATGTAGAAGAAATCAACATAACAAATAAGAAAATTACAATTTGGTTTGCTGAAGTAGGTGGATATCTGTGATTTGTCTCAATACCTCATCAAATGATACATTGTTGAACTGGTATCTTCAGTTTCTGCCTCTCTAACAACATCCCAATCTTTTTACGTCATTTATTTTGTCACAGATTTCCATGTTCAGTGCATTCCAAATGAAACAGAACCATGTCTTTGTAACGCCCCGTTCCCGGACACCGAGTCATTATCCGGAAAAGGAACGTTCGGCACGTATAAAATAAAAATAAATTCACGTTATACGTAAGTCTCTCTACGTCGTATCAAAAATAAGCAAACGGAAACAAAAGACTCGGGTATAAAATTTCGAACATCCAAGAATAGAAATGAAATCTAAAGATGGAAATGTAACTTATCACATTCAAGGAAAATACGATATCCAAAAGAAATGTAACGGTGCTACAAGTCTCGAAAGACCAAAAGTCTAAACCAACAATACTAAAAACAGTCTAATAAATGAATAACAAAATAAATAAATGTAAAGTCTTCAATGAGGCGTCGTCAAACGTCGTCATCGAACTCCTCCTCGTAAACATTATCAACATGTTCGTCTTCTCACCCCCAAACACATAGAAAACATGCATTTGAGGTAAGTACAACGTACTTAATAAGAAAGAGAAGCTATGACAACAATTACAATTTGTGGAAATATTACTCAGCAGACTCAGTCTGCTGAAGCCTCAGCAGGGTGCTCAGCAGATTGCTGAGCCTCAGGATTTCGTGCATAATATTTTGTACACCTTTTTTAATTGTAAAATTAATTGTAAAAGACATATTAATTGTGAGTCATATAAACAATTAATATGTCAAACTCTAGTTTACTTTATGTCATAGACATAACTTTTACTTTTTACTTTTTGCATGCTTGCCGCCCACATCTACATACTCAAGTGGCCGCCCAAGCTAGCTAGCTAGTCTCTCCATCTCAATTGTATCTATTTATACATCCTTTTACTCAATGAATAAACTAAGTTGAAGTTTACTCAAGTATTATTACTTTCTCAAACTCTCTTCATGGTATCGGAGCCTACTGAGTTCTAATATTCCGCTGCAAAACTCAGTATCTTTTTTATCAAGAATGTCTTCATCTGAAGCATCCTACTCATTAAGTAAATCTCAACAGACTGAGGTTACTGACTCCACTCCATATACAAATCACAGACTTGATTACAACAATAATCTTGGGTTGTCAAGATCTATGAAAAAGTATAACTCAGGACAAAGCAAGATGGAAGACTTGTCTGAGTCCAAACACTCTCGACAGATGGAATCACCTTGGTGATATTATGGATTCTCGGTTAGCTCTCTTCAAAGAGTTTCTCAAATGGCGAAGGCGATAACTCTCTCACACGAGGCATTGCCACTCATACCAAGACAGGTATATCTTATTCCCAACTCGTAATGGCACCTGGATAGTTGATTCGGGGCCTCATCTCATATGACAGAAATAAAAACCGTTATATAACCTCAAACCCCGTCGCGAGACTCATAAAATTAAAACCGCGATGGGTCTATTTCATATGCTCAAGGTTTTGGAATTGTTCAACTTGCGATAAGGTTTATCTTAAAGATGTCCCTGTTTGTGCCAAAGCTAGATCGTAATCTTATATCGTCGGTAAACTCACTAAGGACCTTAATTGGACAAATCACTTTTAAAGACAATCAAGTGTATTTTCCAAGATACTTATTCACAAGAAGTAATGGAAAGAGCCAAAACTTGCTCAGATGTTTATTGTTCACCCCGAAGACGAAACACGAAGACCGAATCGCCTCGGCTCAGCACTCGCTCTCAAACTCGTAGACAATATTATGTTATGGCATTATAGATTAGGACATCCTAGTTTTGGTTATTTAAAGACTTTAACTCTGAATTATTTAAAGGATGCAATCTTAATGATCTTCAATGTGATATATGTCAGTTTGCCAAACTCACCAAATCTGTGTATGCTAAATTACCTCACTTACCCTCCTCACCTTTCACCCTAATTCACAGTGATGTATGGGGGCCCTCAAGAGTGAAAAGTATAACAGGGAAAATGTGGTTTGTCACCTTCATTGATGATCATACCAGAAACACTTGGTTATTTCTAATAAAAGACAAATCTGAAGTTGGACCTATCTTCCAAGATTTTTATCATATGGTCTCCACCCAATTTGATACTAAGATCAAGATCTTAAAGGCGATAATGCTCGGAATACTATGAGTCTAACCTCGGTAACTTCTTGACAAACAGAGGAATTGTTCATATCGTAGTTGTGTGGAAACACCTCAACGAGAATGGGGTTCTTTGAAAGAAAGAACAGCATCCGCGGAAATGGCCGGATCAATCATGTTCACTACACATGTTCCTAAATACATGTGGGGTGAAGCTATCTTGACCGCAACTTATTTACTCAATAGACTTCCCACAGAGTGTTAGGTTTCAAAACTCCACTCCAAACCCTACCGACCACACACTCTCGCCATCATCTTGTTTCCCGGTTGCCTCCAAAGATCTTTGGTTGTACCGTGTTTGTGTATATCCATGCTCAACACGAAGTAAACTTGATCCTAAAGCTCATAAGTGCATTTTCCTTGGATATGCACGGGACGAGAGAAAGGTTACAAGTGTTACTCTCCTACTGAAAAGAAATTTTACAATTCTATGGATGTGAAATTCTTTGAAATGACTCCATATTACAGCAAACCTACTGATCCAGTCACTGATGGAAACCTGATTGAGATTGAACTAAGTCCGTTCCCTCAGCAAACCATTAACCCTCGGCCACTCGCGACATTGAGTCCGTCGACTCTCGGCAACCCGCCGACCCAAAACCTGCGATCCTCGCGGGACCGAACTTCGCACCCTACCGACTCTCTACAGCCTACTACTCCTCAGCAACCTCCTGGACAAGAGTCTACTGACCCAGAGCCTGCTGATCCTGAGCCTACTGACACTCAGCAATCTACAGATCCCCAGCAGCCTGCTGACATTGATGATAGGCCTATTGCTCTTAGGAAGGGAAAGAGATCATGCACTGATCACTCTATTCATTCTTATTTATCTTATGATAAGTTATCTCCTGCCTTTGCCATGTTTTCACAGGACCTGGACTCTCACTCTGTTCCTAAAAATATTCAGGAGGCCCTTCAAAATGATAAGTGGAAGGCTGCTGTTAAAACAGAGATGACTGCTCTCCTGGATAACCATACTTGGGACCTCACAACTCTTCCCAAAGGCAAGAAAACAGTTAGCTGCAGATGGTTATTCACTATCAAATACAATGCTGATGGTAAAATTGACAAGTATAAAGCCAGATTGGTAGCAAGGGGATTCACTCAAACTTATGGCATTGACTATAAGGAAACTTTTGCACCAAGTAGCAAAGCTCAACACCGTCGAGTGGTATCGATTTCCCTATTTGTCCAACTTGACCGGCCTCTTCACCAATTGGACATCAAAAATGCCTTTCTAAATGGGGACCTCACCGAGGAGGTTTATATGATTGTACCCCCTGGTTTTATCAATCCTCATACTCAAGGAAAGGTGTGCAACCGAGGAAATCTCTATATGGCTCGAAGCAATCACCAAGGGCATGGTTTGGAAAACTCACTACCGTGGTTAAAGGCGTTGGATATCATCAATGCAACTCGATCACACCATGTTTGTCAAGACAACCAACCGAGAGGAGGTCCATTCTAATTGTATATGTGGATGATATCATCCTTTGCGGGGAAGACTCTACCGAGATCCGAACTTGAAGACTCTACCGGCAAAGGTGTTCCAAGTTAAAGATCCGGGCTACCTCAAGTACTTTCTTGGTATGGAAGTAGCTAGTAAACACCAATGGCATTTCGTCTCCCAAAGGAAGTATGTCTGGACCTGCGAAGGAAAGCGGCATCTTTGGGATGCAAGCCCGCTTCTTGTATCCCCAGTAGACCCCAGTAACACCCTACTGCATGGTGACATTGCTGTCAGGAAAGAACAATATCAAAGGCTTGTAGGGAAACTCATCTACCTTTCTCACACAAGGCCTGATATTGCATATGGGGTTAGTCTGGTCAGTCAGTTCATGCACTGCCCTACTGAGCAACATTGGGATGCTGTGAATAGGATACTGAGATATTTAAAGTCCACTCCTGGCCAAGGCCTGCACTTCACCAAGTCTACTGATAGATCAATCAAGGTCTACACTGATGCTGATTGGGCTGGATGTCACATTGACAGACGATCTACCACAGGCTATTGCTCATATGTATGGGGAAACCTGGTTACTTGGAGAAGCAAGAAACAACCTCGTGTCAAGAAGCGATCTTCAAGCCGAACTCGGGGCACTTGTACTTGGCATTTGTGAAGCTCTATGGCTAAAAAGTGGGCGAACTTCAAAGCAACCTTATCGCAACCTATCACACTCTGTTGTGATAATAATTCAGCCTTATGCATGGCGAGAAGATCCATCCATCATGATAAAACCAAGCATGTGGACATTGACGGACACTTTTCGAAGGAGAAGATTGATGCCAAGATTATTCAACTCCGAGTATGTTCCCTCACAGATCGAATGCGATATTCTTACCAAGGCTATTCCACCTCTTATGTTCGGCGAGACTAAGTAGCAAACTTGCTCGCATCAACATATACGGCCCGGTTTGAGGGGGGTGTGGAAATATTACTCGGCGGACTCGGTCGCCGAAGCCTCGACGGGGTGCTCGGCGATTGCCGAGCCTCAGGATTTCGTGCATAATATTTTGTACACCTTTTTTAATTGTAAAATTAATTGTAAAAGACATATTAATTGTGAGTCATATAAACAATTAATATGTCAAACTCTAGTTTACTTTATGTCATAGACATAACTTTTACTTTTTACTTTTTGCATGCTTGCCGCCCACATCTACATACTCAAGTGGCCGCCCAAGCTAGCTAGCTAGTCTCTCCATCTCAATTGTATCTATTTATACATCCTTTTACTCAATGAATAAACTAAGTTGAAGTTTACTCAAGTATTATTACTTTCTCAAACTCTCTTCACAATTTATAAAGAAAAGATATTTAAATGTTTAGTTGTTTATGTGTGACCGACTCAGTCTAGGGTTTATTTCATGTCCATCAACATGAATTGACTAAACGTTTCTACTTAACTTATCTATGTTACAACCGCACTCAAGGGCACTACGCGTATCCACTTTTGGGACACTCTTGGCAACATATTAGTGGATCACACCAATATCCACGAAGTCTAGAATAGGTAGACTCCGATAGTACGCGCGTCTCAGTGGAGTCCCTCCATACTTAGGGTTATTTTGACCTACAGAGTTCTCCCACCTTCAGAGGTAGCACACACATCACGATATAGACTGGTGCCTATCCAAGAGAGACATGTTGTTTAATCTTTTACTAGTCAAGTACGTATTTTATTAAAATGATTAACTAACCACCTAAGTGTTTTCAAGTAATCTCCCTCACAAATACTACTCTCTTCCTAGACCACTAGACATAAACAAAGCCTAGCAATTACACAGACATTGATGAATACTAATTCATCCAAGCACAAGTCTATCATGCTCTTCCGACGGATCCGAACTTCAACTCCCTTTAAGAGTACATTCGGTGTTTTAACTGAACGAATCAGAAGCCCAATTCAGGCTTGTTCATGTTTAAACAATGTTAACATATCATAATTAAGGGTTTAAAACTCAACAATATAGCTTAAACATCACATATGTAAAAACATGGGACAATGTGTGCGCATCCCTATGGAATGCGTACGCATTCTTAAGCTGAAAACTTGCTGAAAAATTGTTGTCCAAACAATGCGTGCGCATTGCCTACAATGCGTACGCATTACCTGACCAGAACTCCTCCTAAAACTCTCTGTTTGATCAATGCATGCGCATTCCAATGAATGCGTACGCATTCAGCAACCAGAAACCAAACCAGAACTCTCTGTCCAAGGAATGCGTGCGCATTCTTATGGATGCGTACGCATTCAGCGTCCAGAAGCCAAAACCTGCAAATCCTGTATCAGGAATGCGTGCGCATTGATAGGCAATGCGTACGCATCCTGCCTGCTGCCCTAAAACCTGAATTCGATCCTTAACGGTTTGTAATCCGTTTCTAACCCAAATCACATCAAATTTAACACAGTAAATCATAGAAAAACATATCTAAACATTCCATAACACCTATGATCATTGATCAACCAAAGACTCATCTTTCTAGCATTAAAACGTCTTAAAACATGATCTAAACCCTATAAACGATAATTGAGATCATAGGAAGAGTCTCTTACCTAATTACAGCCAAAAACCAGATTCAAACAACCTTGAAAAGTCTGCTGCACTTCCCTCGAACTGATATCCAAACGGTGCTCTTATCACAACGATTCCAATTCTCTCGTCTGATCTGAAAACGGTCAAGAAACGCTTCAGATTTTTGTGGCAACTCTCTTGGCCTTCCCTCTTCTCCAAATTGCGCAGAGAAGAAGCGTAAAAACTGATTTCTGAATTTGTGTTTAGGTTGCGGGATTAATGTGTATTAATTTCTTTAAATACCAATTTCCAATTAATCCCCTTTTTCCTTAATTACCCTTAATTACCAAAAATTCAGAATTTCCTTTAATTAAATACACATAATCCGAAAATTATACATATATAATTAGTAGAACACTTAACTCCAATAAAAGAAAAGAAATAATAATATTTCGTTTTCGCAAAATGGCACGTCTGCCTTTTCCGAAAATCGGAATATTACAGTCTTCTCTACGATTCTCCTCCCTGTTATTCCATATTGTATTCTTTGACTCATGAAAGTAGTCATTGATTCAGACAGACCCTTTGTACTCTCTACCAGCAGACAGACCCTTTGTACTCCCTCTCTAGATCCCCAATCCATTACGTCCTTAAAATATAAGGTTAAAGGTGTGAATGACAGTTTTGATCTAAAATGGTTGAGAAGGACAATTACTACATGTGTTACTATATTTTTGTACATGTGTTACTAAATTTTGTCCTTCTCAACCATTTTGTATCTTATCTTGTCCTTCTCGCCTATGACCCCTAAAATATAATGCACAAAATTTTCAGCTATGTTTCAGATAAATCCTCCACATAAAATAGTAACGGTGATCCCTTCCGTTATGGCTCTCCGGCCTATTGATGATAGGCGGTTCCGTAGCGGTTGGTGCTCGGCGTTGAGCTTCAAA
This sequence comes from Gentiana straminea, assembly GCA_036785695.1. NCBI lineage: Eukaryota > Viridiplantae > Streptophyta > Magnoliopsida > Gentianales > Gentianaceae > Gentiana > Gentiana straminea. The sequence goes on from JAVUPR010000265.1 coordinate 8,150,007, forward strand.
ACAAAAATAACTCCGTGGGAGTCTCCACCGTACAATAGAAGAAACTGAAATAATGTCTAAATAAAAAATATAAAAATAAAAATGAAAAAACCCAAACCCAAAACACCAAATGGGATCCCAGAGAAACTCATGTATTTAGAAACTAAAATTCAAATGAAATTTTGAAACAAACACGTTAACTACATGTAACTTCTGCAACTTCAATTACCGAATTATTAGTAACTGTCTGTCACGATTAACATTCTAAAACTATAACGAATTATCAAAAGGAAAATCATGTCTTCATCTTCTCTAATAGGCAATCAGGTTTACGAAATCTCGATTTAATTAAGGTATCATGAAATGTAAGTATATTATTTCTAGCAGCCAAATATAAGTATTAAAGTACTAAACCTTTTCACAATCCTCATACATCACCGTAAAAGACAACAAAACATGTCAAAATCCTAAAAAGGAAGGAGTTTTTCAAGCATCACCTCAAGCGAGAGACTTACTAAATGTAAATAGAAATCATAAGCAATAAATCAAATCAAAAATAAAAATAAAAATTCAAGGTATGGATGAAGAGGAAAAGAAATTACCATCTGAAAGGATTTTCGATGAGGCTTTCTCCACTTTAAGACCATAAATAATCCATAACCCTCTAGATCTAAATCTGCAAAATTAGACCATGAATACAAACCTCATAAGCACAATGCGCCAACTAACTCAATCAAGTAGTACCCAGCTAAAAAACATCATGTTTCCTATAACAAATTTGAGCGAAAAGGGGAAGATGATGCATTGGAAGAAGAAGCGGACATCGGTTGCTATTGATAGGATAACAATGTTATTCAATGCTTCAAAATCTGATTTAGTGGCTGAAGATTGAGGGCATAATTCAAATCAAAATCATGCAAAGGTAAGACTCAGATAGCTATTGTGACACAGTTATAGCAACATTACGGAAACACGTACCTTCATATGTTTGCTTGCATTGATCGGGAAGATTCCATGAAATCCCACACCCATCTTCCTGTACTCGTCAAAGTGAATTCCTTGAAGGGATTAGCACAAATAAATAAATAAAATAGTGAAAAGAGAATAAGTTGATTAGATAAAGCAAGGGAATTGCATTGATCAAGAGAATTTCTCGGCGGTTTGAGATATCTAGGTGTTGAGAATCTGATAAGCCTAAAAAGAATTGGGAAAGTTCGGCAATTCGCTCTAGTGGCATTGGATTGGAATAGAAATTCCCACTCTCCACATTACCTCTATAGAGTTGAACAATACTAATTACCTTCAATAGGCTCAGTCCATAAGGATGTAATTTACTGTAAGAGGGAAATGGGGCATCCGACTGGTGCATCGAAACCACCTAGTGACGAAATTCACTAAGGAACATTTAATCATTGACAATAAGGACATCTAGTAAATAAGAGACGGCATATCACTCGTAAGCTAGCTTGGAAAATTATTCGCTTGTAGAAATTCACCAAGAGGCATAAATTCATTAAATGATCATAAACTTACATAGACATTAGTGTTTACCCAAGCTGTGTTGCCATCTTTAGCATAGTCTTCACTTCGAGGAAGGGAACCGGTGCCTACAAACCCCGACAATAGATATACACTCAACTATTCTGCCATGAAATAAAACAACATCCCTTTAAAATGTCCCCTTAACCAAAAAGAAGAAAAAACCGGAGATCAAAGAAAAACTGAGCTACCGACAGTGATTCACACATTTGAATTAAGATCAAGAAAGAGAGTCTATATTTTCCTTTGCCACAAATGAAATACCTCAACTACCTGAGAGTATCATTCAAGTCAATGCTCTTCGATCTCCCCGAAATGCAAGTTGGAGTCGGCCGGAGCTTTCCTTATCTACAAAAGCTGAAGAACAAAAAGAAGAAATACAACCCATTTGGTTCAGTGCATGAGAAGCAATTACCAATTGTTATAAAACGGATGGAGATAACTTCAGATGCAAGAAACAGAAACAGAAGCAATCAAACATAAACAATCAAAGGAGAAATACAGAAACAAGAAGAACACAGATTTAACGTGGAAAACCCCTCAGTGGGAGAGGTAAAAAAACCACGGGCAGAAAAGAGATATTTTATTATGCACTGAATTTTATAGATTTCAACACACTCGGACAATGAGACAACAACTGTATTTATAAGCACAAATCCCTAAACCCTAGCCGCCAGGAATCTTTGTCTGATGCACCATAAATACCCCTACACGTGTCCTCCTTTTAATGACACTGTATAGTTGTCACATAACGAAATTATCAGATGTGGGACCCTGCTGTATTCAAGTACTCGCGGACTATTACCCTGCTGATAGTTACCCCGTCGACGAAGCTCGTAGTCTCCACCCTACTGATGCACAGAATTGAATACACTTCTCAGCTGACCATCACTCAGCTGAGTCTTCAGATTGATTCCACCAGAATGTAGAGTTTAAGTCACTTTACTGACAAATCTCCACCTTGACTTCAACTCTCCCTGAGTCAAACAGATTGCATAACCAGATGTACTTGTACCAGATGCATTCGTCAATGCCAGATGTACTTGTACCAGACTATCTCCACAGCATCCACTCCACTGATCTGCCCTCAGTAGAGTTTCCAGAAACAGATTACAAGCTTTGAATATTCAGTAAGTCCAGGCAAAGCTGAAACTTACTCTGCTGAACTGGTTTAGTGAACATATCTGCAGGATTCTCCTTTGTGCCAATCTTCTTCACCACAACCCTCTTCTCATTTCTCAGAAAATGATACCTGACATCAATATGCTTGGTTCTCTCATGATGAACCTGATCCTTGGCTAAACATATTTTACTTAGACTGTCACAAAATATTTCAGCATGATCCTGATGCAACCCCAAATCACTGACTAGCCCCTTCAACCAAATACCCTCCTTAGCTGCATCAGTAAGAGCCATGTATTTTGCTTCAGTAGTTGATAAGGCTACTGTAGCCTGAAGAGTAGCTTTCCAGCTGACCACTGCATTTCCCAATGTAAACACATACCCAGTCATTGATTTTCTACTGTCAACATCACCTGCATAATCAGCATCACAGTAAAACCTGTGACCAGACCAATATCACCTCCATAAATGAGACCAACATCAGCTGTACCTCTCGTGTACCGAATATCCTTTTAACGACTTTCCGGTGTTCCTTTCCAGGTTGAGCCATAAACCCGCGACAACACCGACCGCCCGAGCGAGATCGGCCTAGTGCAAACCATGGCATACATCGACTACCAACCGCACTAGCATAGGGAACTTTTGACATATACTCCTTCTCTCTTCACCGATCGTGAAGCATAAACAGACAAATGAACATTTGATGCCATAGGAGTATCTATTGGTTTTGCAGCAGAAATCCCAAATTTGGCCAATATCTTTTGCACATAACCCTGCTGAGACAAGAACAACTTCTTCTGACACTACTAGAATTTTCTGTTTTTCCGACGGGAATTTCCGACGAAATATGGTCGTAGGAAAATTCCGACCAATTTCCGACGGTTTTGCGACGACTAAAATAATTAAGAAAGGAAAAAAATAGTTCCGACCAATTTCCGACGGATTTCAATTGTCACAAAGTCTCCGTCGGTATTTGGTCGGAACCCTAGCGCGCGAAAGTCTCCCGCCTACTGTTTAAGGGCGCGAAATTCTCCCGCTAGGTGTTTCCTACGAATTTCCGACTAAAAATAAGATTTGCCGACCAATTTCCGACGGATTTCAATTGTCACAAAGTCTCCGTCGGTATTTGGTCGGAAACCTAGCGCGCGAAAGTCTCCCGCCTACTGTTTAAGGGCGTTTCCTACGAATTTCCGACGAACATGTGTTTCCTACCAATTTCCGACGAACATAAGGTTTTCCTACCAATTTCCGACGAAAATAAGTCTTTCCTACCAATTTCCGACTAAAAATAAGATTTTCCTACCAATTTCCGACGAACATAAGTCTTTTCAGAAAATAACATGTTATGTACATAAATTTTTATAAAATTTTTTTCCTTTAAAGGAATTTAATTTTTTTTAATATAAAACTTTGAGTTAATATATAATATTCAGTTTATTATAAAATTCTAATATACATATTCTAATAAACATTGCGTTAAAATATAAAATTCATTATTTTTTATAAAAATTCCTTTATCGAACGATAATACATGTGATTTTGATAATACTCTTTACTATAGATTGTCGAGTGAGATCCGACATCGTTATCGATCATTGAGATAGTACTATCTACTATGGCTCGATCGATCGTTATCGAGCGAATGAGTTAACAGTCGTGGTTCGTTATCGAGCAATCGATTTGAATCTAAGGATTCGTTATCGAGCGAATGAGTTACATCGTTATCGATCATTGTGATAGTACTATCAACTATGTCTCGATTGATCGTTATCGAGCGAAGGAGTTAAGAGTTGGGGATCGTTAGTAAGAGATCGATTTGAATCTCGGGGTTCGTTATCGAGCGAATGAGTTACATCGTTATCGATCATTGTCTCGATGGATCGTTATCGAGCGAAGGAGTTAAGCGTCGGGGATCATTATTAAGAGATCGATTTGAATCTCGGGGTTCGTTATCGAATGAATGAGTTAAATCGTTATCGATAATTGTGATATTACTATCTACTATGGCTCGATCGATCGTTATCGAGCGAATGAGTTAACGATCGTGGTTCGTTATCGAGCGATCGATTTGAATCTCCGGATTCGTTATCGAGCGATTGAGTTACATCGTTATCGATCGTTGTGAAAGTACTATCAACTATGTCTCGATGGATCGTTATCGAGTGAAGGAGTTAAGAGTCGGGGATCGTTATTAAGAGATTGATTTGAATCTCGGGGTTCATTATCGAGCGAATGAGTTAGATCATTATCGATCATTGTCTCGATCGATCGTTATCGAGCGAAGGAGTTAAGAGTCGGGGATCGTTATTAAGAGATCGATTTGAATCTCGGGGTTCGTTATCGAGCGAATGAGTTAAATCGTTATCGATCATTGTGATAGTACTATCTACTATTGCTCGATCGATCGTTATCGAGCGAATGAGTTAACAGTCGTGGTTCGTTATCGAGCGATCGATTTGAATCTCCGGATTCGTTATCGAGCGATTGAGTCGTTATCGATCGTTGTGAAAGTACTATCAACTATGTCTCGATGGATCGTTATAGAGCGAAGGAGTTAAGAGTCGGGGATCGTTATTAAGAGATCGATTTGAATCTCGGGGTTCATTATCGAGCGAATGAGTTAGATCATTATCGATCATTGTCTCGATCGATCGTTATCGAGCGAAGGAGTTAAGAGTCGGGGATCGTTATTAAGAGATCGATTTGAATCTCGGGGTTCGTTATCGAGCGAATGAGTTAAATCGTTATCGATCATTGTGATAATACTATCTACTATTGCTCGATCGATCGTTATCGAGCGAATGAGTTAACGATCGTGGTTCGTTATCGAGCGATCGATTTGAATCTCCGGATTCGTTATCGAGCGATTGAGTCGTTATCGATCGTTGTGAAAGTACTATCAACTATGTCTCGATGGATCGTTATAGAGCGAAGGAGTTAAGAGTCGGGGATCGTTATTAAGAGATCGATTTGAATCTCGGGATTCATTATCGAGCGAATGAGTTAGATCATTATCGATCATTGTCTCGATCGATCGTTATCAAGCGAAGGGGTTAAGAGTCGGGGATCGTTATTAAGAGATCGATTTGAATCTCGGGGTTCGTTATCGAGCGAATGAGTTAAATCGTTATCGATCATTGTGATAGTACCACTACAAGAAAAAGGGTATCTAATGAGGAGATTTTAATGAGGAGTCAAAATTTAGTCATTAAATGGTAGTAATAATGAGGAGATGTAAATTCTTTAGATGTTTGATGACCAAAAGTTAATTCTCCTGATTATTGATCATGTTGCTCCTCATTACCGATATGTTAATAAATTTCTCCTCATTATAGAAATTTTAATTAAATTAAATATTAACATATGTACTTCAAATTTTAATTAAATTAAATAAATTAACATATCTAAAAATACAAAACCAATCCACATTATTACCAAACCCTTCATCCTGCTTTCACCCTCCGGCGCCGCTCATCTTCTTCTCTCGTCGCTGATGCCGTCTCCGAATCTCCATTGTGAACATCGGCGGTTTGATCTTCACTGCTCTCCTCCTTATAATCAAATAACCTAAACCTTCGTTCTCCACTTTCCACTGCCGCTTATGTTTTCCACTCTTCGCGGTTTCCATCTTTCAATCTTCATCACTCAGCTTTCAATGGGTTCCTTCATAAAGATTTGTTGTTTAATTTACCCATCAATTATGTTCCTCTTACTTCTCGGATGATGAACCTCGCGTTTTGGATCTCCTTGCACATAAAGATGTTCCTGTAGCTGAGAAGTTGGCCCCATTAGCTCAGATTGCGATTTCACCAACAAGGGAGGTTGGTTCTTTAATCGATTTGCGAACATGCCTTTCAATGTTCTTTGGTTTGCCCTGGGTAGCTTCTAACCCCAGATCCCTATGGACTCCATGAGAGTAAATTCGGTAAGCTCCTCCCTGCAATTCAGAATTTGAAGAAAATGAATGCTATTGTTTTTAATGTGGATATGGTTGATGCTATTGTCACTCCAGTTGCGTTCTGATACTCATTGTGTTGTTGATTCTCTTGCTTCTTGTGTTGTTGATGGACTTTTATATAAACTTCTATGCCTTTATCTAAATATGCACATGTTGTGACTTATCTGCTGATTGTCTTCTTGATAATGTTTTGGCTACGGAAATTTTGCTTCTTGGGCAAATTTGTTCAAACGAAACGAGAGAGTTCATTAAACGAGAGGTAGGCCGCCGCAACAATCTGTTCTCTATGAAGCAAATTTGCTTCTTGGGCATATTGATGATGTTTGCTTGGATACTAAAAATGATGCTTGTAGTTTAATGGTGTCGTTCTCTCGTCCAATATTTGATACGTACATGACATAATAGGTAAAACAAGAACTCAACACACATCAGTTACCGATTGATCGATTGCTCTGAAGAAATGTCGTGTATGTTGTGTTGTGTGTATCATTTTGGTTTTGTTTTGCTCATGTTTTATTTAGACACATATCTGAACTTAAATATAATAAAATTTCAAATTTACTTTTATGGTTGGTTTGAGAAAGATCTCTCTCCCATCTCTCTATTTCTTTGAAGTTTTGTTGTCTCTATTGTTAGAGCACTTGTCATATCTTTCTTGAGCTACCGATCTTTTGCAATATATACTATTTTTTTTATTATCTTTATAAAGCACACCGTACTCACTATAGAGTCACATTTTTCGTCAATGACATATATTTTCATGAGGAAGAAGATAAATTTTAATATATATAATATAGATTGTTTGTTGTTGTTGTGAATAGGACATGAATGCTAAATGGAATTAAGTGATTTGATTACTCGTGAGTGTTTTTGGTTTGATATTTGTGTGTTCTTCTCATAGTCGTTTCATATGTGTATGTATTTGTGTGGTGCATTTTACTGGCGGTGGTAGATTGACATTTTTTTGTGTCTCTGGCAATGGAAGAAGTCGGTAGGGGTTCAGTCAAATATGGATTCGGAAAGCAAATGATCGAAGAAGAGAAATTGGACTGTTATTTATGTATACGTAGGCGGCCATTGTGGGCTTCAGGGTAGCATTTGTTTTGTTATGATTCAGGGAATGACATGATATGGTTATCGTTACTAGTTAGAATACATGTGCCATCATTCATCTGTGGATTTACATTTCTAGCTGTGGATTTGGATTCTTGTATTCAAGTTTAAGTAAGAAATTATTCAAATTCGATATTGTCGAGTTGTTTGTGTTTTACACGTCTCTGAAGACCACTTTGACATGAAATTAGCTAAAGATGAAGAAGAAATAAATTTACATTGCTAAAAAGGTGGTTATTTGATGAAGTATACATTTAATGCTGATTAACTCTATGTGAGCAGGAAAAGAAAACAGAATACCATGAAATCTTTGAAGCCTATTCACGCTCGGCACCGTGAAGCCTTCTTTGAAGAGTAATCCTTTTGTGGGTAAGGAAACTCCTTTTGTAGCTAATGCCTTTGAAGCTCTCAATCTTGATCCCGTTCATGTTGAATGTGATGATTTGGTAGATGCTTCTGTTAAGGGGAAAGACATTTGTTCTGATTCTGTGCAGCAGGCTCCAACATCTGGGTATAGTGTGCAAGAAAAGGTGTTTAATAAGGGTGAAAAAGAGACTAAAAACAGAAGTAACCCCCCAGGGTAAAAAGGACTTCAATTTTGCTACTAATGGTTCTTGATCTGATACCATTGCTCTTGTTTTTCTTTGTCAGTTTAGCTGCTTGTTGGTGGCCTTATGTAATAATTTTGTGGACTCATACTTTTTGGGACTTGATTTGTAGCTTTTGTTCTCTTTTGAGAGCTCCCCCTTTCTTTGAGTTATTTTTTTGATTTGCGGGGATCGTTTTTTTCGTTCTCTCAGAAAAAATCCTCCAAAATCTGTAAATTGGAATCCACTTACACCGTCCTATATGAGGGTCGTTTGGCATTAGGATGGTGAGATGAATTTTGTGGATTACTATGTCATATTTACAATGCTTTTTTTATTATTTTTGAACATTTCATTAATTTGGTCCTTGCTTAGGTTGTGCTCGGAGGTGGTCAAGATGCATCAGATGTTACGACTGATCTTCGTGTTGGGATGATTGAGCCCAAGTTTTAACAAGGTGATATATGCTAATAAATTACATATATCTTTTTAGTTTCATAGCTCATGGATCCTTAGAGTTCATTCTACTTGTGCCAATTGGTAGATTCTTCAAGAAGGAATTGGTGGTGTTAAAGGTGACTTTTGACCAATAACTGCTTTGGCTTTCAACCCTATCTGTTGCTTTACTTGACCAACTGCCTATCAAGAAAAAAAATGAGGGCGAAACAATATTGAAACCAAACTCTGACCATTTTTACTTTATCAATTAAACATGTTACCAGTTATTTGTTATACCAAGCATGTAGCTGTTTGGCATTCTGTCTCTCTTTTTTCCTACTTATATATCCTTGATATTTTTCTACTTATATATTGAATCATTGATGTATTTCATCAGTATAAAACTTATATTGGCTTGCTTTATTTAATGGAGTTTTGGGCTTCAAAATTATTATTAATATTTCATGATTTAATGTGGAGCAAATGGTCTTTTAATCAGAAGAGGGTCTTCCAGTGGGCAAGTACGCCGGCGGATCAAGATCAAGCCATGATGTAAAAGCGTGCATGGTATTACAGTGGGTTACAAACTTGTCATTTATGATTACTAATTTTTACTAATAGAACAGAAACGAAAAAATCGATCAATAAATTAGAAAGAACTTCGTACTAATGATGAGTTAATTGTTTTTCAGGAGAAGGTGCTAGGACGTCCTGTTGCTATTGCGGAGGTGTTTATGTTCACACACACAAACAAGAAAGATAAGGTGCCTATTGATGATGGTGCTGCAGTTATTGAGGTAACAAAATTGTTTTACTTTTTTCAGTTGCTTTAATGTCTTCAATGATTTGCTTCCCTTCATTTTTTTTGACACATTTGTCTAAGGTTTTAAATAATAATGGAGTTTGGTTGCCATAGTATGCCACTTTTTCTTCAATTTAGTTGGGTTTCTTTTAGTCATCATTCTTATAAAATGATTTTGCATGATTTTGTAAATCATACCGATGTGAGGACAATCGTTTGGTAAACGTATATTTTAGTGTGTTTCGTTGTCATATAATGATTTTGTAAATCATACCGATGTGAGGACAATCTTTTAGTATATATGTTAGTATATTCCGTTGTCTTATACCCACGCAATTGACATTTTGACTTTTCTTAGACTATCATTCTTTCTCAATAGTTGTCTAAACTTTAATGAGTGAATTGGAACTTATTGACGAGACAATGTATTGTAAGATGTCATTTGTTTATGTTATGTCATTCTCACTACTTTGCATGTCTTTTATGGTATAGTATATTGTGAAACACCTTTTCTAAATCCTCACAGGAGCTTTTCAGAGAGAGAATGCCGAACGTATTTGAATATTTTGGCAAGAAAGATCCAATTCCAGATGAGTTGTTATGTGAAGCCGATGAGGTGTTTCTGGAATGTGCCGGCGGTGTAAAGAATGGACGTATTAAAGGCTTGGGTAATTTATCTTCAGAATACACGAGTGGATCAGTTTCTCATACGATGCCAAATGAGGTTTTGACGCAGCAGGTATCACAGCTTTCAGAAGAAAATTCTAGGTTGCGTGAAGACCTTTCGCCGTACGTGAAAGTTTGGCCGAGAGAGAGAGAGAGAGCAACGGTGCACAATCGCAATGCGGGCGGAGATAGCAAAGATTGCGCAGCTAGTCCAAGGATTCCTCCATACTCCAGGTAGTGCTTGATAGTGAGGATTATGGATTGTTCATATTTTGCTATGTATTGTGTTGTCTCTTTATTTTGTTTTGGGAATCCTAAGTGGAACAATATACGCTTTTGTAACTTAATAATTAGCTATATGGAGCCTTTATTGACTTGGTTTGGTTGATGCATTAGTTAAATATTGTGTTAGTTTTTCATAAATTGTGATTTATTTGGACGGGTGGAATGAGAATTTACGAATAAATCAAAATAAAAAAAATATAATTTTTCCGACGGAGTAGTGACGAAATTCGTCGGACATGTTATGAAAATTACCGACAAAAGTCGTCGGAATTTAGTCGGAATAATTAAGCAAATTTTCGTCGGAAATTCGTCGGAATAAATGGTCAGAAGTTCGTTGGAATCATTTCGTAAGAACTTCGTCGCTAATTTTGTCGGAACCATTCGTAGCAAATTTTGTCGCTAAGCTCGTCGGAAATTTCGTCGGAAACATTCGTCGGAAATTTCGTCGGAACTTTCGTCGGAAACATGCGTCGGAAATTTCGTCGCTATAGTCGTCGGAAATTTCGTCGCAACGCGTTTCCAACGGGCTTTTTTCCAACACCCCATATTTCGTCGGAAACATGTGTTTCCGACGAAATACCGACGAAATTTCGCGTAGGAAATGCCGGAAATTCTAGTAGTGTGACCTCTATCTCTCCAGATCTCCATTCCCAAGATTTTCTTGGCTGCACCCAAATCCTTCATTTCAAATTCAGCACTGAGAAGGTTCTTCAGATTTTGAACATCAGACTTTCTTGCAGCAGCAATCAACCACTACAAGAAAAATGATTTTTAATGACGGGAAAATTGGTCATTAAAAGTCAATATCCAGTCATTATAGACGTTTAATGACAGGAAATTTCCCGTCATGGCCCGTCACTACTACCTTCCTAGCTAAAAGTAAATAATGACTATAGAGTGTCCTATCATTATTGTTTTGTATAATTTATGACAAGGTTATACTCTCACTAAAAGTTCATATTAATGAACATAATTTTCATCATTGTTGCTTCAATCTCCCCTCATTGAAAATGGTAATACTAACAATATACCCGGCAAGGTTATCAATATTTCCGGTCACTATAAGTCTTTTTACCGCCAATATTTACTTGTCATTATTAATTGTTAATATCACTACAAGGATTTTACATTAAATTCATAATTACCATAACCACAAATATTTATACTGAAACATTATTAAAAGAAATGATAGATCTTATTGAAATAAACATTAGCATGATGTTTTTAAACACTGAATCATCTAAGCAAGATGAGTTCAACCTCAAAAGAATAAGCCAAATCAAATGGAATACTAAATGACAAAGTTATTTCAACACAGATACACCACTCAAACACCAGTACATAGCATCTTCCTACTTAACGAACTTGAAACTACGAGGTGAACTAGAATGAAGCAGATTCTTCAGGCTTATACAACAATCAACCTTATCAAGGGCTTCAATCTTGTAATTTGGATAGTTGTGAAATGAACCGATATTCAACATGGTATGCCATGAATTCTACATCCCCTGCAAAACTGTTATCAAATGTGTAAGATGACATTTGATGAAAAACTAAACTCTCAACAAAAAATTTATAATCGTAAGACCAAAAGAAAAATTATGGGCATGTCCAATGACCAAACACCTTTACAATATTTCCTTAAAAAAACATATAATAACATAAGCATGCCAAAGACATCAAACAGAGAGACAAACTGATACATAATAGTTTCAGATTCAAGTCATTAAGTCAAACCAGAACTTCTAGCAATCAACCTTAACCTATCAGAAAAGAGTATAAGACAATATGCAAGACACCAGCACAACATATTCTAACTGGCAGTAAGGGCAGACTCTTAAAATGCAAACACAACATCAATTAGCAGGTAGACGCTGACCATACTGACTACAAATACTTGAACACACTCAACTCCATTTAAAATGATAAATAAGCCTTTTAACTTTTATCCGTGGAGATGTGAGTAGAAAATAGACATGGTGGCTCTTTTCTGCTAACAGGGTGTTGACTATCTTTGTTAAGATCAAGCGCTTACCGTTGTACTAAAACCAATTGGTGTTAGTAAATGCGCAACTATATTTCTTATCATTTAAGAGTGTGGGCAATCTGGCCCAACAATCTTCCTCATTTCTACTCAATCAGGGGAACGTTTGTTCAAAAGTGAAAATATGCTCAGAAAAAAATAGTACACGATTATTTGTCAAATGAAAGTTTTAGGAGTTACCCTCAAACCTAATCTTCATTTGCTTCCGAAGGAGTCCTTCGGAGGCATACAAACAGATGCATATAGTAGGATGATCAATACAATAACATATGTATACAAGACTGATATACAAACCTAGACTTATTTCATGAAACATGTTGGACATAGCATGTAATCTGATCAGAGCAGGTGCATACAAACATGTTGAGACGGACCGGACAAAGCATAAAATAGAGCAGTTTTCCAAATTTTGATCCTTTTTCAAATTATATAAAGCAGCTGAAAATTCATCATGTGAAATAAAGTTCATGCATGTGGCCATGTGGGGTATGAAGGATCTGTTTTTTCAGCCTGGCAAGTATCGTATTAAGGAGAAAATTTATGAAGTATCGTATTGAGGAAAAATTATACCTTGTTATTTAAGGAGCAGTATAGTAGTCGCCGGAGTAAGTCCATTTGCTTTTTTATATCATCTGATGTCTTTCCCTTCGCCAGAGTTTTCAAATACTTCCCTGATAAAAAATATGATCAGCATTGCACTAGTTTCAAAGTGTGTAGGAGAACCAAGCCTAGTGATTGCACATCATATAATACTACATATTCGGAGTAGATGTAGGAAGATGAGGTGAATGTCTACTTGTACTTGTAAGGATGCTGAGACTAGAGTATGGAATACGACTGACCTCGCATGGAAGAAATCTATTTCAAGTTCTGTCATAAAAGATGTCATCATCACATACACCAAACCTTGACAAGAAACAAATGCATGTACCAAACAGTAAATTTTGTGTATTTCTAGCTTCCCAAAAGAACATGCATCATACTAAAGACAAGGCATATGTACAAATAATAAGAAAAAACAATCTGATTCCATTACATTACAATACATATTTACATTTCAATGGAAACATAATACATTATTGTAGTACATTATACATCATCATGTGCTAAACAAAAATATTTAAGTGTGTGGCCATTACTATCAAACTTATTGCACAATGAATAAAATGTAGGGAGATCAAACTGCTTTATAGACAAGAGAAAGCTATGTACTCACTGAAAAACAGTTGCTACATCGGTTCAGTTTCACTAATTTACTTTCACTAGTCTAGGTATATTGCCGTGTAAGGCCATTACTCCATTGACAGAAGGAAACACAATTATAAATTGAATAAATTAGTGAAAACGGAGAGTTAATATGGTAAATCCTTCAAAACAATTGAAAGTAACTTTATGAAACTCCATCTAGCTAGGTGCTAGAAAAAAAAAAAGGAAATATAGAAGCACATAAAGTTCAAACAGAAAACTTCAGCAAGTGGTGTTATACAAGCTTTCCTTAAAACAAAAGGCAGACACAAGCTCTAAGAATGCCAACACGTAAAGAATCGTTACCTCAGTCGAACATTGCCGAAAGAATCACTAAATGATATCAAATCATCTATGTAATCCATCTCGAAACCTGCCACGAGAGCATGTGCATAAGCCAGTGCCTGCTCTTTCCTATGTACAACCTTCAGCCTTCCTTGCTTCCAAAGCCCTCAAAAAATGAACCCTTTCAAATACAAACAACTTTTTAATGAAAAACTATTATTAAGGAAATGGCAATTTGATTCAAAGGATTAATGACATAGGGGTCTACATTGAATTTTCCACTGGTATAGCATCTGCACCTCCTTTAGAATAAGCTGAAAGTTTATTATTCCCAACTGTAACAAAAACGACACGGTGCCGGAAGATCAAAGAGATGTCTTTAGAACAAATCAACGCAATATAGAGAATATTTTCCTCATTCCTATGTATAGTAAAATCTAATCTTACACGTCAATAGTATGCGTTCCCTACATGATCACTGCTCTCTAGTAGCCTCGAAAACAAAAGACATGATGTGAGCAGTAAATTTTCAAGAGCTAATGATAAAAAAACCTTTAGCTTCAGCCACTCCATTTGCTTGTTCATTTTGTTGAATAGAGTCCTCAATCTGCACGATCTCTTTTTCAATTCTAACGAATCGTTCAAGAACTTCGGGAGTACTTACAAACCAGAATGCATAAGAAATGAACACAAAAACATGATAAATAGCAGCAACAACTAAAATAGCAACAATCTCATACAAGAGGTTGAGCATATAAAAAAAGGCACCCGGTGCATAAAACGTCCGGAATACACAGGATCGAAGAATTTGTGGGCTAATTTAAGGCCTAATATCTACATCTTTGCTACATAATCTTTCAATTTGAATCCATGAATCCAGCTCACAAAAAGACAATGTCCTTATATGCATGCCCTAATTATCATTCATGGTATGCTTTTTGTTAGCAAGATATTGGGATTGGATTAGCATAATTATAGAAATTATGCTACATATATATGATATGTGCTATAATCAAGCAAATCAAACCACCAATATCATGCTATTTCCTATAATCATGCTGATGCAATCCCAGTTTCATGCTAACACATTAATACAAAATTGCTGAGTCGAAATCGGAATGAAGCAGATCAATAAACGAAAGACATAAAAATACATTCTTTCCAAAGTGGCCTTAGGGATCCAAGAAGCACTTTTTAAGGTAGGCTGAAGAGTAAGAGAGACAATTGATCTTTTGCCTGTTGGAGATGCAATAGGAATGGTTCCAATCAACCTGAAGCTAAATTCTCCTCCTTTTACCAACAAATATCACAAGATCACACCAGCAACCAAAACCCCAAGCCAATTTACTACTAAAACTTACCAAGAGCCTAAAATAAAGAGGTACAACTGACATCAAAACAAATGTGCAGTAGACCAAACATATGGGCAAAAGACTACAACAGATCCAATAGAAATAAGGAGTCGTCCAAAATAAAAGGATATATTCTTCTTCTACACAAAATCATTAATAGAAAAACGAGATAAAACAATTTGCAAGCCAATTGTCATTCCCATTTCTAGGTTTTAGTCTCGCTGCTCCACCGATTCTGCCACCTCAATTGCAAAAGCAAAATATCTCCGATTAATCAATTTATCATGTAGAAAGACTCAAATGAAGCACATTAGACCTACATTTTCTCACCCCGGCCATCTCAACCCTAGAATGAAAGGATGTAATCGAACATAGAGAAAAGAAGCAAAGAGAAGTTGAGTGAGAAGAGAAATTGAGTGAGAAGAGAATAGGAAGCACGAGAGAAAATAGAGCAGCTAACTTACCTCAGAAAGCCGAACGCGGAGCATCGTACGTCCTGGAGCTGGAGGAAGCTTTCGTGTTTTGGGAAGAATAAAAAGCACTGAGGATAAAGACAAAGCATCTCAATCAGAACGAAAACCTTTATTTCCTTCTTAAAATAAAAATATTGATAAGTTTTGTGGGAGAAGGGTGATGGGAATAAGAATTAGTCACTAGTAATTACGTTTTTAGCTATGCAATTTTTTACAGTCATTAAAAAATCTAAACTTCATCTTTTAGTGTCCGTTTTTTCATCCCTTCGTGAAATTTTTGTAATTCATCTTTTAGTGTCCGTTTTTCCGTCCCGTCATGAAATTTTCGTCACTACAAAGAGGTTTTTTAGTAGTGAACATGTCATCCACATACAGAACAAGATAGATATATGATCCATCTTTCAAGCAGACTGTGGTATACACAACAGTCATAAGGACTTTTGCTGTAACCCTACTGAAGCATGAAACTGTCAAACCTTTTATACCACTGCCTTGGAGTTTGCTTCAAACCATACAATGATTTCTTCAACTTGCAAACATAGTTTTCTTTGCCAGGAACTTGAAAGCCCTCAGGCTGTGTCATGTATATCTCCTTATCCACCTCACCATGTAGAAAAGCAGTTTTCACATCTAATTGCTCAAGTTCCAGATCATGTTGTGCCACCATTGCTAGTAACACCCTGATTGAAGTGTGTCTGACCACTGGTGAAAATATTTCATCAAAGTCAACCCCTTCCTTTTGACTGAATCCTCTTGCAACCAAACGTGCCTTATACCTGACCCCTTCTGCCTTTGTTATTCCTTCATTTTTCTTGAAAATCCATTTGCAAGTCACAACTCCCTTGTCAGTAGGCTGTTTGACCAATTCCCAAGTCTGATTCTTCAACAATGACTCCATTTCATCTCCCATGGCAGCATGCACAGGGATGCTTCTGTACATGTCACTGCTTCCCTGTAAGTAGTAGGTTCAGCAACCTCTACCTCCTCTGCAACTTGGAGTGCATATCCAGCCAAATCATCATACTCATATCTCCTTGGAGGTATCCCAACATTGGATCTTCTAGGCCTGCTGGCAGCTAGACTCTGCTGATCAATGTTTGTATGACGCCCTGCTGAGGTCTCAGTAGGCTGGCTTGGATCAGATTCTGGTTCATTATCCAGATCAGCATAGTGTTGATTTGAATCCACTGATTGTTGCATATCAGTAGACTCCACCTGAAGCTCCACCTGTTTCTCAACACTATCAGATTCAGCACTGGTTTCAGATTCAGTAGACCTCCCCACTGATGAGTTAAGCATAGAATTTTCATCAAACACCACGTCCCTGCTGAGGATTACTCTGGACTCTGCTGATGGCCAAATTCTATATCCCTTCACTCCATCACCATACCCTACAAACACTCCCTTCTTGGCCCTAGGCTCCAACTTCCCTTCATTAACATAATAGTAAGTTGTGCTTCCAAAAACCCTTATAATTGAGTAGTCAAAGCTGTCTTAACAGCTTCTGCCCAAAATCTCCTTGATAAACCAGCTTGAGAAAGCATACATCTTGCCCTCTCCAGTAGAGTTTGATTCATCCTTTCAGCTACACCATTTTGCTGAGGTGTATTCCTTACAGTATGATGTCTGGCAATACCCTCAGCTGCACAAAATGAATCAAAATCCGTCCAGCAGAATTCCAGACCATTATCTGTACGAAGCTTCTTGATTTTCTTGCCTAACTGATTCTCCACTAGGGTCTTCCACTGCTTGAAGTTACTGAATGCATCACTTTTGTTCTTCATCATCACCACCCAAGTCATCCTTGAATATTCATCCATGAATGACACAAAATATCTGTGACCACCCAATGACTCAACTTTTGATGGACCCCAGCAATCTGAATGGATATAATCAAGTGATGCCTTTGTGTTGTGCAACCCTGCTGAGAACTTACTTCTATGCAACTTCCCAAACACACAATGTTCACAAAAGTCCAAATTCTTAACCTTATATCCCCCAAGAAAACCTGCTGAAGAAAGAATCTGCATACCCCTTTCACCCATGTAACCTAGTCTCATGTGCCACAGCTGAGTCTGCTGAGACTGGTGAACTGCCGAGGATGCAACAAGCGAAGTGCCGTATACTGGTAGATCCTTGTAATATATACAAGGTTCCCCGTTGATGCCTTTGAGGACTACAAGCGAATCTTTAAAGACATTCGGTGTCCACCTTCACCCTTGAAATTGAACCCCTTGTCGTCCAAGAGATGGGCGAGAGATACCAAATTATTGGTCATCTCGTGGAACATGTCTTACATCTTTCGGTGTACAAAATTTACCATCCTCTGTCCTTAACTTTACTGAGCCAATTCCCACAACTTTGCAAACCTTGATGTTGGCCATATAGATTTGACCACCATCTATCTGCTCATAAGTAGAAAACCACTCCCTGCTTGGACAGATATGGTAGGATGCTCCAGAATCAAGTATCCACACATCATTGTGGTGTGTAGAATCTCCTGCAACTAGAACCAGATCTTCATCAGATTGCTCAGTAGCCAAAGCTGCTGTGCCAGAATTGCCTTCCTGCTGTTTCTTCTTCCTTGGACAATTGGAATTCCAATGTCCCTGCACCTTACAATAATTACAGACATCAGTAGACTTAGGACCTTTGGACCCTGACTTCTTTTTCTTCTTCAGTCCATATCATTTTCCACTATTCGCTAGCTACTAGCCCAAGCCGACCGTTGTCTGTACCGGCGGCCTTGTGTCTAAGCTCCCCGGCATGTAAGGCGGACCTTACATCCTTCAAAGCTACTGTATCCTTTCCAACTATGAAAGACTGCACAAAGTTTTCATATGATGCCGGTAGTGACACCAACAGGATTAGGGCTGCATCTTCATCTTCAATTTTAACATCAATAGTCCTTAAATCAAGCAATATTGTGTTCAGCTGGTCCAGATGTTCCCTCAGTGGACTCCCTTCATGCATCTTCAAACTGAACAACCTTTGTTTCAACAACAACTTGTTGGTCAGTGACTTGGTCATATACAGGCTTTCAAGCTTCTTCCATAACTTTGCTGCGGTGTCTTCCTCAAAGCAACCTCGGTGATAACATCATCGATAAGCACAACATGATGGTTGAATGTGCTTTCTCTTCCAGATCGGCATAATCTCGCACTTGTATTTGGTTTGTCGGATAAAGGATTCCACAAACCCCGCTCGTTTCAACGGTGCACGCATCTTGATTTGCCACGGACCAAAGCATTGTTCCTTCCGCAAATTTATCGATTTTTACGTTTATCGCCGACATCTTTTCTTGCTAAAGATCACAACTTTATCACAGATCCTAGCACCTTGTCGAAGGCCTTGGTGAAGATGAAGTTGATCGTACAGATTGTTTTCTCCAGAACCTGTCTCTGATACCACTTGTTATAAAACGGATGGAGATAACTTCAGATGCAAGAAACAGAAACAGAAGCAATCAAACATAAACAATCAAAGGAGAAAAACAGAAACAAAAAGAACACAGATTTAACGTGGAAAACCCCTCAGTGGGAGAGGTAAAAAAACCACGGGCAGAAAAGAGATATTTTATTATGCACTGAATATTACAGATTTCAACACACTCGGACAATGAGACAATAACTGTATTTATAGGCACAAATCCCTAAACCCTAGCCGCCAGGAATCTTTGTCTGATGCACCATAAATACCCCTACACGTGTCCTCCTTTTAATGACACTGTATAATTTGTCACATATCGAATTATCAGATGTGGGACCCTGCTGTATTCAAGTACTCAGCAGACTATCACCCTGCTGATAGTTACCCTGCTGACAGAAGCTCAGTAGACTCCACCCTACTGATGCACATAATTGAATACACTTCTCAGCTGACCATCACTCAGCTGAGTCTTCAGATTGATTCCACCAGAATGTAGAGTTTAAGTCAATTTACTGACACCAATGTATATGGACATATCTACAATTTATATATAGAAGGCACCTCACAGCAGATAAATTTATTGAGGACACCGTCAAAATATTGGTGGCGTAAGCAGACATTTCATTGTATTTAAGCAAAAAAAATTATAATAATATATAAAATAAAATAAAATAGAATAAAATCTTCAGTACGTACTGAATCCTCTCCATTGTCTGGTGTAATTCACAGTCACATACGCCAATAAGCAGTAAAATTTGCGCCAATCCAAAGTCGTCTTTATCATCATTGTCATCATCTCATCTCATCTAAAAGAGAAGGAAAATAAAAAGCAAGTTGATATTTGATCTTGATGAGTTTATATAAATGAATGAATGAATTGTATGCAGCATAGAATAGAAATCAATATCCCATCTTATTGATTAATTAAACTCACTCGCCATTTCCCCGGCCCTCAATATCCATCCTTCCTTCTTGCCCTTAATTTGTCCATCTCATCTTTAATTTTTCATACCTAGCAGATCGATCTATATTACGATGGGTGACGGCGGCAGAGGTAAAAACCATATCCATTTGAATTTGAGGATGATAATGTGGGTTTCAGAACAATTTGACTTAAAAAAAAAACGATTTGATGATTAAAAATTGCCGAGATTACAGGGTTTGTTGAAGTTTTGAGGGAAAATATGATTTGGGTGTTTTGGAATGGACCAGATCGAAGAAATTTTGCAAAATGAGTCTCATATACATTGCCGAGATTACAGCGTAGGTTGTGTGCATGCGGCTGGTTTATAGGGTTTTTTTTTTTGTTTGTATGCAAATTAAAATTGTTTGCGGCAGTTTTTATTAAAATTGTTTTTTTGTTTTTTTTTAATATTTTTATGCGGCAGATTTTGTTTTAAAATTGCTCATGCGGCTGGTTTTTAGGCACGTGGTTTTTTACATTTGAAGGTACTACCTCCGGTCCATAATATAAGTCATCCTACACTTTTCTACTTGTCCCATAATATAAGTCATTCTACATTACCAATGCAACATTTATTGTTCTTTCTCTATCTTACCCCTAATTTATTATGAATTCAACAACTTTTCATTACTTAACAACTATTGTATTAATGATAGTCAAGGGATATTTTAGACATTAACCTTCAAATTAATGACATTCAACTAATTCCTTAATCTGTGTGAAAACTCCTAGGATGACTTATATTTTAGACCGGAGGTAGTAGTAATGTTGAGTAATTAATGGTGGCAAATTAAAATTGTTTTTTTAGCACGTTTTTATTATTATCTTTTCTTTGTAATTATTTTTCAAAGCACAGCACGTGTTTTTTTTAAATTGAAGTAGTAATGTTGAGTAATTAATGGCAAATGAAAATTGTTTTTTTGTTTTTTTGCAAATTAAAATTGTTTTTCAATTTTTTTTATTTAATTAATGGTGGCAAATAAAAAATATTCATGCGGCTGCTTTTTAGGCACGTGGTTTTTTAAAATTGAAGGTAGTAATGTTGAGTAATTAATGGTGGCAAATTAAATTTGTTTTTTAGCACGTTTTTTGTAATTATTTTTTCTTTGTAATTATTTTTTATTTGTTGAGTAATTAAAATTGTTTTTCTGTTTTTTTTCTTTATATTTTATGTTTTCTTACCGGGTTTGGGGCGGGTAATTGAGGGGAAACGGGCTAAATTGCTTCGTATATATATATATATATATATATATATATATATATATATATATATATATATATATATATATATATATATATATATATATATATATATATATATATATATATATATATATATATATATTCACCCAAATAGCCTCAATTACCCGACCCATACCCGGATTTCAATACTATATCCGCGAGTTACCTAAACCTCTCTCCATGCATTTCTTGCCCACGATCTCCTTCTAGAAAAAACCTTCCCCACGCTTCTGCTCCTTCAAATTCCCTCATGATCCACGATCATCACTCTCCATTAATTTGTATTTATGTTGCCATTCCTTCATTCTAAATATCATCGGCGAGCTCTCCTAACTCACTTCTGCTACGAATTCTCCCTTACATATTCAAATCACGTGAGAGATAAATCTACTCTTCCACAACTCCAATCGGCAAAAGCTTTTCCTGATCTCGAATAGGAACGAATGGAGGAGCATATATGGTGGAATTTATGGATAAAGACGCCACGATGGTTCCTTTAGGAGATTATTTGGTGGACTGGCGGGGAGAAATCCACGGTATAAGAGCGAAATCTCTTATCCTCCTTTAGGACTAGATTATTATTAAATATGAGTGTTAACTACCAAGCTATTTTGTCCTTTAGCTGTTGTATGAGAAGCAATAAATACCCCCCCCCCCCCCACCACCATACGGCATAATAAATTTATTAAAATTCTTTCTGTGTCTAAATATTCGCTGTCTTTTTTTTTTTTGGGAGTTATTATATATTTGCCGATATCTCCCCCCAATGAATGCCCGGTTTTTTTCATCATCCACTACGGCCTTTCTCTTCCGAGTCTCTCGCAACTGACCTCCAGAGTATAAATTGGACGGTGAGGAGAGAGATGGAGGTGATTTCAATTGTTGCCTGCGAGAATAATTCTCTTCATCGGGTGATTCGGGTGTGGCTTTCTCTTCCGTCCATTTTCATGGTCGTTGGTCTTTTTGGTTTATCCTCAATAAATTCCTTTTCGTTGCGGGAAGCTTCATTGTGTTGGTCCCCGTGAAAGTGTGTCTTCGGTTGTCCGATTGGTTTTTCGGGCTTAGGTGTTTCTCTGGTCAGGTAAATTGCGTTCTGCATCTATTAGGGTGATTTCTTTTCCAAACTCTGCCTCTCTGGTGTGCTGCATGTTAGGTTGTGGGTTTTGGCCCGGTTGCCCAGCTGTTTTTGGGCCTGCATGTTGTTTTGATCAGGTGTTTGATTCCTGTTTGAAGTGGATTTTGGCTTCTCTTATTGTATTCAGTGTGTTTAGGGGTCAATTTATGTTTTCTGTTGCCTTTACGGCTGACTGCTATTCTATCTTGGTGTCAATGTGTTGTCATTGGGTCGGTCAACCTGTTTGCCTATTTTAAGGGTTGCTTTATTGGGTTAGATTTCTTACTAACTGAAAAAAATGTTGTGGGATGAAGGATATGAATGCAATCCTAAAAGAGTTGTTAGCTTTGATGGTACGTCGGATATCACCGTTGATACAGTTCATGAGTTTAATCATACTAACTTGATAATGTAGTGTGTCGATAACGATAAGCTTTAGCACCTGATTGCCTTTTAATACTTCCAGCAAGCGTATGTTGTGTTTTTATGTAGTTGTGGTAGATCTTCGGTTCCTATGGTAATTTCAGGAGAAGTCTATCCTTACTTTGCTAACTTGAATACTTCCATCGATACAGTCCTAAAAGAGTCGTAAGCTTTGCTGCCAATTTTTTGGGTTTGAGGGTAACTTAAAATATTACCAATAACACAGTTCATGGCGACCTGGGGTTGTTAGGAAATGCCTATGATAGTTATCTACTTGATTGGTTGTGGTTGTTCTGAGGATATTTATGTGGTTTTACCTTGTGGCAATCCCTTTGCATTACACTTCCAGGCCCTCTAATTTATTGTTCGTAGATGGACGCTGCAAAACGGGCTGAGGCGAATGAGCGTCGGCGCAGGTCTTATGCGAACATGGATGCTGATAAGAAGGCTGATATGCTCAAAAAACGTCGCGAGGTGTATGCGCGCTCCCGGGTTGGCCGGGTTGGTGGCATGGTTGGTCCTTCCGCCAGGGGAGGCATTGGGGTTCCGCCAGGCCAGGCCCAGCTTTCTGTGGGCTCCTCTTCGGGCACGGTAGGTGGACCGGTCTTGGTTAGGAGTGTTGCCTCCACGTCCGACGGGATGGCACGGTCTACCCGATCCAGTGGCAGGGGTGTTCTGCTTAGTTCCTTTATGGAGGGTTCGGCTGTAAGACCAGGACAAGGGCTGCTTTCGGTGGCATCTTCGTCTGCGGCTATGTCTAGGTCGGGCTTGGTTAGGCGTATAGCTGCTACGTCCTCAGGTGCTGACAGTGAGCGCCGAGCACGTGCTGTCATTGACCATCGAGCTTATTGGTCCGCACGTGCTCCTGCTTTTGGGAGTCGTAATCACGTGGAGGCGGTTAATTTGTCGGCTACGCCACGGACATATGTCCGACTGCCGCATGCTAATTCATGCACATACTGTGGAGCTTTTCGATTCCACCGTGAACCGCCATCCTTTTGCTGCTCTGAAGGTGAGATAAGGCTTGTGCCAACTGAGATGCCTCCGGAGCTCTACAATTTGTACACAACGGATTCTGATGAGTCCGATGAATTCCGGAGATATGTAAGGAGCTACAACAATCATCTAGCCTTCACTACATTTGGTGCCAAGACAGACCCTGAACTCATGAAGAACCGGAAGGGCATCTACACGTTTAGTGTACAGGGGAAGGTTTACCATAGCCTTCCGTGTTTGGAAAGCACCAGTGACCCCCCAAAGAACTTGCAGCTGTACTTTTACGATGGGGAGGAGGAGATTGAACATAGATTGCAGTTGTCGAGCCGCTTGAGTCGTGGGCTGCTGGCCAAGCTCCTACACATTTTGCGAGATAACCCTTACGCTCGGTTTTTCCGGAGGTTAAGGGACTTGGAGAACCTGAATGTTCATAGGATATGCTTGATAAACTCCCCTCAGCTGGACCAGCGAGTTTTCAACCTACCAACCTGCAACGACGTGGCAGCTATACTCTCTTGCGATGATGATGAAGCGTACAATCCTCAATGCCACATCCAGATTTACGCAAGGAATGCCCTCCCGTATAAAGTGTCGCATACCTATGGCTCTTTTGACTCAATGCAGTATCCGCTGTTGTTCGTTAATGGGGAGGTTGGCTGGCACTACGGCATCGAGAAACTGCCTCCAAACTTGACGAAGAGTGTGTATGCGTACAATTCGGTTTCGACACCTCTTGAGGATGGTGTGTCTACCGCGGAGCAGTTATTGGCGGCAGAGGAACGAGGTTAGCTTGAGGCTGTGTTCCTCTTCATCTTATTTGCTACTATGCACTTTCACCTTGCCTACTGGCCTAACTTTTCGCTATAGTCTCTACGCAGGGCCGTCGTAAACGTAATATTGTTTCATGCCGCCAATACTATTGTTACAAGCTTCAAATGATGCCTAATGATCGATCTGGTCTGTTGCATTCTGGCCGTCTACTACAGCAGTACACAGTCGACATGTTCGTTAAGGTCGAGAGTTCCAGGCTTGACTATGTGAGGAAGCAACAACGAGAGATACGGACGGAAAACATTCAGGGCATTATGGATAGCCTAAATAGTGGGAACAATGCTGCCTCTGGTGTCGGCCGTAAGGTTATACTGCCACCTTCTTTCACAGGCGGCCCTAGGGACATGAAAAAGAGATATATGGACGCGATGGCTTTGGTGCAAACGTTTGGGAAGCCAGACCTTTTTCTAACTGTCACCTGCAATCCCGCGTGGGAGGAGATTAGTGATCATCTTCTGCCTGGTGAGCTCCCGCAGAACCGGCCGGATCTACTTTCTAGAGTTTTCAAGGCCAAGTTGGAGCAGCTTAAGAAGGAGTTAGTTACTGACCATATTTTCGGGGTACCTGCTGCATTCGTATACTCGATAGAGTTTCAAAAGCGTGGGCTGCCACACGCTCATATTTTGATAATACTAGAACATACTTCAAAGCTGGTTACTCCGGAGGCCTATGACCGCTACATCAGCGCTGAACTACCCGACGCAGATGTGGACCCTGAACTGTATGCGCTCGTAACAAAACACATGATCCATGGACCGTGTGGGAGGCTGAACATGAAAAGCCCCTGTATGCGCAACAAGGCCTGCAAAAACAAGTACCCTAAGGCTTTTCAGGAACATACCACTCACGGTGAAGATAGTTACCCGTCATATAGGCGCCGTGATACTGGCGTGACCGCCAGAGTACGTGGACATGACGTTGACAACAGGTGGGTGGTTCCTTATAATCCCTATTTGCTACGCGCTTATGATTTGTCACATGAACGTCGAGGTGTGTTCGACAATAAAGCTCGTAAAATATCTATACAAATACATCTACAAGGGCCCGGACCGTGTAGCTTTCAATGTTTCTGAGGGGAGTGCCAGGGACGAAATCCGTGAATATCAGAAAGGCCGATGGGTCTCACCTCCCGAGGCAGCGTGGCGCCTTTTCTCTTTTCAACTGTTTGACATGCAGCCTGCTGTGATTTCCTTGGGGGTGCACTTGCCGGACAATCACATGGTCTCCTTTCGGGCTGACCAGGACTTGGCAGCTGTTGTTAGCAATCCTTTCCTGGCCAAGACTATGCTCACTGAGTTTCTTGCTATGAACCGCCGTAATGAGCGTGCAAGGGTGTTGAAATGTCTGTATAGGAATTTCCCAAAGTTCTTTGTATGGGATTCTGGCAAAAGATATTGGTCGGAGCCCAAGCAGGGAAAGGTTGTGGACCGTATTGTTTCGGTTTCGCCTGCCGAGGGCGAACGGTACTACCTGAGGTTGCTTTTGAATCATGTGCACGGTCCGGCGAGCTTTGAAGAGCTGCTCACTGTGGATGGTTATTTATATTCCACGTTCCGGGAAGGAGCGTTGCATCGCGGCTTGCTAGCAACAAATTTAGACTTGGACAAATGTCTGGAGGAAGCAGTTGCTTACCAGATGCCTCGGCAACTCAGACATCTCTTCGCTTCCATACTTGTTCACTGCTCGCCGTCGGATCCGCGTGCCCTATGGGAGAATTATTCAGTATATCTGTGCGATGATTTTGCCCGGCTGAGCAATTCTCATAATGACAGCCAACGGGAAGCAAGAATGAACGGTTTACGTGAATTGTTGTATCTCCTGGACGACATGGGCAGGAGTCTTTCACAGTTTAACCTCGGCCCGGAAGCTGACGCTGTTTGCAGCCAGGCTGACATGTCTCGTGAAATTGTAAGTGAACGGAACATACATGTCGATGACGCGGACCTTTCTGGTGTATCACTGCTCAATGGAGAACAGCTGGCGGCGTACGCAACCATCATGCAGCAGGTAACCAGTGGTCAGCCTGCAGTTTTTTTTGTGGACGGCCCTGGCGGAACCGGGAAAACGTTTCTTTACAGGACCATTTTGGCTACACTGAGGTCGCAAGGCCACATAGCAATTGCCACGGCCACGTCTGGCATTGTTGCTTCAGTCCTCCCTGGGGGAAGGACAGCGCACTCTAGGTTCAGATTGCCACTACACAGTGACGAGTCACGCTCCACAGGTGTTAGCAAGCAATCCGCATTAGCAAGGCTGCTCCGTGAGTCTAAGGTCATAATATGGGACGAAGCTCCCATGGCTCACAGAAAATCCATAGAGTGCTTCGCTGAAATGCTCCGCGATATCACAGAGGTCGATGCTCCCTTCGGTGATAAGGTTGTGGTCTTTGGTGGTGATTTTCGACAGGTTTTGCCCGTTGTTACAAACTCGACACGGCTTGAACAGATGGACGCATGTCTCATTAGCTCTCCACTGTGGCCTCATTTCACCAGGCTCTGGCTAACACAGAATATGCGAGCGTTACATGACGCCGGATTCACAGCGTTTCTGTTGCGCATTGGTAATGGCATTGAGCCGGTTGATGAACAAGGTAACGTTGACCTGCCTGAAAATATGGTCGTCCCGTTCTCTTCTAAAGACGCGTCCCTGGATTCGTTAATCGGTTTCGTGTACCCTGACTTGGACGCTTTCTCTAATGAACCCTCGGCCATCGTTAGCAGGGCATTGCTAGCACCGACAAACAATTGTGTAGATGAGATAAATGACAGAATGCTGCACAGATTGCCCGGCGAAGCATCCACTTACCACAGCACAGACGTTGCCCTAAACCTTCAACACCAAGGTGACTACGAAGATTTCCTGCACACACTGAATCCAAGCAGCCTTCCACCGCACAGACTCGCGCTTAAGGTTAATTGCCCTGTGATCCTTCTTAGAAACCTAAATCCGACAGAAGGGCTATGCAACGGGACGAGGTTAATTTGCAAGGAGCTTCGATCACACACAATCGTTGCAGAAATTGTGACTGGCCCTAACACTGGTGAGCTTAA
This sequence comes from Gentiana straminea, assembly GCA_036785695.1. NCBI lineage: Eukaryota > Viridiplantae > Streptophyta > Magnoliopsida > Gentianales > Gentianaceae > Gentiana > Gentiana straminea. Next base: position 8,177,944 of record JAVUPR010000265.1, read on the forward strand.
AATACTACACAAAATCCCACTCGAAGCGTCTAACGAAGACAAAAGATCAGGGATACCTTTCAAGCGGTATCAGTTTCCTGTGCGGCTCTGCTTTGCGATGACTATTAACAAATCACAGGGACAGACTCTCGATAGAGTGGGCATATACCTCCGCGAGCCGGTATTTTCCCACGGCCAATTATACGTTGCACTCTCTAGAGCCAGAAAGGCAAGTGCAGTGAAGGTCTTGATTGCTCCACCGACGCTTGGAGAGTCCTGCAATACCACAAAGACAAAAAACATTGTGTACGCAGAGGTCCTGCGAGCATAGCTGTAGTTGCCGCCTTTCGATTTAACTATGTCTCGGGCTGATACGCCGCTTCCATGCATTCAGTGTTCCAAATGGCAGAAAACTACTCCGGAACATGGAGGTATTGGAAGCCTGTGGATTTACTTTCCAGAGTGTATTAATTTATTTCTCTTACTGTTAAGGTTTATCCATGCCTGATGTTCTGCAGTACATGTTCTTAAGCCTGCTAGAAATTTACAATGTATCATACTCCTTTAGGGGCAGGTTCAGTATATCTTTAACATGTACGAATTTTCCGCCTTACACTCAGTGTTTATGTATTTCTTATGACCTGGAAAACATGTTCTGACATTTGCCAGAAAATAACTGTACAGCATACTGTTTGGCGGCACGTTTGTATTTCTTATCCAATGTGCATGAAATTTTCGGGTTCCAGTTATTGTTTCCAATGTGCATTTGGAAACACATAATACAAATACATTTTGCATGCATTCAACACCAATTGATTGCTCTTTGTTCCTGCATTACAGAAAAATGATCCCACGGTTGGACCTGCCCGCCATACTTCCTGGTAATACTCACTGGCGCACCAAGGTGTTGGTTCTAGAGAAATGGAATCCAACCAAAACGAAAGACGGTAAACGGCTCCAGAAGCTGATCTTCACTGACGCTGAGGTATGCTTGTTCACAGCGTATCATAACTCTGTATTATGGATTCTTCTGATATGTGCACGTCAAACAATCTTTGATGACGATCCAGGGAAACAGGGTGGTTGGCATGTATTGGAACCACATGCTTGAGCTACTGCGTGATTCCCTACAGCCGTTCAAAACATACATAGTGGGCGGTGCGGCTGTAGCTCCAATTAGAGATGAGTTCAGAAGCAGCACACCAGGGATCACCCTGCAATGGACAATCAGCAGATCAACATACATACATCCTATCAAGGATGAGGAGCCGCTGATTGCTTACCCGCTCCTTAACTTCATGAGCTGCTCTGACATGGTTCTCGCAGTTGCCCAACGACAAAAGATCAGTAAGAAATATATTCTTCACTTGATTGAGTAGTCAGCTACATATGTTTGTGACAAGCAGAATAAGTAGCAATATTTTTGTCAATTTGTTTCGTTCCTAAGAGTATTAAACGTGAAATATGAAACAACAGGCTTGCTTGCTGTGGTGCTTGATGTGAAACAGCCGAGAGAGGTAGATGTCGAGGGCAAAGCCACATTACTTCAGGAATGCACTATTATTCACAAAGAGTAAGGAAAAGCGAATGTGTGCCGATGATTTCCACTAAAACAGTAACCTGTACTGGTCCATTTCACTATTTAACAGAGTTTCTAATTTAATATCTGTGCTTCCTGCAGCCTAAGGCCAATTGTTCTCACGCTCTAGGGAAGCTATATGGACATTCAGGGGACATCTTTGTGTGGGAAGAAGCATAACCACCCGATCGTGCTTGCAAAAAACCTGCTGGGAACTTCTTATCTAGGTATCTATGATGCCGTAAACTAACATAACTGCTAAACGTTGGCAAGATATAAATGCAGATGGTGTTTCATACTCACTGGTTGTTCATAAATATTTCAAACAGGGCTGGCGCTGGGAACAACGTCATCCACATTCCTGGCCGTTGAACCCGACATACCACAGGCAAAGGAGCTTCGTGAATGGTCAGCCCACACCCTTGAAACATTTCTTGATGATTGTATAGCATGCTCACATTGTTAGTGATTGAAACAGGTTTGACAAGCACAAGGACATAGTAGCAGGTGCAAAGAAGAACATAACGCGCAATGCCCTGCAAAAAGTTGTGCCGCGTGGCCCTACAGAGGCGATAACCCCAGTTGCAGACATTGTGCCTGGAATCCAGGTACCTAATCACAGGGACAGTAAGAGCGAATTACATAAACGCATTCAATTGTTTTAAATTTTTGACATGGTATGCTTGTCTGCATCAGAACCCGTGGATCGATGTTAAACTCGGCATTGAAAGGTTTAATCAGCAACCTGGCTATGGAGCCTGCCCTGAATGCAGGTTTGCTATTATTGCCCAACCTGGTGAGGAATATTACTGCTTTACATGCGGGGAAGACAGGATAGTTACTCTGAGGTAAGAAGTTACACAGTTTATGTGGATTTTTGGGGTTGATGATGACAAAGGCAATGGCAAAAACTAAATTTTCCACACGGTTCCCCGTCACAGCTGCCGGTTGAATGCAGTAGCAAGAGACGATTCTGGCACGATTAACGTTACGCTGTTTGACGACGCTGCTGAGCAGATCCTAAACAAGACAGCAGAGCAGATGTACGCCATGGACAAGGAGGTTTGCCATTGTAAACAAATTTGAAAGAGTTAATCTCACATAAACACTCATTGCCAATTGTTTCTTTAATATGCAATGCAGGCCACCGAGAAGACACTGAGGGAGACGGCTGAGAGGATTGCAGGAGTTGCTTTCCTAGCACAGATCCGTGGCGTACCTAACAAGCAGGCCGAACGCGCAAGAAATTACATTGTCCAGCAGATACTGCCCAAAAGTGATAACGCAGGCAACTCGACTCTTATAGGTGATGTGTCGACAATGATATTGTCATCGATGGACGGAAAAGCATAAAAAAAAATGTAGCCTAACGTAAAACGAAACAAGGCTGCCCTTGACACCTTAACAGTTAATACGAATCCTGATACTCGCTAATGTTATTGCAGGCAAAGGAATTCAGGCTGATGTACAACCCGCTACAGGCTCATCATCCGTAAGCTACCTGTGTTTTCTTCCATGCTTTTTCTTCTACACACCTATTACATAGATTTTTTCCTGTTCGATGAATGACTTTTCTGCTTTCCTTTGTGTAAACCAAATAGCGCTTCTTGGGTATTGCACGGATACGAGATACATGCATGAATATATGTGTACAAATGCATATATATGTCTGTGTTTGTGTTATAGGCTTCTAGGCAAATATGGAGTCATAGATGTTTTTCCATTCATATGATAACCTCCTTCCACAGCAGGCACCGGAAGATGTCCATGAAGTCATTGCTGTCAACGAATCTGCCATAAATGAGAGTTTCGAAACCCCCAAGAAAAGGGCACACGGAGGCGACAACAGCGAGGTTCCACCGCCGAAAACGCCACTCAAAATGGGTAAAGCAGCAGCCAGACATAGATTTGAATCTGGCTGAGTGTAGTGTTGTACAACAAGAAAACAAGTAATATCAGTTAGATGTTATATTTTGTGGTCCCACAAGCGTAGGGCGTAAACGAAACTTTTGCTCTTCATTTTGTACAGTCAGTTGAAGATTATGATCTCCCTGACTGCCCTTGCGCATGACAAGAAGTGACCAAATTCCTAACATTGCCGTGCAGTTAGTCCGGGAAAAAAAACCGACGCTAAAGTTTTTGGTTTTTTGGGGTTTTTGTGAATGGCACGTTTTTCATTATGGTGTTCCAGTTTCCAATAGCTACACATTTCAATTTGGTTGAAGGAAAACAATAATAGCAAAATGTCAGCCACAATGAATGCAAAAATTACACCAAGTTAACATTGTTCAACCAATCACTTTTTTTAAATAGGTAGTTTTTTTTTTCTTCCTACAAGTACAAGCCCACCAATACAATGTTACAATCCTATTGGTTTGTGATCAATATTAAGTCATAAATTAGCAGTGTCATTCCCAAGAATTACAAAATCAGCAGGGTCAAAACCTTCAGTCACAAATCATTGAAGCATCCCATCAAAATTTCATCATCATTTGTAAACATCTGTTGGCTTTGACATGCATATGACGAAGAATCAAACACTTGTGGTTCCCCCATCAGCTTATTATCATAGCATTGCCAATCATCATCCTGTAAATAAGTGTGGTTATTGCTCGTTCCTTCTTCAATATCTAGATGAACGACGGCTCTGGGTTTCTGATAACTTGTCGAAATTGATGGGCTATCAAGCTGTGGAAGCTCATGAATAATGTTGTGTTGATTTTCATAACGAGTTTGGTTAGACATTATAAGTTCTTGATTATGATCGTATGGGAATGATGAGGTTTGATGAAAGTTTAAGGATTCATCTCCTGCAGGCTGGAAATTTCGGTTATGGGACATGAGATTATAGGCGGCGGAGTGGCTCCAAGCTTCAAACCCTTGTTTGTGACTTGGACATGGCTTCTTGAATGCCCGGCAAACTACCCACCCTTCTTCCTGGAAAACACTGCATTTCATTACCATATTTACTACAACATCTTATGAATAAAATTATGCATAATTAATAAATATTAGGCTTACTTTCATTTCAAAATACTTGAGAAACGGCCCTTGCGTAAGGATGACACACGAAAAAAAAAATTCCCTTGAGAGAAACTCTATATATATATTTTTGAGGCAAGAGAAACTCTATATTTCATACCACACATTACCTAATTAACGATTACGTTCTTAATTAGTACAATGATAAATCATGATTTATTAATACTTTTTTATAGTTATAATCTAAGTATAAAATTCGTGAAACTTAAACAAATTGACCAGCTTAACTGTTTTAAGCAAGGTCCTACGTTCGCACCGATGTCAACACGAGCCAAACAAAAACCGATTCGAGGCCCAAACGGAACTGCCACGGGCCCCACCGTGCGGAGCACGGATTTGTCACCTAGTCTATATTTATAGAGGAGCGCTGGTTTTGGAAGCTTCACTTTTTTCTCCAAGGTATGGGTATTATCAAGAGAAAGGTCATTTTTGCACACAAAATTAAAATTAAAATTGATTTGTTGAATCAAGAAAATGTGTAAGGATGATAATTGTTTTCTATTGTGCAAAAAAGGGTTCAGTGATGATAATTAAAATCCATGAGATTTATATTATGCCATTATGGGGGTGATATGAAGGATGTCGGAGTTTGAGCTCTAGACATGATTGATATTGATGTTAAAAGTTTCATGATATTATATGAAAGTATCGTTTGAAAGACAATCCAGTATCATTGGAGTTTAACATATGATTGTCTATGTGACAATACAAATTGTGATAAGAGATATATAAATGAGATGATATCATGATGTCATAAATCGATTGTTAAGAAGTTTTGGCCAAACTTCGGACTTAACAACACGTGTTGAGATGTGATATTTTAAACAACGAGGGGATGAGACTTAATTGTCAATTGTATGTCAATGAAGATGGAAACCCAACCTATTGGTTGAAGATCTCGTGAATTAGGTTCATAAGGGTAATAACAAAGTCTCTCTTAGACCTTGGAGCACTATAATAAATTTTGTCTCTCCTATGGTGTGTGATAGTTCACATAGCTGCAATTATTTTAGAGAGTTGAGCAAAACTCTTAATGAATTTATAGCCTTTAATGATGGTGTATTAAAAGAATCACACATTTGATGAATTCACCTATATGAGTGTGGAGTGTGACCGCTTCTATGAGATTCTTTTGGCAAAATATCTAAAGCACTAATGAAATACTAGGCGCACGCAAGGCCAAAATGTGCAAAATGGCGTTGATCAATTATATTTTAGAGTGTAATGTGATTTGTATAACCACTTTCTTACAACAATGATGCATTAGTTCATAGAAGCTCTGTTTCAGCATTGTTTTAGTAAGTTAAGTTTTTATTTGATTTTAAATATGATTCATAGTCCGAAAGACACCAAATTCGATACTATACTCATACCTAAGTCCATAAAAAATGTTGTGTTTTTCTAAAACATTTGAAAATTGTAGGAGATCGTTGGAAATATTATTGAAATACTTCTAAAGTACATATATTGGCATGGACCGCATGGTAGAGAATAATTTGAAACATGTGAATTTTATGCGGTGGATATTAAATGTAATTTTTTTACATTAGAAATTTTCTTTAATGTCATTTAAAGCTTTGAAATAGTTTGCTAAAAAAAAAAGAAAAATGCTACGTCCACTACATAAAGATGTAATGGATGATGTTGTCTTTTGATTGGAGAGAGAAATATTTTTTTTTTGTGGGTCCTGATTAAATGTATGGTGTAGATGATGTTGTGGATAATGTTGTGGAGATAAGTGCAGTGGATGTAGCAGTATAAATGAGATGATATCATGATGTCATAAATCGATTGTTAAGAAGTTTTGGCCAAACTTCGGACTTAACAACACGTGTTGAGATGTGATATTTTAAACAACGAGGGGATGAGACTTAATTGTCAATTGTATGTCAATGAAGATGGAAACCCAACCTATTGGTTGAAGATCTCGTGAATTAGGTTCATAAGGGTAATAACAAAGTCTCTCTTAGACCTTGGAGCACTATAATAAATTTTGTCTCTCCTATGGTGTGTGATAGTTCACATAGCTGCAATTATTTTAGAGAGTTGAGCAAAACTCTTAATGAATTTATAGCCTTTAATGATGGTGTATTAAAAGAATCACACATTTGATGAATTCACCTATATGAGTGTGGAGTGTGACCGCTTCTACATGAGATTCTTTTGGCAAAATATCTAAAGCACTAATGAAATACTAGGCGCACGCAAGGCCAAAATGTGCAAAATGGCGTTGATCAATTATATTTTAGAGTGTAATGTGATTTGTATAACCACTTTCTTACAACAATGATGCATTAGTTCATAGAAGCTCTGTTTCAGCATTGTTTTAGTAAGTTAAGTTTTTATTTGATTTTAAATATGATTCATAGTCCGAAAGACACCAAATTCGATACTATACTCATACCTAAGTCCATAAAAAATGTTGTGTTTTTCTAAAACATTTGAAAATTGTAGGAGATCGTTGGAAATATTATTGAAATACTTCTAAAGTACATATATTGGCATGGACCGCATGGTAGAGAATAATTTGAAACATGTGAATTTTATGCGGTGGATATTAAATGTAATTTTTTTACATTAGAAATTTTCTTTAATGTCATTTAAAGCTTTGAAATAGTTTGCCAAAAAAAAAAGAAAAATGCTACGTCCACTACATAAAGATGTAATGGATGATGTTGTCTTTTGATTGGAGAGAGAAATATTTTTTTTTTGTGGGTCCTGATTAAATGTATGGTGTAGATGATGTTGTGGATAATGTTGTGGAGATAAGTGCAGTGGATGTAGCAGTAAAAAAAAAAAAAAAAAAAAAAAAAAACTTTGAAATAGTGAGGTCCCTTTACCATCTTCCTTTTTACTCAGATAGATAGCTAGCAAGCAGCAAAAGGCCATTCTTGTCTTCTTAATTCGTTTACTGTGAGATGGCTGCTTTTGGATCTCCGAAGAAGACTACGATTGACAAAGAATCTCGCAAACAGTTTCTCCATAGCTCTCTTCTATGCGTTTGATTTTTCCTTTGAATAATTGTTCCTGATCAATACGATGGGAAAAAGAAGAAGAAAAGGTATTCCGATAAATCGATTTTGATTATGGGTATTATTTTTCTTTTGCAGGCAATACCAGTCATACGTACGTACGTGGCCTTAATAGTGCTTAAAGATCGCCACAAGAAGTTTCTCAATAATTACGGTTAGTGTTTTTGCTAAATCTGCAAAGATGTAGGCTTTAGTGTGTTGAATCCTCGTAAAGTTTCGGAATTTGGATTGGATCAACCTTTGGCTGAGCATCTATTTCTCCTTTCTATTGTTTACTTCTTCATTTTCTTTATCCCCTTTTTGGATTTGGTCATTTGGAAAACACTTTATAGTAGCAAAACCAGTTTAAGCTTGCAAACATGAATAATTTCTCTCTTATTTTTGTTATTTTTTATCATTTGCGTTAACAAGATTAGGTGGGTATGAAGTTGGGTTGTTCGTGGTTGTTTGTTTGGCTTACTGAATCGCTATGCTCTTCTGAAAATGCAACTGGACAACAAGGACATAGGCAGATAGTGAGCTATTTGTTTGTCTGTGCCTGGCTGAGTGTCCTACATCATCTGATTGACGAACAGTCTCCTTCTTCTAAGTTAAAAAAAGGAGGCTACAGTCAGTCTAACATCTTTTTGAAAAATTTCAGCCTTTTGAACATCTTCTGCCACTGATAATCCAATGGATGGATAGTGAAAACTAATGCCTCTGAAGTGTGACAATTACGGATCTAGACCATGGCATATAAAATCTGCAGTATTAGGATATGTTTTATAAGCATTCATGCTTTTGCAAGAAGTAAACAGATATATTGTTTTGAATATTCTACAAACAGTCTCATCAGCTGTATATCAAGTGTCTGCAGATGCATGCTCTCAGAAGGGAATTGGGTGAAGGTCTCCGGCCACTTCATGATTCTTTTGTTGATTTGGTTCAAAAGGTCATGCAACCTCAGGCTTAGAAATTCTTGCTGCAATGGAGAAAGAGAAACTGAACTTTGACATTCGTAAAGCCTGGTTGGTCCTTGTTGGTATAGTCTACTTAAGCTTTTGATAATATTGATAGTTCCATATGAAATATGTAATAGCCTTTATTAGAGACTTGATTTGTTACTGTTTTGACCAGAGGAACTTGTTGTAAGAAGCAATCATATGGAAGATGCCAACAAAGTGTGTCTAAAAGGTGCAGAGGGTGGGCTGAGAGCCACTGATGAGATATATGACCTTCTAATTGAGGAAGACTGTAAAGCTGGTGATCATTCATATGCGCTGACCATAGCCTACGAAAACTTCAATTGTCTTCTAAGAGTCCAGGTGTGTTATTATGTGTCTCAACGCTTCCAAGTAATGTTGAATGAGTAGACCGAAACTCTTCTTTGAGTGAAATCTTCCCTTATTGACAATCCCCTGTTTCTTTGCTTTCTCTTCATTTTTGATTTCTTCTGTGCGCCGCCCCTTCATCTGATTGAATATGAACCCAGCCCAATTGAAATCTGCTTGCTCCCAGATAATATTCATTAAGTCTACTTTCACATTGGACAAAGTGTTCTTACTTCCATAAGTGCCCATAACGCACTTAGAAATCCACTTGCTCAGATTTGCGAATTCCACCGTGAGTTGTTCCATTTTTGAAAATATTGTAGCTTCTTCTACTTCATTCAATGCAATTTCCTTCAAGAAACTACTTTTCAGATTCACCGCTTTCAGATTTATAGTTGGATTCTGTGGTTTTTCAAAACCGAACAACTTTCTGATAAAATCTTCAGTGAATATGATCTTTTGTCCTTGAACATTTTTGATGAAATGTCATATATCTATGTCTTGTATTGGTAACTTCATAACTTCAAGAATGATGGTTGATTTGGTCCATACTATTATTAACTTCTCCGTCCATCATTAGTAATGCGTATGGCATATTATTGCAGTCAACTTCTATGGAAGAGAGGAGAATCCTATGCACGAAAAGGTTCTAGTTAAAACTGTTCAGGACACTCTCAGAGAAGGATATCGGTAATTTCTTCTGTCAGTTTATTAAACTTTGTTCTTATGTGTGTGAAAAGGTTTATAAAAACCGAGGAAGATGACATGGATCCATCTTGGGAACAGAGGCTGGTGAAGTGATACTACAACAAGTTATTCAAAGGGTATCCTGCTGAAATCAGTGTTTAGTTATTTATTTTGGTTTTTCTTTTACTATATCGGAGTGAAAAATGTTTGTATGCTATTTGATAGTCCAGTTTAACAAACTAAATCTTCTGTTTTTGTGTTGCCCTATACCAAATTTATGGTTGGCTCAGTCTCTAGAAGGCACATGGAGAGTTTAGGAGTTTTTTGATGTATGAAGTACATGGCCCCTAAATAATTCGAGTTTTTAGGTAAGACCGTATCATTATTAAATTCCTTCTTCGCAAATTTTAGGGTAGATGTTGCATTTTCTCCACAGAATTTTCTGCTATTCTTTAGCAATTGTGCATCGGCATATAACCACAAAGTAGTATTGCAGTCTAATGACATCTGTTTTCTTCAACGTTGATGATTCAAGATATTGCATCGCATAGCTGATATGTCGCACTACACGAGTGGCAAGGTATCCTCCTAATCTTGACTTCCTTCTCCTTCCAGATGTCATTAGTACCCAACCTGTAGAAAAGTTTTCCGTCAATTACACTTGATGGGGTAGTTAATGGAGTGATGAAGAAACATGTACAAGATGACATAGAGCAGATTAATAACGTCTTCTTCCTCTCTTAGAGCTTCAAGCAATCGATTTGTCTTTTTTGTAGTTTAAAGCATTTAAAAATGGGCCGGGGAGATATATACCATAGCTTTTATGCCAAAATAGAAGTCATGTTATAATTCAAGAGTAGTATATCTATCTTTTGGTGATGTACCAACCTTGTGTGTCCGTCATCATGTTTGACCTTTTAAACTTGAACATGTCGCCTTTTACTTCAGATATGAGCAATACTCGCATATTTTATGCAATTAATCAGTGTTAAGCATGTTGAAGTGTGTTGTGTTAAAATTTGTTAAATACTCGTCTTCCCGAAACTCAATTTTTTGAGAGTGATGGTAATTCAACTTGGAATCAAAGCAGGAGGTAATGTGATTAAACCTCTTTGCCTCCACTTGCACCCCATTTATAAGTATTGGGCCGCCTTATAGGCCTTGTATGCCTTGTTGTTTGCATTTGTGCTCCTTGTTGGCCTAGACTTTTGTATTAAGATCCACCCTTTTGATGTACGTGTTGAACAGTGTTGTGTTTAAATATGTTAAAGGTTATATATTATTAGTTGATGTTTATCTAGCTTAATTACGTTTCTATAGCTTTTTGGTGTTACAGATAACTGGTTGTTTGATTCTGATAAGATTAGTGTTTTTTAGCCTGGCTGTTAGACAGGAGAAGATTGGTGTATTGCTGAAAGAATCCTAACCAGATAGGAAACTACAAAGTTGTATTTCACTTGTATAAAAGAGGTCTAACACCTCTTAATCAATGGTAAGAAATAATCTCATCAAACTTTTCTACATTTCTTCAATGGGTTTATAGTATCAGAGGAGGTGGTCATGCGTTCAAATTTTTCTGTGTCGATTTCCACCTCAATTTGTGTTGTGCAAGCGTTGGGTCTCCTTATTGGTTTTGTATGCCTTATATTTGCCTGTGTGTGCCTCTTTGGCTCAGGTTCTTTGTATGTGACTCACACTTTGGGTGGCGTGTTGAAGTGTGTTGTATTTAAATATGTAAATTACTCACTTTCCAAGAACTTAATCTTTTGGGAAAGATGATTATTTAGCAACGGCATCACTAGAATGTCATATCATGTACTCATACAATACAATGAAAATAAAATACATGTAATACCACTAGAATGTCATGTTATATCATACTCATACAATACAATGAAAAAAATATACTAGAATGTCATGTCATATCATACTCATAGAATAGATCCTACAACAATTAACAGTACATCAACAATATACTTAAGTCAACCAACCATACTTGTAAGTCACCAGAATCACATACTCATCTCAACAAACCAACAAAAAATTTAGTCCTCCGTCTGTTCCAGAACTATCTTGTGTTTTTTCAAGACCATTTTGCAGAAATCATTTTGCTGTGGGTTATCTCTTTCGAATAGGTATTTACGAACCAACATGTCCACTTTTTCCACTTGGAGTGTCTGAAATAAAAACCCTTAACGTGTGACGGTTGTTGACTGCTTTGAGAGCCTGAGGACAGGACAGTGAGAACCTCCAACCGTATCAAATGATTGCCAAACATCCGGAAAAAAACACAAGAGTTTGCATCTCATTATCGGTCCTCTCTGAATCCATAAACATCAAGTTAAGACTAATAAAACAAAATTCAACTAAAAAAAGAATAAGTCAATAAATTTTATTTTTTTTGACCTTCTGCCAACTCCACTTAAATTTTCCTGAACTTGTCTTCAAACATGCTTCCGGCCGCCTTGATGCGGCACACTTCTTCAACCACCTCCACGTAAAACCTCAACGCAATTAAAAAAAACCTCAACACACCACGTAAAACCTCAACGCAATTAAAAAAAACCTCAACACATAGAAGTACTTCTATAGTTGAGAAATACTTGTATGTGTATGTGAGGTTTTTTTTAGATTCTATCAATGGTTGAATGTGTGGTAGAATACACCGTGTCCACATGCCATTATGTGGAGGTGGCCGAAGAAGTGTGCCGCATCAAGCGGCCGGAAGCATGAAAATTTATGTGAAGTTGGATGCAGAAAGTTTAAAAAAAACGAATTATTGACTTTTGCTTTTTTTTTTTTTTTAAAGTTGAATTTTGCTTTTATTAGTTTAAGGGGGAGTTTGTTAAATCTGGAGTCTGAAGTCTGAAATCTGAAAACATTAAGTAACTGAATGATTTAAGTATTTAGACTGTTTGGTAATACTATAAATGTGAAATCATAAATAGCGTTAGTTTCACTGTTGTATGTGTGTGTATACAGAGGCGGAGCTATGTGTATCACAATGGGTTTCCCGTTAGAAAAATAAAAAAATCTACATTTTACCTATAAAAAAATATTTTGGACCTCGTGAAAAATTTATTTTACTTAAAAAAAATCATTACGGACCCCTCCTAAAAATATTTTTAGATCCGCCACTGTGTATATACGTGTTTATATATATATTATAGTGCTACAGTGTTTATGATATAATGAATAATGATAATAATAATAAGACGCATGAAAATAAAAGGAAAAAAAACGGGTAAAGCTAAATAAAAAGGAAAAAAATGCTTGTGATCTATAAACGTGGTTCCCAACATGCATGCTGACGGTTTTTTCCTTTTTTCAGTGATAAGCACTGCTTCAAGCGCTGAAATTTTTTGTTATTTTTACATTGGAAATTAAGTGACAGTTAAATAATTAAGATGTGTTAAATTTTTTATCAAACATGTCTAATTCTAACCGCCACTTAATTTTTCCAGAATAAATACTTAATTTGTTTACCAAACGGACCCTAAGTTGATGTTTATGGATTCATGGAGGAATGATAATAAGATGCAACATCTTGCATTTTTTTTTTCTCGGATGTTTGGCAATCATTTGATATTGTTCATACTGTCCTTAGGCTCTCGGAGCGGTCAACAACCGTCTCACGTCAATTTATCGATTTTTTATTTCGGGCACTCCAAGTGGAACTCAGACACGCTGGTTCGTCAATTCCTGTTCGAAAGAGGTAACATACAGCAAAATGATTTCTGCAAAATGGTCCTAAAAAACCACAAGATAGTTTTGGAAGAGACGGAGGACTATGTGATTCTGGTGACTTACAGTATATTGTTTTTTTTTACATATACAAGGTATATTGTTGATGTACTGTTAATTGTTGTAGGATCTATTCTATGAGTATGATATGACATGACATTCCAATGTCTTTTTTTTTTCATTATATTTTATGAGTATGATATGACATGACATTCTAGGGATGGGAAAGTGTTGGAATGGACTTCATTGAAGGGTTGCCTATATCAGAAGGTAAAAAAGTGATTTTAGTAGTTGTGGATAGATACACTAAGTATGCCCATTTCATTCCGCTAGAGAGGGGATATACATCTGAAAGTTTGGCTCAAGAGTTCTTTTCATTAGGATACCGTTTACATGGAGCTCCCCAATCCATTGTTACTGATAGAGACAAAGTATTTACAGCAGCATTCTGGCAAACTTTGATGTCCTTAGCAGGAGTGAAGTTGAATACCAGCTCTGCCTATCATGGCCAAACTGATGGCCAAACTGAGTGGGTCAATCAGTGTGTGGAGATGTATTTGATGTGTATGTGCTTTCATAAACCTTAGCAATGGAAGAAATGGCTATCATTAGCAGATTACCAATCATCATTTATCTTTGGGAAGATCTCCCTAGGCCCTGTATGGATACTCACCAAAATCACTACTCCCGGGAAGTTTTGGGAGTTCTGGAGTTGTTTCTGTGGATGAGTTCCTGAAGCATAAATAAATTATTTCAAGGGAACTTAAAGATTATTCGGCTAGAGCCCAAGCAAGGATGAAACAAAATGCTGATAAGAACAGAGTTGAGAGAGAATATTAGATTGGAGACATGGTTCTAGTAAAGCTGCAACCTTACGTGCAATCATCTATGGGAGTAAGGAGCGATGTTAAACTGTCAGCCAATTTTTTTGGACCATACATGATTGAAGAAAAGATCCACTGGTGCAGTGGCTTATAAGTTGAGGTTACCCTCTTCTTCACTTAGCCATCTAGTCTTTCACATTTCCATGCCTAAGAAATATTATGGGGTATCACCACCATCTACGGAAGATCCCCCAATCATATCACCTGACGGTCAGTTAGTATTGTATCCAGAAAGAGGCTAGATATAAGGATGGTCAAGAGGGGAAATCAGGCTGTAGTTCACTGGCTCATCAAATGGGTGAATCTAGATCAAGATCAAGCTATTTGGGCCCAATTTCCAAAATTTCTTTCACTTTGTGGACAAGGTGCTGCTTAGGGAAGGGGGATGTCACAATAAGAAGGGAAACTTTCCTTTTTAGGAAAGGTTGTAGGAGGGAAATTTAAATTATGTTTTCTCCAATTTTGCTGATGTCGCCCTTGTGGGGGAATCTTTGCATTCTGTTATTTTGTTTGTTAGAGAGTAGCATGACCATTTGGCCGAGTGGTGTGCAGGAGGTTGTTAGAGGAGTAGTATTTAAAGTAATTATTGGAGATAATGTTGTATTTCGAATTGTTAATGAAAAATGCTCTCTTCCTACTTGTAATATCCCGATTTTTGAAAAAGGGCAATTCAGTCTTTTAGCAAAAAATCGGAATATTATGTTAATTTTTTTTTAAAGGATTTTTCGAAAAAAAAAAGGAAAAGAAAAAGGGATAAACAAGGATTTTCTTTTTAAGGAAAATAATTAAGTAATTAGGTAATTGAGATTATAAAAGGAAAACTAATCCTAATTTTAACCTAGTTTTTTTTGACAAAAAAAAAGGAAAGGGGCGCATATTTTTGAGAAGAGAGGCCGCAAGTTTGAAAAAAAAAGGGGAGAAGAAGCTCTCGCTTTTCGAGGCTAATCCGTTGTTCTTTTCATCAGACTCATCAAGAGAGAAAGGATCACCGCGAGACGATGATAGTTTTGATATTAACAATCCTTAAATCCATTAACGTTGGGATTTAAAGGTTAAACTTTTGACGGGTTGAAGCTTTGGTTCGTTGTACCACGCAATTAAGGTAACGTGGTTTTCTTATCGTATGATTAAGGTTTCGTAAAGTGGTAGAGCAATTTGTATGATTGTTTTTCATGGTTTTAATTCGTTTAAGTCGAGTTTGGGTTGAATTTGAGAAGAAAACGCAGAACGCAGAAAACTGTCCTCCGTAGTGCGGGAAAGGAAGACGCGTAACGGGTGCAAGAGGAGGCTCGGTCGACCGAGCCCGTCCATTCGGTCGACCGAGTGGTGGTTCATCCGTACGGATGAGGTGTGTATCCGTACGGCTATTTCTCTGTTTCGGACAGCAAGTTATCCGTCCGGACAGGGGCTGTTCCAGTGCTGTTTTCTTTTTATGTGTTTCAAGCTTTATAATAGCATATTTACTGCTTAACCTTACGTGACAAAGCCCTGAATTAGCTTTTGATGCGTTTAGTTCCGGCACCACATGGATTCCCTAAAAAGATGAAGTGTGGGACCGTCGAAAGCTTTGGATTTGCCTTGTGCTTCGATAAGCTAGAGTTTGTCGATGTCTGTGTAATTGCTAGGGCTTGTCCGTGTCTAGTGGTCTAAGTACGAGAGTAGGAGATGTGAGGGAGCTTACTTGAAAACACTTAGGTGGCTAGTTAAACATCTAATCAAACGTATGTGCTAGATTAATAATCTTAAACATCATGCAATGCTTGGTAAGGCATAGTACAATATCGCGATGTGTTCTCTCGACCGGACAAAGTAGGCGTACCCACGCCGGTCAATCGATTGGCTAGATAAAGCGTCCGGTACATTCGCCGGTTATCACACCATCGGGACTCGATATTCCCGGGGCTACTAGAGCGTGTCTCTAAGTAGGTTGCACCCAGTTGTCCTAGTACATCCTATTACTAGGCGTAGTGCCCTTGTTATTCATGATGTAACAAACTTGAGCTAAGGTAGATACCTTTTGGAACCTCATGTTATGCTATGAACATAATATGATAGTTAGTTAGGGTTAATAACGGAACAAATTAATAAAAGACGGCGTTGCTTTTATTTCTTTATGAGATCATAGTTATACGATCTTCTACGCGTTACTGAGTACTTTTGTACTTACCCCGTTACGTTGTGTTTGTCTTTCCCTTTCCCCAAAGAAGATGAACAGGTTGCTAATACTGATGAGTTCTTTGACGAGGACGTGTGAGACGGAGCTCTTGAAGACATAGTTCTTTTACTTTTGATTCTTTCAATAATGTTGTTGACTTAGTTTCAAACAATGTTGTCTTTCTTTTGGATTAGTCCTGTTTAAGTTCTTTTGAGATCTGTTGGGATTTGAATGTTGGATGATTAGTTCTCTTTATTGGATTTAGTTTCACAGCATTGAAAACCGTGTGTTCGATCTTTTGTCTTTTGTTTTCCCCGAGTCGTTTTATCTTCCGCGTCGTTTTAGTTCTGATGTATGACGTAAGGCTTATATATATTATTGAATTTATTTGATAATATATGTGCCGAGCGCTCTTTCCGTATAAGGACTCGGTGTCCGGGAATGGGGCGTTACACTACTTCATCTTCTCCATTCTCAATTTCCGCAATTCTTCAGAAATTTGTTCTTCCCCGTCCTTCTTTCCCAATTCTGCAATTTCTTTGTTGTTTTGCTACAGAAGCTTTCTTATAAAAACCAAAAAGAGATGGAACAGTAGGAACATGGGAGGAAAAGGTTCGTCTCAATAGAAATTAAATTTGTATGCTGTTGTCAAGGTTACCTCCAACGGTTGTTTGTTGATTTTGACGACTCTTTCCTGTTTCCTGGGAAAGATGAGAACTTGATGACAAATTCAGCTGATGAATATTATTACAAAAAAAAAAAGGCAAATGGATAGGTTTGTGACCATTGCTTTTTTCTTTTACTTGAGCTGCTGTACTTGTAATAATTACTGTAACAGCTCGAATTAAGTGTTCTTAGTTTGTCATAAATAATAAACATGATAATTTCTCAGTAGCAGGTGCCTTAATAATCTGACTGATAAACAACCTTCTTCTTCAACATGCTTCCATGTCAAGTGTGCACAATAAGTAGACAGATAGATATTATGAGGATGATTGCAGACACGCTTGTTCTTTAAGTTGCTCCTGTTCAAACCATCATTCACATCTCTGTTATTATATCTTTACTTACATATACATACATTACACAAAAAAGAGAAAAAAAGAAAACGAAAAGCATAGCAAAACGATACCTCTGTCACGAACAAAGCATGGAATCCATACGGGACTCGGTTAGGTAATTCAATTACAGCCACGGGATTCGCGCACATTGTTTTTGCATCAATTACATTCACCTCCGACTTTCTGCATGAGATTAGAGATTTCTTCGTAAACAACTTCTTTACACACTTAATTATCCCCCGACCGAAGCAGTCGGTTTAGTTAATTTCGTACCTTGTTGATTCATCATATACAAAGAATATCAAGTAGCCATCATCTTCCTCTGAAGTAATACCCGGCTCACGAGGCACAAACACAGCCTCTGTACCAAATCTTCCCGGTCCAAGTTCATGAACGACTTGAACATCGCCTCCAACTTCAATCTCGGTTTTTCCACTCTCTCGTTTCGCATGCAAATCGAATTTCACAATTCCGCTGATTTTTGTACTGCTGTCTAGTATCGTTGCATATACATACCGTTGTTTCCTATGTATGTTTTCAAAAGCACAGTCCAATGTTAACTAACATAAAGGCACCCCCCCACCCCCCGTTAAGTTTTTCTTCTTCTTCATTCATACATAAATGTCTATCTAGCTAGAGGATGCAGGTACCTGCCAATGTAGCTTTCATTCACCCTAGGAAAATCAACGACAACAGACTTTGATAGTTTTTTCTGTGACGCTACACCGGTTTTCATGTTGAATCTCATCTCATACCTGATAAGTACGTACAACCACGATAAGAAACACTTTCGAGACATGGAAATACAGTCAAAATAGTTCGATGTCTTACAGCTCGTCAGTTAAGTTCTCCAGTTCTTCATTCAAAGTTCGACTAAAATGGTCAAACGATAGCTTTTCAAGACGGCAAGTGATAAGAACAACCTCATCTCCTTCCTCCCAAGCATTGGCTGAAAATAAACGTAACCGATTTCAGATTCCCACACAAAAAGAGGTCCATGAATTTCTTTTTTTGGGACCATGCAATGCTACTTATTATTAACAATAGTAAAAACACGAACTCACCATTGTGGAATATGTAGCAATTTGGTAGCTCAAACCATTTTATTGCAGCCTCATTCTTGTCATACCGTGGAAGCACACCAAACCGAGCTTTTTTGGTGGCATCAAATGAGAACAAGGTCTGCTTATTCTTCACCATTTCCTGAAATTAATATCAAATTGATACTTAAACCATATATATGTATATATATCTCAAAGCATATCTGAAAAGTCATTTCTATAGCAACTACGTACTAGGATGATCGATCAAACATACCTTTGGCCTGAAGTAAAAGGGAAGATCCATGAAAACTGCATAATTTTCAGTGATGGCAAAATCATGCATCATGATTGATTCTGATATGGTAATTTGAACAGGATCTTGCATTTCGCCCTTCTTTGAAATAACTCTGTAAGTTATGTATGGTGGAGTGGGTGAATAACCAAAGGTAAACATCTCACCTGCATTAATATGTTGTCAACATTAGACCGCACGCGCAACTTTTAGCCAACATTCGGAGGGAGACAAACCGGGAGATTGCCCTCCAGTGATCACCAAAAAACTATGATTTAATTGGTACTCGAAAAGAATGGTGATTGATCGAGTTACCAGTGAATGGATCTACTTTGGGATGGGCCGTGAAAGGATGTGTCAATCTTTTATCATAGTCCAGTATTCCAAGAGTTTGTAAATCTCCATCCTCCATTACTTTAAGCACATCTGTAATTAAAATGCATCAGAAATATATACGTAGCAAAAAACCGTCATTTTGGTTTTTGTTTACAAGCCAAAAGAAGTGATAAAATACTGACTTGTGAAGTTAATTGATGCCATAAATATGTGAATGTTCAAGTTTTCCTGTATCGGGATTCAACCGTTGAGAACACAGTAAAGTAAAAGAAAACTTACATGGCTTATCAGCTTCTTGAAGGGCCAAAAGCTTTCCATGGTGATAAACTAGAGCCGTATTTGCTGGTAAATAAATAAACATATATATAAATAAATTATGTCATTTTTCTATATATATATATATATAATGGGGATTTCCATAATTTTGTATATATATATAAATCAGTCAGTATAAGGAAGGGTTAATTTGATTTTTAGTCCTCTAACTTTACCTGTTTTTGTAAATAGTCTCTTTTTTGCTCGTGAAGATTTTTAGTCCTATAACTTTTTTTTTTACGGATTTTTTAAATTTTTTGCTAATTCATCACCGGAGCTCCGGCGAAGTGTATAAAAAGGACTAAAAGTCAGAAAATAAAAAGTTATAAATGACTAAAAAATAGAAAGTTATAGGACCGAAAATTAAGACTTCGCCGGAGCTCCGGTGATGAATTGGCAAAAAGGACTAAAAATCCAAAAAAAAGAAAGTTATAGGACTAAAAATGCTACCGGAGCAAAAAGAGGACTATTTATAAAAACATGTAAAGTTAGAGGACTAAAAATCAAATTAACCCGTATAAGGAAAGATAAATGAAATGAAATACATTTTCTACCTGTTCCAGTTCCATATGAGAAATCCAATACATTAAGCTTTGCCCTAAAAATTTCCAAGTACAGAACAACTGCTCCGATAAATCCCTTCATGTCCCCAAGCTGCAAAACCAAATGATTGTCAAAACTGTTTCTAAGCGGTGACGGACCTACATACTACTAACTAACTGTCTCTCTTGATCCGAAAAAAAATACACTAATATATGTATTATTATGCATATAGTTTGCCATTTTTAAAATTTTAATTTGTCTTTAAAAAATTAATTTATTGTCTCTTTACCTAAGATCCTGAGTCCGTTATTGTTTCTAAATACGTACCTTCTTAAACTTGGGTCCTCCAAAATACTCTTCTTGTTTCAGCTTTGATGTCTTCACATAACGTGAGACGTATGATGCTTTTCCATCTTTTATACGGATACCATGAATCATTCTGAATTAAATTAAGAACATATATGCATCACACCTTAATTAATTAATTAGCTTATTAATTAAGCAGACCACAATTAATTATGACAGAGTTAAATTAAATGGCATAGTTCCATCTTTAAT
This sequence comes from Gentiana straminea, assembly GCA_036785695.1. Taxonomy (NCBI): domain Eukaryota; kingdom Viridiplantae; phylum Streptophyta; class Magnoliopsida; order Gentianales; family Gentianaceae; genus Gentiana; species Gentiana straminea. The sequence continues at coordinate 8,198,504 of JAVUPR010000265.1, forward strand.
TCGAAGAAAAGAATACTAATCAGATGATCACGCACCCATCCCCATCAAACCTGCACAAATAAAAACAAGCGTGTATTAGTTAAGCACAAATTTTACTACTTACCTTTAACAGAAAAGCTTTAACCCCCCTCCCTATTAGAAGATACAGCCAGAACAGACAAATAGATAGAGTCGAAAGAAGAGATAATTTTTTATTTTTTATTTTTGGCACCCGTCTCATCTCTGTAATTTAAGATGGAATTGCAGTTGCGGAAGACATATCTATTCATGCAACAATCTCATTTGGAGGCAACAACAACAACAAAATTCCCAAAACAAAATACGAATACGACTGTCGGAAGAGCCGGGAATACGTGCAGAGGTACAATCTTATTAATTCTCAAATAGAAATCAAACGCAAGCGTAAGACGGACGACATCTCTGTCAATCTGTCTACACCTATGCCTTTGCCAGCGGTGTGAAGGTGTAGTTTTCTATGGAAGAATAAAAGAAATTATCTTATTAGAATGAATAGCTGAGAAGCATATAAATAGATTACAAGGTGTTCAAACGGCTAGTAGACAAAGTATTCAATGCAGCAGTATTTCTGTCTGGAAGGTGGCTAATAAAGGTTATAACCTAGAGATAGGAGTAATAAGGCAGCGGATTTAATGAGGTGGTTAAGCAGGAAGAAAGCATAATAATAAATACATAATATTATACTTTATAGATTAGTATCATATTGTTACATATATAACAATACTCCCCCTCAAGCTGGTTTATAGATATTCAATAAGCCAAACTTGGAGATATAGAATTGAGTTTGGACTTTACGAAGACCTTTGGTGAAGATATCTGCAACTTAAAGTTTAGTTGGAACATATATTAGGCACATACTTCCATATTCAAGCTTCTCTTTGATGAAGTGTTTGTCAATTTCAACATGCTTGGTTCTATCATGTTGAACAGGATTGTTGGCAATACTGATAGCAGACTTACTATCACTGTAGAATCTGATAGGAGCAGCAATAGGTTGTCTAAGTTCAGAGAGAACTGTTCTTGTCCATATTAGCTCACATATCCTAAGTGCAACTGCTCTGAATTCAGCCTCAGCACTACTTCTAGCAACAACAGCTTGTTTCTTACTTCTCCAGGGCACAAGGTTGCCTCCTATGAACATACACCATCCAGAAGTTGACTTTCTGTCCACAATTGAGCTAGCCCAATCTGCATCTGCAAACCCTTCAATAGTGAGTGTCCCTCCCTTTTTGTATAGGATTCCAAGCCCAGGGTCATTCTTGAAGTATTTGAGTATCCTTAAGGCAGCTTCCAAGTGAATTCTTCTAGGCATATGCATGAACTGACTGACCTGCCCAACAGCAAAAAGCAATATCAGGTCTGTTGTGGGTTAAGTAGATGAGTCTTCCAACAAACAGTAGGCCATAATCCTTGAGAAGATCAAGGGTGTACTTTCTTTGTGTGACAAGTATCCAAGAATTTGATCTTGCCACTTCCATGCCAAGGAAGTATCTAAGATTTCCCAAGTCTTTAATTTCAAACTCAGACTTTAAGAAGGTTTTTAGCCTTTTTATTTCAAGTTCATCATTCCCAGTGATGATCATATCATCTACATATATTACAAGGGCAGTGACTCCCCCTCCACTGGTGTGTCTGATAAATAAAGTGTGATCAGAATTAGCTGTTTATAACCCACTCTCTGTAAAACTTAGAGAAATTTTCAAACCAAGCCCTAGGGGACTGTTTGAGGCCATACAAAGATTTCAAAAGTTTGCAAATGTGTCCCTTGCCTACCATGTTTTCAAAACCAGGGGTGGATACATGTATACATCCTCTTTAAGCTCACCATTAAGGAATGCATTATTGACATCAAGTTGATGCAGAGGCCATTCCTTAATAGCAGCAACAGAAAGAAGAATTTTGACAGTATTGAGTTTTGCTACAGGAGCAAAAGTTTCATGGTAATTTACCCCATAGGTCTGAGAGAATCCTTTGGCAACTAAACGGGCTTTATACCTTTCAATAGTGCCATCAAGATGTTGTTTGATATTAAAAACCCATTTACATCCAACATGTCTGATGTTTTATGGTTTAATGACAGTAGTCCAAATTTTGTTGGCCCGGAGAGCATTTATTTCACTAAAAAAAACAGCCTTCCAATTAGGGTTTTCCATGGCTTCATGGATGTTTTTAGGAATCTTAACATTATCAAGATTGGTGATAAAGGCTTTATATTCATCAGAAATAGAACCATAAGAAACAAATCTTTGAATAGGTGAGTGCAAAGTCTAGTACATTTTCTTTGGGCTATAGGTCTAGTATCATGACTGATAATACCTGGTGTAGGGCACTTGTCATTGGTGATGTTAGTTTCATGGTCTGTAGGACAACTTTCACCACTAGACATCTCATTACTTTGTGCATCTCCAGTGGGTGTTTGATTCTCGGAATTGGAGGTGGGTGGACCGTCTTCAATCATCTGGATTGGATTAATGCACTCATTTGTTATAGGAGTAGCATCCCCTCTTTTTCTGGAATAGATGATGATTTCCTTTTCCCTTTCAGTGTTGTATTGTTTCTAACTCTGTATAGGAGCATTGATCTGGTCAGTGGCAATATCTGGGATTTTTGGAAGAGGAACATCATGACTAAAGTCCTGTAGTTCAGTACCTGAAACAGAACTCTTAGAATAGTAAGGGACATTTTCAAAGAAAGTTACATCAAAAGTTACATACATTTTTTTCCTTAGAGGATCATAACACTTGTAGTCCTTTTGAGTGGAAGAATAACCCACAAAAACAATCTTAACAGCCTTAGGTTCAAGTTTATGTCTTAAGTGATCATGAACATGGACAAAAGAAGTGCAGCCAAAGACTTTTAAGGGTATTTTAGTTATCAACTTGCTAGTAGGATAGCACTTAGCAAAAACATTAATAGGGGTTTGAAACTGTAAGACCCTAAAAGGCATTCTATTAATTAAGAAGGGAGTAGTCAAGACAGCCCCCCCCCCCCCCAGAAATAATTAGGCATGGATGTGGTAAACAAGAGAGCCCTGGCAACTTCTAACAAATGCCTATTTTTCCTTTCAGCAATACCATTTTTTGAGAGGTGTTAGGGCATGAGGATCGATGTATAATACCTTCATCAGTCAGATAAGGACCCAAAGCAGATGTAAAATATTCAGTGCCATTATCTGTTCTAACAATTTTAATTGAAGTCTGAAACTGAGTTTTAATCATATGATGAATTTTTTTAAACACAGAGCTCACATTAGATTTGGTTTTTAACAAATATACCCAACACAATCTTGTATGGTCATCTATAAATGTCACAAACCATCTATTATTAGTAAGGTTTGGAATTCTAGATAGACCCCACACATCACTGTGAATGAGGGTAAAATGAGAAGAGGGTTTATAGGGCCTAGCCTTAAAAACACTCCTAGCTTGTTTAGCAAGAATACAATTCTGACATTGAAATTTAGTAGGTTTTTTATACAAAAATAACTTAGGAAATAGCTTATTTAAATAAAAGAAACTAGGATGCCCTAGTCTACAATGCAGTAGTTGGATTTTCTCATCATTATCATCCATATTGATTAAACTAAGGGCTTCCTCAACATGTTCTTGAAGATAATAAAGTCCTCCATCTTTCTTAGCACTGCCAATCTTCCTCTCTAATCCCAGAGCCTGAAAGATACAATGAGAAGATGAGAACTTAGCTTCACAATTATTGTCATGAGTAAACTGAGTATCAGAGAATAAGTTACATGATAAATTAAGAACATGTAAGACAAAGGTGAGCTGAATGTTTTTGGATATAAAAATTGTGCCTTTTGCAGCAACAGTAGATAGAGAACCATTAGCTATATGCACCTTATGTTGCCTAGATGAGGGATAGTAATTGGAGAAGAGTTTAAAGTATTTGTCATGTGACTTGAGGCTCCAAAGTCAACAATCCATGAGAGGTTACCTTCTTGTACAGCAGAAGCTGAGGTGTTAGTTGGGTTACTTTTGTCAGCAGAGAGCAGTTGTTTCAGCATCTCTAGTTGTTCTTTGGAGAAGGGCATTGAGGTTTCTATAGAATTTGCAGAGTCTGCATGTTTCTGATCTCCCCATTGGCTTGTTTTCCTGTGACTTTGCACTTTTGGTTGCCCCTAGTTGGTTTTCCATGGAGAATCCATTAGCTCTCCTTTAGGTGACCCTTCCTTTTACAGTGGTCACAGAATAGGTGACCCTTTTGGTCATTCCTTTTCTGTGTATCCTTTTGATTAGTCCCAGCATAAGCATGTGAGTAGAAAGGGCAGATTGATCATTTTGATTGAGTGAATTTGCAGAGTTTGCAGAGCTTCCCATGGTCTCCCTTCTGCTTTCTTCTTTCCTAATGGAAGCAAATGCCTCCAGTAAGGTTGGCATTGGTACTTGTGCAAGAACCCTCTCCTTTGCAGGTGGGGTTTAATCCACCCAGGAACTCAACGACCCTTTCTATTTCCAGTACTTTCTGGAAATTCCTTGCATCAATGGTGCATTCCCAAATATTTGCAGATAAAAGATCTTATTCCTGCCAAAGTACTTTCAGAGAGTTGAAATACTTGGTAACATTCATTGATCCTTGCTTTATATCTTTCAGCTTTGTTTTGACACCAAAGGCTTGAGCAAAATTTCCCTTATTGGAGTGGGAGTCTGCAACATTGTCCCATATTTCCTTAGCAGAGTTGAAGAAGAGATTAGTCTGACCTATATCCGGGTCCATGGAGTTGATTAACCATGTGCTGATTGTGGCATTATCAACTTCCCAGGTTTCATTAGCTTCAGTATCGGCTTCGTCTGGTTCTTTTATGGAGCCAGTTAGATAGCCAATTTTCCTCTTGCCAGTCACATACATCTTGACTGATTGATCCCACTGAATATAGTTGGACTCATTTAGTTTCATGGTAGTGATCTAAAGATTGGGATTGTCACTACCATTCATGGAAGATATGGTAGAGTTTGATTTTGAGGAAGTTCCCGATTCTGAAGTGAGTTCAAACATTGGATTTTCGAATAGAGGAAGATGAAGAGTCCTTGAAAGTATGTTTCAAGATCGCTCCGATACCATGTAGTTTTCTATGAAAGAATAAAAGAAATAATCTTATTAGAATGAATAGCTGAGAAGCATATAAATATATTACAAGGTGTTCAAACGGCTAGTAGACAAAGCATTCAGTGCAGCAGTATTTCTGTCTGGAAGGTGGCTAATAAATGTTATAACCAGATAGGAGTAATAAGGCAAATGGATTTAATGAGGTGGTTAAGCAAGTAGAAAGCATAATAATAAATACATAATATTATACTTTATAGATTAGTATAATATTGTTACATATATAACAATAAAAGGATAGCCTTGAATCTTGAGAATGAGAATGTAGGAAGTCAAACCTACAAATTAATGGACTTCGAAAGAGCCAAAATTGAAGTGAAACCTACAAACTAATGGACTCCGGAAGAGCCGAAAATGACGTGCGTCAGAGTAGAGATGCCCTCTAGTAATATCACAACCAAGGACTCCGGAAGAACCGCTAAAGTGGATTTCGGAAGAACCATCAGAGTGGAGATGTCCTCCAGAAATATCACAATTATGGACTTCAGAAGAACCGTCGGAGTGGAGATAACCTCCAAAAGACCACAACTATGGACTCCAGTTCCGGAGTGGAGATGTCCTCCAAAATACCAATACTTGGACTACAACTATGGACTCCGCAAGAATCACCGGAGTGGACATTGATTAGAGTGAACCTTGCTATCACTTTACATGTGTGTTTACCCCTGTTTACAGTTCATTTAGCATGTTTGTGGGACATTTCGGTTGATTTTAGTTGCATATTAACCATGATACATATTTCGAGGTCTAGGATATCACAGTCCAAAAATCTCATACTTTTGGGTGAATTAGTGCATATTTCGTAGCTATCTTGTCTCCCGGGGATTGTACATGGTGTTTTTAGTTGTGATGTGCAGGATTTTAGGTGGTTTCGATTGCCGGAGGTGAGTTATAAGTCAAGATAGAAGTTTAGCCGAAGCTCGGGGATGAAACAATGAGATAGCGAAATTTTTGTGATTTTTCAGGCAGAGGCCCACGCCTTTGGGCGCCTATTTTTTCCTGCTAGAGGCCCACGCCTGCAGGGAGAGGTGCACAACTCCAGCTTTTGGTTTTTACGAATTTCACAACATTGCTCAAAAGGCCCACGCCTAAAACAGAGGTGCACACCTCTGGCTGCCTGCAAGATGAAGATATTTTCAGTGGAGGCCCAGGCCTCTAGGCAGAGGTGCACACCTCTGACCCGAAATGGCATTTTTGTAATTAGTTTTAGGGCATTTTTTGGAGGGGTATAAAAGATTTTCTCCCTCAAATATTTTGATCTTAGATTATTTTTTAGATAGTTTTGGTGAAGAATATTTGTAACTTGGAACATTCCGAAGATTTCTTGACACGGGATCGACGAGCTTTTGTTCAAAGATTCAATTTTTCTTCATCTCAATAGTATGGGTAACTTTTTTTTTCTTCTTATCTTTGATTTCTTTGTGTTTGATTTTAGTTTCTTGTGATTTTGACAAGATTATGAGTAACTAATTTCTTTATAGCCGAGTAATGTGAAGATTAGTGAAATCGAACCTTAGTTGATTAATGGAAGTGTTTGTTGCTTAAATTACAAGATTATTGAATGTATATGTCCTAGAACTTATTCTTTATGCCTTTGTTGACGTCATAAATCAATGATTTATCAGACACATTATCTTTACATATGTATTTTGCGAGGTAATGTGGGAAGAGGTTCTAGGATCGCCATGTAAAACTAGTCGAGTTGTTCGGGTCTTGTTTCTTGAGTGAGGTTTTCAATGTAAGTTGAGCGTCTCAAAGAGATTATTCATGTTAGGTCAGTTAAATCCGGAAAACAGATTGTTGAATCTAACATAGTGCGCTATATATGTTTTGAAGATATATATTTAAAGCACATATGACATATTACGTTTAGGATTCTACAGATTACAATAAGTAATAAATTGTGTCATAGTATACATATTTGAACTTTAGCTTGGATGACAAAGTCTTTGCCTCTTTTATAAGGTAATGGGTTCGAAGCTCTCTTGCAAGCAGGACTAAAATCCTTAGTAGACCAAGTTATATGACCATTTTTCTAATTTTTGCCCTCCCTCCCAAAAATAAAATAATAGCATGCAATAACATCATTATAATGCTAAAACAAAAACAAAAACATTAAAATGAAGATAATAAATTATACATGTAAAGCCATAATAATATATAGCATAACATGTATTGATGGTAGATATGAAATGAAAGAGGCTATAAATTACCAGTGATATCCAGCCAGAGGCTCAAACTTGGAATTTGGACCTACTTTAACGAACTCACCATCTAAGCATGACTGCACTTAATTCAAGCTTTAGTTTCTCACATTAATTTTTATATATATATATATATATATATATGATGATCAACAAAGCTCAAAATCCATATGAAAAAATCCCTTTAATCAATGAATACTATGATTATATATATATATATATATATATATATATATATATATATATATATATATAAAGGAAGGAATGAAACTAACAGGGAGATGACCATGCACAGGAAGGTCCTTGCAGGGAGGAGTTTCATCAACAAGTGGAGAGAAATTCCCTGATAATTGAACAAAAGGACCTTTTGGAGGAGGCATCAATAACTTGACGGCCACCGTCTCCACCATATCCATAAACTTTGAGGCCAGACCTTTGACCGGCTTTGGGTTCACAGCCACCACTACTTGCCCTCCTCCGACCATTCTCTGCCTCTCCCCCACCACAACCACCGGCTCTTTTATGATGCTGCTCTCCGTTATTGTGCTACCACTCATCATCTTCAACATTATTATATACTATTTGATCAATTCTCGGCCAGCCGGCCGGCCTGCGGAAATCCTTAAGCTAGCTACGATTTCTCAATCTTTATTCTTTGGCTTTTGGTATAAAATCAATATTTGCTCCTCATACACCACCTGTAATTTAGCAACTAAATATCTTTTCTTTTGGTAATTTGCTCCTCTCAATTATTATTAATCTATTCATGTATTATCCGGCATTTACATATATAGAAAGGTATATATATAATTCAAAATTTATTTTTGGCTTTTTGTAATAATTCAGTCCCACTTTCATAGGACCTGGCTAGCACTCTTACAAGAAAATAAAGCATCTGCATGTTTGTCACTACCTGCATGTGTTTAAATTATAATATAATAATGATGATGTTGATATTATATGGAGAAATGTTTGTACCGCAAATAGAGAAATTTTGTGTCGCTATAAAATATGCGTAATACTTTTTTCCACCCTTGAATTTTGTGGTAATTTTTGTTCATTATTATATAGTAGTGATAATTTCATGACAAAATTGTCACAACATTACACACAACACATTTTGAAACCATTAATTATAATGTGAGATTTAATAAACCATATAAATGTCATAAAAATCAGTGACTAAAATATACTGTGATATTTATTATGCATATTTTATTATGCCAGAAACATTTCTGTATTATATATAGTCATGAAAGCTACGGCCACCAACCCATTAGAGAAATGAAGTTAAAAATAATTAATAAATCAAGAAATGAAGGTACACCAAACCCATTAGAGGAAAGTTACGTACTACCTTCGTCCTATAAGAAAAGTGTACTTTTTGTGGTGCATACATATTAAGGAAACAATTAATATGTTGTATATTAATTGTTAATGGACATATACACTCTCTCATATAATAATGGACCAATTATTTGAAAGGACTGATTTTCAATTTATTAGGGGTAATAGTAATTCAGAAATCTTATTTAGTTATAAGGACATTATAATTTTAAGAAGGAAACTTATTTAGTTATAAGGACATTCTAATTTCAAGTGCGATAAAGAGGAAGAAGGAAAAAAAGGAAGGAGGAAAAAAAAAAGAAGCGTTCAAAGTAAAAAAAAAAAAAAAAAAGAAAAAAAAACTTACTTGTGGGTGAGTTTTTTTTATTTTTTTTTTATTTTTTTTTTTTTTTTTTTATATATATTATTTTTTAATTCACAATATTTTTAAAGGTCATATATTTTGATTTAAAACTCGGATCATCATAATTTTTTCACTAAAATTCATATTTTTTCGTCTTCTTTATTCTAAAATCAAATTTGATATTTTTCCGAATAAATTTCATAAAATCAATTTTTTTCTTCATAAAAATCGATGTGACGTATTGATCACCGTCATGCATTGACCACCTACCCGGATGCATTGGCCACCGGGATCAATTAACCACCCCGATGCATTGACCGCCGCGATTCATTGGCGACCATGATGTATTGACCGCTGTGATCCATTGACAACCTTGATCAGCGACATCTCATTGTAGCGATTTATGCAATGACGTCTCGTTGTAGCGATTTATGCAGTGACTTTTTATTGTAGCGATCTATGCAGTGATATCTTATTGTATTGAATTATGCAGTGACGTGTTATTGTAACGATTTATGCAGTGACGTGTTATTGTAACAACTTATGCATACCTTTGGTTGTAAAAATATGCATTTAAACCAAAAAAAACAAGAGAAATACAGTTATTTTACAAATTTATCGAAAATTTAAACCAACACTAATCAAATAAACCAACATCAATCAAATATTTAAAGATAACAAAGAAATAAAGTTACTTTACAAAGTTATGTTGTATATGCGGTGACATCAATATTATTGCATCAGTTATCTAATTGTAAATACAGTCATCAATGTCACTGCTTCAGACATCAATGTCACTGCATAAGTCATCAATGTCCCTGCATCAAACATTAATGTCACTGCATAAGTCGTCAATGTCACTGCATAAGTCGTCAATGTCCCTGCATCAGACATCAATGTCACTGCATAAAACCTAACAACTGCATCGATCGGCCGCTCTTGTTTTGCATTTCTCCAAATGTGGAGCTTTTAATATGGATAGAAGTACAAGTTTGGTGAAACTACAAAGACTCTTCACTATGACTCTCGTAATGGCCACACGTTGTTTGTGCCCTCCTGATAATTGGATTCATTGTGGAATCCCTCAATTCTTTAACACGATCTTGAATTATTTGACGATCTTGTTTAGCTTAATGTCCCTGCATCATTCATCAATGTCACTGCATCGGACATCAATGTCCCTACATCAGTCATCAATGTCCCTGCATCAGACATCAATGTCACTGCATAAGTCATCAATGTCCCTGCATCAGACATCACTGTCACTGCATCAGACATCAAACCGTATCCTTTAGAATTTAAATTTAAAAAAAAAACAAACAAACAACGCTTCCTCTTTTTTTTTCTTTTTTTCTTTTTTTCTTCCTTCCTTCCTTTTTTTTTTCCTTCTTCTTCTTTATCCACTTGAAATTAGAATGTCCTTATAACTAAATAAGTTTCCTTCTTAAAATTAGAATGTCCTTATAACTAAATAAGATTTCGGAGTGTCCTAAATGATCATTAATTCTCTAACGATGGCCTTATAACTAATATCCACTATAACAAATGCTCTATTGGAATATAAAATTAATATATAAACATTAAATGTTATAATATGGTATATTTGGAAAAATTACATTTAATGATGTATTGATTTTCTAAATGGACATTTTTTTATGAGACAAATCATTTTTAAAAAATAAACACTTTTTGTGGGATGGAGATATTATTAGTTATTAATGGAGTTATACCAAGTGGAAGGATGAGATGCATATGTCATCCACTTTCACACGATAGAATTGTGTAGGTGTGAGGTGGATATATCACAACCATGCACTTGATATAACTCCCCTAATAACTAATGAACCATAACTTTTCTCCTTTCATTATAATTGAACATGTCATATATACTCATTGCTTCGCGACCATCAATTTAAAATTTGTGTCATAAGTAAAATCAGATGCAGTTCTACCTTTCGATGAATTCATTGGTAGAATAATTCATGGATATCTATTGAATAGAGTTAAGAAATGAATTGATATATATATTTAGGTATTTATGATATTGTGTAGATATGCCACCTATTTGTGTGATGTGGCATATCCACAAGTGATCAAGCTGCTGAAAGCTGAATCGTTTACTTGATTCAAACCTTCTTTTACAAGAAACCTGCTGAAGACAGTGTAGCATCTTTTGGGTGTCACGGACTGTTGTTTGTGGTGGAGCTGGTGAAGAGGCAATCCTACCCTTCAAGGACCAGTGGAATACTCTGGAGTAGCAATCCTACTTGTTCCAAGTGTTCAGTTTGTAAAGCCATTATTATTGGTGAAGGACAGACAACTTAGGGATATTTGTAACTGCAACCTCAAAGATCTCTAGTGAATTACCTCCAACATCACATGAGAAGAATGGACTGACATGATTACACCACCTGGAACCACTACAAAAATTGCCTACTTACTTTGTGCATTTACTTTCTGCATTTAGTATATCAAGCACATCAACCTACTGAAACTAGCAACTGAATCACACACTTACACTACTGAGTACCTAATACTTGGTATCATATTTTAACAACAAGTAATAAGGCTTAACTTGAATATATTCTGCTGCAACAAATTCAGTAAAATCAACATCGAGCGGACTGCGAAATTTGTCGGCGGACTGCGAGCGATCGGCGAGCTACTGAACTTGCTGATTTTGTTAACTCCAAAAGTTTTAAGTGTTAAGTTTATTCACCCCCTCTAAACTTAACCAAAGCCTTTTCAAGGGACCAAAAATTGGTATCAGAGCAGTGCTTCTGTTCTGAAGTAATCCTACTTGTTGTGCTTGTGAAAATACTTTGAAAACTTTTTCAAGTTTCTGATTTTCAAAGCTTTGCATCATGGATAACAACCAGTATGCTAGAACAATTTTGATGTGTTCTTTAGATCGTTTTGATGAGTATAAACGTCGTATGCTTTTCTAGCTGCAACACATGATGAGATGATGGATGTGCTGACAGATGGACCACTGGAGATTACTATGTCAGTAACAGTGGGAACTGAAACTCAGTATGTTCCAAAGCCAAAAAGAGAGTGGAATGCTGAAGATAGAAAAAGAGCAAACCTCAACAATATTGCTATTGATATTATATACAGAAACTTGGATAGCAATATGTACATGAAGGTGAAGGATTGCAAGATTGCAAAGGAACTTTGGGATAAGTTACAACTAATCTGTGAAGGCACTGATGCTATCATGTAAAACATGGTCAGTGTAGCCAAAAAGAAGTTTCAGGATTTCAAAATGAAACCAAATGAAACTATTGAACAAATGGAGTCAAGATTCAATGCCATCATGGATGAACTCACTCTACTGAATGTAGTCTACTCAAAAGAAGAAATCAATTCAAAAATCTTAGAAGCCCTACCAACAAAAGAAGTTTGGGAAATGAAGGTTACTACCATAGAAGAAATGATAAGTCTACATGAAGAGGATACCTTCAAGTTATTTTCAGATCTCAAGGCTTATGACTTCAGTAAGAAACTTGTACCTGAGAGTGAAAAGGAAGAACCAAAGACCACTGCATTGGCTGCTACACATCAAGAAGAATCATCAGGAGCTCAAGATGATCTATTGGATGAGATCCAAGAGCAAATTGCCCTACTGAGCAAGAAGATCAGAATGATGAAAACTGGAAGGGGTTCTCCAAGAAACTTCACTAAGAAGTCAAGTGAAAAGAAAAAGGAAGAATCCAAGAAAGACAATGATTACTTGTGTTTTCATTGCAAGAAACCAGGACACTTCAAACCTGACTGTCCTGAATTGAAACAGAAAAAGGAACCTGATTATCTGTGCTTCAACTGCAAGAAACCTGGACATTTCAGACCTGATTGTCCAGACCTACCGAAGAGCAAAAGTTAGTAAAGAAGATCTGGCAAGAAAGCTATGGTTGCTGAAGATGAATCAGGATATGAAGTTGAATCAGAAAAGAGAAATGAATCTGATGATACTGCACTTGTTGCTGATATGGATGATTATGCATTAATGGAAAATATGGATGAAACTGAGGGGGTATACAATTCTGTATCTATAAATACTCCTGCTGAAAGTGATTGCGAATCAACTTGTGGTTCAAATCCTAGAAATTCTGACAATGAAGAAACTTTGGATGCCATCCTTAATCAACTGAGAAAAATACAATCTGGTTATGAGATTGTGAAGGCTGAAAAAGAAGCTCTTCAAACAGAAGTTGAAAAGTTAAAAGTTGAATTAATAATTCTCAAAGGAAAGGAAAAATAGTTTGGACAGAATCATCATAAGTTTGATGTACATTCAGTAGCTGCTGAATCTGCTGAACAATCTTGTTCCTCCACTGCATTCAAATCCGGAAAGCCTTATGGTGATAAAACAGGCCTTGGATTTGGAACTCAATAATCTAATAAGAGTGGATCCAGGAAGGTTACTGAACCTAGTACCAGAATTGGTCCTAAGTTTGTGCCTGCACAAGATCCAACTCCCAAAGAGGCTGCTGAGGCAGTGAATTCTACTGAGAAGACTTCAAGGAAGCAAAATCAGAAGTCAAAGAGGTCAACAACACCTATCAAAAAGAATAAATCTAAGAGTAGGACTGCTGTACCTTCTAGACCTACTGATAGCAGACCTACTACCAAGTCTGCTGGACCATAAAAGAGCAAAAATCAGAAATATTCCAAGGATAAGAATCCTAAACCTAAAAATGACAATCATTCTAAGGATACTTATCTTAGGGGAAAAGGTAGATTATTCCCTGCTGATGAAGATTGGAATATTCCTGCCCCTACTTCTAGAAACAACAGGTATAACCATACTGCTAGGGTAAAACCTCAGCAATGGACTCAGCAGAGGACTTATACAAGACCTCAGCAGGGACCTCAACAGACTCCATATTACAGGGCTGCTCCTAACAGACAGCAAAACTATGGTTATGCTAGTGCCTTTAACAATAAAAATCACCCCAAACAGCATTACATACCAAAAGGCCAGAAAGCTTATGTGAGTCCTACAAAACCAAATGTTATACCTTATGGATGTGTAGAATACATGTATGAACAAAAGTATAACACTTTTCAAAGAAGTCCTTATGGAAATTTTCCAAGGGTCATGCTTACCACTGACCACTATGGACCCAAATAGTTTTGGGTACCTAAAATACATTAACTTTGTTTTGTAGGGTGTCTGGTACTTTGACAGTGGATGTTCCAGACATATGACAAAGAAAAATCACTGTTTGACAAATTATGTGGCAAAGCATGGTCCAAGAGTCAACTTTGGCAACAAGAACACACCAGGATACACAAGAGGATATGGTACACTGGTGAGGAATGGATTAACTATCAGGAATGTTGCATTTGTGGAAGGACTGGACTACAACCTACTGAGCACAAGATAGTTCTGTGACATGGGTTACAAGGTCACTTTTGACAAAGGCACATGTATTGACATTAGTGAAAGAGGCAATCAAGTTGTGTTGGCTGGAAGAAGACAACAAAACATGTATGTTGTGGACTGGTCTACTGCTGTTCCAGAGACATACCTGATTGTGTATACTAAGTCAGAACTGAATTGGTTGTGGCATAAGAAGTTGAATCATCTTAATTTTTATGATATCAATCAATTGGTGAAAAAGAAGTTAGTGATTGGTTTACATGAGATCACATTTAAAAAGGATGCTATATGTGATGCTTGTCAGCAAGGTAAACAAACCAATTCAAGCTTCAAGTCAAAGACTAAGTAATCAACAAAAAGAGTTTTGGAGCTGATGCACATGGATCTGTTTGGACCAGTAACACCAACAAGTGTGAAAGAAGTACACTCTGGTAGTTGTGGATGATTATTCAAGATACACTTGGGTAGTATTCATGAACAAGAAAAGTGAAACACTTCAAAAGATGCCTGAACTTTTGAAGAGATTGCAAAATGAGAAAAGTTTGACAGTAGTGAAGATCAGATCAGACAAGGGTACTGAATTTCTCAACAAAGTCATAAGAGAATATTGTGATCAGAATGGTGTGCTGCATCAATTAGCTACTGCTGGTACACCTCAGCAAAATGGGGTTGCTGAAAGAAGAAACAGGACTTTGAAAGAAGCAAGAAGGACTATGATTTGTGAAGCTCTATTGCCTGAAAGATATTGGGCTGAAGCAATTAACACAACATGCTATACACAAAATAGGACCTCAGTGAACAAGAAGCTGCTGAAGACACCTTATGAGATTTGGAATGGAAGGAAACCTAATATATCCTACTTCCATCCATTTGGAAGCAAATGTTTTATACTAAATCATAAGGATCAATTGAAGAAATTCCAACCAAAATCAGATGAAGGAATCTTTCTGGGATATTTTTCAGTCAGCAAGGCATTCAGGGTACTGAATGAAAGGACATTGAAACATGAAGAATTAATACATGTTGTATTTGATGAACCAAAGTTTACTGGAATGGAAGATGAAGTGTCAGAACCTGCTGAGAATCCTCAAGTCACTGATCTTGAATGTATTGATGTTTTGGAAAGGATAAATGACTTAAAGATTTCTGACTCTGCCTCTGCCCCTGCTGAACACCCTGCTGGTAACACTACTACAACTGAAGCAATTCAAGGATCTGCTAAACCCCCTACTGAAGCAATAGCAGACCCCACTGAAGATGATGTTCCTGAAAATCAAACTAACCATAATCCACAATGGTTAAGGGATCACCCTGCTGAGCATGTTATTGGCAATATACAGCAAGGTGTGAGGACTAGAAGACAATTAGAAGAAATGTTTACTTGTTTTCTATCTCAAATGGAGCCTAAAGTTATTGAAGAAGCAATATCAGATCCAGATTAGATAATTGCTATGCAAGATGAACTGAATGAATTTGAAAGAAATCAAGTTTGGACACTAGTGGAAAGGCCTAATCATGCAAATAAAATTAGAACTAAATGGGTATACAGAAACAAATTGGATGAATCTGGTACCATTGTAAGGAATAAGGCCAGACTAGTTGCAAAAGGCTATTCCCAAGCAGAAGGAATAGATTTTGATGAGACATATGCCCCAGTTTCAAGATTGGAAGCTATAAGATTATTCTTGGCATATGCTACTTACAAAAACTTCAAAGTATACCAGATGGATGTCCAAAGTGCATTTCTGAATGGCATTCTGGAAGAAGAGGTTTATGTTCAGCAACCTTCTGGTTTTGAAGTTAAAGATCAAGAAGATAAAGTGTACATACTCAATAAAGAAATTTATGAATTGAAACAAGCACGAAGAGAATGGTATGATACCTTATTTCAATTCTTGGTGGACAATGGTTTACCAAAGAAACCATTGACAAGACTCTTTTCAGAATCAATGAAGGAGACAACACCCTGCTGGTACAGATTTATGTTGATAACATAATTTTTGGTTCTGAAAATGAATTGCTATGTGAAAAGTTTGCTAATCTCATGAATAGCAAGTTCCAAATGAGTATGATGGGAGAGATGAACTACTTTTTGGGATTACAAGTCAAAAAATGAAAGATGGAATCTTCATTCATCAAACCAAATACACCAAGGAGTTACTGAAGAAGTTTGGCATGGAAAATAGCACTAAAGTGTCAACTCCTATGAGTACCAACATTAGATTGGATGAAGACAAAGAAGGCAAAGATGTTGATAAGACTTTATACAGAAGGATGATAGACAGTCTGTTGTACCTCACTGCCAGCAGACCTAATATATCATTTGCTGTAGGTGTTTGTGCAAGATTTCAATCAAAACCAAAGGAGAGTCACCTAGCTATAGTCAAAAGGATTCTCAAGTATCTAAAAGAGACTTTGGGAGTAGGGATATGGTATTCAAAAGATGGAAGCTTCAAGGTTATATCCTACTCAGATTCTGATTATGCTGGATGCAAGATTGATAGAAAAAGCACCACAGGAACCTGTCAGTTGATGGGAAATAGACTGGTTTCCTGGTTTAGCAAGAAACAGAATTCTATATCAACTTCCACTGCTGAAGCTGAGTATATAACTGCTGGAAGTTGCTATGCACAAATACTATGGCTAAGACAACAATTAAGGGATTATGGAATTGAAGAAAGAGAAATTTCTATAACGTGTGACAACACAAGTGCAATTGCAATCACAGAAAATCATGTTTTGCACTCAAGAACCAAGCATATTGATGTGAGACATCACTTTATAAGAGATCATGTTGAAAAGAAAGATATGATGGTTCTTTACATCCCTACTGAAGATCAACTTGCTGATATATTTACTAAGCCATTGGATAGTGAAAGATTTGCTAAGTTAAGGACTGAACTTGGAATTATAAAAGATGACTGATTTACTTTAATGATCAGCAGTGTACTGGAATTCACCAAGGGGATTAGTCTTTGCTATGTTGGGTGAGCTCACTTAGCAGACTGGTCATTGGTATTAACAATTCCATGTACTTATTTATGTTTAGACAATTGAGCAAATGAGGTTGCCAAGGGGATTGGTCTTTGTCCTGTTGGGTGAGCTCATTTGACAGATCAATCATTGGTATTAAACTTCATCTTATATTATCAGTTGGATAAAACAAGTGTATTTGAATATCAGTAGAGTAACCTTATCAGCAGGCTGCTGAGCCAACCTGTCAGTAGACTGCTGATCCAAGTCTATTGAAGATGAAGGCCGATGAACTATACGTTACAAGGCAATCAAACTTAAATGAAAGTCAACAGTAATTGGATATTATTCTTATCCTTTATAACCGCAGTTACAAATATCCAACGGTTACAACACGTTATGGAATCAATTAGTGGGACACATGGCAACATCACATTTATTCCAACTTTAATCGTGGTTAAATGCTACAGTACGTGTACAGTACTTTATCTGACAGTTACTACCCACTACTTTCTGCTATATATACAGACATATACACAGAGATGTTTCATACAACCTTCAGATCAATTTTTCTCTAAATACACACTGTGTGAACACAGATTTGAAAGATTTCTTCTTCATATTTTTCATCTCTAATGGCGGATAAGGATGATGTTCACATTGGAACGAGCCAAAGTGTCAGAGGATTTGTTGTTGATGCTAACAAAACTGAGTTGGCTATCAATATTGGTAGAAGAATCAGAAGATATGAAGGACTGGAAGATGTTCTTAATCTGAGATTGGAAAGCATATCTTACATAAATGTTGTAAATTTCTGGAGGAACATTGAGATAAGAGATGATAGAGAGGCGTTCACTACTACAGTTAACTGTCAGGAGATTGAAATTTCCTCAAACCTGCTGAGGGAAGTGTTTGGGTTTGGACCTGGAAACAATGCTCCTACAAATCCCGAATCAATGGGGCTGTCAAGAATAGATTTTGTTGATAAAATAAAGACCAACAAATCCATTAAGTCCTCACTGAGTATCAATGTGAAGCACATCCATATGGAATATAATCTGCTGAGTAATATTATTGCCAAGAACATTTTGGGATTCAGTGGAAGTCTTGACACATTGTCAGGACCCAAGATTGATTTGCTGATCATCATCTGCAAGAGTACGAAGTTTGATTGGGCTGAATTCTTTGTCCAATACATGAAGAAGGTAATATCAGATGACAGAGATGGGACAAGGAAGTCCAAGACACTGCCTTTGGGCTTGATGGTGCAAGCCCTACTGACTCATTTGAAGGTTGCTGATGTTGCACCTGAAAAGATCAACAAGTCCAGATACAAAAAAGAGATTAGTTATATCATCCCTGGATTGGATGATGATGAAGAGTTGGACACTGAAAGGACAAAAAGTGACAATGATGGAGATGATGATGCTGGTGGTGAGCAGGTTAAACAAATTGCCAAATCTGCTGCACCTAAGAAAGTTGCTGAGAAAAGAAAGGCTACTGACACAAGAAAGATTACTGAGATCTTAAAACCAAAGAAAACAAGACAGCAAACAGTAGAGACTGCTGAGTCTACTGAGGGTCCAGTTGAAGTTGAAGTTACTGACCCTACTGATGTTGTAAAGAAGAAGTCTGCTGGTGAGATCTTGAAAGAGCAACAGAAGGAAGATAAAAGAAAAAGGAAAGCTGCTGAAATTGAAACTGAACGACCTTCAAAGAGAATGAAGGAGATTGCGAAAAAGAAGAAACATGGAAAAGGCAAAGAGTTAAGGGTCCTGGAGGACCAAAGAGAAATAGAAGAAGAGGCTGTTGAGCCTATTGCTGATGCTGGTGTTGTTGATGAGCAACACATTGGAGAACCACAACAACCTGCTATGAAAACTGTTCCAGACCTTACTGTGGAAACTACTAAGGTTGCAACTGAACAACAAGGTGAAGCACCACACAAACCTGCTGAACCAGAACCTGTTGTGGAAGTATTGAATCTGAACCTTTAAAAGCTGTTGAGCCTACTAGGGCTGGAGAGGTTGTTGTTGAGCAATTTACTGAAAAACCACATCAGACTACTGGATCTGCACCTATTGTGGAAATTGATACAAATGTACAAGACCCTGCCATTTCTGCAATAATCTAGGGGGAAGAGCAATCTGTTGCTAACCCTGCTGATGAGCATGTAAGTTAGAGGGAACCTAGTGTTGAGCAAATGGAGGTAGTAGGGACAAATTTACTATCGGAGGAGCCCACTGACCTGATGGCATCGGCTAAAGAAACACTGAATTTGCTTGTTGAGACCTTTGGAGGACAACAAGCTGAACAAACAGCTCCTAGAAAGCTATCAATGCCTTTTGAGAGGAAGGAAAAGAAAAGGAAGGAAGGGTATGTTGATCCCAAACTCAAGCTGGTTGCTGATTACTTTCAATGGAAATTTGGCTACTATAAGTAACAAAAACCAGCTGCCGAGCCAATGACAGATTTTGAGGAATGGGCTTTTGAAAAAAAAGAAGTGGATAATCTACTTGATTTGGTTAATACTTCTTTGCTGGAAATGAGGTTGATGGAAATCATTGAAGGAGAAAATGGAGAAGGAAGTTTCTTGTTTAAGGACCCTAGGGATGCACCAGATAGTGATGATTCATCATCATCTGATTCTGATGATGATCATCCTACGTACACATCAAGGAGAAGCCAGTGGAACTGCATTTCCAATATCTAATGAAAAGGCTGGACTGGGATCAACTGAGCCAAGAGTAGAACAGCCTGTTGAAGGCCATCAAACTGATAAAATGGATGAAGATATGGAGGATCTGACTATAGATGATTTGGAGGCTCTAATCAATGATAGAATAAATTTTATAGATAATAGGCTGGTCAGTATGTCTGATACATTCTTAGTTGTGGAAACTGATATGAATCCTGATGATCAGCAGGCTGAAAATTTGGATGAGGAGATGGTAATAGCACATAGTGAGCCTGACATCAGTTTAGAGGATTCAGCTCAATATCAGGAGTGGATTGATACTCAGGACACTTTATCTAAAACTGCTGATACTCTACAGAAGATTGCTGATGCTAGAGGATTTTTAGAAGAAAATATGGCAATATTTCCTGAAATTCTTGTATAGAGAGTCCTGATCACTGAGGAACAAACAGTGATAGGACGAGATTGGATTTGGTGATGGGGTTGGAAGGATCACCCATATATTTTGAGGAGGTACAGGTTGCCGAGGAACAAACAACACCTGGACAAAGGTTGGAACTGGAGGTACAGGTTGCTAAGGATCAGATAGCACCTGGACAAAGATTGGAACTTACAATGGGTTTGGAGGAAACCCCTGTACAAGTTGAAGAGATTGTTATAGCACAGGTTGCTAAAACACCTGTGAATACAGTGCAGGCTGCTGTAGTACAGTCTACTGTGGCAAAAGGTACTGAAGGAAAGGATTGTCAGCAGACTGTTGTTGATGAAGAACAGCTGTTGGATTATGACTTCAGTGATGAGGAATTCCAGTTGCCCGAGGAAGAACAAGTTGCTAATGAACCTTAACAGGCACATGTACCACTTTTTGAGGAGGAACATGCTGTGGAACCTCAACCTGAACAAGATCCCATTTTGAAAGAAATGTTTGGAAATGTGATTGAGGAGGGTCCTGACCCTGCTGGAAGTGATAGGAGTTGGGCCATGGTTGTCAGTAGACAGAGGGCATATTACAATGTTGAAGAACCTGCTGATGATGGTGGTGGACATATGGCTGGTGCAATTCCAGCATATATTTTGGAAGAATTAAGGGCTGTAAGAGCTGATATTACACAACTATGGACTCAACTGAGTAGACAAGAAGACAGATTTGAGGAGTTAGTGAATTTGGTGAAGAATAGAGGGAGAACTACTGAGACGGTTGCCTCCAACATCACTTTCACTCAATATGCACTTGCTGATCTAACCAAGGATATAAGAGGCATAAAATAGAGCAATAGACATAGAGATAAATTTCTAAAAGAATAGTTTGCCTAATTGCATGAAAAGCTTGACAAGCTTGCTAAGGCTCCCAAGTCTACTGTGGCCAACCCTGCTGAAACACCTCAACCTGCTGCATTGGATCCTAAGGTTACTGAGAGGATCAATCTGCTGGAGCAAACAATGGAAGGAAGGATCACTGCAGTTGAAACTAGAACAAAAATTATGGAAGGTCAACTAAATAACTTAGTGATCACACAGGAGAGTGTTCATGGTCTACTGTCCTATTTTGTTGATGATGTCAATATGGGGGAAGAAATCCAGACATCAATAGCAAAAGAGGCTGCAAGAATTTTTGCTAAAAAGAGATGGGAGGCTAATACAAATGCATTCAGAGAACCCGCACCTGGCCGACTTCAATTGACTGATGACCTCAAGAATATAAGAAGCAATACAATAGTAATACGAGACCTTACCATGACAAGGGTTTCTATGAAGGGCTAAATTCCTTTTTGGGACTTAAGTTCTGGGAAACTAGAGTTAATGCTTTAAGAGCTGCACAAAGAGGTGGTAGAGGTGGTAGAGGTTGTAGAGGTTGAAGAGGTGGAAGATATCTACCAACTACATCAGCAAGAGAGTCAATGGAAGAGTTCAAACTCTTGTACATGAGTCTAGGATTATTTGTACATACAATCAATCTGACCCTACCTGAGGCATGGAAATGGTGGAAGGAAGTAAATCCTCATGTTGATTTTTCCTCTATTGAAAATCAATGGATGAGAGACATGGTCAGGGAGATAAGAGAATATCAAGAGCAACAAGAAAGAGAGAGGAGGACCTAGATCAGCATACTTACACATGTCTTTATCTTTTGCTGAATCGAGTTTGTAATAATGATGAACAAATATGATTATAATGAGAAATGACTGAATTTGTTTTGTTTTTTTTGTTTTTATCTTTTTTGCTTTGCTATAAGGAGGGTATTGGAATCATCACCAAAAAAGGGGAATTTGTTGGACATATTTTAAGTTTTAGTGATGAGTGCCAGACTAGCTGTTATAGAGCAAAGGCAAAAAGATGTCTAGATCATATGTATAGGCTTATTAGAGTTTGATCTTTGTATAGGTTTGATCAAACAAGCACTGTAAAAGGTCAACTGACTTTCATCAGCAGACCTGTCTAGGTCAATAAGGTACCTGAGTCAGTAGACTAGTTTAGGAACCGGCTGAAGACTGAAGGCTGAGGTCTCAAACTCAGTTATTGAAGTCTAAGGGATCAAACTTAGTATTTAAAGTCAAGGATATGGAATCAGAATTTAGGGAAGTCTGTGATGACCTAAATTGATTTCATATACCTTGTGTACAAGGTCTAAGTTCTATAAGTTAAGTGTGTTTGGAACTTGGTTATGATCAAAATGATGTACTCTAACTTCATAACAAAAAGTTAGATGAAAAGAAGTTAGCTGTAGTGTTTTATAAACATAACAAACTTGGAAAAGCTGACTGACAAGCATTTCAGCAGACTTACACACACAGGAACCTGCTGAATGTAAATCTCGATTTAATCAAAGGTTACATTGGAAGATTACAAGGATAAGTACAGATAACAAGTCTTGATTTTGTCAACAAATCAATGGCTAAGATTAAAGGGACGTTGGAAAGATTCAGAGCTTTATCCAATAGATACAAGTCAAAGAGTGGACAGACTGGAAAACTGTCAAAAAGCAACTGTCTGTGTCAGTCCCATGAACAGTCAGAAAAAGCAAGTCAAGATAGAGACAAGTCTGAAACGGCTATGTTTGAAATTCAAACATAATTCATAGGATTCCCACCTATAAATTGAGGACATCCGATTCAGATACAAGTGATGAAAATTGATGAAAAACAACAATCAATCTTAAGCTATCAAGTTTACTATCAAGAAATTCACCCTGTTGACATTACTGATCTTAAAGCTACTGATCCAGTAAACTCTACAAGTGTAACCTGCTATCAAGTTACATCAAGTTTACACACTTGAAGACATCAAAGCTGCTGATTATTTCATCCTGATCAAGCTGCTGAAAGCTGAATCATTTACTTGATTCAAACCTTCTTTTACAAGAAACCCGTCGAAGACAAGTGAAGCATCTTTTGGGTGTCAAGGACTGTTGTTTGTGGTGGAGCTGGTGAAGAGGCAATCCTACCCTTTAAGGACCAGTGGAATACTCTGGAGCAGCAATCCTACCTACTCCAAGTGTTCAGTTTGTGAATGTTGGTCCCTTGAAAAGGCTTTGGTTAAGTTTAGAGGGGGGGGGGGGGGTGAATAAACTTAACACTTAAAACTTTTAGAGTTAGCAAACTCAAAGCATGTTCGCAGCTCGCCGATCGCTCGAAGTCTACGCCGACCACTCGTAGTATGCCGACAAATTTCGATCGCAGTCCGTCGACCGTTGATTTTACTGAATTTGTTGCAGTGGAATATATTCAAGTTAAGCCTTAATACTTGTTGTTAAAATATGATACTAAGTATTAGATACTCAGTAGTGTAAGTGTGTGATTCAGTTGCTAGTTTCAGTAGGTTGATTTGCTTAATATACTAAATACAGAAATTAAATGCATAAAGTAGGTAGGCAATTTTTATAGTGGTTCCAGGCGGTGTAATCCTGTCAGTCCACTCTTCTCCTGTGATGTTAGAGGTAATTCACTAGAGATCTTTGAGGTTGCAGTTACAAAAATCCCTAAGTTGTTTGTCCTTCACCAATAACTATGGCTTCACAAACTGAACACTTGGAACAGGTAGGATTGCTGCTCCAAAGTCTTCCACTGTTCCTTGAAGGGTAGGATTGCCTCTCCACCAGTTCCACCACAAACAACAGTTCTTGAGAACTAAGTGCTTCTCTGCCTTCAATAGGTTTCTTGTAAAAGAAAGTTTGAATCAAGTAAGTGATTCAGCTTTCAGCCGCTTGATCAGGATGAAAAATGATCAGCAGCTTGATGTCTTCAAGTGTGTGAACTTGATGTAGCTTTATAGCAGATTACACTTGAAGAATTTACTGGATCAATAGCTTTATTTTCAGTAGGGCCAGCAGGGTGATTTTCTTGATAATAAACTTGATAGCTTCATGCAAATTATCTTGTTGTTCATCACTTGTATCTGAATTAGGAGTCCTCTATTTATAGATGAGAATCCTGTGACTTATGTTTGAAATTCAAACATAGCCGTTTCATATTTGTCCCTTTCATGACTTGCATTTTGTCCCTGTACATAGTACTGACACTGTCAGTTTACTTTTTGACAGTTTTCAGACTGTCCACCTTTTGACTTGTACCCATTGGATAAAGCTCTGAATCTTTCCAACGTTCGTTTAATCTTAACAATTGATTTGTTGGCAAAATCAAGAGTTGTTATCTGTCCTTATCCTTGTAATCTTCCAATGTAACCTTTGATTAAATCAAAATATACATTCAGCAGGTTTCTTTGTATGCAAGTCTGCTGAAGTGCTTATCAGTCAGCTGTCTGAAGTTTGCTGTGTTTATAAAACAATTCAGCTGACTGTCTTTTATCTAACTTTTAATTGTGAAGTTAGATTACACCAATTTGATCATATCTAAGTTCCAATCACCACTTAACTTATGGAACTTAGACCTTGTACACAAGGTATATGTAATCAGTTTAGGTCATCACATACTTCCCTAAATTTTGATTTCATATCCTTGACTTTAAACACTAAGTTTGATCCCTTAGCCTTCAATAACTGAGTTTGAGACCTCAGCCTTCAGTCTTCAGCAGGTTCCTAAACTAGTCTACTGACTCAGGTGCCTTACTGACCTAGACAGGTCTGTTGATGAAAGTCAGCTGACCTTTTACAATGCTTGTTTGATCAAACCTATACAAAGATCAAACTCTAATAAGCCTATACATTTAATCTAGACATATTTTTCCCTTTGCTATATAACTGCTAGTCTGGCACTCATCACTAAAACTTAAAATATGTCCAACAATTTCCCACTTTTTGGTGATGATGCCAATACCCTCCTTACCGTAAAGCAAAAAGAGTAAAAACAAAAACAGAACAAACTCAGTCATTTCTCATTATAATCATGTTTGTTCAAAAGTTATTACAATCTAGATTCAGCAATAATAAAAAACAGGTGTAAGTATGCTGATCTAGTTCCTCCTTTCTCTTTCTTGTCTTTCTCTTTCTTGCTGCTCTTGATATTCCTTTATGTCTCTGACCATGTCTCTCATCCATTGATTTTCAATAAGGGAAAAATCAATATGAGGATTTACTTCCTTCCACCATTTCCATGCCTCAGGTAGAGTTAGATTAATTTGATGTACTCTGAATCCTAGACGCATGTACAATTGCTTGAATTCTTCCAAAGATTCTCTTGCAGATGTAGTAGGTAGACTTCTTCCACCTCTTCCACCTCTACCACCTCTGTGTGAAGCTCTTAAGGATTTAACTCTAGCTTCCCAAAACTTAAGTCCCAAAAAGGAATTTAACCCCTCATGGAAACCCTTGTCATGGTAAGGTCTCCTCTTATTGTAGTATTGCTTCTTGTATTCTTTGTAGAGGTCATCAGTTAGCTGAAGTCTGCCAGGCGCAGGTTCTCTGAATGCATTTGTATCAGCCTCCCATTTCTTTTGAGCAAAAATCCTTGCAGCCTCTTTTGCTACTGCTGTCTGTCTCTCTTCCCCCTTATTGACATCATCAACAAAACGGGAAAGCAGGCCATGAACACTCTCATGTGTGATCACTAAATTATTCAGTTGACCTTCCATAATTTCTGTTCTTGTGTCAACTGCTGTGATCCTTCCTTCCAGTGTTTTCTCCAACAGATTGATCCTTTCAGTGATCTTAAGATCCAAAGCAGCAGGTTGAGTGGCATTAGCAGGGTCAGCCACAGCAGGTTTGGGTGCTTCAGCAATTTTATCAAGCTTCTTGTGAATGGAGGCAAGTTGTTATTTCAAGAACTGATCCTTTAGTGTATTCCCTTGTTTTATGCCTCTCACATCTTTGGTAAGGTCAGCAAGAGCAAATTGAGTGGATGTGATATTGTAAGCAACTGTTTCAGTAGTCCTCCCTCTATTTTCCACCGGTTCATCAAATCTTCAAATCTTTGCTCTTGTCTATCAAGTTGAGTTCTTAGCCGTGTAATGTCATTTCTGACTGCCCTCAACTCATCCAACACATGTGCTGGTACTCCACCAACCATACATTTAGCCATATGTCCAGCAGCTTCATCAGCAGGCTCTTCAACATTGTAATGTGCCCTCTGTCTGCTAACAACCATGGCCCAACTCATATCCCTTCCAGCAGGGTCAGGGCCTTCTTCAACCATAGCACCAAAAATATCTTCCAAAATGGGATCTTGTGCTGGTTGAGGTTCCAAGACAGGTTCTTCTTCAAACAATGGCACATATGCCTGTTGAGGTTCAGTAGCAATAGGTTCTTCCTCAGGCACTTGGAACTCCTCATCACTGAAGTCATAGTCCAGCAGCTGTTCATCCTCATCAATAATGCTAGCCTCGCGACTATCCTTCCCTTCAGTAGCCTTTGTCACAGTAGATTGTACTACAACAGCATGTTGTACAACAGTTGTAGGGGATTCCTCCAATCCCATTGTGAGTTCCAACCTTTGTCCAGGTTCTGTCTGACCCTCAGCAACCTGTACCTCCAATTCCAACCTTTGTTCAGGTGTTGTTTGTTCCCCAGCAACCTGAACCTCCTCAGAATGTGTAGGTGATCCTTCAAAACCCATCACCATGTCCAATCTCTGTCCAATCACTGTTTGTTCCTCAGTGAGTAGGACCCTTTCTTCCACAAAAATAAAAGGATTAATAGCCATATTTTCTTCAAGAAATCCTCTAGCATCAGTAATTTTCTATAGAGTATCAGCAGATTTAGATAGAGTGCCCTGAGTATCAATCCACTCCTGATATTGAGCTGAATCTTCCGAACTGATATCAGGCTCACTGTGTTCAATAACCTTCTCCTCATCCAAATTTTCAGACTGTTGATCATTAGGATTCACATCAGACTCCAAAACCATGAATGTATCAGATGTGCCAGCCATCCTGTTATCTCCCAAATTTATTCCATCATTGATTAGAGACTTCAAATCATCTATAGTAAGATCTTCCAGATCTTCATCCATTTGATAAGTTTGTTGGCCCTCAGTAGACTTGCCAGCACCAGTAGACTGTTCTACTCTTGGTTCAGATGACAATACAGTACCACTGGCTTCTCCTTGATGAGTGGGATGATCATCATCAGAATCAGATGATGATGAGTCATCACTATCTGGTGAATCCCTAGGAGTCTTAAACAAGATACCTCCTTCTTTCTTTTCTCCTTCAATGAGTTCCATCAACCTCATTTCCAGCAAGGAAGTATTAACTAGGTGAAGTAGGTTTTCCACCTCTAACTTTTCAAAAGCCCATTCCTCAAAATCTGTCATTGGCTCAACAACTGATTTTTGTTTCTTATAATATCCAAACTTCCATTGAAAGTAATCGGCAACTAGCTTAAGTTTGGGATCAACATATCCTTCTTTTCTTTTCTTCTCCTTCCTTTCAAAAGGCATTAAAGGCTTTCTAGCAGCTGGTTGTTCAACTTGTTGTCCTCCAAAGGTCTCAACAAGTAGATTCAATGTTTCCTTAACAGATGCATCTATGCCAGTAGGTGCCTCAGATTGTACATTTGTACCTACTACCTCAAATTGTTCCACACTTGGTTACCCCTGACCGGTATGTGTAACAGCAGGGTCAGCAACCATGTGTTCTTCCCCCTGAGTTATAGCATCCACAACAGGGTCAGGAACAGGTTCAACAACTTCTACAGCAGGCTCAAGTACAGTAGTCTACTGTGGTTCTTCAATGTGTTGCTCAACAACAACACCAGCATCATCAATAGGCTCAACAACCTCTTCTTCCAATTCCCTTTGGTCCTTCAGGACCCTCAAATCCTTCCCTTTACCATGTTTCTTCTTTTTAGAAATCTCCTTCATTCTCTTTGAATGTTGTTCAGCTACACTCTTAGCATCTTTCCACTTTCTACTATCTTCCTTCTGTTGCTCTTTCAAGATATCAGCAGCAGACTTCTTCTTTACAACATTAGTAGGGTCAGTATCTTCGACTGCAACTGGACCCTCAGTAGACTCAGCATCTCTACTGATTGCTTTCTTGTTTTCTTAGGCTTTAGCATTTCAGTTATCTTTTTAGTATCAGTAGCCTTTCTCTTCTCAGCAACGTTCTTAGGTGCAGCAGATTTAGTAACTTGTTCAGTCTGCTCACCACCAGCATCATCATCTCCACCTTTGTCATTGTCACTCTCAATCCTTTCTGTATCTAGCTCTTCATCATCATCCAAACTAGGAATAGGAGTAACAACTTCCGGCTTGTATCTAGATTTATTGATTTTCTCATATGCAACATCAGGTATCTGAAAATGATTCAGTAAGGTCTGAATCAGTAGACCTAGAGGCTTGGTTTTGGACTTCCTTATACCATCTCTATCTTCAGTAAACACCTTCTTCATATAATGTATAAAGAATCCAGCCCAATCAAACTTTACATTACTGCGGATGATGATCAGTAGGTCTATCTTAGGTCCAGAAAGTGTATCTAGACTCCCATTGAATCCCAAGATATTCTTTGCTATAATCTTGCTCAGCAAATTATACTCCATCCTTATATGCTTCACATTGATGCCCAATGATGATTTGATGGCATTGTTGTTTTTACTTTTATCGACAAAATCCAATCTTGACAGCCCCATTTCTTCAGGATTAGTTGGAGCATTATTTCCAGGTCCAAAATGAAATACTTCTCTCAGTGGAGATCTGAAGTGATTTCAATCCCTCTACCATTAACCGTTGTAGTGAAGGCTTCTCTACCTTCGTGTATGACCATGTTCTTCCAGAATTCCAAAACATTGATGTATGAAATTCTTTCCAATCTTCTATTGATAACATTTTCCAAACCAGCAACTCTTCTGATTCTTCTTCCAATGTTGATAGCTAACTCAGTGGTGTGACAGTCAGTAACGTACCCTCTCACACTTTGACTTGTTCCAATATGAACATCACCTTTATCCGCCATTAGAAATGAAAAGGATGAAGAGAAAGCTTTCAAATCTGTGTTCACACGGTGTAATCTCAGAGAAAATCAATCTGAAGATTGTAAGTATCTTCTCTGTGTATGCATCTGTATATATATATATAGGCAGGTGGTTGAAACTGTCAGATAAAGTACTGTACAGGTACTGTAGCATTAACCACGATTAAAATTGGAATTAATGAGATCTTGCCACATGTCTCATAACTGATCCATAAAGAGTTGTAACCATCCGATCGTGTAACAGCGGTTATAAAGAGAAGATAAATATCCCGATCATTTGCTTTTTGACTTTTGTTAAAGTTTGACTGTGTAACGTATAGCTCAGCAGCCTTTATCTTCAGTATACTTGGATCAGCAATCAATGGTCGATAAAGAATGACTCGACCGCCGACGAGTAACTCGTCGATCTTTAATTCCTCTTGTTTTGTCTAACTGATAATACAAGATGAAGTTTAACACCAATGACTGATCTGTCAAGTGAGCTCACCCAACAGGACAAAGACCAATCCCCTTAGCAACTTCATTTGCTCAATTGTCCAAACACATATAAGTAATTGGAATTGTTGATACCAATGGCTAATCTGCTAAGTGACCTCACCCAACATATCAAAGACTAATCCCATTGGTGAATTTCAGTATATTGCTGATCAAAGGTGTATCAGTCAACTTTTATAATTCCAAGTTCAGTCCTTAACTTAGCAAATCTTTCACTATCCAATGGTTTAGTAAAAATATCAGCAAGTTGATCTTCAGTAGGGATGTAAAGAACCACCACATCTTTCTTTTCAACATGATCTCTTATAAAATGATGTCTCACATCAATATGATTGGTTCTTGAGTGCAAAATAGGATTTTCTGTGATTGCAATTGCACTTGTGTTGTCACACATTATAGGAATTTCTCTTTCTTCAATTCCATAATCCCTTAACTGTTTCCTTAACCATAATATTTGTGCACAGCAACTTCCAGCAGCTATATATTCAGCTTCAGCAATAGAAGTTGATATAGAATTCTGTTTCTTGCTAAACCAGGAAATCAGTCTATTTCCCATCAACTGACAGGTTCCTGTGGTGCTTTTTCTATCAATCTTGCATCCTGCATAATCAGAATCTGAGTAAGATATGACCTTGAAGCTTCCATCTTTTGAATACCATATCCCTACTCCCAAAGTCTCTTTTAGATACTTGAGAATCCTTTTTACTGCAGCTAAATGACTTTCTTTTGGTTTAGATTGAAATCTTGCACAAACACCTACATCAAAGGATATATCAGGTCTGCTGGCAGTAAGGTACATCAGATTGCCTATCATCCTTGTGTATAAGGTCTGATCAACATCTTTGCCTTCTTTATCTTCATCCAATCTAATGTTTGTACTCATAGGAGTTGATTCCTTGGTGCTATTTTCCATATCAAATCTCTTCAGTAGCTCCTTGGTATACCTGGTTTGATGAATGAAGATTCCATCTTTCATTTGTATGACTTGTAAACCCAAGAAATAATTCATTTCTCCCATCATACTCATTTGGAACTTACTTTTCATGAGATTAGCAAATTTCTCACATAGTAGTTCATTTTCAGAACCAAAAATTATGTCATCAACATAAATCTGTACCAGCTGGGTGCTGTCTCCTTCATTGATTCTGAAAAGAGTCTTGTCAATGGTTCATTTGGTAAAACCATTGTCCACCAAGAATTGAGATAGGGTCTCATACCATGCTCTTGGTGCTTGTTTCAATAAAGTGATTTATTGAGTCTGTACACTTTATCTGAACATAAACCTCTTCTTCTAGAATGCCATTCAGAAATGCACTCTTGACATCCATCTGGTATACTTTGAAGTTTTTGTAGGCAGCATATGCTAAGAATAATCTTATAGCTTCTAGTATTGCAACTGGGGTATATGTCTCATCAAAATCTATTCCTTCTGCTTGAGAATAGCCTTTTGCTACTAGTTTAGCCTTATTTCTCACAATGGTACCAGATTCATCTAATTTGTTTCTGTATACCAATTTTGTTCCAATTATATTTGCATGCTTAGGCCTTTCTACTAGTGTCCAAACTTGATTTCTTTCAAATTCATTCAATTCTTCTTGCATAGCAATTATCCAATCTGGATCTGATATTGCTTCTTCAACAACTTTAGGCTCCATTTGAGATAGAAAATAAGTAAACATTGCTTCCAGTTGTCTTCTAGTCCTCACACCTTGCTGTATATTGCCAATAACTTGCTCAGCAAGGTGATCTCTTAACCATTGAGGATTTTGGTTAGACTGATTTTCAGGAACATCATCTTTCGTAGGGTCTGCTATTGCTTTAGCAAGGGGTTCAGCAGATCCTTGAACTACCTTAGTTGTTGCATCAGTAGTGTTACTAGCAGGGGCAGAGTCAGAAATCTTTAAGTCATTTATCCTTTCCAAAACATCAACACATTCTGGATCAATGACTTGTTGAATCTCAGCAGGTTCTGAAGCCTCATCTTCCATTCCAGTGAACTTAGGTTCATCAAATACAACATGTATTGTTTCTTCATGTTTCAGTGTCCTTTTATTCAGTACCCTGAATGCCTTGCTGACAGAAGAATATCCCAAGAAAATTCCTTCATCTGATTTTGGTTGGAATGTCTTCAATTGCTCCTTATGATTCAAAATAAAACATTTGCTTCCAAATGGATGGAAATAAGATATATTGGGTTTCCTTCCATTACAAATCTCATAAGGTGTCTTTAGCAGCTTCTTGTTCATTGATGTCCTGTTTTGCGTATAGCATGCTGTATTGACTGCTTCAGCCCAATATCTTTCAGGTAATAAAGCTTCACAAATCATAGTTCTTCCTGCTTCTTTCAGAGTCCTGTTTCTTCTCTCAGCAACCCTATTTTGCTGAGGTGTACCAGCATCAGCTAGTTGATGTAGCACACCATTCTGCTCACAGTATTCTCTTATAACTTTATTGAGAAATTCAGTACCCTTGTCTGATCTGATCTTCACTACTGTCAAACTTTTCTCATTTTGCAATCTCTTCAAAAGTTCAAGCATCTTTTGAAGTGTTTCACTTTTCTTGTTCATGAATACTACCTAAGTGTATCTTGAATAATCATCCACAAAACCAGAGTATACCTCTTTCCTATCACACTTGTTGGTGATACTGGTCCAAATAGATCCATGTGCATCAGCTCCAAAACTATTTTTGTTGATTGCTTAGTCTTTGACTTGAAGCTTGATTTTGTTTGTTTACCTTGCTGACAAGCATCACATATAGCATCCTTTTTGAATGTGATCTCATGTAAACCAATCACCAGTTTCTTCTTCACCAACTGATTGATATCATCAAAGTTTAGATGATTTAACTTCTTATTCCATAACCAATTCAGTTCTAACTTGGTATGCACAATCAGGCATGTCTTTGGAACAGCAGTAGACCAATCCACAATATACATGGTTTGTTGTCTTCTTCTAGCCAATACAACTTGATCACCTCTTTCACTAATGACAATACATGTGCCCTTATCAAAAGTGACCTTGTAACCCATGTCACAAAACTGTCCAGTGCTCAGTAGGTTGTAGTCATGTCCTTCCACAAATGCAATATTCCTGATAGTTAATCCGTTTCTCACAAGTGTGCCATATCCTCTTGTGTAACCTGGAGTGTTCTTGTTGCCAAAATTCATTGTTGGACCATCCTTTGCCACATAGTTTGTCAGACAGTGTTTATTCTTTGTCATATGTCTGGAACATCCACTGTCAAAGTACCAGACACCCTACAAAACAAAGTTAATGTATTTTAGGTACCCAAAACTGTTTGGGTCCATAGTGGTCAGTGGTAAGAATGACCCTTGGCAAATTTCCATAAGGTCTTTTTGAAAAGTGTTATACTTTTGTTCATACATGTTTTCTACACATCCATAAGGTCTAGCATTTGGTTGTGTAGGACTCACATATGCTTTCTGGCCTTTTGGTATGTAATGTTGTTTAGAGTGATTTCTATTGTTAGAAGCACTAGCATAACCATAGGTTTGTTGTCTGTTAGGAGCAGCCCTGTTATATGAAGTCTGCTGAGGTCCCTGCTGAGGTCTTATATAAGTCCTTTGCGGAGTCCTCTGCTGATTCCATTGCTGAGGTTTTACCCTAGCAGCATGGTTATACCTGTTGTTTCTAGCAGTAGGGGCAGGAATATTCCAATCATCATCAGTAGGGAATAATCTACCTTTCCCCCTGAGATAAGTATCCCTAGAATGATTGACATTTTTAGGTTTAGGATTCTTATCCTTGGAATATTTCTGATTTTTGCCCTTTTGTGGTCTCACTGACTTGGTAGCATGTCTGCTATTAGTAGGTCTAGAAGGTACAACAGTCCTACTCTTAGATTTATTCTTTTTGTTAGGTACTGATGTCCTTTTTGACTTCTGATTTTGCTTCCTTGAAGCATTCTCAGTAGGCTTCACTGCCTCAGCAACCTTTTTGAGTGTTGGATCTTGTGCAGGCACAAACTTAGGACCAATTTTGGCACTAGGTTCAGTAACCTTGCTGGATCCACTCTTATTGGATTGATGAGTTCCAAATCCAAGGCCTATTCTATCACCATAAGGCTTTCTAGATTTGAATGCAGTGGAGGAACAAGATTGTTCAGCAGATTCAGCAGCTACTGAATTTACAGCAGACTTATGTTGATTTTGTCCAAACTCTTTTTCCTTACCCTTGAGAATTCTTAATTCAGCTTTTAACCTTTCAACTTTTGCTTGAAGAGCCTCTTTTTCAGCCTTCACAATCTCATAACCAGATTGTATTATCCTCAGTTGATTAAGGATAGCATCCAAAGTTTCTTCATTGTTAGAATTTTTAGGATTTGAATCACAAGTTGATTCATAATCACTTTCAGCAGGAGTGTTTATAGATACAGAATTGTATACCTCCTCAGTTTCTTCCATATTTGCCATTAAAGCATAATCATCCATATCAGCAACAAGTGCAGTATCATCAGATTCATTTCCTTTTTCTGATTCAACTTCATATCCAGATTCATCTTCAGCAACCATAGCTTTCTTGCCAGATCTTCTTTGCTGACTTTTGCTCTTCAGTAGGTCTGGACAATCAGGTCTGAAATGTCCAGGCTTCTTGCAATTGAAGCACAGATAATCAGGTTCCTTTTCCTATTTTAGTTCGGGACGATCGAGTTTGAAGTGTCCTGGTTTCTTGCATTGATAGCACAAGTAATCATTGTCTTTCTTGGATTCATCCTTCTTCTTTTCACTAGATTTCTTTGTGAAATTCCTTGGAGAACCCTTTCCAGTTTTCATCATTCTTATTTTCTTGCTCAGTAGGGCAATTTGCTCTTGCATCTCATCCAATAGATCATCTTGAGCTCCTGATGTTTCTTCTTGATGTGTAGCAGCCAATGCAGTGGTCTTTGGTTCTTCATTTTCAGTCTTAGGTACAATTTTATTATTGAATTCATAAGCCTTGAGATCTGAAAATAACTTGAAGGTGTCATCTTCATGTAGACTTCTCATTTCTTCTATTGCAGTCACCTTCATTTCCCAAACTTCTTTTGCAGGTAAGGCTTCCAAGATTTTTGAATTGATTTCTTCTTTTGAGTAGTTTACACTTAGTAGGGTGAGTTCATCCATGATGGCATTGAATCTTGATTCCATTTGTTCAATGGTTTCATTTGGTTTCATTTTAAAATCTTGGAACTTCTTCTTTGCCACACTGTGTTCTTTTTGATCATCAGTTCCTTCACAAATTAATTGTAACTTATCCCAAAGTTCCTTTGCAGTCTTGCAATCTTTCACTTTCATGTACATATTGCTATCCAAGGTTCTGTATATATATGATATCAATAGCAATATTGTTGAGGTTTGCTCTTTTTCTATCTTCAGCATTCCATTCTCTTTTTGGTTTTGGAATGTACTGAGTTTGACCATCTACAGTTATGGCTTTTGTGATTTCCAGTGGTCCATCAATCAGCACATCCATCATCTCATCATGTGTTGCAGCTAGAAAAGCATGCATACGACGTTTATACTCATCAAAACGATCTAAAGAACACATCAACATTGTTCTAGCATACTGGTTGTTATCCATGATGCAAAGCTTTGAAAATCAGAAACTTGTAAAAGTTTTCAAAGTATTTTCACAAGCACAACAAGTAGGATTACTTCAGAACAGAAGCACTGCTCCGATACCAATTGTTGGTCCCTTGAAAAGGCTTTGGTTAGGTTTAGAGGGGGGTGAATAAACTTAACACTTAAAACTTTTCGAGTTAGCAAACTCAGCAAGTTCAGTAGCCTACTGACTGCTCAGAAGTCTGCTAACCACTCAGTAGTCTGCTGACTGTTGATTTTACTAAATTTGTTGCAGCGGAATATATTCAAGTTAAGCCTTAATACTTGTTGTTAAAATATGATACTAAGTATTAGATACTTAATAGTGTAAGTGTGTGATTCAGTTGCTAGTTTCAGTAGGTTGATGTGCTTAATATACTAATGCAGAAATTAAGTAGGCAATTTTTATAGTGGTTCCAGGTGGTGTAATCCTGTCAGTCCACTCTTCTCCTGTGATGTTGGAGGTAATTCACTAGAGATATTTGAGGTTGCAGTTACAAAAATCCCTAAGTTGTTTGTCCTTCACCAATAACTATGGCTTCACAAACTGAACACTTGGAACATGTAGGATTGCTACTCCAATGTCTTCCACTAGTCCTTGAAGGGTAGGATTGCCTCTTCACCAATTCCACCACAAACAACAGTTCTTGACACCTAAGTGCTTCTATGTCTTCAACAGGTTTCTTGTAAAAGAAAGTTTGAATCAAGTAAGTGATTCAGCTTTCAGCAACTTGATCAGGATGAAATGATCAGCAGCTTGATGTCTTCAAGTGTGTGAACTTGATGTAGCTTTATAGCAGATTACACTTGAAGAATTTACTGGATCAGTAGCTTTAAGTTCAGTAGGGTCAACCGGGTGATTTTCTTGATTATAAACTTGATAGCTTCAGGCAAATTATCTTGTTGTTCATCACTTGTATCTGAATTTGGAGTCCTCTATTTATAGATGAGAATCCTGTGACTTATGTTTGAAATTCAAACATAGCCGTTTTAGATTTGTCCCTTTCATGACTTGCATTCTGTCCCTGTACATAGTACTAACACTGTCAGTTTACTTTTTGACAGTTTTCAGACTGTCCACCCTTTGACTTGTACCCATTGGATAAAGCTCTGAATCTTTCCAACATTCCTTTAATCTTAACCATTGATTTGTTGACAAAATCAAGAGTTGTTATCTGTCCTTATCCTTGTAATCTTCCAATGTGACCTTTGATTAAATTGAAATATACATTCAGCAGGTTTCTTTGTATGTAAGTTTGCTGAAGTGCTTATCAGTCAGCTGTCTGAAGTTTGCTGTGTTTATAAAACACTTCAGCTGATTGTCTTTTATCTAACTTTTAATTGTGAAGTTAGATTACACCAATTTGAACATAACTAAGTTCCAATCACCACTTAACTTATAGAACTTAGACCTTGTACACAAGGTATATGTAATCAGTTTAGGTCATCACAGACTTCCTTAATTCTGATTCCATATCCTTGACTTTAAACACTAAGTTTGATCCCTTATCCTTCAATAACTGAGTTTGAGACCTCAGCCTTCAGTCTTCAGCAGGTTCTTAAACTAGTCTACTGACTTAGGTACCTTACTGACCTAGACAGGTTTGCTGATGAAAGTCAGCTGACCTTTTACAATGCTTGCTTGATCAAACCTATACAAAGATCAAACTCTAATAAGCCTAAACATTTAATCTAGACATCTTTTTGCCTTTGCTCTATAATAGCTAGTATGGCACTCATCACTAAAACTTAAAATATGTCCAATAGTGAAGCCATGGTTATTGGTGAAGGACGGACAACTTAGGGAGTTTTGTAACTGCAACCTCAAAGATCTCTAGTGAATTACCTCCAACATCACAGGAGAAGAGTGGACTGACAGCATTACACCACCTGGAACCACTATAAAAATTGCCTACTTACTTTCTGCATTTAGTATATCAAGCACATCAACCTACTGAAACTAGCAACTGGATCACACACTTACACTACTGAGTACCTAATACTTGGTATCATATTTTAACAACAAGTAATAAGGCTTAACTTGAATATATTTTGCTGCAACAAATTCAGTAAAATCAAATCGATAGATTTCGAGCCGTCGCAGACTAGTGAGTGGTCAGCAGACTACTGAGCACTCAGCAAGCTACTGAACTTGCTGAGTTTGTTAACTCCAAATGTTTTAAGTGTTAAGTTTATTCACCCCCCCTAAACTTAACCAAAGCCTTTTCAAGGGACTAACACCATGGATATCTATTGAATAGAGTTAAGAAATGACTTGATATATGTATTTATAAAGGTATTTATAGTATTGTGTAGATATGCCACCTATGTGTGTGATGTGGCATTGCTTGCCATGTTCAATGTAGGCATTCCAAGTGATGGTATTGGAGGTCCCTCTGCTCAGTTTGCCAGCATATCAAGTTCTAGATCAAACTCTAATCCAAGAACTACAAATCCTTCAAATTCCTTCAATAGTGGTAGAGGTGGTAGAGGAAATAGAGGCAGAGGGGGTGGCAGAAACTCCAACAACAGTTCTTCTAACAGGCCTGTGGGTCAACTATGTGGAAAAACTGGACACATAGTGACTGCTTGCTGGCACAGGTTTGAAGAGGACTTTGTACCTCCTAGCTCTAATAGCTCTAAATAGGCTTTTGTTACCACTTCTCAAAGCACCATGGACTTAGACTGGTACATGGACAGTGCCATATCACCACATACATCAACAATCTGCATCTCACTGGGGATTATACATGATCAGATAACCTAACTGTTGGAAATGGTGAGCACCTTCGTATTAAACACATTGGCTCTTGTATCTTACCTACACAAACCAACACACCACTTCACCTTAAAAACTCTTTACATGTTCCTAGTATGACAAAAAGACCTTGTTAGTGTGCCTCAATTA
The DNA here is from genome assembly GCA_036785695.1 of Gentiana straminea. Lineage (NCBI taxonomy): Eukaryota > Viridiplantae > Streptophyta > Magnoliopsida > Gentianales > Gentianaceae > Gentiana > Gentiana straminea. The sequence goes on from JAVUPR010000265.1 coordinate 8,236,962, forward strand.
ACCAATGATTATCCTATTATAATTGAGTTTGATAATCAGTGTTGTTATTTCAAGGACAAGGAAACAAGGACCCTGCTGCAAACAGGAGTTCTTAGGCATGTCTCTACCAAATTCCTGTTGTTCAAAGCTCCAGTCAACAGATCTCTCTTCACTCCAAGAAGCTGTTTCAACCTAATAATTATTTTGTTGAAATGGTGTCCTAAACCCAATCGGGTTGGACCGGATCCGACCGGGTCGGATCATTTCCACTATTTCTTTATTATTATACATATATAATAAATGGCTTTTCTGTTGTCATATATTTGTTCTTTTAAAGAACCAATTATGAATTGCTATATGATTACGTCATTAGTATTAAACTGTGATAGAGAAACCATGATAGTCGATTATGGTTGATGAGATCTATAATCACTTTAATAAGTTTGATACTTAAATGTCTCTAAGTTTATGTATTATTAAACAGGGCATTGATAGTACAAACAGGCTAGCACGTATTAGATGTCTTCTGTCTTTAAGGGCATGGATAGATCTCATCTATTGAAGTGTAGAGACACTTGGACTGTACGTGGACGTGTATAGAGAATGCATACGTTAGTCTGACCCATTTACACTATCAAGTGCCACACTATGTGACGGTTGTGTAATTATCCGTAAGACCGGAGTCTACATGGCATCACGGTGTGGATTGTCATGCTTTGACACTATTGATGTTTCCCCTAACCATGGGGTGATAATGCGGTAGTGATTGGGTATGATACCGAAGCATGTGGAGTATACATGTTTGGTCATCCGGGAATCGTGTACCCTATTAGTAGGAGTGAATATCCGAAAGGGCCTTCTTATAAAGAATGTCTTACTCTCATGAATCTTTGCAAAGTGGGAGTAAATGAGTTACTTCGAGAGAGCTTGATATCCAGATTATAGATACGGCCGTTGATGTTTGACACTCGACGTACGACCATATGGATATTATTATAGCGATAGGATTCTATTTACACGGTAACTATTTCACATGAAAGGTAGTAGTCATTGCATTTGACTCTTCCGATGATTGGGGTCATGGTGTGTTGCTAGACGCTATTCCATGATCGTTTGGTGAGAAGGGCATTTTCGTAATTTGCTCTTTATGTCTACATCCAACATATTCGGAAGCCTATCGGGTCACACGCATAAGAACATCTAGCCGGATTAAAATGCGGTTATATTGATAACCAAATAAGTAAAGTTTATCTCAACTATAAAAGGTTATAGTGGTAAATTAATATGGCGGTATTTATTTATTATGAATAAATATAATACAAGATATTAATTATTTTGATTAATTAAATATACATATAATGTATATGTATGTGTCGAAATTATATGTGTATATGATACACGTGTATTTTGCAAATTAATTAATCATAGCATTATATTAATTAAAGAATATTCCGGAAGCCAATTAATGGCTAAAGGGGGGGCGCAGATTTCAATGTGTATAATATACACTTGGATTGTGTAATTTAATTAATAAGATTACCATAATATTAATATTAGATATTAATTGATTTTTTGGAAATAGATTTATGGTAATAAAATAAAGATAGTTAATATTAGATATTGACAATATCTTGGAAATATTTAATATAAGATATTAAATTAAATGGGATCAAAGATATTTTCCTTATTTTGTTAGGAAAAAATGTTTTATTTCTCCTCAATCTACTAAGAAACTAATCCCAATTAGATTGGGAGACATGAGGGCGCCCCAACACCTATATAAGAAATGGGTTGGGTAGCTCTTTTGTACAATACAATTCCAAGGGACTAATAGTTTTTTGGTAAAAAATAGAGAGCTTCTTAGAGAGAGATTAGTGAGAGAGAAAATATCGGTCTAGCAACCTAGTTTTTCTAGTAGCAATCCAATGGTGGAATCCGGTGGGTTGTTCGTGTGGACAAGCGGTAGAGGCCAAACGCTTGGGCGGTTCCGTGTACCACTACTCTCCTTAGACGGTAAAAACGCTGATCTTTTATATCAAGCAAGGTATTCACCGTCTACTTCTTTTATGCTTGTTGTTTAAACGAAGTCGATCCTGGTTAAAAGGAAATAAATTTTGAATTCTACTGCGTTCCCGCGTAGATTTCCTAACATATTCTTGTAATGCCTTTGTTTGTTCCTCTTTTCTTCAGAAAAACTCTGATGTTTGGCACAAAAGACTTGGCCACCCCTCTAAATCTATTTTGAAAACTGTGTTGAACTCTTGTGATGTTGTTTTTAATGATAATCTTTCTTTCTGTGAAGCCTGTCAATTTGGTAAAATACATTGCTTACCTTATTATAAGTCTACTTTTCATGCTAAGTCTCGTTCTTGATGCGATTTATTTATACTGATTTATATGGGCAAATTATACCCGTAAAAGTCATCAACGTTGACCTTAAATATGTAAGCCTTTATTTTCTCGTTTCTTTTCTTTTAAGTAATTAATCCCTCCCAATTATGCTTTATCGTTTGAGTTAGTTAATTCATAGCTAGATGATGTAGATCTAGGCTATGACGTTAGGGATGTGGCGAAGCCTTGTCTATGAGGATCCCATAACCTACGTCATATGTTTAACGTCTATTCATGAATCGCTTGGTTTAATTAATGTGTATCTAAGTAGTTTATATGATTTCTTTACGAGTTACCTTGTTTAATCTGTTCGTATGATGAAACGCCGAGAAATATATTCTAGGATGTAATGCGGGGATGAAATCGTTCGGGTGACCGAATGGAATCATTCGGTCGACCGAGTGTCTAGGCTCGGTCGACCGAGCCCCTATTTGTCCGTTAGTTAGTCCGCCACGTCTTTATGGTAGGTTTAGCTTAATAGAATTTATCATCTCGTAGGTATGGCTATGGCTACGTTGCTCGTCCGTTTTAATTAGCGTATGATTAGGAAATACCAATATAGGACTCCAGGTCGGCTCACGAATGATCTTCCGGGACTTTCGGCGAGACCTAGATCTCGTTCGTATTAGGGAATTGTGCACACCTAGTTGTACGTAAATCGTAGATTAACGGGAGACCTAAAAAGTGAATGTTAATGGGACAGAGACTGATGCGATCGTTTAGGAAGTACGCCTAACCATAGGAATGTTGCCCGGACGAGGTGTACGATTAATATCGGCATCCTTAGTGTCGTAAGCGTGCAAGTTATATGAGATGGATACCCAAAAGGTGAAGTCACGTAATGTAGCACGGTTGATCTAGCAACCTAACCGGTGCTAAGTCAAGTTTAAGGGGATGACTCCCGTAGCCAATCTAAGATAGATACAAACGGATTGATAGTTAATAAGTTCAGTTTATTATATAAATTATCTAGGTCCAAACGATAAAGACTATAATTGGGGAGGTTAATTACGTTGTGTCGAGTCGTGTCAATTTACTTTTCTTGTCTTATGTTGGTCGTAGACCGCCTCTATGTCCTTGACATGTTTAATTAATTGTTTGTATATAGGATGATCCACAATTGGTTCCCTGTGGGATCGACCTTGATTCACTATAGCTATACTACGATGGGCCTAGTCCTCTTGCTAGTATTGGTTTATGGTGGTCAAGTACATTATAACCTGATTGACCACGTCATCAAGTTTTTGGCGCCGTTGCCGGGGAACCAACGGTCAATTTTATATATAAGTAATTTTTTATTCATGTCGAGTTTTCTGTTTTAGAGTCAGGTTTTACGTTTTGAGTCCCTCTGGTTGTCTGCTCTGTCTGAAAATTCCAGATTCTAAAAAAAAATAATAATAAAAAAAAAATATTTATTCGGTCGACCGAGAGACCTCATTCGGTAGACCGAGAATTTAGATTTTTGTTTTATTTTGTTTTGTTTTGTTCTTGTTCTGTTCTGTTTACACGGTTTCTGATTTGTGTTTTCGAGTCTGGAATTTCGCGTGTCTATTTATCCCCGTATGTTTAATCCGTAGGTCTGATAGCAGCATGGGAAACCATGTTAAAATCAGTCTACGGTCTGTTTGTTTTTGTTTTTCTTCTGTTTGCAGAAACCAGGGAAGCAATAATCTGAGTCAGTAATTTTTCGCGGGCGCTGAGAAAATAACCCAGCAAACATGTGGAGCTACGAATCTAAGATGGGAAAAGCGATGGAAGCAATACCTTTAAAGCACCAAGATGGCTCCGAAAAAAATTTTAAAGGCTTAAATTCTTCGTGGTACAATGTTGAAGGCAAGGTACTACATTTTTTTTGCTTATGTTTTACTACCTTTTGGTTTTTTGAGCATAAGTTAGCCTATACATGAACCTTAGTATGAATCTTAGCCCGGAGTTGGTTTGTAAGATTAATTTTATTAGTGTGGAAGGTTCTGCCCCAAATCTGTCTCATCTAGAGGGTGTAGGGAAACATGCCGTAGTTGAAGGAAGCAGTGAATAAAGAGTTCCTCGTAGTTCTGTTAACATCTCTTTGTCCTATGCATGAGATTGCTTTTACTGGCCATGGGAGCAACAAATTGTGTAGTTTAAGCATTCACGACCTAAAGAAGACGTTGAGTTTTGAGAGAACACAATCTTCTGTTTTCGTTGAGTTTTATGGTGATGGCTTCTCGGTGAACCCACCTTAAACAGAAACGAGATTACGCTTTGGGTGACAATTTAGAAATCGGAGACTCTTAATACATTGGTTCGGAAATGGTCTAACCATGGCTGGGCGAGTTTAACCGAGCCTCGGCTCAATCGATTCCCCTCCACGTGTGATGTACGTTACAGCAGTTCCACAAGACTTAGCATAGCCGATAAGCCTTCAGGCTAAACGGGGCTTAACCTTGACGGATTGGCCTGAACTATCACATATGTTCCAACGAATAAGACAGCGTAGGCTTGCCTACATAACCGACCTTATTCGGAGTACTTTGATTCATTGTTTCTTATTGTCAAGGCCAAAACCGTAATTCTAACTGAGTTTCTTAGAATTCACTAATTCCTAAAACGAGAGCTGAGGTAAGAGCTTTGTATAAAGGGTATGGATAAATGTCGTTTCCTAGGTCTTACAACCAAGGGAAGGGTATTAATCCGCAAAAGCAACAAGCCCACCTCTTATAGTGCGCGAAGGGTTAAAGTCCGGTGATCCAAGAATGATAACTGACAAGGATACTTTTGGAAAGTCGAGCTGAGGACTTTAAACTCAGAACTACTTCTTTAAAACCCTTAGGATTTCTTTTTAGGATTTTAGGTTTTGTTTTCTTTGAGTCAAATAAGAGTAACGTGAAATATGTTGAGGTTTTTTATTTTGCCGTGTTCCGATGGCCATTGGGCTAAGGATGTGCAAAACTTTTTTACTCAATATAGGCCACGTGAATTAGAGTTCCGTAGGAGAGTCAAGAAATTGCTAAAGAAAAGGAAATTTAGCAATCCACCTTAAGATGGAGGCATTAAGAGAACTTGAGAATTACTGAAAATGTAACAGAGAATGATTGGTAAGAACAAGAACAATCTTGGTCAAATTCTAAAACTTTTTAGGTGATCCAAGTGAAAATCCAAAGTGATGTGCAATTCATTCTGCAATTATCCTTATCTTTCCCTTTACACTTTTTCACCTTCAAACTTTTCGATTCTCTCACCAATCTGCCCCAACAGTTCACATTTCTAACCATTCTTTCATCGCCTCTCTTCCTTTCCATCCGTTTCACTCTCCCACCCAATATCAATGCCTTAACCACTTTCAACCCACCCATAAACACAATTTCTTACCCACCCTTTATCTTTTCTTCCCACCCTTATGTGTATCATTTTTCTGAACCCATCATACTCTCAACCTCCATTTTGTTTACACAATACCTATGTGTTGTGGAATTTGAAATATTGCTCAGCTTTAATGATTCTCTTTTATCATTTTGATTTTCATGATCCTAGTTGGGGGAAGTGTAGCTCTGACCCTAGCTAGATTTTAAAGGTTTTTGGTTTAATCAAAGTACAACTTATCTTTCTACCGGAAGTTTTAAATTTCACATTTTTTTCCCGTTTATTCCGGCATTTCTAGATGATAAGTTTTGTTCTACATCATCATACTGATCAGACCTTGTTGATGACGGATATGAATTTTACGTGATACATTGGGTTATTAGTAATTTCGAGGAGTAGCTACATCTCCCTAAGTTGTTGATATCCAATGCAAGCGAGAATTTTATGCGCTAACTGTTTGATTTTATCGTTATCCTCTAGGTCGCATTGCATCTGTTATACCTTACCAAGTTTCTCTTTTATACTGGAATGAATACATAGTGAGCCAGTCACCCTCGTGTTTTCCCACTGGGGTAATGCTTTTTGATCTTTGTCTTCTCCACCTTGGTTTTAAGAATATTTAGGCGGTGGAGGTTGTAGATGAAGACCACCATCTTTAGTTGCTTGTTTATTTTTCTTTCTATTTAGTATTTTTCTTTTTTGGTTGTATAAAATAAAGTGGCTTAAAATGTTTTTCGGTATTCATACCTAATTACTGCCACATTATTCTATAACTTCCATAGACATGGTGTTATTAACGGTTTCGTGGAGTTTGTTTGCTTATACAGGATGTGTCTATCTCTCCACGGCGTGCTGACATTTACTCCGATCTTTTTCCTTTACTTGAGAGCCGTTTCCAGAGCTAAGTCTTTTTCTTAAATTCTCATTTAGTTTTGTCATTGAGGACAATGCCATGTTTAAGTGGGGGGTAGGAGACTTAGCTATGTTATGTTATAATTGAAATTTGAATGAAACGGTAGAAAAAATTGAAAAATTGAAAAATGAATAAATACCATATTATTTATCTCGTACCCTTAGAATTGTGAGTTCCTAGCTAAGAATTGATAGGAAAGGAACCAAGTTTCATGAGTACGTGATCATTTTATACGTATGTTAAGTAAATTTAAGGATATTCATGCCCGTTTTTGCAAGTAGTTATTTATTATTCAATTACTCCACCTGTGAATCGAGTATACCACGCAGATCATAATAACTGAAGAAATTATGTGTACATTGCATAGATGATTGGTTATGTAGACTTAGTGTCGATACTTATTAGCTGATGCATTCTTATCTTTTAGCCATTTAAGCGAGTAATAAGCTTGAGACGTACCCGTGTTTTAGCAAAATGTTAGACACGGGCTTGTAGTAACATTACCAAAGTAGCCCCGCGCTTGTGGTAATATTCAATGCTATGCATGATCTAAGATAGGGGATACTCTAAAAAGTTTTCTTCCTTGAGATTGATAGTATTTGAAAAATATGAAGATATGAAAAGAATATTCAACTCTTTAAGAGGCTTTGAGTAGTACTCGGTCTCCAAGTCCAAAACCCTATAGATACGCTCTTGCTTATTGTTCTAGTGCTTCAAAAATAAAAGGTTTAAGAAGTATGAATGCCGATGTTGATAGGTTGAGATTACGAAGTTAGCATAAACTCTAATCTTGCCACGAATATATAAAACTAAATGCACATGCACACATCACTTCGATTCATAGTAAGTAGTGAATAATGGATATCTTATGAGCATGACTAGTATGAGTTGACTTGAGTTTCTTGTGTAAGTATGATTTGACCATAGAAAATGTTGTCTTGGGGAATGACTTATTGATGCTTTGTTCGAGACGATCAAAGTCTAAGTGGGGGGTAGTTAATGACGGTCAAATTATACCCGTAAAAGTCATCAACGTTGACCTTAAATCGAGATTAATAATGTATATTTCATATTAAATCACTCGTTTATATTTATTATTTAATGTTAAGTGATTATTAATATGATATTTGGTATTTAGATGTTTTTATTATTAAATACCGATTTATTGTGCGATAATTGCTTATTTTGCAGATCACAACAAATCGGGAGGATTAATGTTAATTAATCAATGATCTCAAGATGATAAAGGAAGAAAATCGGAGCATTAAACGAAAGAAGTAATTTGCTCTTTATGTCTACATCCAACATATTCGGAAGCCTATCGGGTCACAGGCATAAGAACATCTAGCCGGATTAAAATGCGGTTATATTGATAACCAAATAAGTAAAGTTTATCTCAACTATAAAGGGTTATAGTGGTAAATTAATATGGCGGTATTTATTTATTATGAATAAATATAATACAAGATATTAATTATGTTGATTAATTAAATATACATATAATGTATATGTATGTGTCGAAATTATATGTGTATATGATACACGTGTATTTTGTAAATTAATTAATCATAGCATTATATTAATTAAAGAATATTCCGGAAGCCAATTAATGGCTAAAGGGGGGCGCATTTCAATGTGTATAATATACACTTGGATTGTGTAATTTAATTAATAAGATTACCATAATATTAATATTAGATATTAATTGATTTTTTGGAAATAGATTTATGGTAATAAAATAAAGATAGTTAATATTAGATATTGACAATATCTTGGAAATATTTAATATAAGATATTAAATTAAATGGGATCAAAGATATTTTCCTTATTTTGTTAGGAAAAAATGTTTTATTTCTCCTCAATCTACTAAGAAGCTAATCCCAATTAGATTGGGAGACATGAGGGGCGCCCCAACACCTATATAAGAAATGGGTTGGGTAGCTCTTTTGTACAATACAATTCCAAGGGACTAATAGTTTTTTGGTAAAAAATAGAGAGCTTCTTAGAGAGAGATTAGTGAGAGAGAAAATATCGGTCTAGCAACCTAGTTTTTCTAGTAGCAATCCAATGGTGGAATCCGGTGGGTTGTTCGTGTGGACAAGCGGTAGAGGCCAAACGCTTGGGCGGTTCCGTGTACCACTACTCTCCTTAGACGGTAAAAACGCTGATCTTTTATATCAAGCAAGGTATTCACCGTCTACTTCTTTTATGCTTGTTGTTTAAACGAAGTCGATCCTGGTTAAAAGGAAATAAATTTTGAATTCTACTGCGTTCCCGCGTAGATTTCCTAACATATTCTTGTAATGCCTTTGTTTGTTCCTCTTTTCTTCAGAAAAACTCTTATGTTTGGCACAAAAGACTTGGCCACCCCTCTAAATCTATTTTGAAAACTGTGTTGAACTCTTGTGATGTTGTTTTTAATGATAATCTTTCTTTCTGTGAAGCCTGTCAATTTGGTAAAATACATTGCTTACCTTATTATAAGTCTACTTTTCATGCTAAGTCTGCTCTTGATGCGATTTATACTGATTTATAGGGCCCAACGCCAGTTGATGACGGTCAAATTATACCCGTAAAAGTCATCAACGTTGACCTTAAATCGAGATTAATAATGTATATTTCATATTAAATCACTCGTTTATATTTATTATTTAATGTTAAGTGATTATTAATATGATATTTGGTATTTAGATGTTTTTATTATTAAAGACCGATTTATTGTGCGATAATTGCTTATTTTGCAGATCACAACAAATCGGGAGGATTAATGTTAATTAATCAATGATCTCAAGATGATAAAGGAAGAAAATCGGAGCATTAAATGAAAGAAGTAATCAGATCAGCACGAAGCGTGGAGTGGGGAGCAAGGCAGACGAAGAAAACGTGGAGAACTTGGAAAATCCAGGTTCGGTCGACCGAGCCTCATGCTTCGGTCGACCGAGTGCATCCCTTCGGTTGACCGAGCCTCTGGTCAGGGGCGGTTTCTGACTTTAATCGTGTTTATCCTCTAGATCCTTCCTAAGTCGGCCGAAACTCCTATATAAGCAACAATGCCTATGAGCAATTGTAAAACACACCTTTCATACTTTAGAATATAATTCTACTTTGATATTTTAATACAATGTAGCATAAGTAGATTGAAGGTTTCCAAAGCAATTTAAAGGCCGCGAGTTATGTAAGCCTTTATTTTCTCGTTTCTTTTCTTTTAAGTAATTAATCCCTCCCAATTATGCTTTATCGTTTGAGTTAGTTAATTCATAGCTAGATGATGTAGATCTAGGCTATGACGTTAGGGATGTGGGAAGCCTTGTCTATGAGGATCCCATAACCTACGTCATATGTTTAACGTCTATTCATGAATCTCGCTTGGTTTAATTAATGTGTATCTAAGTAGTTTATATGATTTCTTTACGAGTTACCGTTTAATCCGTTCGTATGATGAAACGCCGAGAAATATATTCTAGGATGTAAACGGGGATGAAATCGTTCGGGTGACCGAATGGAATCATTCGGTCGACCGAGTGTCTAGGCTCGGTCGACCGAGCCCCTATTTGTCCGTTAGTTAGTCCGCCACGTCTTTATGGTAGGTTTAGCTTAATAGAATTTATCATCTCGTAGGTATGGCTATGGCTACGTTGCTCGTCCGTTTTAATTAGCGTATGATTAGGAAATACCAATATAGGACTCCTAGGTCGGCTCACGAATGATCTTCCGGGACTTTCAGCGAGACCTAGATCTGTTCTGTATTAGGGAATTGTGCACACCTAGTTGTACGTAAATCGTAGATTAACAGGAGACCTAAAAAGTGAATGTTAATGGGACAGAGACTGATGCGATCGTTTAGGAAGTACGCCTAACCATAGGAATGTTGCCTGGACGAGGTGTACGATTAATATCGGCATCCTTAGTGTCGTAAGCGTGCAAGTTATATGAGATGGATACCCAAAAGGTGAAGTCACGTAATGTAGCACAGTGATCTAGCAACCTAACCGGTGCTAAGTCAAGTTTAAGGGGATGACTCCCGTAGCCAATCTAAGATAGATACAAACGGATTGATAGTTAATAAGTTCAGTTTATTATATAAATTATCTAGGTCCAAACGATAAAGACTATAATTGGGGAGGTTAATTATGTTGTGTCGAGTCGTGTCAATTTACTTTTCTTGTCTTATGTTGGTCGTAGACCGCCTCTATGTCCTTGACATGTTTAATTAATTGTTTGTATATAGGATGATCCACAATTGGTTCCCTGTGGGATCGACCTTGATTCACTATAGCTATACTACGATGGGCCTAGTCCTCTTGCTATTGGTTTATGGTGGTCAAGTACATTATAACCTGATTGACCACGTCATCACCTGTCACTGAAACCTTAGGGTATCAATATTACATTCACTTCATAGATGATCACTCTAGGTACATGTGGATATATCCTCTTAAACACAAGTCTGATGCCTTATCTGCCTTCCAGACCTTCAAAAAACTTGTTGAAAACCAATTCCAAACTACTATCAAATATCTGCAGTCAGACTGGGGAGGGGGAGGAGTATAGAGTGTTTGAATCTTCTTTGAAAGAAAGTGGGATTACTTTTAGACATCCTTGTCCTCATGCACATGGTCAATATTGTAGAGCTGAAAGGAAGCATAGGCATATAGTGGAAATGGGGTTAACACTTTTAGCTCAGTCTTTCATGCCCCTGATGTTTTGGTGGAATGGTTTTGAACAAGCGGTTCAGATTATCAATGATCTTCCTACCCCTATTTTAAATTACCAGTCATCTTCTCAAGTTCTTTTTAAAGTCAAACCTGATTACACCAAGTACAGAGTGTTTGGATGTGCTTGTTACCCTAATGTCAGGCCCTACAATAGTCATAAATTCAGTTATCATTATGTAAAGTGTGTGAACCTGGGTCTGAGTCCTCAACATAAGGGTTGTAAGTGTCTTGACCAGTTTGGAAGGATCTACATCAGTAGAGATGTTGTCTTTAATGAGTCTGAATTCCCTTTTAAAAATGGCTTTGCACAAAGACCTAACAGAGGTGTGCTTCTTGATCCTAATGTTGTCAATACCTTTCACCTAAATCTCACTGGATATGAGTCCAATGTCCATCCTCAAGCTTCCAAGTGTAAGGACATAAATGTGTCTGCCAGTCAGGATGTGAAGGTGTCACCCAACAATTGTGATGATAACCAAAGTGATAATATGAATAGTCCTACTCCTACCACCCAGTCCAGAAATCCTAGTGTTTCACCCATGTCCTTCTCTCATATCCTCTCACAGACATCTGAACATGAGTCTGAATCTTCTTCCTCTTCCTCAACTGAAAGTGCTAAAGCAAACCAGAGTCCTCCTAGACCTGCAGGACATCATATGCAAACTAGATCCAAAAGTGGGATTTTCAAGCCTAAAGCTTATCATTCTTCTATCACCCAATACAATATTCCTGCTCACCTTTCTGAACCTGTAAGGGTATCTGATGCCTTGAATAGCCCTTAGTGGAGGCAGGCAATGGTTGAAGTATTTCAAGCCCAAAAACAGAATCATACTTGGGACTTGGTACTAGCAGCAGCAGGTCAAAATCTTGTGGGAAACAGATGGGTGTTTAAGCTTAAGCTAAGAACAGATGGGACTATCTTGAAACACAAAGCCAGATTGGTGGCTAAAAGGTACTTACAGAAATATGGTGTTGATTTTACTGAGACTTTCAGTCCAAGTAGCTAAAGCATCCACTATTAGGATTGTGCTATCTGTTGAAGTTATGTTTAAATGGTCTATTAGACAGATTGATATAAACAACACCTTTTTGAATGGACCAATTCAGGAAGACATATCCATGCCACAGCTTGAAGGATTTGAGGATCCTTCTAAACCCCACTTTGTTTGCAGATAGAAGAAGGCACTATATGGCCTTAAACAAGCACCCAGAGCTTGGTTTGGTGCTCTCAGATCTCAATTGTTACAATAGGGGTTTTCTCAGTCTAGAGCTGACAATTTCTTGTTCATTCTACAAACAGAAAATCAAATTATGTATGTTCTTATCTATGTGGATGTTATTCTAGTGACCGGTAGTTCAGATACCTCATTCAGAAGTTCATACATATGTTGAATTCCAAGTTTTCTCTCAAATATTTGGGTCCCATCTCTCATTTTTTAGGAATGCAGGCATATAGAGACACTGCATGATTAACTCTATCTCAAGAATATTATGCAGGACAGTTGTTACAAAGACTAAACATGCAGAATATCAAGCCCTGTAACACTCCTATGACATTTGGGAGTCATCTGAGCCCAGGCCAAGGGGAACCTATGAAGAATCCTACTGTGTACAAAAGTGCTATTGGAGGTCTACAGTTTCTCACCTCAACTAGACCTGATCTAACTTATGTTGTGAACTATTTAAGCTAGTTTATGCAGGCACCAATTGTGGAGCATTGGATAGCCTTGAAGAAGGTGCTCAGATATGTAAAAGGCACACTGCACTATAGTCTATTCATACCAGTAGGTGGATCAGTGTGTTTGCAAGGTTTCTCTGATGCTGATTGGGCTTGCTATCCTTCAGACAGAAAATCTGTAACTGGATATTGTGTATTTCTTGGTCCTTCCTTGATTTCTTGGTGTTCAAAGAAACAAGCTGTTGTTTCAAGATCTAGTACTGAGTCAGAGTACAGATCTCTAGCCAATCTGTCCGCTGAATTAACATGGACTTCACAGCTGCTAAAAGAGATGAAGATCCGGATGTTCAAAGCTCCCATTGCCCGGTATGACAGTTTAGGAGGTGCTGCACTAGCTCAGAATTCAGTCTATCATGCAAGGACTAAGCATATAGAAGTGGATGTACACTTTATTAGAGATAAAATCATCAACAAAGAACTGTCAGTAAGTTACATTCCATCTGAGGGTCAGATTGCTGATGTTTTCACTAAAGCCCTTCCTGTTAATCAGTTTAGCAACTTTAGAAGCAGGTTAAATGTCATTCCAGATGTATCTGGTTTGAGAGGGGGAGTTAAGAAATGACTTGATATATATTTGTAAGGGTATTTATGGTATTGTGCAGATATGCCACCTATGTGTGATGTGGCATATCCATATAAATGTTTATACCAACATTCTCTTAGTGTGTGTGAATGAATTATTATTCTCTGCTGTACTATCTCTTTCAACTAATAGTGCATGCATGGTAGAAAAATATTTAGTAATTATTATTATCATTATTATTATTTTTTTTGACATTTTCTTGTGACATTCACATGAACCATTTCCTAGGGTTGTTTTTTGTTGTTGTTGTTGTTGTTGTTAAAAGTCTAAGAATTAACAAGTAAACATAATCAACAACCTTAAATCCACGCCATCTCAAAATGTGAATTGCACTATGAAATCTACCTTTTAACTATGCTATGGTTCTTAAAAAAAAAAAAAAACAACTATGCTATGGTTTATGTTTGGATCTTTTCGGATGTAATTTATTACTCCTACTGCCTACGAGCGGCGGACACGTTATCTTGGATAATGGATGGCGATAAAAAAAATTTAAGGAGACGAATTAAAAATTGAGGGAGACAAACAAGATGCATACTACATATATTAGTAGATTTTTTTTTTTTCGAATGAGGGTGACAATTATCCTCATTAGCTGTATGTAGATCCGCCACTGCTACATACACTACTATATATCTAACATAACACAACCTTTCAGGGGCGGACCTCAGTGGCGGACCCATACACTACTATATATCTAACATAACACAACCTTTCAGGGGCGGACGCCGGACCCGGACGGGAAAATTTTCCGAATGAGGGTGACAATTATCCCATACGTACTATCCGCCATCGCTACATACACTACTATATATCTAACATAACACAACCTTTCAGGGGCGGACCTCAGTGGCGGACCCATACACTACTATATATCTAACATAACACAACCTTTCAGGGGCGGACCTCAGTGGCGGACCCAGGAAAATTTTTCAGTGGGGGCCAGATTAAAAAAAAAAAAAAAAAGTGAAAAAAACATGCATCACCCAAGATTCGAAACAGTGACCTTAGGGTGTATAATAAAACTTTTAACCGGTTGAAATAAACACATAATTACATTAAAAAGTGCCTGAAAATGTATACATACATATTTTTAATATTATTAGAGGGGTTTACTAGTAACTTCGCCCGAAATATTGAGTGGGGTCCATGCACCCCCCTCTCCTATGCTGGGTTCGCCCCTGGCGGACCTACCTTTGGGCGGGGTGGTCTCAAGACCATTTGAGACCACCCCAAATTTTGTAAAAAAAAAAACCATTTTATTTTTATCATTGTATTAGCTTTAATATTAGTATTAAGGGGTCTTTAAATTTAGCAAATGATTTCTTATTCAAGCGGTCTTAGAATGCACTTTCCTTAGTGTCAATAACCATAGATTTAGGTTCAAGCCATGCTTCCAACATTTTTTATACCTGTTTAATACTTTTTATTCTGTTGTTTTAGTTTCATTTTACAGTTTTTGTTTGATTTGTTTGATTTCTTTTCTTATACCTGTTTAATACTTTTTATTCTGTTATTTTAGTTTCATTTTACAGCTTTTGTTTGATTTGTATGATTTCTTTTCTTATCACTGATACATATTTGTGACTAGATGAACATTATCTTTGATAAACGAAATTATTCATTTTTTCGTTATTTTAGTTTGATTTTACGTTTCCATTTTTTTTTTTGTTAATTTAGTTTGATTTAACATTGTTTTTGTTTAATTTTTTTTCTTATCACTAATATATGTTCGTGACTAGATGAACATTATCTTTGATACATGGAATTATTATTTTTTTTGTTATTTTAGTTTGATTTTACAGTTTTTTCTTTTTTTTTTTTCTTATCACTAATACATGTTCGTAACTAGAAGAACATTATCTTTGATAAATGAAATTATTCATTTTTTTTTTCTTATTTTAGTTTGATATTACGTTTCCATTTTTCTTTGTTATTTTAGTTTTATTTTACATTGTTTTTGTTTGATGTTTTTTCTTTTCACTAATACATGTTCGTGACTAGATGAACATTATTTTTGATAAATGGAATTTTTTTTTTGTTGTTTTTATTTTAGTTTGATTTTACGGTTTTTTTTTTGATTTTTCCTTATCACTAATACATGTTCGTGACTAGATGAACATTATCTTTGATAAATGGAATTATCTAGTTTTTTTTTTTTTTTTTTTTTTTTTTTTTTTTTCGCATTTGATTTTTTCCTTATGACTAATACATGTTCATGACTAGATGAACATTATCTTTGATAAATGGAATTATCCAGTTTTTGTTGTTGTTGTTGTTATTTTAGTTTGATTTTACATTTTTTGTTTGATTTTTTTCTTATGACTAATACATGTTCATGAACATTATCTTTGATAAATGGGTTTTTTTTTGTGTATGTGTATATGTATTATTACATTAGCTTTTATAGGTGCAAGACATAATACATGTTCATGACTAGATAGAAGCATATTATCTTTTGATAAATGATATTATTTTACATTGGACTTTTTAAGACACGCTAATATTTATATATATAAAAGACCAAGACCATCCCGAAATATTTTCCGGGTTCCGCCACCGCAACTATCGTTAGAGCATGAAGTATGTCATGACATGAGTATTTCCATGTTCTATACTTCAAATTCGGCTAAATTACAATTTTGGTCCTCTAACTAGACACATTTTTCGATTTTGGTCCTGGTTTTTCTCCGGCGATAATTTTAGTCCTGTAAGTGGTTTTTTTTTTTGCAAAAATAGTCCTGAACGCCGGAAAAACCACTTACAGGAATAAAATTGGTCTTTTCCGGCTACAATTTTAGTCCTGTAAGTGGTCTTTCTGGCGACAATTTTAGTTATGTAAGTGGTCTTTCCGGCGTTCAGGACTATTTTTACAAAAAAAACCACTTACAGGACTAAAATTGTCGCCGGAGAAAAACCAGGACCAAAATCGAAAAACGTGTCTAGTTAGAGGACCAAAATTGTAATTTAGCCCTCCAAATTCTATATTCTTTGTTTGTAGTATAGCCTATATAACACAATGTTTAACAAAAATTTACTGAAGCCAAAATATGTTTAAACTTAGCATTAAAGTATAATATGTTCATGCTAGTACCTGTGAATTAATAGTGGTCTGTTTCAATATGAATTAATTCTTTTTAAATTTATGTGATGAAAGTACGAGAATAATTTATTGTGACATAACAAATTACACAACACAGTTTTAAACTATTAATTAATATTGATGTGTAACCGTTTGATTACACTACAAAAAACAGACCTTTTCGTGACAAAAAAATTCGTCGCGAAAAGTGCTAATTTTCGTCAGTAGAAGTTTTCGTGACAAAATATTTTTGTCGCGGCGTTTGTTGCGTAAACAGTGACGCTAAAGGTGCCTATTGCGACGATCAGTGAATTAGTCAATAAAAGAGTTCAGCCGCGACAAATGACATATTTTTGTCACCAAAGCTTTTCATGACAAACCTCTAGCTTTCTCACCAAAAGGTTTTTCATGCGACAAAAATTTTGTCACAAAATAATAAACATTTTATCACTAATTCAGTGTTGTTGTCACCAAAGGGTATAAACACATTTTTACATTAATGGTTAATATTGACAAAGGCTTTGTCACTAGAAGCATATTTTAATAATAATAATAGTAATAATAATAATAATAAATATTCAAATAATATAAAATTAGAAAAATAATAATAATAATAATAATAATAATAATAATATAGTACTAATAATAATAAATATAATAATAAACGGACACATTAGAAGTCATAATCAATAATAATATCCTACAACCGTAATAATTAATAACAAATATAATAATAAACGAGACACAACCTTGAACCAACTCCAAGAATATCTCCAACAAAGACATGACCCTTACGCCCAATTCCGGACAAATTCCGAATGCGGGTAAGAAAGAATTGAGATTCAACCTCGATTTTCAACACTAAACTACTTGACTACCAAAGAAAATAAAAAAAGAAAAGCCCATGAAACAAATGAAGCTGAAAACACAGAAAGAGATGAATCCTCATAAATCAAAACCGCAAGTAAAATGTAAAAATGTCCCTGAGACATTACCTTATATTTTGGTTCCTCAAACGAACCAAGTGTTCAAGAATACAAAATTGTAATTTCCTTCCACCCTAATTAATCAAAAATAAAAAAGGAATGTTAGACGATCAAATGTAGAATTAATTAAAATGCATAAGATTGCATAATTAATACTCACATTTTTAGCAATTGCTTTGAGTAAATTTTCTCCACAACTCCTCCCTCCTACTTTCTCATGTCACCAAAAGCTCGTGAAACAGCAATGTTGCCAAAGATTCTTCCATTGTTAATCTATAAATGACATATACAAGAACTCCAATAAATTCTAGCAGGTACGTGTATTCGAGCGAGCATCCATACTTAGGAAATTAACATATCCATATTTGGGCCTTTTAACAACTAAAAACCATTCTACACAAGAGATAATATTCAGCTGGACATGCACCAGACAGACCTAGGCATGTCTAGACGCGCCTGGACATGTCCGGGACCGACACCGGGCATGTCCGGACACACCGGGCATGTTCGGGACCGAAACTCGGGATTGTTCACCTAAAAACGAGAAAAATGCCAGAAGATTCTGAAAGGCCGCGAATTTTGGACAAAGTAAAATCAAAACAAGTGATTACGTTAAGAACCTACAATATAAACCAAAACTCAAATAATTGTCCATCATTGCAGTGCCAAAATTACAAAAGATATATTCAAGAATTGACTGAATTGTCCCATGTTCCTAATTAAGTGCATCAAATATTTAGGGAAAACTGAACAGAAAGGAAAGTACCTAAAGTATAGGCACAATAAGCACATATATTCTACAATATAAGGAAAAATGAAGCTAGGCCAAAAAACAATAACGACTTTATTGAAGGGGTTGGTCAAATAAGCAAACACACATAGGGCCTTTTGTGAAAGATAGAAAAACTAAAGAACTAACAAAACAACAAGAGCTAAGTTGTGTACCTGGTTCCAATAGGATCGCACTGCGAGATTATTTCCAAAACCTAAACCACCGGCAATACCGCTCACGAATAAACCATAAGATTGAACATCGAATCTGTCACACGGGGATTTCAAAAGAGGATCCCCAAAGTATTGAGATAGCTAAAGGTAGTACCGAAGCCCGAAAAGTTCAAATATCAATACTAATTGTATATTGCATCAAAAAGAACAAGGATTCCCTACCACTAAAATGGCCGCATTGATCGGTCCAATGACCTTAATTCAATGTGATTTAGAATCAAAGATACATTATAACAAGTGTGTTTTAACATTCAAATACAATCACCGAAAAGATTGTATGCATAAAATCAGCCATAGATACCAATTGTTCATATGCATAACTATTGTTGTACAAATTCTTTCGCTTCTTTCAACCCAAAAGATTAATATTCTTGCAACTTCCCTGTATATGTATTTCCTCAAAAGAAAATTAAGAAAACTACGAATTTCCTGTATATATAATGACAAATAGAGAAGCGAAAGTTCAGGTGAGCCGTTGGATAATTTGAGGAATGGTTTGTAAATTTAAACTTGTAAATTCTCTGAAATTCAGCTGAAAGTTTTGGAGGTTTGGATTAATGGATTATAATGTAACCGAGACCTCAGCATGCCCAAGGGTGTAATCTAAATAAAAAAAATTATGAACCAGGAGAGCAAATTTAAAAAGGAAAGTATATGACGGCAGAGCATAAAGTACCTTTTCATACTAGAGCATGTAACACAGGATTACCTGTACACCAGGGCCACTTAGACTCAGGTCGGTGCTCGTTTGTATGTTCCAGGCCTATAACATTGCAAGTTCATCAAACAGGTAATACCCAAAGCCTCACTTCAAATTCATAATATAGTAAAATGGTAGTCTGATACACATCTTTTAGCTAACAAAGAGGATCCGAGAAAACCTAACAAGGAAAAACTAACGAAATCTCCACTAAACAGGAATAAGGAAAATTAACATAGCTACTGCCTAAACAAAAAAATCCTTCAAAGCAACAATTGAGAATTCTTTCGTATACCCTAAAAATACTTTCATATAACAAGCAGGAAGTTTCATGAATATCATTGCAAACACTATTTCTAGGTTAAAAATCATGCATTTAACCCCACTGAATACTTTTGAACACCATGACAATCAATGCGGTACTACATGCATTACCTTTTCCAAAGGCCTTTCGAACCCTTATAACCATTAGATGCAATGGACACAAGCTATTCATAAAATCACTTCAAACCAAAAAAAAATCTCAGTTAAAGAACAAACAAATGTTAAGCAAAGAATGTTCTGGCTTATTATTGTGGAAAAACCAACATTAACAGATTCACCAAGTCAAAGGTCATAAACGATCAGATTCAATACTAAGATGCAAGTGTGCAGAAGTGTACAAACTCAGAACATATATACATATTATGTTCTAAATCAAAAGATATAATTCAGTGCAAAAGATCTAATTTCCATGTCAAAGTAGTTATGTGAATTAAAAAAAGACCTAAGTGCCCTCTTGAAAGGCATCCCATACCATCCCATAAGTTTCTTCTAGTAGGAATTTGTCAACTTTTGTACTCATAAGCGTCCTCAACCAACTATCGAAGAGCTCGGCTTCGGCAATTTTACGTAAACGAAAAAGAAGCCTTTAGATGCAAAAATGTCAAAACCTCGTAATGTAGTTTCGCATTAATATGCTCTATTAGACAAGGTCCTTGCAAAAACCATTTAATAGAAAAACTCATGCTATAAGAAAGCAATCATCAAGCAATGACTAAGCAAAACATTCATACGGAGTATATAATAAAGTGCATCTTTTTTGCTAATGTCTAGCAATACCTCGTGAGTATACTTCTTAAGAGGCGAGTAAAGGCTCTAGCCAATCCAAGATATGCTATTCGAAAGCGTTATAATTCAAGAGCTTTAGTGTAAGAAGAAGAATTAGGGGTGTGTTTTGCACCATCAACTACACCTTAGTATGAAGTGAATCCATGTGTGATGTGGATTTGTCAAAATTTGAAGTACGAAGCATTAGAAGTGGTCATATTTATCCAAATGCCACAAACATGGCAAAGTCCAAGAGAGAGTATATACATGAGGTAGTGAGTCATTGAGGGCTTGAATATAGCAAAGCATTATCTTACGAAAAAAATTAAACGACCAATTAGTAGAAAGATGCTCTCGAGCATACGTGTTCTTCCGAAATATAAATTGATCATTTTCCCCTCAAAAAAGTTGCTCCTTCTGAACATCAGTTCCAACACCATTTCACACCCATAAGTTTGGATCACATTAGTGTATGCATCAAAGCATGAATTCTGTCTTTCTAGTACAAAACATCAGTAATCAAAATAAACAACTTTAAATCATGACCATAACTAAAACACTGCCTTTGAAATATCAATTAGAAGAATTTAATTATCAGAAGATTGTTTCTCACCAATGAATGTTCAAACTAAATATTCAACCTTCTTAACCGACCACATCCCTAGCTATTGATTCAGCTAAACTTTTCAATCAAAAAAGTTGAATCGAGTTTTAGAATAGGAAGTGAACTTACCCAAATTAATTGACTAACAAATTAGAAGTAAAAACTGAAGGAGAAATGTGTTGCACTTTGTCGAACACCTTATGTGCATGTTCTATCTTCTCCATCTCTTACAAAAATGAAGAAATTACAACTATCTTCCGGATCGAATCATGAATTCTTTGAGGGAAAACATTATTATCATTCATAATTTTTCCTTCAACGGCTTGGAAAGGAGAGCATGAAGTGAAAGTTCAAGGAATCCATAAAAGGTTAAGTCGACATTACGGGATGATTTGAAGACTTACCGGAGAACGAATCCTTCATCATGAATAGAATGACCTTGTTTATGATCAATGAAGATCCTTCAACTACGAATCCAACAACCAAAGCTTTCTTCGTCGAAACAGGGAAGATGCTCAAAATAGTTTTGAGCGAGTAAATTCCTAATCGATATGAAGAGCTTGTAGTGGCATCAAACTTGTATTGATCGATTTGGCCAGGTTTTAGCGTCAGATCGATCGAATGTTCTTCTAAGGCAACATGCATTCAGATCGGGAAAAGTGGAGAATGAGGCGAGGGATTTTTTATCCATTCCTGGTACGCGAGATTAGGGGCTAAAATCTGGAGTTCAATGAAATGGATTTGTGTTTTCAAGGACAGAGGCTAGGTTTATCGATGGGTTTGTGTCTTTTTTTTAGAGTTTATACCTTATCATATTTTTTTTTTCATCGAATTGATATAACTTATCATATTTTGCAATTTAAAAAATTCAAATCGAATCGATCAATATTTATTTTTTTTGAACATGAACCTAAATAATTATCGTGTCTATTCAATCTCGAACCGAACTCAAACCGATCACAAACCCATTTAGTTCATTTATACCCTTAATCGTGACAAAATGCTTGTTACGTAAATCATTATGGATTTCATAAAAAATATATATGTTGTCACTAAAGCCCTATAACAATTATTGTCGGACATCACACAAGTGAAACCCTATCTTTTATGACAACCCATCAAGTTTTTCGTAACAACATTGTTTTTTTGTCACTAATTGGTAAACATTTTCGTGACAAAATATAACATTGTCACTAGAAGCATCCCTTTCGTGACAAAACTCCTCTTTGTCACCAAAAATTTGTCACAAAAAAATCTTTTTTTTGTAGTGTTAATGTGTTTTATTATAGTTTTATATATATGATTGATTAACTTCTTCAAAAAAAATATATGATTGATTAAAGTGAAACTTTCATCATAAAAAAATATCGATTTTTTTTTTTTTTTTTTGTTGTTGTTGAGTGGACGAAACTTTTTTTTTTTTTTTTAAAACGGAAAATCTTAAATTTAATAAAAAAAAACACACACAAAAAAAAAATTTCTAAAGAGGGTCAAATCATCAACTCTATCCAAGGACACAAAACGTTAAGAGTAACCACAGTGGTATATTTTTGTACCATTTAAAATTAGATTTAGGGAGCCTTGATCAACCCCAAGCTTACGGTGGTTGATTTAACTATCCTCTATCCCTAAATTTTGCTATGCCTCTCCCTATTATTAGAGGCTCTGCAAATATGAATAGTACCGTACCCGTCCACCACGTCTCTCTCTTTCCTTCCTTCTTCTTCTCAACATTTTCATTTAAATCCCACAACATCTATTATCAAAAGAAAAAAAAAATCCCACCACATCATACTAGAAAAAAATCAAGTAATATTAAAATCAATTTCACCAAAAAAATCCAACTGTAATTTTTTTTTTCTTTGCCGTTCTTTTTTTCCTGGAAATCAAAGTGAGAAGAAAATTTCTTCATTTTTTATGCTGCAGAAATCCTGATGAAGAAAAACCTCCTCCCCACCAAACCAAAGAAAATATGAAAAATTATTTAATCTAGAAAAATGGCAGGAGAAAAAAACAAAAACCCACTTGATTTTTAATTTGAAGACATGGGCAAGAAATTTGCTTTTCATGTTTGGGTATTCTATTTGTTGTTGATATTCTGGAACTTTTTTAAATTGTTGGAATGATTCTGCTTTGATTAAGGAAAATGGGTTTTAAGGAATGGTATTGGGATGTTTGTTGCAGTGAAATTATTTTAGGGTGTTGAAAAAGTCTGAACCGAAATGAAAAACTGGGTACGTTAAAAGAATGGTATAAGGTGTTATTGTTGTGGACAGCCTAACGGCCGCAGAATTTGAACCAACCCCAAGACCGCACAAAGACTTGGACCTTAAATATTCAAAGTCAATGTTCATAAAATCTCGGTCTATTACCATTCCGGTTTCGTACAAAGTGTATATCTTTTATAAATAATTTGTCATATAAAAGATGTATATTTAGAAAAACAATACGACATTTAATATATTTTTTCCAAACATACTCCTACCATTACATTTAATATTTGTTTATTTTATATTTTAAAGATGCATTTATTATGTGTTAGGGACATATATGTCCATTCTTATTTAAAATACAACATATTAATTGATTTTTTTTGTTGTTGAGGGAATTGATTTCTTAATTTGTGTACAAAGTAAAAAATGGATGTTTTTTTTTTTTGGGATGAAGATAGTACTTACTACTTACTTGAGTGGACTATGCGTCGAGACCATGTATAAAACCTTGATAAAATATCTCTATGAACCTCCTCGGTCGTCTAACGCTTGAAACCACAGATTTATTTGCTTTTGTTTATCAATTGATCTCCTAAAAACCTCGAGCTCTTAACTTAAGAATCTCATCAAATTCAAAGGATTCAGGCTCAGACATTTAACACCGTACCGTACCAAACAATGAACCAATTTTCTCAATAGATTCGTCGCACCAAACAGGTAAAGGGAGACCCCAGCATCTTATCGAAGCTATAAAGGATTCCCACCATCAGATTATTGTCCCATTCTTTAACCCAGTTAAACCACTTGGAAACCCAACTCTCATCCAAATCAAGAAACGATGTAGACGATTAAATTTCTTAAGGTCTCGTTTGGATTGAAGGAAATATATAAAAAAAGAAAATGAAAGATAGTAGCAGAAAAGAAAAGAGAGGGGAATGAGTGATTATGAAGTTTATTCGGAGTATTTGGATAGAACTAGACAGAAATGAACAAGATATAGAGATTGCCAATACAATTATAAGTAAAATGGATGGTTTCCTCCGTTTCTCACCTGCTTTGGATGGAAATGAGACCACCCATTTTGTAAAGAAACTTATCCCTCCTTCTCCCTTACTCTCCTTTCCTTTCTTTCAAACTAAAAACAATCCAAACACCAAAATTTAAATCCGTTCAAATCATATCATTTCTTCTCCCCCTTCAACTTTGAGATTGAAACAAACACTTCAACTTTGAGATTGAAACAAACTTCATCTCCACAACAATCTAAGATCTGATGTTTTCTAGACCTCACAAAACCAAACCTTATACATGCCTGCAAGGGCGGAGCCAGGATTTATATCTCGGGGGGACTAGAATAAAATTTTCAAACCGATTTTTTTTCCAAGTCTTTGGAGCTTAGGAGGAGGGGATTCAAAATGGGAGGAGGGATATTTATTCAATAGGAACCGAAGGAGAAGGTGCGTATCTTTTTTATGTACATGTCAGTTTTTCTAAAGGATGAGAAAAACATTTTTTCTTTCTTTCCTTCTTGATGTGGTTGTGCCATTATGTTTTATATCCTATAAAAGTAAAATCGATTCAATGTCTAGTCATAAGAAGACACAGTTTCAATAAATAAAGAGACATTAATTTTTAAAATAAGAAAACCTAACAAATTGAAGAGACTAATAAATAATAATTCGATAAAATAGTGATTTAATACCAAATATATCTCCTCAAATACTCACACATTTACACAACAAATTCCCAAATTCTTTATCCCTTCAAATTACAGTAAAAATCAAATCCAGCATAAATCAAAAGTAATTCTTAAGCATTTGCAGATGACTACATTCAATGGAGTGAAAATGATGCCAACAAATTTTGAGGAATTCAACATATTAACACATAGAAATCAATCCAATTCAGTGAAAAACATAGTAACTCAAAAAAGAAGAAAAAACCCGAAAAATCTAAAAGATTACTCATAATAAAACAAAATCAACCAAGAATAAAGAAACGAAAAAGAAATAGTCATTTATTTAAACACGTTAAGCGTTAACTCTCCACCCTATAGCCAAAAAAAGAGATCATTAATGTAAAAAGTATTCTAAATTGTCAAAGCAAATGATAAATAAAAAAAACAATTGATAATGTAAATTACTTACAAATATGCTACTTCAATGGAAGATAGAGATGAAGAAGCTACTTCTTTAATTTATGCTTAAATCGACAGAATACAGCTTTACCTCTCTCTTTTGCTTTCATAATTTTTTTTATTATTTCATAAGAATAATAATAAGAAGATGCTATCAGCTATGTGAAAAAATGTTGCTGCCCCTTCTTGCTATTTGTTAAAAGATGAAAGAGCCGAAGAAAGGTTTAGTAAGTAGTAACTGGTGGGCTGGACTCATTTTTAAAAAAATTATTGCTACAGGGAAAAAATAAAAAAAATCGGGTGGGCTTAGCCCACCCCTGTCTAAACATAATTCCACCCTTGCCTGCCTGCCGCCCATCTTTTTCAAGATCTCGTAATATAAACAACGTCTACCCAACCAAACTCTTTAAATAATTCCACAAATGTGAGCTCTGTATGATGAGTTTCAAGGTAGTTGATAAACAAGGTATATAACAGGAGCAAGCTCTTTTCTATCAAA
Source organism: Gentiana straminea (assembly GCA_036785695.1). NCBI lineage: Eukaryota > Viridiplantae > Streptophyta > Magnoliopsida > Gentianales > Gentianaceae > Gentiana > Gentiana straminea. The sequence goes on from JAVUPR010000265.1 coordinate 8,262,938, forward strand.
CTCGATTCCACCACAACCTGCAATAAATGCAGATATGTCGCCGCCTGTTGAACTACCATCTGTCCTAAAAGCTTAAGCTTATGAGCATAACCCAAGACCTTCCGCTTTGATATCATGTTGAACTACTCTCCCAAAAGCTTAAACTTATGTGGACACGGATAATTAACATTTTACACACTTTAACACCGCCCAAATCAGAATCCAGACTGCTCTCCTCTCCGTGAATAACTTTCTCACTATGCATTGCTACTTACGGTTAAGCAATTGAGTCACGAATAACTTTCCTAAGTGAAGTTGTTGAACTATGCATCACTAGAACTTCTTATCAGTAACTTATAGTGAAACTCATATTAGTCAATATGTTATACATCATGTACAATATCCAAACTACAGTGAAACTCACATGGGGAATGTCATATTAGTTAATGTGTTATACATCACGAACAATATCCAAATTACAGTGAAACTCACATGGGGAATGAACAGACCCTCAGGGGCGGATCCATGCCCCTGAAAATGCTTTTACATGCGCCAACCGCATGCCATTGCTTTTCATATGGTATCAACCAATATTTAAATCCCTTATAAAATTTAAAAAATGGCGAAAACTCAGTTTTTTTTTTTACCTTAATTCACTTTCACACGTTTATATCCACCACAATATTTTTCATCAAGTTAGATTCTTTTAACCGCAATAATTCATGCACCGAAAGACTCACATTCACTGAAAAGGAAATGATTTGGCCCGGACACACTTTTACACCATCAATCATGTCGTGTGATTTATTTGTTGAAAAAGTTTCCATAGTAATTAATCAATGAATTAACAACTTATGCGGCTAAATTATTATAGCACATAACACTACTCTAAAAAAAGAACACTATATCTTATCACATGACCAATGCTACTTGACGAGGGTTGGACTAGCTCTTGCCACTTGTCGTTTAGAGAATGCCGTATAATTAATTAGGAGAGAGAAACTTAAGGGCCAATAGCCCCGTGTCGATTTGTAGATCAGACCAAGACCCCAGGTGGGAGGCCTGACCGTTCTCCCGGCCAGACCACTGCAGGTCGGCTCGGTCATGTCAGAGTTCGGGTAGTGAATCTAAGGCCGAGATGACCTGAGGAGCTCACCGCAGGACGGTAAGAGCTCCCCTTATCTAAATTTAAACGTATCCATATATTATAGGATAGATATGGAAAGAATACCACGATATAATGGCACTGATCTTGTCATTTAAATATATTCATAATTATCCCTAAATCAAGGGATTGACTCGCCATAATCCTTAGGGGTTAAGAGATAAAATCCTAATACTTGTTGGACAAGAAAGAGGTAAACCGCCCTCTATATAAACGATCCGTGAGGAACTAAGAGAGATTTGATTCCAATTATACCGATTGGATACGTAAGCAACTTGAGAAATCATTCAGACTCAGTCTAAAAATCACCATAAACACTAGTCCGTTATTTGATTGTTCTTGAATTAATTGCCATAAGAGTAAATACGGCCCGAATTGTTTGTTAGACGATCCACAAGCATCGTCACTACTCAACCTCCTTGTTCACCTTCTTCTTGTTGATCAACTTCTTCCCCGCGCGACTCCCATGCACGCTCCAATGCAAACTCTGCAATTTAATTATCCCATATGTAGTCACACAATTCAACAGAAAACTAAAGAAAGAAAAAAGAGACTATTATTGCACCCCACCCAGTCTACCGTGCATCATACCAATCAGCGCACCACACAGATTTCATAGAATCGACCTTGTGAAAGTAGGTTCTCGAACCGATAAGAGACTTTCCCAAGGTCGATTCTCATAATGAACCTATGAGAGCCAGTTTTTTGCTCAAGAACTGGCTTTCATATGGTCGAATCTACTGTGGGACACATGTAGTATAGTGCACCAATAACCTCGGTAGGGTGCAAATAAAAGGCCCAGAAAAACATTAGCTACTTATTCTTATTCAGCAAGAGACCTAGAAAATATGAAAATGTTCTCTTATACGGATAAAACTAGTGAATATAAGCAAGATGTTATATTTAATCTTGTGTAAAAAGCTGTGAACAACACATAAATAATCAGTTGTCCTTATCTGGTATTAACCGCCCATTCCGCTCCTGCCCGCCCCACCGTATCCTACCGTATCACACACAACCATTGCTTACCCCATCACCACATAACCACACCACCACACCTTTCGTCATCCACCACCAATATTCAGTGCGTCATTTCTCGGCTACCATAAAATTCCGCCAGGTTCATTCTTCCGTGATTTAAATGTTATAGATTGAAATCACGTACATTCAGTCAGCCGGATTGATAGAATGTACGTGATTCATAGCGTTCAGACTAACATAATATTCCAAGACCAAAACAACACCATCACCAAACCAATGCCAAGCTAAAAAAAACCTAGGTGGAGCGAAGTATACCACTACGATACTAAAATCATTGCACAAGCATTGTAACGCTCCCAGACCACCGGGCCTGGTAGTGCTAAACGAGTCATAAATGGTCCAGTCAACTGCTTAGACCGCCGTCCTCGCTTGGTCTAAAAGAGATAACACGAATTGACAAGATCTGTTGAAACACAGACAAGAAACTTGTAGTTTAAGAAAGATAAAACAGATGCAATCTAATAGAAAAATAAGGCGGAAATCGATAAAACACAGAAACAAAGAGAACACAGTGATTTAACGTGGTATCTGGCGTTGTGCAGACTAATCCACGGGCAGAAAAGGAGATATTTTATTATGCACTGAAGTTACAAGGCTTTTCACACTCTTGAAAAACACACTCTTGGAAGACACACACTTGCATTGATTACAACATTGGTATTTATAGGCACAAATCCAAACCCTAACCACCATAAGATCTCTGTCGGAATTGTCATAAATACCCCAGATATGGACCCCAGCTCCAGCTGTTATCCACCAGATGAAACTCAGCTTCAAAGTGACTTTCCAGACTTGTAATCAACTGCCCAGATGTAGAACTCAGCTATACTCAGCAGACCAAAAAATTGATTGCTGACTTCAGAAGAAACTCAGTTGCACTTCATCAAACTGACTTTCACAGAACTGAATATACTTTACTAAAACTGACCATCATTCTCAGTTTCAGTTTCACAGATTAGTTCCACCAGTTTATTCATTAGTTTAGAGATCAAGTCACCAAAACAGACAAATCGCCACCTTGACTTGAACTCTCATTCACAGTCAATCAGATTGCATAATCAGATGTACTTGTACCAGATGCATTCGTTAAGGCCTTGATGTATAGTACCAGACTTCTCCACAGAATCCACTCAGTTGATCTGCCCTCAACTGAGTATCCAGATTTCAGTTTACAAGCTTTGAATATTTAGCAAGTCCAGACATAACTGAAACTTGCTCTGCTGAACTGGTTTAGTGAACATATCAGCAGGATTCTCCTTGGTGATGATCTTCTTCACTACAACCCTCTTCTCATTTTTCAGAAAATGATACCTCACATCAATATGCTTGGATCTATCATGATGAACCTGATCCTTGGCTAGACAAATTGCACTCAAACTGTCACAATAAATCTCAGCTTGATCCTGATGTAGCCCCAAATCACTGACTAGTCCCTTCAACCAGATACCCTCTTGGCTGCTTCAGTAAGAGCCATATACTCATCTTAAGTAGTTGATAAAGCCACTATTTCCTGAAGATTTTCTTTCCAGCTGACAACTGAATTCCTCAATATGAAAACGTAACCAGTCATTGATTTTCTACTATCCACATCACCTGCATAATCAGCATCACGGTATTCAGTAACCAAACTCTGAGTATCACCTCCATAAATGAGACCAACATCAATTGTACCTCCAAGGTACCTTAACATTCTTTTCACATATTTCAAGTGTTCCTTTCCAGGTTGAGCCAAAAACCTGCTGACAACACTGACTGCCTGAGCTAGATCAAGCCTAGTGCATACCATGGCATACATCAGATTGCCAACTGCACTAACTTAGAGAACTTTTGACATATATTCCTTCTCCTCAGCTGACCGTCAAGCATAAACTGAAAAATGAACATTTGATGCTAAGGGAGTATCTATTGGCTTTGCACCTGACATACCATACTTGGCCAAAATCTGCTGAGATAAAAACAGTTTCTTCTGACTTCTATCTCTCCAGATCTCCATCCCTAAGATTTTCGTGGCTGCACCCAAATCTTTCATTTCAAATTCAGCACTAACAAGGTCTTTCAGATTTTGAATATCAGACTTCTTTCTTGCAGCTATCAACATATCATCCACATACAGAACAAGATAGATGTATGATCCCTCTTCTAGCTGACTATTTGATGGGCCAAACCGAGGTGTCCAATCTAACCGGCAGAGTACCGGGTCGATTGTAGTCTAGTATGGTGAATCAAGGTCGTATCCACAGGGAACTATCTTGTGAGGTTATACACTAAAAAGCTCATATTAATTCGATCTAGGTCACAAATTTTTGAAATGGTAATCAATTGCATAAGTAAAGTGCTTGAAATGACAAAGATGATAAAATATAAAAGAAGCTAACCAAGATAACGTGTTGTCTAGCTATCCTCTTGTAATATCATGGGAATGACTTCCTTCCTTCCTACCATTTGCGTTTGAAATTGTGAAACGGTGCATTCCTAAACAAGCAATTCCCCCTCATACGAGTGAATGAAATTGCTCTCTACCTCCTCCTAGGTCTAGGTGCCCTAAACCTAATGATTCGGTATGCTACGCCTGTGAATGCAATGGCAAAGCCAACTATCCCCGGATAAGAAATCGAATGCCTACAAGAGGTCGATTTTACCTTCCGGTTCACCTACCCTCTTCCCACGTCTAACATCTCCGTTTGGTATCCGTTAAACATGTAAATGCTAACACTAGGCAATTACTCTAATGCAAGCCATCAATACAATACAAGTAGGCAAAGTTCCACAACAATCAAAACTAACAACACAACCAATCGTTCCCGATCAATCACAAGAGGATAAACTAATACTACAACATAATCTTGGCTAGATAAACCTAGCCACCCATAACCATAAATATCAACATAACAAAGCTAACATTTATAATCATAAGAACAATTGAATGAAGATAAAAGTTAAAGATTACCAAACCAAAAGCAAGAATTCGAGTTTGGTGTTCTTCATCCAACTCCAAAAGCTTCAATGGAATCAATACCAAAGTGTATCAACTCCAATCAAAGTAGTAGAAGCTAAACTAGTATCCTTAACTATTACAACTAAATTCAATAGCTAAATTTACTAAATTTCGGCTATGGAAGCCAAGGGGTGGGGGTTGCCTGCAAGATGGAAAAACTGAAGAAGATGAACTGTATTTTTGCTAATAATGTGTTTGGAAGAATAAAAGGATCAATAATTGCTGACTCTGCACTGGTGACTCGGGTCATCCCACCCTTGACTCAGGTCAAGCCCAAAATGCACTAGTGGCGTAGGTCAAGAGATGCTTGGCGTAGGTCAATGTGTCATTTGTGGTAGTTGGCTGAATGACATCTGCATTAAATGCCCAACTACTCCTTGACTCAGGTCAATGTCACATGGCGCGAGTCATGTGTAACATAAATCACATAAACACAAATTATTCTTCCACATGGCTTGGATTGAACCCTCTAATGTGTATCAATAATACTCGTGGGCTGAAATCCTCACCACAGCACAAAATCATCACAAAAGAATCAAAAACCACCTTGAGGTCAGAATCCACACTCCCAACCGTGATATCTATGCTGCAAAATAGACACAAAAATACCACGTATAAATCTGATAACAAAATCGGCTAATAACTAATATAATACAGCTAGAAACATGGTTTTTCTGCAAATTCTATGTACCCAAAATATGGTTCCAATCATCATTCAAATTGCTCAAGTTGATGTCAAAATAGCGCTAATTGCATTAGAAAAAGGGGTAAATCATCAGAAATTATATCATCAGGTTGACTTACATCACTATTGTAGACACAACAATCATAAGGACTTCTACTATAACCCAACTGGATCATGTAATTGTCAAATTTTTTATACCACTGTCTTGGAGCCTGCTTCAATCCAAACAAGGACTTTTTCAGCTTACAAACAAATACTTCTTTACTAGGAACTTGAAATCCCTTTGGCTGAGTCATGTATATCTCTTTGTTTACCTCACAAAGTAGAAAAGCTGTCTTCACATCTAACTCCTCAAGTTCAAGGTCTTGATGTGCCACCATTGCTAGTAACACTTTGATTGAAGTATGTCTGACTACTGGTGAGAATATCTCATCAAAGTCCACCCCTTCTTTTTGACTAAACCCTCGAGCAACCAAACGTGCCTTATACTTGACTCCTTCTGCCTCAATTATTCCTTCATTTTTCTTGAAGATCCATTTGCATGTAACAACTCTCTTATCAGCTGAATGTTTAACAAGATCCAAAGTCTGATTCTTCAGTAATGACTCCATTCCATCTCCCATGGCAGCAAGCCATTGAGATGACTCAGAACATGTCACTGCTTCCCTATAAGTAGAAGGTTCAAAACCATCCACCTCTTCTGCAACTTGAAGTGCATATCCATCCAAATCTTCAAATCCATACCTTCTGGGAGGTATCCCAACATTGGATATTCTAGCTCTGCTGACACATATACTTTGCTGACCAATATCAGTTTGACGCTCAGCTGACCCCTGTTCAGCTGACTCGCTTGGATTCAGTTCTGGTTCAGTAACTAGATCAGATGAAAACTGACTTTGTTCAGCTGAGTGTAGCATCTCAGCTGACTACACTTGAAGCTCCACCTTACTACCAGTTTTCTCAGTTTCAGCACTGGTTTCAGTTTCATTTATCCTCCCCACTGATGAGCTGATCATAGAATTCTCATCGAAAACAACATATCTGCTGAGAATAACTCTATTCTCTGCTGATGACCAGATTCTATAACCTTTGATGAGCGTTTTTTCTCACCGAACAAATTTATAAGATGCTCAAGACAACGGTGACTAAACAAGCTCTCTAACCGGCAGTGTACCGGGTCGATTGCTAGTATAGCTACAGGAGTCCGAGGTCGATCCCACAGAGAAAGGTGTGTTTGTGAGTACCAAAGTGAACTTCTAACTTAGTCTAGGCAAACAAGCGGTTGGTTGGTTGTTATTACACTTATGCTAAAACATAAAAGAGAGAGAAGATTAAACTACTAGATTCAACGAGGGAGAAAGGGACATAGCCGAACCATGATCAAAATGACTAATTTCAACCCCGAGGATAGACAAAACCGGGAGTGTGCAATATAACAAACGAGCTCTTGCATTCAATTTCACGGGTGCGAACTCCTAAACCCGGTGCTAGCGTCTGAACAACTCTCTTCTAACACCTTATGCCATGTTAAGGTCCGAACAACTCTCTCCTAACAAGTCATGTTTTGCACTCGAGCCGCTTAAACGTATAAACGAGTAACCTCACGATGAGCTCGGTTTAACAACTAAACCGAGACTACATTGCGATCCTAGAACCCTTTTCCCACACCCTCTCTCTCGAACAACTCTCAAGAGTGATGTGTGTGATATTTGACCTAGGTAGCTAATCTAGCTCAAATCCGTTATAACAAGTTCTAAGACGTGAAACATGCTAGAAACAACAATAAAACACACTACCCACTCCCAATTTCATCACCCAAAGAGTGATTTCACCAAATTTCACATGACCCGGCTATGGGGAGGAATTAGCTACACATTATACTAGTTAAAACATAAAGAAAACAATAAAAGAGAAGCAAAACAAGCATAAGAGGGAAGAAAATTACCATAAATTGCAGAGAATCGAAGTTTGGAGAAGAAAGGTACAAAAGAGAGAATCACCAAAAAGATAGAGACTTGTTGTTTGTAATGAAAATCTAATCTAAGAAATGAAAAGAGTGAGTTAAGAAGTCTTTGATCTACATAAAAGGAAAGTGCAACAAACTATTTACAAAAATCGAGCAAAACCTAGCTAAGGGAAGGGAAAAAGTCGAAATCCCTTCAAGAAATGGAATGAGGGGGTATTTATAGTGCAAAGGGGAAAATGCGAGAAAATTGGTCCAAACGCTCGGTTTGAGACATGGAACCGGCGTTTGGAGTTGAGGAGATGAATGCGGGAGTAAAGGGGTTCAAATGCTGGTTTGGCGAGCGGGAACGCTGGTTTGGGGGGCGGGAACGCTGGTTTGGGAGCGGGAACGCGGTTTGAGACATGGAACCAGCGTTTGAACGCTCCAAACGTGCGTTTCGCATGATGCAGTTTTTCTGCTGTAGTAAAACCTTCATAACTTCTTCATCCGAGCTCCGATTGGGGTGATTCAAGATGCGTTGGAAAGCTCTTTCAATTCTCTACAACTTTCATGAAGAAGTCATGACCAGAAAATGCCTCCATCATGGGTCAAAATGCTTCTGAATCAGAACAGTCACTCGGGCACCAACTCTTTCTCGTCCTTTTCCTATTCTTTCTTCTTTCTTGGCTCATTCTTGCACCTTGATCACACCTATCATCATAAATCTTCGCCTTCCGGGTTCTCGAGACACCAATACCCTACATCATCACAACAACCAAAAACAACCAAAACATTCCGGAGGGTAAAAGTGCTCGGAATAGGGTCAATGTCACTAAAAAGAGGTAGTAAACTATCAAAGTGACGGATTTACTCCCCGTGCTAATAATTCACGATATTGCCCCTAAAACGGTCTAAATCACCAAGAAACGTGCTAAAAGTGGGATAAACGGGGGTAAAAGATGCACCGGAATCATGTAAAGTTGACTCCCATCAACCACCCCACACTTAGCCTTTGCTCGTCCTCGAGTAAAATAGGCGTTTTAAAACAAACCAAGGGATTCAACTTTATGATGTAGGTGCTACTACTCACACTCTCAATGTAACCACAAAGTAAGAAACACGAACATATACACATTGGTGCAACATTATCAAGAAAATGGAGTGTGTGTGGTGCCAAGCTAAAACCAAGTGCTCAAAAAGATTGTTGGGGCTTGAATCCCAACCAAAAAGGTCTACCAACCGTTTCATAATCACGAGCCTCTCCACTAATCTGGTTTACTAAGTTTGTACACGATCGGGCAGGACTTGAGCGGTTATAACGTTAGGCTAGGGTGATTTCGGTTAGTCGAAAGGGTATTTTGGGAAGCTGGAGAAAAAGTACGAGTGAACCTAATCAACCAAGTACCAACTCATCTTTATCATGCAAACCACCCAAAACTCCTTTTTGATCAACTTTGACATTTTGGGAACCATAGGTTACCAGTGCACCCGAACTCATTGCCAAACTCGACTATGTTTCAAGTGTCGTGAGGTGAGTTCAAGCACACTAGCACCTATCTCACTATCCCAACTCTAACATCATAAAAATTTATCATTGAGCTCCTTACTTTGACTCCACGTCTTTATTTCCATGTACATCCTCTCTTCTCTTTTTTTTTTTTTTTTTTTTCTTTTTTTTTTCTTCTTTTTTTTTTTCTTCTTTTTTTTTATTTTTTAAGGAAGAGATAGAAGAAGAGATTTTCTTTTCTTTTGGCCCAAGAGCCGAACACCAAGCCCAAACGAGCTCCTCAACACTTTATAGCTCAAAACGAGAAACAACAACCCAATCAAAAACATCATCTCCCCACCCCACACTTGCCTTAGCAAGTGTGGTCTAACAAAGGATTAAGTCCACTCGTAGGGTAAAAATGAAGGAAATGTGACCATAAATAAGGCTCAAGGGTAGGTTTCTGACTATGTAACAAAACGGCTATCAAGCGAATGGTGGTCAGACCATTCTATCAAGGCTAAGAGGGGCTACGAAGGGTAAATGTTCCGGTTAAGGCTTATTTGGCTATGGTAGGGTCAAAAGAACGCCAAAACCGTCATCCCATGTCCTACTTAGGTAAACCTATGACATTTCGTCTCAAGGCTAGTGATATGAAAGGTGGTAGCAATCAAATTGTGCACAAAGTGTAGCTTTCGTGAAAGTAATAAACTTCATTCTCAAGATAATATCAAACCTCAATGCACATGTTCGGGGTCCCGACTAAGGTGATCACCACTCAAATGTGAAAATAACACACACAACATGGTGCTAAAAACCTTGAAAAATTTTAAAAATTACCCAAAAATCGACTCGAGCCCGGTCATAGGCCAAGTATACCACATTTATAGCACATTTAACAACGAAAACAAGAAAACAGCTAAGTCTCCCACCCCACACTTAAACGAAACATTGTCCTCAGTGTGTGAGAGATAAAAAGAGTAAAAAGACTTAGGTTGTTTGACCAAAACCCGCGAGAAAGGCGCACTTTAGCCCACGTGACATCTTCTAGTAAGCTCCATCTCGAATACTTGAACACCATGTAGACGAGAAAACAAGGCAAACACATGCACGGGAAAAAATCCACGTGCCAAAAGATGGTGATAGATACGAGATATATAAAAATAGAAGCCATGCCACAATCAAGGTATCAAAGCATATCAACCATACTAGACGGGAAGTGCCTTTGGATGTAAAGATAATCAAAAGAAACACAGAGCATCCACGCATAAAATAAGGCCACAGAGGCTCACATAAAAACATCCCCGTCTACATACAAAAGCAAGAACCAACATGGAGCTCTCACCCCAACCTCTCTTTTTCAAGACAAAACTCACCCCTCTTGCAACCAAAAACCACTTCAAAAACATAATTATTACCAAAAAGGTGGGTTGCCTCCCACAAAGCGCCTTTGTTTTACGTCGTTGGCTCGACCAAGTGGCACCAAAACGGACTCAAACCATAAAGGACTCAAAACAACAATTCAAATATTTTATTTCAAACAAGTATCACCAAAACCATCAACCAAAATCCGAACTCAAAAAGATTAGCAACTCAAGAAGAATAAAAATGGCAAACATCACAGAAACCGAGTTCACTAGAAACTTACCTCTCATGGCTCTCGAGGTTACCTCTTGCCAACTCGGGAATCCTCTTTTGTAAAAATCTCTCATCATCTTCTTCTTGAAATTGCCATCCCATGGTAGTTGTCCACTTTTAAAAATTCTATAAGCTCCATCTACCGGTGAGTGCACAAAATCGATCCCATAATACTCATCACCACAAGGTGGAAGAGTATAATAGTCTGGGACCGGCATGCTAATAATCTCCAACTCTTCCGGTAGCTCTACCACGGATGTCATACCAAGCTCATTAGATTTCATCACACACTCCAAAATTGCATCATCATGCACTTCAATCGGGAGTGATGGTGAAATGGGCGATCCCGTCTTCTCTTTCGGCTCTATCTCCACAAAATCAACAACCGCAATCGAATCCACCACACTCTCTGTCAATTCATCATTTTGCACATCATGGGAAGGTGGTGTAGTAGACAACAATTGCGCCGCTTCCATCTCAAAATCTTGCAGTTCTTCTTGATCCCAGAGGGTTTCATCACCAAAGAATTCTTGCTCAGTCATAACAATGGTTGGCTCCACCACACACTCTTCCAAGGTATCATTAGATATTTCAATAGAATGTGATGGTGTGATGAATGACCCCAAATCAATGTCTGGCTCAGAAACCTCGTCATAGTGAACTGAATCATCAATCTCACTCTCAACCCGAACTTCTTCAATAAGCACCTCATCCTCCTTAACCACCTCTATTGCACAAGTCTCTTCCACTTTCTCGTGCCTCATCAGTTCAAGCAATTTCCCCATCCGGTCTCCAAGATTGCTTATGTCGGAGTCAAATCTTTTGTCGACCTCTTGCATATCCTTCTTGAACTCTTTCTCGAACTCTTGCAATTGATTTGACAACTGCTCCATTTGATTGTCGGTGAATTCTTCTTGTGGCATGGAGGGGCTGGTCATACTGAAAATCCTCATAATGTTGTGGCTCATAGCTCGAATAACCATAATTTTGACTTGGGTATGCACTAGGGCACTGATAAGCCCATGAACTTTGGTTACTCTGCTGCTGATATTGAGGATGAGGCATGAACTGTTGTTGATAATATCGCTCAGGTGCCTGAGGTTGGTAAGGGTATTGTTGTTCAGGTGAGTACCATTGATTGAAAAATCCTTCCATTTAAGCACAACTGCAAAATCTCAGAAAACAACAAGAAAACAATAAAACAAAACCTAGGCCCAAGCCTTCGGTTCACTTACAAGATATCACAAATAACACACACCATTCCCCGGCAACGGCGCCATTTTGATGAGCGTTTTTTCTCACCGAACAAATTTATAAGATGCTCAAGACAACGGTGACTAAACAAGCTCTCTAACCGGCAGTGTACCGGGTCGATTGCTAGTATAGCTACAGGAGTCCGAGGTCGATCCCACAGAGAAAGGTGTGTTTGTGAGTACCAAAGTGAACTTCTAACTTAGTCTAGGCAAACAAGCGGTTGGTTGGTTGTTATTACACTTATGCTAAAACATAAAAGAGAGAGAAGATTAAACTACTAGATTCAACGAGGGAGAAAGGGACATAGCCGAACCATGATCAAAATGACTAATTTCAACCCCGAGGATAGACAAAACCGGGAGTGTGCAATATAACAAACGAGCTCTTGCATTCAATTTCACGGGTGCGAACTCCTAAACCCGGTGCTAGCGTACGAACAACTCTCTTCTAACACCTTATGCCATGTTAAGGTCCGAACAACTCTCTCCTAACAAGTCATGTTTTGCACTCGAGCCGCTTAAACGTATAAACGAGTAACCTCACGATGAGCTCGGTTTAACAACTAAACCGAGACTACATTGCGATCCTAGAACCCTTTTCCCACACCCCTCTCTCTGAACAACTCTCAAGAGTGATGTGTGTGATATTTGACCTAGGTAGCTAATCTAGCTCAAATCCGTTATAACAAGTTCTAAGACGTGAAACATGCTAGAAACAACAATAAAACACACTACCCACTCCCAATTTCATCACCCAAAGAGTGATTTCACCAAATTTCACATGACCCGGCTATGGGGAGGAATTAGCTACACATTATACTAGTTAAAACATAAAGAAAACAATAAAAGAGAAGCAAAACAAGCATAAGAGGGAAGAAAATTACCATAAATTGCGAGAGAATCGAAGTTTGGAGAAGAAAGGTACAAAAGAGAGAATCACCAAAAAGATAGAGACTTGTTGTTTGTAATGAAAATCTAATCTAAGAAATGAAAAGAGTGAGTTAAGAAGTCTTTGATCTACATAAAAGGAAAGTGCAACAAACTATTTACAAAAATCGAGCAAAACCTAGCTAAGGGAAGGGAAAAAGTCGAAATCCCTTCAAGAAATGGAATGAGGGGGTATTTATAGTGCAAAGGGAAAATGCGAGAAAATTGGTCCAAACGCTGGTTTGAGACATGGAACCAGCGTTTGGAGTTGAGGAGATGAATACTGGGAGTAAAGGGGTTCAAACGCTGGTTTGGGAGCTGGGAACGCTGGTTTGAGACATGGAACCAGCGTTTGAACGCTCCAAACGTGCGTTTCGCATGATGCAGTTTTTCTGCTGTAGTAAAACCTTCATAACTTCTTCATCCGAGCTCCGATTGGGGTGATTCAAGATGCGTTGGAAAGCTCTTTCAATTATCTACAACTTTCATGAAGAAGTCATGACCAGAAAATGCCTCCATCATGGGTCAAAATGCTTCTGAATCAGAACAGTCACTCGGGCACCAACTCTTTCTCGTCCTTTTCCTATTCTTTCTTCTTTCTTGGCTCATTCTTGCACCTTGATCACACCTATCATCATAAATCTTCGCCTTCCGGGTTCTCGAGACACCAATACCCTACATCATCACAACAACCAAAAACAACCAAAACATTCCGGAGGGTAAAAGTGCTCGGAATAGGGTCAATGTCACTAAAAAGAGGTAGTAAACTATCAAAGTGACGGATTTACTCCCCGTGCTAATAATTCACGATATTGCCCCTAAAACGGTCTAAATCACCAAGAAACGTGCTAAAAGTGGGATAAACGGGGGTAAAAGATGCACCGGAATCATGTAAAGTTGACTCCCATCAACCTTCACCCCATCACCATATCCTACAAACACTCATTTCTTGTCCCTTAGTTCCAGTTTCCCTTCACTGACATGATAGTAAACTGTAATCCAAATACCCTTAGAACTGAGTAATCAGCAGGCTTTCCTGACCACATTTCAACTGGTGTTTTGAAACTGATCCTTGTGTGAGGACTGCTGTTGATTAAGTAACAAGTTGTGCTTACAGCTTCTGCCCAAAATATTCTTGATAAACCAGCATTAGAGAGCAAACATCTTGCCCTCTCCAGAAGATTTTGATTCATTCTCTCAGCTACACCATTTTTCTGAGGTGTATTCCTTATAGTGTGATGTCTGAAAATACCCTCAGTTTTGCAAAATGTATCAAACTCAGTCTAGTAGAATTCCAGACCATTATCTGTACAAACCCTCTTGATCTTCTTTCCCAACTGATTTTCAACTAGAGCTTTCCATATCTTGAGTCACTTTTGTGTTTCATCAGCACCACCCAAGTCATCTTTGAATAGTCATCTATGAATGACACAAAATATCTGTGACCACCAATGACTCCACCTTTGAAGGTCCCCAACAATCAGAATGAATGTAATCAAGTGATGACTTTATGTTGTGTATTCCTTTTGAGAACTTGCCTCTGTGCAGCTTCCCAAACACACAACGCTCACAAAATTTCAGATCCTTGACCTTACATCCTCCAAGAAGATTATTCTGAGAAAGAATCTGCATCCCATTTTCACTCATGTGACCCAGTCTCATATGCACAGTTTTGTCAGTTGTGACTGATGAATACAGCAGATGCTACAGCAGCAGACCCAGACACAACTGATCCTTGCAAAATATACAAAGTTCCCCTTTTGACTCCCCTAAGAACTGAAACTGAGTTTTTTTAGACACTCAGTTTTCCACCTTCACCCTTAAAACTGAATCCCTTGCTAAAAGACTGAGAGATACCAAGTTTTTGGTCATCTGTGGAACATGTCTAACTTCACTCAACGTACAGAATTTACCATCATCTATCCTCAATTGAACTGAGCCAATCCCAACTATCTAGCATACCTTGCTGTTTGCCATAGCTATATGACCACCATCTATCTGTTGATAACTTGAGAACCACTCTCTGTGTGGGCAAATATCATAAGATGCTCCAGAGTCCAGAATCCACACATCAGCATGATGTGCTGATTCTCCAACTACTAGAACCATGCCCTCCTTTGAATCAAACTCAACTGCAACATCAGCTGTTCCAGAATTGTTCTCATACCGCTTCTTTCTCTTTGGACAATTGGACTTCCAATGTCACTGCTCCTTACAGTAATTGCAAACATCTATGGATTTAGGACCTTTGGACCCTATCTTCTTGGATTTCTTCTTCTTAGACTGTCCACGTTCTTTTCCACTACTACTGCTGACTACCAGTCCAACAGCCTGACTGTCTGCCCCCGCTGCCTTATGTCTCAGTTCTCTGGTATGTAAAGCCGTCCTTACATCTTCCAATGTAACTGTATCATTCCCAACTATGAAGGATTGCACAAAGTTCTCATAAGAAGCTGGTAGTGATACCAACAAAATCAGAGATGCGTCTTCATCCACAATCTTCACATCATTATTCCAGAGATCAAGTAATATTGTGTTCAACTGATCATGATGATCTCTCAGCTGAGCCCCCTCATGCATCTTTATGCTAAACAGCCTCTGCTTTAGCAGCAACTTGTTGGTCAATGACTTAGTCATATACAGTGTTTCAAGCCTAGACCATAACTTAGCAGCGGTGTCTTCCTCAGCAACTTCTGTGATAACATCATCAAACAAGCACAACATAATGGTAGAATATGCTTTCTCCTCCAGACTGGCATAATCTGCTGCACTGGCATCTCCTTTACCGGATAAAGGAGTCCACAACCCTTGTTGTTTTAACAAGGCCTGCATCTTGATTTGCCACAGACTGAAACAGTTCCTCCCTGTAAATTTATCAAACTTTACATTAATTGCTAACATTTTTCTTGCTAAAGAACAAACCTTTGATCACAAAATCATAGCACCGGTCATCGGTCTTGGTGAAGATCAACTTCGTTCAACCTGCAAATTTCTCTGAATCTTGAACCTGACGCTCTTATACCAGTTTGTTGAAAAACAGATGAGAAACTTGTAGTTTAAGAAAGATAAAACATATGCAATCTAACATAAAAATAAGACAGAAATTGATAAAACACAGAAACAAAGAGAACACGGTGATTTAACGTGGTATCCGGCATTGTGCCGACTAATCCACGGGCAGGAAATGAGATATTTTATTATGCACTGAAGTTACAAGGCTTTTCACACTCTTGAAAAACACACTCTTAAAAGACACACACTTGCATTGATTACAACATTGGTATTTATAGGCACAAATCCCAAACCCTAACCACCATAAGATCTCTGTCGGAATTATCATAAATACCCCGGATGTGGACCCCAACTCCAGCTGTTATCCACCAGATGAAACTCAGCTTCAAACTGACTTTCCAGACTTGTAATCAACTGCCCAGATGTAGAACTCAGCTATACTCAGCAGACCAAAAAATTGACTGCTGACTTCAGAAGAAACTCAGTTGCACTTCATCAAACTGACTTTCACAGAACTGAATATACTTTACTAAAACTGACCATAATTCTTAGTTTCAGTTTCACAGATTAGTTCCACCAGTTTATTCATTAGTTTAGATATCAAGTTACCAATACTGACAAATCGCCACCTTGACTTGAACTCTCATTCATAGTCAATCAGATTGCATAACCAGATGTACTTGTACCAGATGCATTCATCAAGGCCAGGATGTACAGTACCAGACTTCTCCACAGAATCCACTCAGTTGATCTACGATAACGGTCATTTTGTGCCCGTTATTCTATGATCTTTATCCCCGATTCTAGTTTAAAAGAGCTATAATAGAGTAATAATAAGTCGTAATACGCTTAATTCGCATATGCCGAGAGCTACGATTCGTTATTATGTATTTAGAGGTTTTATTATATTATTTGATGTTACAGACTGTATTTTATGCTATATTTGTAGTAACTCATTTGGGAGCGCAAGGATGGACTTCGGAGAAGCTTTAATGGATTGCAGACAAATTCAGGAAGCCCAAGGCATAAAAGGAGGAAAGCCCAAGACGAAACAAAAAGGAAGCCTAGAAAGATACAAGGCTCGGTCGACCGAGCCTATGCATTCGGTCGACCGAGCGGGCCTGAAGTCCAGCAGAAGTCCGGCACATTGTTTGTGGCGGTTGGGGTTTAGTGTTTTCCACATTTAAGTTGGTCTTCTTAAGTCGGCTGTAGCTCTATATAAACACAAGTCCTTTGTATTTTTAAACACACACCAATACCAATTCATTCATATATACATACAAGCAAGTAAGGATTCTTTAGGCGTGTGGAAGAGCTAGGGTTGCAACATGTAAGCCCTAGTTTATTTTCCTTTTCTTTTAGTAATCAATTTCCCAATTATGCTTTAATTGTTTGAGTAGTTATTCATAGCTAGATGATGTAGATCTAGGCTATGACGTTAGGGAGGTATTGATGCCTTGTCTATGAGGATCTCATACCCTACGTCCTCTTCCTAACATCTATGGATGCATCTACGTGTTTTATTACGTGTATTTAGATTAGTTTATATGATTGCCTGACGAATCACTATTTAATCCGATTTGTATGAGAAACGCTGAGAAATATATTCAGGGGTGTAATCTGGGGAGTGGAGCACTCGGGTGACTGAGTGGTGTCACTCGGTCGACCGAGCCTATGCATTCGGTCGACCGAGAGCCTCTTACCTGTTTCATCCGTTAATCGATCACGTCTTTATGATTAGGTTAGCTTAATTGAATCTGTTATCTCAGTAGGTATGGCTATGGCTACGTTACTCGCTTAATTTAATAAAAACGTGTAAAAAGGAAATACCGATATAAAAATCTTAGGTGGGCTTATGAATTGATCTTCACGGACGTTCAGCGTTATCTAGGTAGGTTTATATTTGGGAATTGCGCGCACCTTGTTTACACGTAGATCGTAAACTAGCATGAGATTATAACTTGGTACTTGTTAGTTGGACGAAAGTTTGAGTGATCGTTTAGGAAGTACGCCTAACCATAGGAATGTTGCCTAGACGAGGTGTACGGTTAATATCGGCATCCTTAGAGTCGTAAGCGTGTGAGTTCTATGAGATGGAGGCACTTAAAAGGCGAAGTCACTAACAATATCACAGTGATCTAGTGACCTACCGGTGCTACGTCAAGTTTTAGAGGATGACTCCCGTAGCCAATATAAACGGATTAATAGTTGATAAGTCTTGTTGTTATATAAAGTGTCTAGATCCAAATGATTACGGTTATAATTGGGCAGTTGATTACGTTATTTGTTTACGTGTTATTTGTTTATATGTTTGAGTGTGTCCTTCTTTTCTCGTATCCTATGTTGGTCATAGACCGTCTTTCTCAAACGAAATAAATAGGTTGACTATTTAAGTTAGGATCCACAAATTGATTCTCTGTGGGATCGACCTCGACTCTATTTAGCTATACTGCGATTGAACCTAGTTCACTTGCTAGTGGTTATTTAGGCATCGAGTTAATTTAACTTGACCTCAATCAATCTGCCCTCAACTGAGTATCTAGATTTCAGTTTACAAGATTTGAATATTTAGCAAGTCTAGACATAACTGAAACTTGCTCTGCTGAACTGGTTTAGTGAACGTATCAGCAGGATTCTCTTTGGTGCTGATCTTCTTCACTACAACCCTTTTCTCATTTTTCAGAAAATGATACCTCACATCAATATGCTTGGTTCTCTCATGATGAACCTGATCCTTAGCTAGACAAATTGCACTCAAACTGTCACAATAAATCTCATCTTGATCCTGATGTAGCCACAAATCACTGACTAGTCCCTTCAACCAGATACTCTCCTTGGCTGCTTCAGTAAGAGCCATATACTCAGCTTCAGTAGTTGATAAAGCCACTATTTCCTGAAGAGTTTCTTTCCAGCTGACAACTGAATTCTGCAATGTGAAAACATAACCAGTCATTGATTTTCTACTGTCCACATCACCTGCATAATCAGCATCACAATATCCAGTGACCAAGCTCTGAGTATCACCTCCATAAATGAGACCAACATCAGTTGTACCTCTAAGGTGTTAGGTGTAATGCCCGAAAGATAATTTTGTAATTGTTTTATTTAATAAATGAAATGATGTTATTATTCATATTTATTATTCTCATATTCACCGATGTGACATTAGTATTTACACTACAGAAAACACTAAAGTATACCGTTTATGTAATCACTTAACTCAGTGTATGGGATATACACGGGAGGATTGAGTTAGTGAAGATGTACTTAAAATACAATTAGCCCGTAGTGAAGTTAATCGAGAGTATCGGGTCTCTCCTTTAACGTGCTATTAATGCGCCCAGAACACAATATGTGTGATTGTCTTATCCGGACTTACGGTTAAGAGAACCTAGTGGGGCATTTATATATGATAGATATATCATACGAAGTGGTTCGGACCGATTTGATTAGAGTTCACGATATAATTCCGTAATCGAGAAGTCTTATCGAATCAATCGATGATCATATTTATGGATATATCTTAATCCTAAGGTGATCACAGACAACTACTTGAACCAGTATGAGGTTTGACTTGACGGTTAAGGATTACACTGAGTCTGTGATCTGAATTACCCCATCTTGGAATTGTACTGGATTGAGTGAGTAGTCTGTGTTATCACAGATACGGAATCCATTCCTTACATTTATGGAAGTAGATAGACAGTTCCCTTATTTGTTAATCCTAGAAACTGATCGATCGTACGAGTTCATATTACACTGATTAGCTACCGGTGAGTTGTATGAATTAATTGATCACTAGGGGGTTAATGGTAAATAAGGATAAGAGGTTCTAAAAAGGGTTAACGGTAACTTCCCGATTTAGAATGAACAGTCTATGGAGGATTAATCCATATGTAATGATTGTATCAATGGACGCTTATTATCATTCTCGTGAGGAGATAAATATAATCTTATAATCGGAGGAGTGCAGTCACGGGATTATGGTGGCATATTCCCGTGATTGATTTATCGAATATAATTATTCTGTTCGTAAGATAATTATTTATTTGATTTATCGGAGCCGCTGATTATTAGTCCATGGTCCCCGACGTGCCTCCAATATAGCATAGCTATTCTCGGACGTCGAATCCTAATAATATTAATTTAGTTCTTATTAGAATTTAATTAAAACCAAATATGAATTAATTGTTTAGTGGACTATTAAATTAGTTGGGCTAAATAATTAAATACGTGAAAAAGGCATTTTTCATAATCTTGGCCCAATTTAGTGTGTATGGCCGAAAATAATATTGACTAGGTCAAGAAGATAATTTTCGGCCAAGAGCATTGTCTTATGAAGCAAGAAATTAGTTTTCTTGTGGATTAATAAGACATGTGCACAAAATATTTATTGGATAAATATTTTATGGTAAAAAATAAACATAAAGATTATTCTAGATTTGTTTTAGAATATTCTAGGATTATCTTTTATTTATTGGATTTATTTATTTGCAAAATAAAATCCTTGGAGGACAAGGAAAACTCTCCTATATAAAGAGGCTTTTCCCAACTCATACACATAACACAATTTTCGACTTCTATCTCTTAGAGAGAGGAAGATAAAATTCGGCCAAGGGGAAGTGAGGGAAAATCTTGGAGGTTTTTCCGGGTAGCATATCGGGAGGATTTCGAGACGAGGACTTCCTTCCACCGGGAGTTGCTCGGATCACACGTGCGGAAGATCGTGGTGCTCTTCACACCATCTTTTGTTCTTCATATTGCGGTTCTTCTACTTGGATTTTGAGATCCAAGAGGTATGTTCTACAACCCCCTTGTAGAGTAGATCTAGTTATTTTATTACGTGTAAATTATAGATCTAGATCCTTAAATCACTTCCGTTGCGGATGATATTACTAACATAAGGTACCATAACATTCTTTTCACAGATTTCCAGTGTTCCTTTCCAGGTTGAGCCATAATCCTGCTGACAACTGTGACTGCCTAAGCCAGATCAGGCCTAGTGCATACCATGGCATACATCAGACAGCCAACTGCACTAGCATAGGGAACTTTTGACATATATTCCTTCTCCTCAGCTGACCGTCAAGCATAAACTGACAAATGAACATTTGATGCTAAGGGAGTATCTATTGGCTTTGCACCTGACATACCATACTTGGCCAAAATCTTCTGTATATAGACCTGCTGAGATAAAGACAGTTTCTTCTGACTTTTATCTCTCCAGTTCTCCATCCCTAAGATTTTCATGGCTGCACCCAAATCTTTCATTTCAAATTCAGCACTAAGAAGGTCTTTCATATTTTGAATATCAGACTTCTTTCTTGCAGCTATCAGCATATCATCCACATACAGAACAAGATAGATGTATGATCCATCTTCTAGCTGACTATTGTAGACACAACAATCATAAGGACTTCTGCTATAACCCAGCTGGATCATGTAACTGTCAAACCTTTTATACCACTGTCTAGGAGCCTGCTTCAATCCATACAAGGACTTTTTCAACTTAAAAACAAATGCTTCTTTACTAGGAAATTGAAATCCTTCTAGATGAGTCATGTATATCTCTTTGTCTACCTCACCATGTAGAAAAGATGTCTTCACATCTAACTGCTCAAGTTCAAGGTCTTGATGTGCCACCATTGTTAGTAACACTTTGATTGAAGTATGTCTGACTACTGGTGAGAATATATTATCAAAGTCCACCCATTCTTTTTGACTGAACCCTCGAGCAACCAAACGTACCTTATACTTGACTCCTTCTGCCTCAGTTATTCCTTCATTTTTCTTGAAGATCCATTTGCATGTAACAACTCTCCTATCAGTTGGATGTATAACAAGATCCGAAGTCTGATTCTTCAGTAATGAGTCCATTTCATCTCCCATGGTAGCAAGCCATTGAGATGACTCAGAACATGTCACTGCTTCCCTATAAGTAGAAGGTTCAAAACCATCCACCTCTTCTACAACTTGAAGTGCATATCCATCCAAATCTTCAAATCCATACCTTCTGGGAGGTATCCCAACATTGGATCTTCTAGCTCGCCGACGCCTATACTCTGACCACCAATATCAGTTTGACGCTCAGCTGACCCCTGTTCAGCTGACTCGCTTGGATTCAGTTCTGGTTCAGTAACCAGATCAGATGAAAACTGACTTTGTTCAGCTGAGTGTTGCATCTCAGCTGACTCCACCTGAAGCTTCACCTTACTATCAGTTTTCTCAGTTTCAGTTATCCTCCCCACTGATGAGCTGATCATAGAATTCTCATCGAAAACAACATATCTGCTGAAAATAACTCTGTTCTTTGCTGATGACCAGATTCCATAAACTTTCACCCCATCACCATATCCTACAAACACTCCTTTCTTGGCCCTTAGTTCCAGTTTCCCTTCACTGACATGATAGTAAACCGTGCTTCCAAATTCCCTTAGCACTGAGTAATCAACGGGCTTTCCTGACCACATTTCAATTGGTGTTTTGAAACTGATCCCTGTGTGAGGACTCCTATTGATTAAGTAACAAGCTGTGCTTACAGCTTCTGCCCAAAATCTTCTTGATAAACCAGCATTAGAGAGCATACATCTTGCCCTCTCCAGAAGATTTTGATTCATTCTCTCAGCTACACCATTTTTCTGAGGTGTATTCCTTATAGTGTGATGTCTGACAATACCCTCAGCTTTGCAAAATGTATCAAACTCAGTCCAGCAGAATTCTAGACCATTATCTGTACAAAGCCTCTTGATCTTCTTTCCCAACTGATTTTCAACTAGAGCTTTCCACATCTTGAGTCACTTTTGTGTTTCATCAGCACCACCCAAGTCATCCTTGAATAGTCATCTCTGAATGACACAAAATATTTGTGACCACCCAATGACTCCACCTTTGAAGGCCCCCAACAATCAGAATGAATGTAATCAAGTGATGACTTTGTGCTGTGTATTCCTTTTGAGAACTTGCCTCTGTGAAGCTTCCCAAACACACAACGCTCACAAAATTCCAGATTCTTGACCTAACATCCTCCAAGAAGATTATTCCGAGAAAGAATCTGCATCCCTTTTTCACCCATGTGACCCAGTCTCGTATGCCACAGTTTTGTCAGTTGTGGACTGATGAACTTCAGCAGATGCTACAGCAGCAGACCCGACACAACTGATCCTTGCAAAATATACAAGGTTCCCCTTTTGACTCCCCTAAGAACTGAAACTGAGTTTTTGTAGACACTCAGTTTTCCACCTTCACCCATTAAACTGAATCCCTTGCTGTCTAAAAAACTGAGAGATACCAAGTTCTTGGTCATCTGTGGAACATGTCTAACTTCACTCAACGTAGATAATTTACCATCCTCTGTCCTCAATTGAACTGAGTCAATCCCAACTATCTTGCAGACCTTGTTGTTTGCCATAGCTATATGAACACCATCTATCTGTTGATAACTTGAGAACCACTCTCTGTGAGGACAAATATGATAAGATGCTCCAAAGTCCAGAATCCACACATCAACATGATGTGCTGATTTTTCAGCTACTAGAACCATGTCCTCCTTTGAATCAATCTCAGCTGCAACAGCAGCTATTCCAGAATTGTTCTCCTGATGCTTCTTTCTCTTTGGACAGTTGGACTTCCAATGTCCCTGCTCCATACAGTAATTGCAAACATCTGTGGATTTAGGACCTTTGGACCTTGTCTTCTTGGATTTCTTCTTCCTAGACTTTCCACGTTCTTTTCCACTACTACTGCTGACTACCAGTCCAACAGCCTGACTGTCTGCCCCAGCTGCCTTATGTCTCAGCTCTCTGGCATGTAAAGCTGACCTTACATCTTCCAATGCAACTGTATCCTTCCCAACTATGAAGGATTGCACAAAGTTCTCATAAGAAGTTGGTAGTGATACCAACAAAATCAGAGCTGCATCTTCAACCTCAATCTTCACATAATTATTCCTAAGATCAAGTAATATTATGTTCAACTGATCAAAATGATCTTTCAGCTGAGACCCCTCATGCATCCTTAGGCTAAATAGCCTCTGATTTAGCATCAACTTGTTGGTCAATGACTTAGTCATATACAGTGTTTCAAGCTTTGACCATAACTTAGCAGCGGTGTCTTCCTTAGCAACTTCTATGATAACAGACATTTGATCACAAAATCCTAACACCGGTCACCGGTCTTGGTGAAGATCAATTTCATTCAACCTGCAAATCTCTCTGAATCTTGAACCTGATGCTCTGATACCAGTTTGTTGAAACACAGACGAGAAACTTTTAGTTTAAGAAAGATAAAACAGTGCAATCTAATAGAAAAATAAGATGGAAATTGATAAAACACAGAAACAAATAGAACACGGTGATTTAACGTGGTATCCGGCGTTGTGCCGACTAATCCACGGGCAGAAAATGAGATATTTTATCATGCACTGAAGTTACAAGGCTTTTCACACTCTTGAAAAACACACTCTTGAAAGACACACACTTGCATTGATTACAACATTGGTATTTATAGACACAAATCCCAAACTCTAACCGCCATAAGATCTTTGTCGGAATTATCATAAATACCCCGGATGTGGACCCCAGCTCCCGCTGTTATCCACAAGATGAAACTCAGCTTCAAACTAACTTTCCAGACTTGTAATCAACTACCCAGATGTAGAACTCATCTATATTCAGCAAGACTCAGGAGACCAAAAAACTGACTGCTGACTTCGAAGAAACTCAGTCGCACTTCATCAAACTGACTTTCACATAACTGAATATACTTTACCAAAACTGACCATCATTCTCAGTTTCAGTTTCACAGATTAGTTCCACCAGTTTATTAATCAGTTTAGAGATCAAGTCACCAAAACTGACAAGATCTTTATATCTCACAATTATATGGAGTAAGCATTCTACTATTTTTACTGATGTGTGACTTTACAAGCATCATGTAAAGAGTCAGAGACATTACGTGCACAAGAGAACAAACTACCACATTCTAACACAAGCACTAGAAAGTACCCCAACTTCATATTCACCAAAACTACGGTACATCAAAGAACGTCAAAAGCTAGCCATAGAGAAAACGAAATTGAAAAACCTATGATCCTCTTTGGAAGTTAATTATTTTTATGTGCAGATAATTTAAGGAGAATTCCCTATGTTATACATGAAATACAGATTCTCTATGCATGCATAAGCTCCAGATTTCTAAAAATGGAGTAATTAAAGGAATTATGTTTTGCTGCATATCAATTAATTAAAAGAAGAACGGGTAACATACGAGTTAGTAGAAATAAGCCATAAACGTACGTTCTGCAACTGCAATCGATGAAAAGTTAAATTAGAAGATATATATATATATATATATATATGATAATTGCTGAACATACGCCTCACCCCAATCCACTTTCAGCACAAATGCAGTTTCTGGTAGGTCCATAAAATCTGACATTTTTGGAGCGTGTAGAGCGAATGTGTATGAGGTTCCCAATAATCTTTGTATTCGTTGCTTGAAACGTCGATGTCCATCGTCCTATCATCCATATAGATTTTAATTTTACCATTTCTAAAAAAATAGACTTATAATTTGAAAAGTAATTTGATGAAATAACTGCTTAAATCACCGTTTTCATAGTTTTCTGTAAGGACGAAGGTGTAGAGTGAAGAAGAAACTCAGTCCCTCCACCAGTCAAGCATATTGTCAAAGGACCAGTTACGTCTGTTATACGTGTTTGAACGCGATATCTATATAAAAACAGAGTATGTAATAAATATTGTTATAATATAGAGTGTAATAAATAAGAGTAGAAAATGGTTATTTACCGCACGACGGCGGGGACAATGTCATTGCATGTAAAACACACAGTATTTCCACAGTCATGCACCTCCGTTTTACATCCCCCGCACGACTCGTGGAACATGTTATTAGTATTTATACTTTCATTGACACCCACTATACGAATGAGAACATCAAATTATAAATCCACTCTAACAAAACAGAAAACAAAAACAAAAAAACAGAATGGAAAAAAAAAAAAAAAAAAAAAAAAAAAAACACTCGAAAAAAAAATTCAGAAAAGTGTAAAGACTAAAAGTCGTTTAGATTTTTTTCAAATCATTTGTTATCGTTTAGATTTCATTCCAAACGTCTTCTGCCCTTTTTTTTACTGAATGTAAGGCATGCAACTAAAATAAACTGAATTGATTTAATTTGATCTGAATTTGTTTTTTTATTATTGTTTCTATTTACAGCAATCGTGTTGGCTTTTTATGAAATTGTTTAGCATGCTAATTGCATTTGATTTATGTTTTCATTAGTGTTGGCTTGTAGAACTTTATAGCAATGTCTAGCGTGGGTTGTTTTTTTTTTTTTTCCCCCGCATTTGTGTAAGTGTCTTTTTTATTTATTTATTCATAAGGTGCAATGACAATTAAATATATTGTGACACGATAGAACATTATCACTGCGTATTATAAATACAATGACAATTATAAGCTAATGAATTATGAAATGCACAGCGACATCACACATCCAAAAAAGTAAATTAAAAAAAATGACATGTTCTTTATAATAAAGACATATTTTTCTAATCTACAGAATGTTTATCCAATATGAAATGAACATGTTCTCTATAATAACCTGTACTTAAAAAAAAAACAAAGAAAATTATACCGAATTTGAATGAATGCGATATATACAATGATTTTTTTAGATGTAAAAATAAAATATTTATTTACAATAAAAAATATAGTATATGTTTAAATATATAAAATACATTTTTAAATAATAAATTTCATAGCAATTATTGTGCCTGCAGCAATCCAATTCTTCGTGCCCTTTCAACCCCTTCCCCCTACCCTTCTTGTTTGTTCATCTTCAATTCATATTTATTAGTATTTTTTTTTTAGGGGAGTGAGAGAGCTACTCCCTCAAATCTACACCATTTTTACACCATCATCATCTCACCACATGTTTTTCACTTGTAAAAGAAATTCAAAAAAATTGAAAAAAGTCCCACCGCGACAAATTACTGAGAATATTGTATTGTACCTTTTTCCTCGAAAATGTTGTGTTGTGTTTGATGTGTATACCTGAAAAATAGGAGTAACGGTAAAGTCTGAACAATCAGTGCCATAAAAAAATCAAATAACATGGATGATTGAACAGATAATAGAGCAAATTCTTTGTTGTGTACCTTTTTATTTCAAAAGTTTTGTTGTGTTTGAACTGTACAGCTGAGAAGATGCATCTGCATGTGATTGATTTATTGTAAAAGTAATGAAAGTATCATCTTAATTATGGCAGAGTATAACATGAATAATAATACATGCAGAGAAAAGTAGTATTTATACCTAGCATGGATGAAATGTCTGGCTAATATGTAATCTATGTTTCTATAATCTATTTATAGAGAGGAGATGAGAGTGATTTTTTGTTAGAGTATTTTTTTTTTTTTTTTTTTGTTATGAGTGGTTTTTTTTCACTATGAGGCCTTTTTTTTTTTTTTTTTTTTTTTTTTTTTGGTTGTAATTTTTAATAAATGTTATTGTTTAGATTTTTTATTAGGTGCTTAGATTTTTTGTTAGGTAGTTGCTAGAAATTATACAGGTGGTTTTTTTTTTTTTCCTTTATCGCAGATTATGTTTGGTTTTTTTTTGGTTAAATCCCCATTATCATAGGAAATCACGTTATCAGGCCTTTTTTTTGGTAATTTTTAATAAATGTTATTGTTTAGAATTTTTATTGAATGTTTAGATTTTTTATTGAATGTTATCTTCTTTCTAATATATATAGAAGAAGAGAAGACATAGATAATATATAAAATTTTGTTTAAACAGTTAAATAAAAAATCACGTGAGTAGTATATTTGAGAGTATATATATATATATATATATATATATAAATAGAAAAGCTGAAAGAATAGTTTTTTTTATTCGAACGGATCAATTTTATTAACATCCTCAAAGAGGCAACAAACCCATCAGACTTACAAGATTTTTTTCAGAAATAAAAATTCATGAAATCCTACTCTATACACCAAGCGAGCCGAAGATATCTAGCTCGTTCAATTATATTTGAAATAAAAACATAAGAGGGTGGCCTCTCTTCATCATAGTCAATGCTTGAAATAAAAGCAAATAAAACAAAATCATTTCCCAGACCACCAAATCAGCAATCGGAATCTCCATAAAACCGACGGAACAGTAACATATATGTGGAATTTAACAACATAGTCACTATATATATCATCACAATGTTACTACTTCGTCACTACAACACTACTTCATTACAATGAAAGTCATGCAATGACATTTAGCAACATAGTCACAGTGGTAAACAAAACATATTGATAGAAAAATTAATGCTACCGTTATAATAATAGCATTGCAAACTAATGTGGTAAACAAAACATATGGATATATACAATGTTGTAAACTTATTCACATTAATTTGTGGTAATCTGTTTGTAATGAAGTATTCCTCCTTCTCTTCAGTGTTGTGCCACAGCCGTTATAATAATAGCATCGCCATAGCGTAAAAGTATGTTCTATCAATATGTTTTGTTTATTTTATATATCATAAATTTATAAAGACTAGCCAGCCGGTTACCCAATTTCAGCGACATTTAATTTTTTTTTTCAAGTGTACGTAAAAGATTAATTCAGTACATTGTTATTGAATGTATCTTTATCAACCTTGTTTAGTTGATTGTGTAATATTCTACTATTTCTAAACTTATTTGATCCTTTTGAATCCACACACACACACACACATATATATATATAAGGACGGAGCTAACCACAGGGCTAAGGGGGGCTAAGCCCACCCGACGAAAAAAATTCTACCTCAAAAAATTTATATAATCCAACTTAACTTATCAAAATATCTTATTTAAGCCCCCGATAGTCTGAATATAGTTTATTAGCCCACCCGAGTTTCGATTTCTGGCTCCGTCATTGTATATATATATATATATATATATATATATATATATATATATATATATATATATATATATATATATATATATATATATATATATATGTATGTATGTACGTATGTATAATAAAATAAAAAACGGAATTGGTCAGCCCT
Organism: Gentiana straminea; assembly: GCA_036785695.1. Lineage (NCBI taxonomy): Eukaryota > Viridiplantae > Streptophyta > Magnoliopsida > Gentianales > Gentianaceae > Gentiana > Gentiana straminea. The sequence goes on from JAVUPR010000265.1 coordinate 8,292,144, forward strand.
GGATTATAAGGTAACACAAATTAAATCGTATATCAGTGGCAAACCAAAACAAATAAACCACTATCCATAAAGCCCTAAACTCATTTGACAGGATCTTAACTTAACTCTAAGCTTCCTCTTTTAAAAATATATAAATAAATGGGGGAATTAGGGAAAAGCTTCCAACCAATAGACTATACTTTCCAATTCTTGTTTTTTTGTGCTTAGCAATTTTGCTTATCCCGAAGAATCCACCCAAAATTGAATTCAATGAACCATTTTTTAAACTTTGAAACTAAACCTCTCAAATACTATCCGACAAGTTATACCAGGACAAGGATCATTCAAGCTGTAATACTACTTTATATGACTAAACATTAACGTTAATACCATATGTTATACGTTAAAATGGAATCTCAAAGTTAAAAGAAATGGGATCATATATGTTGCTAGTTGTACACTTGTACGTGGAAGAAGTTTTTGACTACCAAAGAGAAAATACCACAGTGAATTGCTTACCTCTGCTTGCAAAAGTGTTTATCAATTAAAGGGGTGTCTCCAACCTTTTTCTTTAATGCTCCAATGGTGTTTTGACAAGACGTGCTACTGGCAAATTTTTAGTCAATGTTGTTGTGACTATAATAGGTTATGGTCTCCTAGGCAAAGTACATAGGTATGGATGTACTTGTCTTTGTCCTTTAATCTCAAAATGTATTTGGAGTATTTTAGTGTTGATGGATATGTGTGCTCGTTGATCTTGTGCATCTGTAGAATTGTTGCTAGTTGTTTCGGGGCTTGTTCTCAATCTTATGTGCGATATCGTAAACGATGTCCGTATATCGTGGCAGTTTCATGGTAATTAAGATTCAGGTATATTCTAATTGGTATAAGGATTTCTTCGGGTTGAAAGTCAAAAGTTGCTTTGAGAAATATGTTTAAATAATTTTAGCAATTGGCCTCCGAAATAAATTGTGTTTGAACCTACGGGGTGAAGTCTTGATTACTAGTATATGGGTACATGGTGGTAATTTCTTATGCATTATTACAATATGGTGCTCCAATGGATTGGATGATACCAATCTGTCTGTTATATTTTTCTTTTTTTCGGATTGAGATCGATCGAAATCTCGGAGACTTGTCTCACAAGGAAATCATGTCGATACACTAGTTTTCCTCAAATCTTACTTACGTGGGTTGATTTGTTATGTCAGCTAATTAATTGATTGAAATCTGTGTTGTAATCACGTTTTACAAATCTCTGCTTGGCACCAAGTATATACTTTGGGCGATTGTTTAATTGCTTGGTTACTTATTGTGCATATAAAAGGCTGTAAACCGATGTAAGAAAAGCATTCTTGAAGACATTAATAAAAATCTCGTTCTTACCTCTTATTCTCCTCTCGTTTTTCCTATTTTCTCTCGCTCTTTTACTTCTCATTCCTTACATCTGGTATCAGAGACCACTGATTCTCTGCCATGGCTGATACACGCTTAAAATCCGTAGATGAGCTAACTAAGAAGAATGCAAAGGACATCGAAGAGCCGAGCAAGTCTATACGGGACCTCAAACAGAACTCGAGGATCAACTTGCATTCATGAAGGATCAATTTGTGCTCGTTTTTGCGCATTGTCCAACAAAACCGCAACGAAGTGGAAATTCCACCTTCTAGTTCAGGAATTTTGGGGCCTCCTCCTAGTGAACAGAGGTATGATAACTCCTTAAAGCGTCCTAAAGTAGATTTCCCTATGTTTAAAGGTGAGAATCCTAGAGCTTGGTTAAGAAAATGTGAAAGATATTTTCGTTTCATTTTGTTAAAGAGGAGGAAAAAGTATCATTAGCGTAAATGCATCTTGATGACCAAGCCGAGTTATGGTATAGCAGTTGGAAGATCAATAAAAGGTTTATCACATGGTCTATTTTCTCGCAATGAATTGTGTGAAGGTTTGCTAATCAAACTTATGATGATGTAGTGGATGAATTCCACAAATTGAAACAGATCGGTTCGGTAGATGTATATCAAGCAAAATTTGAAGAAATAAAAACTCTAGTATCATTAAAGAATCCTGGTTTAGATGAGGCCTATTTTGTATCAAGCTTTATAGGAGGTTTAAAGAAGGGAATCAGAGCTATTGTGAGAGTAAATAAACCACCTGATTTAGCCACAGCATTGGAATTAGCCAGGGCACAAGAAGATGTATTAGAATCCCTAAATCCTACACATCCAACCCTGGTTAGGCAGAATACAGTTCAGAAATATAATCAGCTTATGCCCAATAATCAGATTAAAGGAAAGGAGGTTACAAAATACATCACACCAACTGAACTTCAAGATAGGAGATCAAAAGGATTATGTTTTAGATGCGGTGAAAAATATACTCCCGGCCACCAATGTAAATCCAAGCAAATTGAATTTCATTTTGGTTGATGACAAGGATGATGATTTTTTGATCATAGATGATTCCGAGGAGTGTGATGGACAAGAAAATGAGACTTCACAATTATCTATCAAGACTATGACGGGACAAATCGGCTCAAATACTATCGAATTCGTGGCATGCTTAAAAAGAGATCAATAAATATCCTCATGACAGTGGGAGTTCACATACATTTCTTGACCGTAAATTAGCCAAGGATGTTCGGTGTGTGGTAGAAGCAACTAAACCTATGGGAGTAACGATTCTTGCCGATGGAAATAAGATGATCAGTGACAGTATTTGTCCAAACCTTCCTTGGACAATGCAGGGCATAAGGTTTTCTCATGATGTAAGACTCTTAAAACTTGGGGGTTGTGATATGGTACTAGGGGTTGATTTGGATGAAGAAGTTTAGTCCTATGATATTTGATTTTAACAAGATGGAATTATCATTTCGAAGGAAGGGAAGCATGTTATTCTTAAGAGCATCTCGTAAACCTCCCTGATTAAGAGTATCGTAGTAAACAGATGAATAAAAATTTCGGATCGGGATCCGGTGGGGTTATGGCATGTATCAATTTCATCCAACCGAAGCGTAATTGCAAATGGCGAATCGTACCCCATGAAATCCAGGACTTACCGGATCGCACTCGATGTGTTTGCCACCCCTACTGCCTTGCCACCAACCAGAGACTTGACACATGATATTATACTTAAAGATGGGACAGATCCTTTCAAACAGAGGCCCTACAAATATGGCCACTACCAGAAGCAAGAAATTGAGACTCAGATTGAACAGATGTTAGAACAGGGGTTTATTCAACCTAGCCACAGCCCCTATGCTTCACCAATTCTACTGGTTAAGAAAAAAGATGGATCCTGGCGTTTGTGTGTGGATTATAGGAAGTTAAATGACCTCACTGTCAAGGATAGGTATCCTATTCCTCTTATTGATGAGTTACTAGATGAATTAGGCAAGGCAAAGTACTTCACAAAGATTGATCTAAGAGCAGGTTTCCATCGATCGAATGCATCCTCAAGCTATTCCCAAAATGACCTTTGTTACTCACCATGGGCACTATGAGTACACCGTTATGCCATTTGGTCTAACCAATGCACCCGCTACCTTTCAGAAAGCAATGAATGAGCTCTTAAAACCTTATTTGAGGAAGTTTGTTTTGGTTTTCTTTGATGATATATTGATCTACAGTCCAGATCTGCAATCTCATGTTTCTCATTTACAGAAGATATTGGATTTACTGAGAAATCATACTTTCCATGCTAAGCTCAATAAATGCAGCTTTGCACAAACAAGAGTAGAATATCTGGGGCATATTATCCAACAAGGAGAGGTTATGCCTGATCCTCACAAGATAGAAAGTATGCAGAAGTGGCCTGATCCTAAAAACATAACAGAATTAAGGGGCTTTCTGGGACTGACTGGTTTCTACAGGAGATTTATACCTTATTATGGCATTCTAGCTAGGCCATTAACCAATTTACTAAAGAAGGATGGATTTATATGGGATGAGGAAGCTAATAATGCTTTCAACAAACTGAAACAAGCAATGTGTGAAGCACCACTGTTAGCCCTACCAGATTTTTCTATTCCATTTGTGGTTGAGACTGATGCATGCTGCAATGGGTTAGGTGCAGTTTTACAACAGCATGGGAGACCAATCTCTTACCTTAGTAGAGCTTTTAATACTAAAGAGATGGGCCTATCTATCTATGAGAAAGAATTGCTTGCTGTGATTATGTCTGTTAACGATGGAGACACTATCTACAAGGACATCGGTTTGTTATCAAGACAGATCAACAATCACTAAAGTACCTATTAGAACAAAAAGTAACCACTGCTTTACAGCAAAAAGGGATTACCAAATTGTTAGGTCTGGATTTCAGAATTGAGTATAAGAAGGGAAAGGAAAATATAGTGGCTGATGCACTTTCAAGGCAACCAGTGGAACAGGCTAGTACAATGGCTATAACTACTGTCCTACCTACTTGGATGACAAAAGTAATTGAAAGTTATGATGGTGATGAGCAAGCTCAGTATAAAATCAGCTGTGTTATTTTGGATCCAAACACAGAACCAGATTATACAATCCAGCAGGGGATCCTTAAATACAAAGGGAAATTATATGTGGGAAATTCTGGTACTTTGAGACAAGAAATTATGTCCCAGCTCCATGAAAGTCCAATTGGAGGACATTCAGGTATTAGAGCATGTTTGAAAAGAATCTCTTCTATATTCTATTGGCCCCATATGAGAGATGATGTTAGGACATTAATTCAATCCTGTACAGTTTGCCAACAATGTAAGAGCCTTCATGAGCATCCACAAGGATTACTACAGCCCTTACCTATTCCAGATCAGGCATGGCAACATATCAGTATGGATTTTATAGAAGGACTTCCAAATTCTGAAGGGCATGATGTTATTATGGTAATAGTGGATAGATTCACAAAATGGGGTCATTTTGTGCCTATGAATAAGGGGTATACAGCAGAATCTGTAGCTGATGTTTTCTTTCACCAAATATACAGATTACATGGCCTTCCATCTACTATAGTAAGTGACAGAGACAGTGTTTTTACTAGTGAGTTTTGGCAAAGTTTGTTCCAACTAGCAGGGGTCAGATTAGCCCTTAGTTCAGCCTATCACCCTCAAACTGATGGCCAGACTGAGAGGGTGAATCAATGCCTAGAAATGTACTTAAGATGTATGTGCTTCCAAAGACCAAAACAGTGGTTCAGATGGTTAACATTAGCTGAATTCTGGTATAATACAAATTTCCACACTGCTTTACAAACTTCTCCTTTTGAAGCACTATATGGCTATAAGCCTAATACTATACCAGTTGGTAGTTTCAGTGAGCAAACAAATATTACAGTGGATGATTTCCTTCAACAAAAGCACATACTTACAAGAGAATTAAAGGAAAACTTAGAGCATGCACAATCTAGAATGAAGTACTTTGCTGATAAAGGAAGGACTGATAGGGAGTTTCAGGTTAATGATCTAGTCTTTCTCAAATTACAACCTTATAGACAGAATACTGTGGCTCTGAGGAGAAATTTAAAACTGTCAGCTAGATATTTTGGACCCTACAGAGTGTTAGAGAAGATCAGTCCTGTGGCTTACAAGTTACTTCTACCTGAGAATTCAAGACTACATCCTGTGTTCCATATATCATTGTTGAAGAAATACAAAGGGGCTCATATTCCCGTATCAATTCATCCTCCTATTACATCGAAGATGGTCGATGACCATATATCCCGAGAAGATTTTGAGTATCGAACTATTAAGAGGAAAAATGCACCGAGTAGTTCGGTGGTTGATGAAATGGATCAATTTGGATGAGGCAAAGCTACATGGGAAGATGCAAACTACATCGCACTAAATTTCCGAATTTCCTTCACCATGAGGTCATGGTGTTGCTCAAGAAAGGGAGGGATGTCGGGAACTCGAAGATATTTTTACTTAGATATTTTTTCTAGCAAATTTGTATTAACTAAGTGTTAGGTTTGTAATTAGCTAGTTATGATTTTGTCAAATTGTTGTTAGTGTTTCCTTATGCATATAAAAGGCTGTAAACTGATGTAAGAAAAGCATTCTTGAAGACATTAATAAAAATCTCAGTTCTTACCTCTTATTCTCCTCTGTTTTTCCTATTTTCTCTGCTCTTTTACTTCTCATTCCTTACACTTATTGACAAGATTTACTTTATTATTTTATTTATTATTAGTTTTCCTGCCAGGAGGGAGTAATATTAATAATAATTATCATAATCATACTAAATCCTTGCTCGTGTGGACGAACTGTATAGATGACAGTAACTCAGGAAGGTGTCTACACATGAGCTGTTGTTGTAGTGTTGAATTCTGTGTATATGTATACATACATTCCTTTATGTTGCAGGAAAAGGAAAAGGAAAAAAAAAAAAAAAAAAGAAGAATTAAAACTAGTTTTGATGTTAATCTGTGGTTTGGTTGAGCTAGTTTCTGATAGTGATTTGGGAATTAAAAGTTCTATCATCTGACAGAAATAAAAGATACATCGAGGTGAATCCAAATTTTATTGTGTCTTTTGTGACACAAGTGTACGTGCTTATTGTAGCACTAGACGTAGCACCAATGACCGGTTAATCTCATCCCTTGGATGGAGAAGTTCGGTGGTGCAACGAACGATGCTTTGAATGATCAAACTAGATTGATCAGGATGTTGACAGTGAAACTGTCATTCGAGCACAAAAGAGATGCTCCGTAAAGAGCCAATGATATTGGTTAAGATCTGCTTACTTGTTTGAGTAATATTGCTTGTGATACTATGACTAGGACTTGCAAATTTCAGATTCGTTCTTCCATTAATGAACATGGTGTTATTACCAAATTTGAAATTTGATCCTAATCACAAGTGTCTAGTATGTGTTGAAGCCATGTTGGCTAACTCACCGGTTGACCGGTAGAAAGGAACACAGGACTTCTAGATTCATGCAAACTAGAAGTGATAAAAGTATTATGTTACTTTTATTGACTATAGCACCAAATATTGTGACAAGGCTCGTTATGCCTTTGTGGGTTGTCAGAATGAAGGTGCAAATAAACATAGCAAACGAATGAGATGTATCCGTGGTGATCGTAGCGGTGGATATGATGTATTGTTTCATGAGTCTTGCTAAGGGCCCGGCATCATTCATCAAACAACTACACCATACACACCTAAATCAAGTGGTATTGCTACGTGCAAGAACCGAACTCTTTAAGAGAGGATGAATGCTATGTTGTTAAGTTCGGGTATACCTCAGAACTTGTGGGGGGAGCTGCCCTCTTAGCAAAATTCATTCTGACCGAGATCCCTTCAGTGAAGAAGGATGACACCCCAAATGAGTTGTGGAAAGGCTGTGGTTTAGCTACAGATTCTTGGAAATGTCGGGGTGTTTGGCTAAGGTCGAATTAAGTGATAGGACCTAAAATCATTGGTGCCTATTGTTTTTTCAGACATCAATGATGTACATTAACATGTCATCATCGAGTCTAAGAATGTGGTGTTCCTTGCGGATATCTTTCCTTGAAAGGAAAGTATTAAAAAGAAGCATCATGAGTAAGCAGACATATGAGTCTTAAAAAGAGAGTAGTCCTCAAGAAATTGAGGAACATCGTCTTAGTAAGAGGGCTGGGACTTCTAAGTCATTTGCTCCTGATTTTCTGCCTATATGGTAGAAAACGAACCCAAGACATATGCTGAGGCAATGTCAATTCCAGAAGCCCATTTCTGGAAAGAGGCTAAATCCATCATGCAAAACCACACTTGGAAGTTGGCTGGTATTCCAACGGGAAATAAACCACTCGAGTGCAAGTGGATCTTCAAGAAGAAGTTAAAGGTTGATGGATTTATTGTAAGGCGTTGTTGGTAGCCTAAGGGTATCGACAGAAAGAAGGCCTTGACTTCTACAAGCCAGTTACAAGAATTACCTATATAAGGTATAGCTGGAAATCCATCAAATGGATGTTTGTGGTGAGTTGAAGGAAGAGATGTACTTGGAACAACCCGATGGGTTCATAGTTCCAGGCTAATAGAGTAAGGTGTGTAGACTTGTTAAGTCTCTCTGTGGCTCGAATATTAGCTAGAGAAACGGCATATCTAGTTTGACAATGTCATGTTGTCAAGTGAGTAGGACATATATATGTCTACATTGAGAACACACCTTTGTGATAGTATGTCTATGGAATGCTAATAATGGGAAGTACTCATGAGAGTATCAAGAATACGGAAAGGATGCCGGCAAGGAACTTCGATGTGAAGGACCTGGGAGTTGCCGATGTGATACTAAGGATTAAGATCTCTAGTGTATCTGGTGGACTTGTGTTGTCACAAACTCATTATCATGAGTCTGTTTTAAAAAGACTTAATGTCTCTGATGAAAGTCTTGTGAGCACTCCATTTGACCTAAGTATGTACTTAGTCAAGAACAGAGATGAACCTGTGCATCAATTGAGATATTCTCAAGTGATCGGAAGTTTGATGTATATAACCAACTGTACACGACCAGACTTAGCATGTTCAGTGAAGAAACTGAGTAGGTTCACGAGTAATCCAGACCATAACCATTGGAAAGCCTTAAATAGGTTGTTTGAGGTACATGAAGTACACTATGAGTCTAGGATTACGATATCCAGCAGTATTAGAAGGATACTGTGATACAATAATCCACGATTGGTGGTGCTGTTGTGTCCTGAGTATACAAGACAAACATGCATAGCTCGAAGCTGAATGGCTTAGGAATTTCTTAGAGAATATTTCATGTTGGCCGAAACTTGCAGATCTATCAGCATACACTGCGATAGTCAGTCAGCGATAGGAAGGTCACAAAGTAGTATGTATAATGGTAAGTCTCGACACATACGTCGTAGACACAATGCCATTAAATAATTGATCTCTAATGGTGTGATTTCCATCGATTGTGTAAGATTGAAGGAGAATCTTGCGGATCCGCTTATAAAAGGTTTAGCTAGAGATCAGATGTCAATCTTGACAACCAGAATGGGACTGAAGCCTATTACGCATGTTTCCTTGTAGTGGCAACCCAACCATGTTGACTGGAGATCCTAAGATCATGGTTCAAAAGGGACAACTAAGCTATAAGGAACGATCCAAAGACTTACCCATTACGAGAGAATAAAAGTGCTATCTGCAGAGAGGGTGTGAGGTTAAGCTTAGCTTTTAATGATTCCTATATCTTGATATTCAAGTGGGGTAGGGCAAGAATACCCTTGATAGGAGGTCACCTATGTAAGTGCGAAGTGGGGCCGCTTCTGTGAGGATTTTGAGGCTTAAATTCTCTAAAGCACTTTCTGAAACCAAGTGTTGTCCAGGGCTGAGACGGACACAACCATGAGAACCGAAAGGTGCTAGGGGAAATATTGTGTGAGTGTTATTGTCTTGGTTTACACTAAAGGCTGAACAGTTCAAGACCTAGTTCACTGATTAGCCGAGTAAATTCGATAGTACTTCACTAAGGCAGGTTCAAGGCCAGAAGCTACCTCTCCTGATGCAATATTTTTCCGTCTGACTTCTCTTCAAAGTCTGCATTTGCATTTGCATTAATTTTCATTCATGTGGGGGATTGTTGGAGAAAAAGCCATTTTTGAAGGGTTGAATAGTCAACTTTAGCGCGATTTACGGATAGGCTCCGATGTATGTCATCAAGAGTTAATGATATCATTAAATACTCCATACAGAGTAGTTGATGATGGGCTTTTGAATCACTCGATTCGAATGTCGGGTGAATGAGAAATTAATGGCTAAAGTTGGTAGAAAATATGTAGGAGATGGGTGTTGAAGGGAGGTCCTCACCCCATTCTCCCCACAGGTAACTTGAGGCTTGTGAGCTCAAGTAATAAGAGCTAGTGTATACTCTTATAGATGTGCCCCAAGGGGCAAGACACTTTTGTGCAGGAGGGAGGACTTAGATTATTCCACACGCGCGCGCGCCGCCCCCGCCGTCCGGACGGCCGGCTCGTGCCTGGGCTCGGCTCAGTTCGGTTCGGGTGTTACTATTAATTTTTTGGACAAAATTTCTTTATGAAATTTACCATAAATTAATTTTGGGATGTGATTGTGCCATTCGACCAATCAGAATTCGTTGAGTCATTCGACCAATTAGAATTCAAAGATGCGTCATCCGACCAATCAGATTGCGGGATTTAATCCCACATGGCGTGAGGAATAAAGGGGCGCCTAGCTTCTTTCCTTGAGGGAGAAGTCGGCCATTACTTTTCCAAAGGGAAAAGTTTGATGATGTGTCTCGGCCAATCATATTTGAGCATTTGTTCCTCCTCTCCACTATATAAAGAACCCCATTGATGAGAGTTTAAGAATCAAATTTTCTCTAGTCTTTTCCACCACAAAACATCTAGCATATAGATCTAGATATTGAGTTGAAGAGAAGTCGGAGCACTCTGTAAGTTCGCCGGAGCTCGGATTTTTGAAGTGCCTCTAAATCTGAGACGAAAGTCGTTGTATCTTGGGAGACAGTTGCTACAACCGTGGGCACCATACCGGAGCAATTTGTCTTAAAGAAAGAGTAACTACTCGCCTCGGTTTGTCTTAGTCCTTTATTTTGTGCATACTACATTTCTTGTCTATTGTTTGAATCAGATATGCATGATCATATTTATTTTGTTAGATCTGCTAAATAATATGAATCGTACTATTCACATGATTTATTTTTATAGATTAATATTCCGTAATTTAATCTGTAAATTACGGATCTGTTCCATAAATCACTCCACACACGATACACTATCCCAACAGTATACACATCCTAATTGCATCCAATACTCCTTTATCCACATTATATATGTTAACGAATCTTGTTAACTATCAATATATGTTCACCTTCCTGTATTACATTTCAATATGTAAATTTATAAACTAATCAACTCTAGGGTTTAAGAAAAACGGAAATTCAACAATTCAACCATTATTCTATTTTATAATAGAGAAAAAAATTGGCATCATAAGGCTGAAAGTTATATTGTACTACAAGAAAAATATTATTTCGCTACGCTATTTTTTGCTACACTCAAAGAAAAGTATTGCTATACACTTACTTTTAGCCACAATAACATAGCAAATGAGTCTAACTAACTATATATTAGCCATATTTTTTTGTGTGTGTGGTAAAATCAGTGTAGCAAAAAAGTATTTTTATTGTAGTGTTGGCAGATTGTTTTGTTTATGAATGGGCCCGTATTGTTGTTTTAGGACTATATGAAATATTTTGTGAATATGAATTAGGATGGATAAGCATGTTATGAACTTGTATAATAGCATGTTGAATAATAACATAAAGAATATGGATATATAGAGAGCAAGAAAAAAAGAATATAAGTAGCACAGTTCATGGTTGATACTTTGACAACAAGCAAGACAATGAATTCTCGAGGGTCCTCGACATTAGTCTCTATTCATGAGAAATAATAGTGAACATTATGCCAGGATGGTCAACAATCCTTGTTCAGAGGCTATAATAAAGGACAATTTTTGGTTTGTCAAATAAAGAGCAAGCTATCCATGCTGGGCTCTATTAAATATGGTGTGGTAGTCATTAACCTTCATAAGAGCAAGATCACCATCTTGGGCTCCAATAAACATGGTGTGGTTTTAGTGACCCATAACAACAGAGAATGAGCATCAAGATGATAAATAATATGAGAAAAGAATGAATGAATTTGATGAGCTTACTGTTTTGTATGTTAAAGTAGTGATAAATCTATTAATGCTTGTTCCTAGTAACAGGTATGAGTTTTCTTTGATGCGATGTTTCCCTACTAGGTTTCATAGCTCAATCTTTATCTTAACTCTTAGCATATGAGAAGTACTCCGGCAAGGCGTCGGAGAGGATCCGTAGAACGGTTCATGTTGCATTTTACCCTTTTAGTGTCTTTGAGTATCCTTGTCCAACATGTTCCTAAGGAGGTTATTCATGCAAACCCCATCAGTGTAGAACCACCTCGACATCGGATGTTGATGGATTTTCCTAGTATTTAGGCGTGTTAACTTATGTGTGGCATTCCTTGCACTCAGGGTGGTCCTCGTGATTTGCAATGATGATTTGGTTGAAGTAGTAGACTTTTTGTTCCACTTCTTTTTAAGTATTTTAGGTAATATTTCAATGGTGGTAATAAATAAGCATTGGATGCTAAGTTTCTTGTTTGATGTCTTTCGGATTTTTGATTTACATCATTTGAAAGTTCATCTAGAAAGCCTAGTATAATCGTTTTATCTTCCGTGAGGTTTTCATAGCATGGGGCTTCATGATTCGAGATTTAAACAAAAGTACGATATCTCGAGTCATGGGAGAACGGGTCGATCCTAAACTACTCGGGTTTCGGATCAAGTCGTTACAACTACATTGTTTGGAAAAGAAAATCAGAAGATAAGTGGGGGAATGTGCCCCTAGTAGACCCTCCCCTAACCATAACTACTTTGCATAATTAACTAAAGTCATAACCTGATATGTCCATGAGACTACTAATGTTGTGATATTGGGTTCATTATTATTATTACTCGATGACTTGGTGTAACAATAATTTTGCGAGAAAATAAAGAAATGCAAGGGGATATTATTTATTGAGAAGATTTATGTCATTCAATCAAGGATTTCAAAATAAAGAAGAAAATCGGATCAGCATTTGAAGGATAAATCAGATCAGAGCGAAAGAATGGAGTGGGGAACATGGTATACGAAGCACAGTGTGAACGCAGAAAAGTGGCACGCTCGGTCGACCGAGCCGTGCTATTCGGTCGACCGAGCCTGGACGTTCGGTCTACCGAGGCTGCAGAAATTAATCCGACGCGTTTTCTAGATCCTTCCCTATGTCGGCCACAAACTCCTATATAAGCAGCATCCATTCGAGCATAAACAGACATCCAGAAACATCAGAAAATTAGTATAGCAACTAGCAATAAATTAGATTCATAGATAGTCTTTCTTTTATTTTTCTTTCAATTTCAATTCAGCAAATAAGGATGTTTTTGAAGAAGATGAGTGGCTAAAGGCCCGAGGCTAGAACCACCAATGTGAAGCCACCATCACCGGAATAAACAAGGATTTTTGCATTTATTCGTTCTAGTAAGTTTCTTGTTCTTCCTTCATGTTTTGAATTGTTTATGTGTAATGTGTATGACTATACTTGTGTTGCATGCTGATTGAATTTAGACATACGATAGTTGATAAATTCATAGATTGCCGTGAAGGAGAGTGATAATATTTCTTCTAACAAACGAAAGTTGAGGGAGAATATTGTTAGATTAGGATTTTATATCCATATCTTTGTTCCGTAAATTCGTTAGTTGCATCGAGAGGTGGACTAGTTAACGGTGTTAAATCGAGAGAGGAAACGCCTTTTTAGTAGATAATAATCCAAGGCTTGCAAACGAATGTGCGTCTTTCTTGTTAATTTCGGTGGGGTGGTGGATCAACGGTGCTTCTAGTTGTTTAATTATAATTGTTACGGAAAGATTTGTTACGTGCTAGTTTTTTTTTCAATTTTCAAACTCTTTGTTTTATTGTTTTTAAATCCAAGATCGTAGTCATCAACCTTACAAAAGAAATCGAAAGCAAAAACACTATTTTCGTACAAGTCCCTGCGGATACGACCCGGTTTCATCACTATAGCTGCAAACCTTCGCACTTGGGGTTGACATCGGTTTTATTTATTATATTTTATCACTGCTTTGCATAAAACCGCAAACAAGTTTTTGGCGCCGTTGCCGGGGACTTGGCACGGAAAGTTTTCGTTTTTCAGTCTCTGTAATTTCTAGACGGTCGCTAATTCCGGTGCGTACTAATCTTGCATAAAAAAAATATAAAAAAAAATATAAAAAAAAAAAGAATTTCAGTTCGGTCGACCGAACCTGACCTCTCGGTCGACCGAGAGTTATTTTATTTTTTTTTCTTTTCTCTGTTTCTGTTCTGTAATAGTCTTACAGTATTCTGTTCTGTTTTATTTGCGTTTTTCGAACCTGTTTCGAGTCTATTTTAGTTTAGTTTTTAGTTGTTGAGTCTAATTAAAGGATTATACTTAATTTAAAAATAAAAATAAAAATTTATTTTGACCCGAACATTTGGTTCGAACGTGGTTTATGCAAACTCGAACTCACGGGGGACCACTTTTATATAACCCGGAGCTAGAGCGAACCATCGTTCGACCGAATAGACGTTTGGCTCGACTCGCCGGATCGACGGACGAGGCAAACGATCCTGAAGAATACGTTGAGGAAGAAGCCCAAGTTGAGGAAATGGCAGATCAAAGGACATTGGCAGACTATGCCATGCCGTCTACTATGAAAGTAAATCCTGCAGTCGTGATTCCTGAAATCACGGCTGATAATTTCGAACTCAAAACTTCTTTAATCAACTTGGCGAGAGGTTCCACATTCCATGGCTTCTCCACTGAGGATCCACACGATCACATTCACTCATTTCTAGAATCGTGCGGGACTACTTTAATCAAAGGGGTCACTGAGGACGCCCTGAGGATGAAACTTTTTCCCTTCTCACTGAAGGGAGAAGCGAAAGAATGGTATAAATCTTTACCAGTCGACTCTATTACTTCGTGGGAGGAGTTGGAGAAAGAATTTCTGAGCCAGTACTTTCCACCTGCAAAGACGGCTCATCTTCTGAATCAGATATTCACTTTTGTGCAAACCGAGAGGGAATCGTTTTGCGATGCATGGAAACGATTTAAGTCTCTCTTGAGAAAGTGCCCCCACCATGGGCTGGATAAACAAAGATTGGTCAACACTTTTTATAGTGGTTTGACTGAATTGACCAAGGGAATGGTGAATAGTTCTGCTGGAGGTGCATTTCTGAGAAAGACACCTGAAGAGGGATGGACGTTGTTTGAAGATATTGCAAAGTATAATTATGCCCCTACCTATACAGGTGCATCCAGTCAGAAGAGCTCGACTCCAGGGAAGTATGAGGTAGATGAGACCACATTTATAAAGGCTCAGTTAGCCGCACTACAGAAGCAAGTGGCGGCATTGAATGTTCAAAGTCTTGTATGTGACAACTGCCATGGCCAAGGCCATCGCGAGTCATCCCGGCTTGACCCGATCTCTCGGGTCAAAGTTCGTGCAAAACAATGTTGTTTGCCAAAATTGCGATACTATTGGGCACACATTCCATCAATGTCATCTATTGCCGCATTCGAGAGGAGGTGAATGCATTCGGTTCTCAAAATTATCGACCTTTGGGTCGAATCAGAACACTCAAGGGTTTAATTACTGGAGTGACCCTTCTAGGGTAGCAAATCCCCATCACTTTCAGGCCCCTAGGCCTAATCTGAGCAATTTTCAATCCAACTCTCGACCGGCATGGAACAATAATCCACCGGTCAATCAAAATCAAAATCAGAATCAATCATTTCAGATATTAGAACAAAAGTTGAGTGAGCAAGTCACGGCCAACACTCAGTTGGCAAATGCATTGAGTACTTTGACCAGTTCAGTGAGGAATTTAGAGGTGCAAATGGGACAGATTTCGGGGCAGCAAGCAAATCGACCTCAAGGTCACCGCCGAGTTTTTTGCGAGAAGAACCCCCGAGGGGTTAACGTGGTCCGAGAATGACCGAATACTTGCACCGATCCGGCTGCACCATGGAACTATGGTCAAGATGAGTTGAATGTCGTAAATGCGAGGAGTGGGAAAGCGGTTGGCGGTCGGGCCAACCCGGGAAACGAATAGCCCCTCCCCGCGAGCGAGAGGCGGGGAGGGGAAGATCTTCTTTCTCCTCGGAAGGATGCTGGGACGGCTGTTGAGCCAAGTGAAAAAGGAAATTCTGAAAGAAATGTGAGAGTTGAGAATACTGCTGAAAAGAAGTCGGATTCTAATTTGAGTTCTGGGAAGCATGTGAGGTGGAATGATAGGGAAGACAAAGCAATCAATCATAAGACAGCAAAGAAGACCTTCACTGAGGAGGACTTTGCTGATCTCCCTTACCCACCTAGCAAGAACAAGCTGTCATTAACAGTCGATAAGGAGTATAAGAAGGTTATCGATTTGCTCAAGAATACTGAGGTAAACATTCCATTAGTTGATCTTTTGGTAGGGATGCCAAAGTATACAAAGTTTATAAAGGACGCAGTGAGTTCGAAGAAGAAGTTTCAAGAGCTCGAGCACATAGTGTTGAATGAAGAATGCTCCACAATCGGCCAGACTAAACTTCCTGTGAAGTGTCCTGACCCTGGTAAATTCACGATTTCGTGTACTATCGGGAACAGGGACTTCCACAATGTTTTATGCGATTCGGGAGCATCGGTCAATCCGATGTCTACTTCAATCTTCCAATCTCTTGGATTGGATCAATCTATTACTCTTAGACCTATTTCTCTTCAACTTGCGAGATAGAAGTGTGAAGTATGCAAGGGGAACTGTAGAAGATGTGTTGGTCAAGGTTGAGAACTTCATATACCCAGCTGATTGGGTAATCATGGACATGACCAATGATGAGAAAACCCATTTGATCCTTGGAAGACCTTTTCTTGCAACTGCCCGTGCCTTACTAGATTCCTACAGTGGCGAGATAACCCTACATTTGGAGGATGAGAGTGTAAAGTTCAATGTGGGCAATGCAGTGAAGCACGCATCCAGTGACACTTGTTTAGCTATTGAGGACGATTTCACTGATGAGTATGATGAACAAGTGTTCATGGGCAGTTGGGAAGAGGAAGAATTCAATAAACAATCTGCAACTTGGACTGATGAGGAGTGGAAGAAATTTTTAGAAGAGATTGAGAAGGAGGAAAAGGAAAGTTCTGATTACCAGGAGATGGTAGGAAAGGAAATGAGGAAGAGGCATGGTGACATGGCCAGATTTGCAAAAAGGGATGAAACCCCTGCCTGCTGGGAGGCCATGATGCTTCAGAGCCCTTATGATAAGCTTGGAGATCTGGAGCTTAAGGGCGATAAATTAAGACCAAGTGTGGAGGAGCCACCGTCAGATTTAGTGTTGAAACCCTTGCCTCAACACTTGAAATACATTTTTCTGAGGGACGGTGATAAGCTCCCTTTGATTATTTCATCTAAGTTAGAACCAAAGGAGGAAGAAAAGCTTATCAAAGTGCTGCAAGATAATATCCTCTCCTTTGGTTGGCAAGTGGGAGATATCAAGGGGATAAGCCCCGATATCCGTATGCACAAGATCGGGACCGTTGAGGGATCGAAGAAAGTGCGACGGACCTCGAGAGAAGGCTAAACCCTCACATGCGGGAGGTCGTTAAGAAGGAAATCATCAAATTGCTTGACATGGGTATCATCTACCCAATAGCCGATAGTGAATGGGTGAGCCCCACTCGGGTGGTGCCAAATAAAGGAGGGATCACCATCGAGAAGAATGAAAAGGGGAAGAGATTGCCCTACGGCAAGTCACTTGGGTACGAGTTTGCATCGATTACGAGAAGACTAAATGAGGTAACTCTAAAAGACCACTTCCCCTTGCCATTCATTGACCAGCTCCTTGAGAGGCTTAGTGGCAAGCAATTTTATTGTTTTTACGGATGGCTATTCGGGATACTTTCAGATAGCTATCGACCTCACCGATCAAGAAAAGACTACCTTCACTGTCCCTCGTGCACCTTCGCTTACCGAAGAATGCCATTTGGTCTCTCGCAACGCACCGGCTACATTTCAAAGATGTATGCGGCTATCTTTGATGGTTTAGTGGAGAAGGTGATGGAGATTTTCATGGATGACTTCTCTGTGTTCGGGGACAGTTTCGACCACTGTTTACACAATCTTGATAAAGTTTTGTCCCGGTGCATAGAGAAAGACTTAGTCTTAAATTGGGAGAAGTGCCACCCGATGGTGGAAGAGGGAATTGTTCGGGACACAAGGTGTCCAAAGAAGGTATTGAGGTCGACAAAGCGAAGGTAGAAGCTATTGAAAAAATGACATACCCCAAAAATGCAAGAGAAGTAAGAGGATTCTTGGGTCATGTCGGCTTCTATGGGCGATTCATCAACGACTTTTCTAAAATAGCCAAGCCTTTGTCATCTCTCTTAAGAGAAGATGTGAAGTTTATTTTCACCCCTGAGTGTGAAAGAGCATTTAAAGAACTAAAAGACAAGTTGGTTACCTCGCCAATTCTTATAGCACCCGACCGGAAAGCTCCCTTCGAGCTTATGTGTGATGCTTCTAATTATGCGATCGGCGCGGTGCTAGGTCGAGAGTGGACGGAAGGTTCCGACCCATCTACTACGCTAGTCACACTTTAAACCCAGCGCAAGTAAATTATGCAACAACTGAGAAGGAGTTGTTGGCAGTAGTTTTTGCCATGGATAAATTTAGAAGCTACTTGCTTGGGTCGGAGGTCACGGTCCGGGAGACCATTCCGCATTGAAGTATACGTTGAACAAGGCCGATGCCAAGCCTCGTTTGTTGAGATGGATCTTGATTTTACAAGAGTTTGATGTTCATATCCGGGACAAGAAGGGTAGCGAGAATGTGGTAGCTGACCACATGTCTCGGCTGACCGACGATCCTCAGGTAGAGTCGGATGAGATTGGAATTGATTTTCCCACTGAGCAACTCATGACCATTGATGTGTGCGAGGTTGCTCCTGCCCGTGCTGGAAAAGGTTCTCCTTGGTTTGCACCTTTTGCAAACTTCTTGAGCGGCAGATATCTGGACCCTGACCTGACATATCAGCAAAAGAAGAAATTCTTTTCGGATTTGAACTATTATGTGTGGGACGATCCCATTCTCTTCAAGCGTTGCAAGGATGGATTGCTCCGTAGGTGTGTCCCCGAGTTCGAGCGAGAGGGACATTATGGAGCAATGCCATGGTGGACTGTGGGAGGTCATTATGGAGCCGGGAAGACCGCTCGCGAAGATTTTTCGATCCGGTTTCTACCGGCCAACAATTTTTAAGGATACGAGAGAGCTTTGTAAAAGGGTGTGACCGGTGCCAACGCACCGGTAAACTTTCTCGGCGAATGGACATGCCCCTCCACCCCATCCAAGAATGCGAGGTTTTCGACGTATGGGGTATTGATTTCATGGGACCGTTTCCATCCTCGTATGGGAACAAGTACATTCGGTCCGCGTCGACTACGTATCAAAGTGGGTGGAGGCGATAGCAACACCGCGGAACGACCACAAGGTGGTCAAGAACTTCCTGAAGAAAAATATTTTCACGCGGTTTGGCTGTCCACGAGCCCTCATCGGTGACGAGGGAACTCACTTTTGCAATACTCCACTAGAAAAGATTTTAGAACGATATGGGGTAAAACACAAAACTGCTACCCCTATCACCCTCGACGAGTGGACAAGTTGAAGTGAGTAACCGAAGCCCGAAGAGCATTCTTGAGAAGACGGTGAATTCTAATAGGACGGACGGAGTCGAAACCGGATGATGTGCTCGGGCCTACGGGACGCCTTTCAAGACTCCTATTGGCACGTCTCCGTTTCGGATGGTTTATGGCAAGGCCTCGCCACCGCCAATCGAGCTTGAGCACGGAGCGTTCGGGCTATTAAATTCTTGAATTTCGATAGCCGTTATGCGAGAGAAAAGCGATTATTGCGGTTGCGGGAGCTTGATGAGTTCGGACTCCAGCCTACGAGAGCTCGAGAATCGTAAGGAAAGGACTAAAGCGCTTCACGACAAGAAAATCAAGATTAGGGAATTCAAAGCGGGCGAGTGGGTTTTCTCGTATAATACCGGGTTACATCCGTTTCCGGTAAGCTACGCAGCCGTTGGTCCGGCCCCTT
The DNA here is from genome assembly GCA_036785695.1 of Gentiana straminea. NCBI lineage: Eukaryota > Viridiplantae > Streptophyta > Magnoliopsida > Gentianales > Gentianaceae > Gentiana > Gentiana straminea. The sequence continues at coordinate 8,311,823 of JAVUPR010000265.1, forward strand.
TGAAATCTTTCGGGTATTCCCCGGTGGAGCGATCGATTTGAAAGATAAGCAGGGCGGGTTGTTCAGAGTAAATGGTCATCGGTTAAAACACTATATTGGTCAACAAAAGGAACGACCGGTGGTTTTCTATCTGAACGACATCCCTAGTCAAACCAGCTCCGATCCTTCGGCACCCGATGATTTACATCTCTGTGAGTTCTTTGATAATGTTGTGCTCCCTGATGTTGCACCTCTGCTTGTGAAACAGAAACCTAAAAAGAAGAAGAGAAGAATCATAGGTACGAAGTGGATACAGAAGTTTGATGATATGGCCAAGACGTTGGCGAGACTTTGTTCCTGTGGATTCCAGCCTGTTGACCCCGAGGAGGTCGAGAGTGATTCCGGGATGAGGCTTCACTGGCCTGACCCCGGTTGAGTTTTTATTGGTTAGTCGAGCCCCCGACTATAATTAAGCCCTACTAGGATGGTAACCTAGATATCTTTTTCTTTTTGTTTGTAGTTTATTTTTGCTTTGTTTCTCTTGTTGATTGCTAATGTTTTCCACCTAGCAGTTTCTGACTATGGATCTGTACTTGGACGATTGCCCACATCATGACCCCTGTTTGTTTCTTTTTATTTCCTCATGTACCCCAGTATCTCTCGATATTACATTTGCGCACTACATTTCACATAGATTCGGTTATTATCAATTTTTGCATTGCTTCTACTTTGTTCCATGATATTGCCTTGTCTATCATCTTTTGTGCCCCTATCCCCGAGGTACGTCTTGTTTCCCCATGTGTGCATGATATTTGCGATAGCGATTGTGAGCTTTCAGATGATATCATTTTACCGGTGGATGGTCCACAGTCTACTGATTTCTTCAAGCATTTATGGATCTGACTCGCGACCACTTCCAGAATTGCAACTTTCAAATTACAACCAGCTAAGTTTTTCTTATTTTGCACATGCTGAGGACATCATGTAACTTAAGTGTGGGGGAGGGTTTATTGGTTTGTTTTACTGGTTTGTTTTACATGTTATCTAGTTGTGCTCCTTTGAAAAATTTGATAAAATTTCAAAAAATTTGTGAGTCCCGAGTAACTTCAATGACATGCTAGTTTTGTAATTTGGCACCTTTAATTGTTATCAGTAGTCATATCATGTTCTAAGCATAGGTTTGGTAGATCAGATACTCACTTGAACCTCAGTACACGAACTCGTTAGATGAGGAACCAAAAATATAAAATAGTCTCCGGTTAGTTAAGGGATAGCCAATTCTAGCACGAGATAACCACTTACTTAGCACCGATGAAAGTTAAGAACTCGTACTATACTCACAGTTAGAACCTAAGTACCTTAGTGTCTTGAGAACCTTAAAAGTCTTGAATGTGTTAGAAATGATACCTGACCGGGAGTTTCCAAAGAGTTTGAAAAAAAGAAGAAAAATTTTGAAAAATTTGAAAAAATTAAATTGCGGAAGTTGTTTGCGACTATCACCTCGAGTCCACTTGGATACTGCACCAATTGGGGAGTGTGGTTTACCTTGGACAGTATAGGTTTGAGTGATCTTAGGGTGACTGCCTCTAAAGTAGGGGAGAGTGTTATACTTTTGAGACGCGACGATGGAAGAAAATATAGGCCTTTTGGAACTCTAAGTCGAGTTGATCTAAACCCGAGTAGAGACTGAAAGGTATTTTCTTGGCACCAAGTAAAGGAATTTAAATGTGAGTTGGTTACTTTGTTCTTGATAAATAATTTTTGTAGGGTAAGTGCTTTGTAGACGAACGAACTTCGTTTATTTAACCGGATGATCGTTAGTGCTTGATTTAATACATCAAGAGAGGATCGGTGGAAGTTTAGCGGAGTTCAAGACACACAATCACCGAGTGAGTTCGATTTGCTAGATACTAGCTTGATGTGAGCATGACTACATCTCGTGTCAAATTATGTGGGTTTTTGATAGTTTGTCGTTGTTTGTTTTGCTCGGGGACAAGCAAAAAGTTAAGTGTGGGGGAGTTGTTAAGGGTATATTTTACTATATTTCGGGCTTAATCCCTAAACAATTTACCTTGTTTTTAAAGGAAATAAATGAGAAAAGCATGTTTTTAACCAATAAATTCATATAATGTTCATTGAGGGTTTATAATTTAATTAGGAGGAAATATTGGGATTAAATGTTATTTTGTTACACATTTTATTATTATTATTACTCGATGACTTGGTGTAACAATAATTTTGCAGAAAATAAAGAAATGCAAGGGGATATTATTTATTGAGAAGATTTATGTCATTCAATCAAGGATTTCAAAATAAAGAAGAAAATCGGATCAAGCATTTGAAGGATAAATCGGATCAGAGCGAAAGAATGGAGTGGGGAACACGGTATACGAAGCACAGTGTGAACGCAGAGAAGTGGCACGCTCGGTCGACCGAGCCGTGCTATTCGGTCGACCGAGCCCGGACGTTCGGTCTACCGAGGCTGCGTAAATTAATCCGACGCGTTTTCTAGATCCTTCCCTATGTCGGCCACAAACTCCTATATAAGCAACATCCATTCGAGCGAGTAAACGGACATCCGAAACATCGAAAATTAGTATAGCAACTAGCAATAAATTAGATTCATAGATAGTCTTTCTTTTATTTTTCTTTCAATTTCAATTCAAAGCAAATAAGGATGTTTTTGAAGAAGATGAGTGGCTAAAGGCCCGAGGCTAGAACCACCAATGTGAAGCCACCATCACCGGAATAAACAAGGATTTTTGCATTTATTCGTTCTAGTAAGTTTCTTGTTCTTCCTTCATATTTTGAATTGTTTATGTGCAATGTGTATAACTATACTTGTGTTGCATGCTGATTGAATTTAGACATACGATAGTTGATAAATTCATAGATTGCCGTGAAGGAGAGTGATAATATTTCTTCTAACAAACGAAAGTTGAGGGAGAATATTGTTAGATTAGGATTTTATATCCATATCTTTGTTCCGTAAATTCGTTAGTTGCATCGAGAGGTGGACTAGTTAACGGTGTTAAATCGAGAGAGGAAACGCCTTTTTAGTAGATAATAATCCAAGGCTTGCAAACGAATGTGCGTCTTTCTTGTTAATTTCGGTGGGGTGGTGGATCAACGGTGCTTCTAGTTGTTTAATTATAATTGTTACGGAAAGATTTGTTACGTGCTAGTTTTTTTTTTCAATTTTCAAACTCTTTGTTTTATTGTTTTTAAATCCAAGATCGTAGTCATCAACCTTACAAAAGAAATCGAAAGCAAAAACACTATTTTCGTACAAGTCCCTGCGGATACGACCCGGTTTCATCACTATAGCTGCGAACCTTCGCACTTGGGGTTGACATCGGTTTTATTTATTATATTTTATCACTGCTTTGCATAAAACCGCAAACAGGTTCCGTATTCAAAACATTATTTGAGGTCTCAATAACATATCATGTTGTGAATTCGCTACATTAGAATGGTTATTCCACTAAAATTAGTCAAGAAAAAAAAAACAATGCTACTACTGCAACGTTTCTCGCGCAACGAATGACAACACATTTTCACAACAAATTTTATGGTGGTCCAGCTACAAGTATGAGATAGTGATCACAAACCAAACACAATTTAGTATTGTATTCATGGTCCCCTCCTTGTAGAAAAACAACTACCCTTTTAAAAAAATATTGTTGGTTCACTTGGTGTGTATTTTGGTGGTTCTGGACGACCATAAAACCACTTCCTTTTCACACTATTGATTTTGATTTATTATAGGAAAAATAGCTTTAAATCCACCTTATCGCCTCTTATTAGGTTTTAATCCACACTTCATTTTTTAGTTGCAATAAAGACAAAAAATATTTGCCTTGATGAATATGCCCTTATTACCCCAATTACTTCAGCTTAAACGTTCCTTTCATTCATTTGCTCTCCGCCGCTCTCCCTCCACCGGTGTCTGGTGCTCCCTTCCCCCGCCGTTTCTCCCATCAATCAAAGGCAGCAGCAGCAGTTCGGCCGGCGCTCTCCTCCTCCTCATCTGGCAACCAACATTTTCTGGTAAGCATTTCCTCCGCTTTTTTCTTTGTTTTTAATTCCAGGGAAATGTGAATATATGTTATGTTTATACATTGTACTTAAAGGAAAAAAAAACTTGATTATATGAATTTAGCAGCAGCCTGGTAAACTTCATATAACTCAAAATGAATGCATAAATGTCGACTTTCATCTCTGATTTTGTTATAGATGGAGATTTTTTCGGCTTCTTCGCCGTTTGCTCGTTTTTTGTTTTTGTTTTTTTCAGCTAAAATAGATTTTGCCATGGGAACCTGGTATAAAATTTGTCTCTTATAGGAAAATGAGAGTGTGTGTATGGTTTTGAATCTCGAATTCACCTCTAATTTTGTTAGATATGGAGATTTTCTAAACTATTTGATGCTCATTTGCTCGTATTTTTGTATTCACTGATTTATTTTATTTTCTATTTCCAAAATGAGTTAGACAAGTATGTTTGATTCAGATCTTGGTTAAGATTTGGAGTTACTTTTGCTGCATTTCTCACCATTTGATTAACTAAGTCTGAAATCATTTAGAAAAATGATTATTTATTTTAGAGAAATGCTTGTTTGATTATTTTAGAGAAATGTTGGTGTGAATATTTTTCTTTCTATCATAGCAGTGATGGTTGCTTCTATAATGATATTTTAGGAGTTGGGAATGTATACGGCTGGTTTTAATGCTATATATTGGTAGCGCTTTCATTTTCTAAGCTTGCAACCGACTATTCTCAATCGTTTTTCGATTGCACTACTGAGTGTATGTCTTTGCATCAAAGTGGTTATTTGCGTTAGTGTTAAGATCAAGGTCATTATGCATCAAAGTGATGTGATATTGATGATGATTAATGGAGTAGATCTCTTAGAATTGAAATGAAGCTAAATTTGATTAAATGAGCTGGAGATGTGAACGAGCTGAACTGAAAAAATGGGACGAGCTCAATGCTATTAAATGAACAAGAAATCGTCTTCTAAAGCCAAGTACTCACTCTTAATCTATCTTTGATTTCTCGTTATGATTCAAGCACGCTTATATGATTGATAAACGAATCAAACTTTGGCTTTATATCGAAAATAAAGAACTCACAAATCCTTCGCTTGCGATTAAAGTCTGGTCGCCATTCTTTCTATACATGCATCCACAAGCCACTCAACTTGCCTTTAAATCATATTTCTTTTCTTTTGCCGAGGCATCTTTTTCCTCAATCATTGTTCAATCCCTCAATCGGCGAAAATGGATGAACTAAGATGCTTTGTGATTGAGCGTCGAATTGTGAGTTTATACGGCTGATTTTAATGGTATATATTGAGATACTTGGCTGAATTTGTGACGTGTGTGTGCTCTGAAGTAGTCCCTTGAATTGAGCCTTAAATGAGCCTTGTATAAGCCAGATATTAAGCTATTTTGAGGCTGTTTTGAGTTGTATAAGCCAGATATTAAGCTATTTTGAGGCTGTTTGTGAGTCAGTTTTCGGATGCTGTACCTAAATGGAGTAATGTCTTAAGTGTGTTCAATTGTTCACATGGTTCATATCATTAAGCTTTCTAATACACTAGTTTTTTGGGGTGTTACTGTTAATGTGTTATTGTTATTGTGTTACTGTTAGTGTTACTCTAACTGTTAATATCGCTATGTATTGTTAGTAAAAGGTGTTATTGAAGGCATATGATATCTTTATTTGGTTTTAATCTTTCCTTGCATTCACTATCAGTTGTGATGTGGTTTTGGCCCAGGTGATTGAAGGCCATTGATTCAAAATGGTGAGGCAATAGTGGTATTTTTTTGTCTTTACACTAATGGAGGAGCCTAGATTCCCTATTGACAAGACTTGGCTGCTGTAATTTAATGCATTTTCTGCTGCTGCATACATCTTTCATGAAGTTTGTTGTGGTGCGGGTTTGAAGGATAAATGTCCACAGATGGTAAAACAGATTGCTTTGGTTTTCAACAACTTGAAGAATGTTTTAGTTCCCCTGATAGGCTTTTTGATTAAATCCAATATTAGTAGGCTTTTATTCACTTTGTTCCCTGGGAGTTGCATCTCCATAATTTTTGATAGATTGTTTCATTACGATATCAAGCATTTTTTGATAGATTGTTTCATTACGTGTATACAAGAAAAATTCAAGTTCATCACATGCTTAAGATCCATATGTTTCATTTACATACTACTACTTACTTGGTTCTCGTAAATCTATGGTTTTTTTATAGCAATGGCATGAGAGATCTATTTCTTGCTCTGAACATTCCAAATGTGGATCACTTTCCAATAATATGCCTTTTTTTTTTAAGATCACACAAGTATCATACAAAAGACAAGTACTATATGTTCATTATAACCATATTATTGCATTCTAGAAACTACTAGTATTATATTTAAATGTTTTAGATCAGACGTGATGCTATTGAACCTTGGACTACATCTGTTACTGTGTTACTGTTACTGTGTTATTGTAAACGCATTCGGATTTTAAAAAATACGTCGAAAGGGTATCATATGAGATATCAAAATGAAGAAAAAAAATGAACTTTGGTGAAAAAAATTTGATGATCGGTGTTCTAAATCAAAAGTTACGGTCGTTTATAAGAATAACGCTCTGATTAATGCAAATATTTTTTTGGCTTTCAAAAATTACGTAGGAAGTGTATTGTATGGGATCTCAAAATAAAGGGCAAAAAAATTATGAATTTTGGTGGGAATTTTTGATGATCAGAGTTCTAAATCATAAGATACGATTGTTTAAAACCGAGCTTTTAAAACAAAAAAACTGGAAAAAAAAAAAGAAAAAAAAAAGAGAGGAGATGAAGCGTTTATACTTCAGGAGCAGCAAATGGGTGAAGCGTTCAATAGCAGCAAATGCGTGATGTTTCCGGAGATTGATAGAAGGATATTTTTGTCCGTCTACTTTTTTTGTGGTCATTTTTGTAACATTTTCAAATTGTGTGTCCTGTTTATTTATTTTGTATTAAAAAGTGGATTTTAGAATCCTTCTATCTTTATTATATATTGATTGATTTGACTCACAAATCGATCAATGGTTTTCTAAAATAAAAAAAAAAAAAAAGAATCAATGGTGTAAGAGTATATTATGTCATTCGTTGCGATAATTTTGTTATGGCAGCAACATTTCTAATACAAAAATAGAATAAATTAAATTAAAACAGAAAAACCAGAAAGGGAATCGGTCAGCCTTGGCTTACAAGGTAACACAAATCGTACATCATGGCAAACTAAAACAAATAACCCACTATCATTAATGAATTAAGTCCCTCAGATCATTTGAGAGGATCAAAACTCTCATCTTCCTCTTTCAAAAAACAAATCCAAAATATAATTAAACTCATAGTTTCCCTCCCCCCCATAGCTTCCAACCACTAAACTATGCATTCCAATTCTTGTTTTTTTGTGTTTAGCAATTTTGCTAATCTGTAAGAATCCACCTAAATTGAATTCAATGAACCATTTCTTATACTTACAGAATAAACCTCTCAAATACTAACCGACAAGTTGAACCAAGACAAGTATCATTCAAGCTGTACTACTACTTTCAAGGCAGTTCCTGAGTTTTTTAAGGCCTTAATTCAATTTATCAAGATGGGCCGTCTGCAAAAAAATAAACGGTTTTAATTAATATAATATATGTTTAGAATAATATACTATTGAACCCCAAAAAATTATGGGCCCTAAATCTTATAATTTAGCGGAGGGCCCTAGGTCACGGTCTTGTTAGCTTATGCCCAGAGACGGGTCTGACTACTTTATGTGATCAATCCTTAACGTTAATACCATATGTTACACGTTGAAATGAAATCTATACTAATGTTATATGACTACTCTTGGAATAACTAATCTTTTTAGGGTTTAAGAGGTAATTCAACAATTCAACCATTATATTATTTTTGAAAGAGAAGAACGTAGCATCAGAAGAAAAGTGTTTTTGGCATATAGTTTTTTTTTTATAAGTGTTAGGATCAAACGCTTACCGTTGTACTAAAATCAAATGGTGATAGTGAAGGTCATTGGCGGATCCAGCATACCCAAAGGGGGGGGTCACGTGACCCCACTCAATTTCTAAAAATAAAAAAATAAAAAAAAAAATTTAGTATTAAAACTATGTAGTTTTGTTGTTAAAAAGTGTCATTTTGTCGATAAAAATTGATGTTTTAGACTTCGGTGACCCCACTGGAATTTTTTTTGGATAAAAGATGTAGTTTTAGACTCCGGTGACACCACTGAAATATATTCCTGGATCCGCCACTTGTGAATGTGCTACTTTATTTCTTAACACGATACAGTTTTTCTGCATCTCAGTCGAATCCTCTTACACTTGAGGATGCTGGTACACCCCAACAATCCCCCCGGCCAGCATCTGCAACCATGGAATCATTATGCAACATGCCCCCAACATCTGCAACCACACCATGGAATCATGGTACACCCCAACAATCCCCCCAGCATCTGCAACCGTGATAAAGAATAGAATAACAAGCCCAAAATGACAAGCCTAGTGATCCAGTCTTCTCGGCCCAGGTCCATTATCAACATTCAAATCTGCAGCATGAGGCAATTCCATCAACATCATAAGGAAGAAGAGATACTTGGGGAACAAGTTTGCATCACTGAATATTCAAGGAATATTCCCTTGTTGACTGGAATATTCTAGGAATATTCCTCCATTGACCGGAATATTCCTGGGAATATTCCATGTGCATAAGCCTGTGATTAGCCAATCATTAGATAGTATAAATACAAGGCAACAGTGTATCATGAAACATAACAAAATAATGAAATCAATTTGATCTTTACTTTTCTACATGGTATCAGAGCGGTTAAGAACCTGACCTTTCTGTTTTTCTCGCTGTTTCTGTTTTCATGGCCAATCAACAGCAAATTGCACCAATCAGCCCCTATTATCTTCATCCCAATGAAAATCCTTCATTGGTGCTTGTCCAACCACCACTTGCAGGAAACAATTATCATGCCTGGTCTCGATCAATGAGAATGGCTCTCATGTCCAAAAATAAACTGGGGTTCATCAATGGCAACTTACCAGCACCTCCTGTCAATGATCCAGATCACCACGCATGGGAACAGTGTGACAGCATGGTACTATCATGACTGCTCAACTCAGTTTCAGGTTCAATAGCACACAGTGTTATGTGGTTAAACTCAGCAAGAGAGGTATGGATTGACATCCAGGAAAGGTTTTCCCATGGTGATCATTTCAGATTGTCAGGACTGTTAGAAGAGGTGAATTAATTTAGGCAAAACGACTTATGTGTCACAGATTATTACACGAAGCTGAAGATTCTGTGGGAAGAATTATTGATTCTGAGGCCTTATCCCAATTGCACTTGCAATCCTATATGTAATTGTGGAGCAATCAGAGTGTACAGAGACTACTTTGAGTCAGAATGTGTCATAAGGTTTCTGAAAGGACTCACTAAAAGATTTGCACCAGTTAAAGCGCAAGTGATGCTTATGAATCCATTGCCACCAATTAATCAAGTGTTTGGCATGGCTATAAAACATGAAAGGCAGCTTAGCTATTGCATTGGACATCCTGACAGGCCAGATAATCCAGTCATGGCTGTCCAGAGATCCAATTCTGGTCAAAATAGTGTGCCTAGTGGTAGTACTCAGTTTCCTAAAAGGCCTTTATCCGGAAGTAGAAATTTCCAGTGTAACTACTGTGGATTGCAAGGACATACAGAAGATAGATGTTATAGAAAGCATGGTTTCCCCTCTGGTGGCAGGGAAAGGGGCAGAAATAACACAAACACAGGTAGGGGAGGCAGAATTGCAGCTAATCATGTTGATTCTGGTGAGGATTCCATGTCAGAACCACCAGGGCAGACAAGCACATTCAATTTTACCCAGGAACAGTTGGATGAACTCAGAAGCTTGTTAAGTGTAGCTCCTGCAACTGGAACTAAGGATGACACAGAGCACATGGTCAATCAAGCTACTGTCCTGAGTGCAAATTTTGGAAAGCATACTGGTAAGTATGGTGGTAAGTCTGAAAGTTTTATCTCAAAACAGTGGATTATAGATTCTGGTGCTTCAGATCATATAACATGTAATCTCAATATTCTTCAAACACATTACCCTATTCAAGCTACCTATGTCACCTTACCTAATGGAAGCACTACCACAGCTACTCACAGTGGCACAGTTCAATTAAACCATAAACTGATACTACATAATGTTCTGTATATACCTGATTTCAAACACAACCTAATTTCTCTTAGCAAATTGCTGCATGACAAAAATCTATGTGTTATTTTCACAACTAATCTTTGTCTAATTCAGGAACATATGACCAAGATGCAGATTGGATTAGCTAAACAAGTCCGTGGCCTTTACTATCTCCTTCCTGATCATTCTCAACATATTCCTGGTCATCCTCAATACATTTCCAGCTCTAGCAACTTCAATCAGCTTGTCAATAAATCTGTTTTCTCTATGCTTTGTAATAGGCCTGATGCCTACATATGGCATCTTAGGTTAGGGTACATGTCCAATAAAGTTCTTAAAGATGTAAAGCTCATAGAGCCAGCAATCAGCTCTTATGAAATAAAAGATTGTACTGTTTGTCATCTTTGCAAACAAAAGAGACTGTCTTTTCCCTTAAGTGATTCCATGGCAAAAACAGCCTTTGATCTCATTCATGTGGACATCTAGGGACCCTATAAGAAAGCCACCATATATAATGAGCACTATTTTCTAACTATTGTTGATGACTTCACCAGATACACCTGGATTTTTCTTCTTAAAAACAAATCCCAGGCTAGTATCATAGTCAAACAATTCCATGCTTTCACACAGAATCAGTTTAACAAACAGATTAAAATTCTAAGATCTGATAATGGTCAAGAGTTCATACTTAAAGACTTTTATGCAGCTAATGGCATAGTGCATCAGACTACTTGTGTACATACTCCTGAACAGAATGGGATTGTTGAGAGAAAACATCAACACATCCTTAATGTGGGTAGAGCCCTAAAAATCCAATCTAAGATACCTATATCATACTGGGGTTTCTGCATTCAGCATTCAACCAACCTTATCAACCTCACTCCATCTCCTAAAATACTGCATCAGACCCCTTACCAAAGGCTCTTCCATACTACTCCATCATACTCCAACCTTAAAGTTTTTGGATGTCTGGCCTTTTCCAGCACCCCCACTCAATCCAGAACTAAGTTTGATGATAGAAGTGTACCTTGTGCTTTTCTAGGATACCCTCCAAATGTCAAAGGGTATATATTACTGAATCTCAAAACCAGAAATATTTTCATCTCCAGAAATGTGTTGTTCCATGAACACATCTTTCCCTTCAGACTTAAAAAACAAGCAATTCTCACTCCTTATCATACTCATATCCTTTACCAGCCTATGATTCTCAACTACCATTTGATCTTACTACATCAACAGAATCATCAAGTCCAACACCAAACCATCTCAATCCTGAATCCACACCTAATCCTGAATCCACACCAAATCCTGAATCCACACCAAACCAGTCATCACCACACTCCTCAACTTCCAGTTATGATTCCACATACCCTAACCTCAATCAAAACAATGATTCTTCATCAACACAAACACCTTCCTCACCTCCATCACAGCCAATCAGGAATTCCACTAGACCCTCCAAAACACCCACATATCTTAAAGACTATGTTTGTAACACTGCCACTACCACCACAGCCAAATACCCCATCCAAGATTACATGTCTTATGCTTTGTTGTCATCTAACTATAAATCATTTGTGTTGAGTGTAAACATTTCAGATGAGCCAGTATCCTACCAACAGGCAGTCAAGGATGAAAGGTGGAGACAAGCAATGGATGCAGAGATCACAGCCTTGCAAAGTAACAATACATGGGATGTGGTTTCATTAACCCCAGGAAAAAAAGCCATAGGGTGCAGATGGGTATATCGGATTAAGTACTTGCCTGATGGTACTATTGAACGATACAAAGCACGTTTAGTGGCAAGGGGCTACACACAACAGTTGGGGATAGACTATACAGATACATATGCTTCAGTGGCAAAGCTAACAACAGTCAGAATTCTCATGGCTGTTGCAGCAGCAGCAGTTGGCAATTGGAACAACTTGACATTAACAATGCCTATCTACACGGTGATCTATCTGAAGAAGTGTTCATGCAAATCCCACCTGGGTTTCATACATCCATTCCTCATCCAGTATGCAAATTAATAAAGTCACTTTATGGACTTAAACAGCGGGTCGCCGGTGGAATATGAAGCTCACATCCTATCTATTAGACCTTGGTTTTTCATCGGTGAAAGAGTGACTACAGCCTATTCACTCGTGGTCAAGATCATACTTTCATTGCCCTACTGGTGTATGTCGATGACATTCTAGTGGCTAGTCCTACTTCTCAACTGATTATTGAAATTAAATCACAATTGGACTTCAAATTCAAAATCAAAGATTTGGGCAAGGTTCACTACTTTCTGGGAGTTGAAATAGCAAGGGGACCACAAGGAATTACCTTATCTCAGCGAAAGTACACACTGGATTTGTTGTCTGAATATGGTCTTCTGGCTTGCAAGCCTGCTTCTACTCCCATGGCCACAAGCTGCAAACTTGCTAAGGATGACTCTCCTCGTCTGTCAGACAACTCCGGCTATCGCAGCTTGGTCGGAAAGTTAATCTATCTGACCTTCACACGCCCGGACATCAACTACGCCGTACAGCAATTGTCACAGTTCCCAGATTGCCCAACGGTAAATCATCAGCAGGCAGCACTTCGTCTTCTCCGATTCCTCAAAGGCTCCCCAGGTCAAGGTTTGCTTTATCCCGCTGCCACAGATGCCACTTCAGTCTCTATCACCGCCTATTCCGACTCCGACTGGGCTGGATGCCCTGATACACGTCGTTCTACCACTGGTTGGTGCATAGTTTTGGGTAAATCGCTGATCTCCTGGAAATCTAAAAAGCAGTCAACGATTTCCCGGAGCTCGGCGGAGGCAGAGTACCGGGCACTAGCTTCGACTTCTTGTGAACTTCAGTGGATTGTGTATTTGCTACGAGATTTGGGCTTCAAGCCCACCATGCCAATCCCATTACATTGTGATAACCAAAGCGCCTGTTACATTGTCGAGAACCCGGTCTTCCACGAACGGACCAAACATATCGAATTGGACTGTCATCTAATCCGAGAGAAATTTCAAGCTGGCCTTCTGATTCCAACAGCCATATCTACTGCCCATCAATTAGCCGATATTTTCACAAAACCTCTCGACAGCCCACGTTTCACTTACTTATCGGCCCAACTTGGTACTTATTCGATTTTCCCGAAGGCCAGCTTGCGGGGGGGTGATAAAGAATAAAATAACAAGCCCAAAATGACAAGCCCAGTGATCCAGTCTTCTCGGCCCAGGTCCATTATCAACATTCAAATCTGCAGCATTAGGCAATTCCATCAGCATCATAAGGAAGAAGAGATATTTGGGGAACAAGTTTGCATCACTGAATATTCAAGGAATATTCCCTTGTTGACTGGAATATTCTAGGAATATTCCTCCATTGACCGGAATATTCCTGGGAATATTCCCTGTGCATAAGCCTGTGATTAGCCAATCATTAGATAGTATAAATACAAGGCAACAGTGTATCATGAAACATAACAAAATAATGAAATCAATTTGATCTTTACTTTTCTACAAACCGTGGAATCATTACGCAACATGCTCCCAGCATCTGCAACCACACAATGGAATCATTACGCAGCATGCTGCTTCCGGGACTCGAACCTGTGACCTCGCTCCGATACCGGTTGTTAGGATCAAACGCTTGCCGTTCTACTAAAACCAATTGGTGATAGTAAATGTGCTATTTTATTTCTTACATGGTGATTTTAACCAAGTCATAAACCAGCAAGATAAGAAAAAATATTGGCACGAGAGATCTCATTTGCAGTGGCTAGCAGAAGGTGAGAGAAACACGCATTTTTGAGGCCTTGGGCTATTGAGGTCTTTGAGAGAGAATAAAATAGTACCACCGAACTACTAAGAAGACGGATAATAAAGTCTCATGTCGGTTTGGAAAATATTGACCTATATCATATCGAGAAAAATTATGGTGCATCAGTTATTATGAGAGTTATGCCAAGTGTAGGTGTGATGTGGATGTATCACACTCATCCACTTGGTATAACTTCCCAATAACCACCGCATAATAACTCTTCTCATTTCATAGAGCAAACACTCTAGATTCTTACACATCAAATTCTACCGAATATTTTGCCTCATCATATTGTGTAATTTTAGTCAAGATGTTGGTATAATCATAGTTAGTTAAGATAAACTGCTTAGCCCGGTTCATATGTTTGGTAAAGTACGTATTTCATCAAGTATGAAACTCTTTATAATGATGAATTTTAATTAAGTATTAATTTTTGGACAAAACCAACCACCTTTGGATACTTGTTATCATCATTTTTCATAATGGAAATAGTCTTCATGCCTCAACATTGGCCAAATCTCTTATAATTAGCCTTTCTGCTTGGACTATAATCATTTAGTTGCAGATTTCTCATTTCCCACTAGTGACAAGCCATTTAGAAAATGAATAAAATGCATTTCACAACCTCCAAACACTTCTCAACAAATAAAAAACAAAAATTATCCTACTATTTATGCTTGTTCATCATAAACAATAACTTCATATTCTGAGTTTTTCCTCCACTTTCAACATATCCAAATCAGTCATAGAGGTTTTTTTTTTTTTTTTTTTTTTTTTTTTTTCTTCTAAAAAAATGGACATGAGAGCAAGTAAAAGAACAACAACAACAGCAGGACCATGCATAAAGCTGTTGCAAGAAAAATTCAGAAACTTGAAAAGGCAAAGGGAGCAGAGAGAAGAGAAACAATTACTTCTGAAAACAACTTCTTCTTCTTCTTCTGGTAACAAAAAGCAACATTTGCCTTCTTCTTCTTCAACGAATTTGATCAAGCAAGAGATGAATGATATTTCTGAAGCCCATAAAATCAATACCTTTTCTTTCACTAAAGATGTGCTGATAATGCCGGCGAGAACGTGTTTGGATGATCCTCTTTCATTGGGACTCAACAACTTGAGCGTCAAGCATGTAGATTACAGAGATATGACAAGGATTAAGCCGCAAATTGTACGTCAAGGTGATAAGAGGGTTGTCTTTAAAACCTCCCATAAATTGAAGACCCGTGATTTGGATACATCTCTTCATCTTTAAAATCTTGGTTGTTTTTTCATAAATCAAGTCTGGCGGAGGGAGAAACTTTTTTCAGGGAGGTCCATAAATTTTTTGGAATGTAATTTTTTTTTTTCTATAGTGGTCCACATAAATTTTTTATAAGAAAAATGTAGAGAATTTACTTTTTTTAGGGGCGTCCATGACCCAATTTTGGACTACATAGCTCCGCCTCTGAATCAAGATTCAGATTGGGCAGGTTACAATGACACAACAAGACGATCCTAAAGTTCTGCTTGAAATGGGGTGTTAAGATTTTTTCCAAGCTCATACACAAGATCAAGATGAACTAGAAAAGGCAAAGCTTGCAACTATATGGACCAAAGGATTTTATTTGCATAGAAGACTTAAGCCCAACAACAGCTTGTGTTCCTGATAAAAAGCAAGTGAGCTAAAGGAACAGGAGAACAACGTACAGAAGAGACGTAAGATTCCAAGTAGTTCAGATTGTTAGCTTGATCTCTGTTTTAACCTATTTACTTGCTTAGAGGATTAGGTCAAACACTTAATTTACCTTTTAATAGTTCCGTTTGTTCCAAATGATTGTTTACTGCCCGTGATTAACTTCTTCTATTATACAAATTAACTAACGACGGCTTTGATTAACGGGTAATTGGATTTTTTTTTTTTTTTTGAGAATATCAACTGGTAAGTGATCCGCTTTTAAGCACTAATACTAACAAGAGGATTTGTAGTATCGTACGGCGAGTCAATGTCGATCCCACAATGACTAAAAATTTACACGAATAGACGAAACTAATAAACTATAATTAAACATAAAAAGGGATGGCAATGACCAATATGATAAGAAAATACAGCTAAACTACTAAGAAACATTAAGAAAGCAAAATCAAGAGGGTCTAAGGTAATATACGAAGGAATTGAAGCTAACCAATCCATGCTCAAGTCAATCTCCTACAGTCTATTACATAAGTGATTCGATCGATGATTTATATATATTAACCTAATTCTACTGATTTAGTGGTTAAACTCCCCTAATTTGGTCCTAATTCATGAACGGACATAAGAACTCTATGTTGCATTAAAGGTCTATCGTGAACGGCTAGATCTAAGAATTAATGTGCATTATCAAAATCTATGGGAATGCCGAGACAAGTATGGAAAACCCTAAGGTAACTACCGTGAACAGGTTAGTTAACCTTGCAATCTAGCTATCTACGTCCTAACTACTCCTTCCACTTGTTGCTCATTTAGAATAGTTTATGATCTCATGCATAATATCAGGTTTTACACATGAATCAACAGATAACAAGAAATAAAGAGCAGAACGGTCAGATTTAGTTCTTATCCTCCAGATAGCCAGCGGTGCGTTGAGGTCGCAGATATGGAAACCGCATCTAACTTTCTGATCACACATCGAATCAGTATTACATCCGAGACTGGGTTTGAGTTAACTATCACATGATTTGGTTAACGAAAATCTAGCCTAGCATCGATATAACGGAAGAACAAAAAATCTCGAAATTGAAATACAATTCATGCATAGACAGAAGAGATACCTCGAGACATGATTATTAAGCAACTCCACGATGATAAGAAGAAAATCTTTGAATAACACTAAAGATCACAAGAAATTGCTAATAGAATCATTAAATTTTGTAAAAGTATGAGAACGTGTGAAAAGCTCTTTGTACAATCTGAAATATTCGCTTTATAGCATGCTTAAACCGACCTAGAGCCTGTACATAACATTGCACCCGACTTAGGGAGTCACGATGCTGGAAATCATCGGGTATTAATTCCGGGGCCTTCCGATCCTAGTGACAATCTATTCAAGCTTCAAGAACACTAAAAACGATAAAAGTGGGGGTGGTTTGTCTGAGATTTAGACTAGACTTGAGATGTTGTATCTCAAACTGCCTACGTATCCTGTGTATTAGTCATAAATCAAGTCTCTCGCAGTTCCTTAAGAATTGTTTATGTAGAGGGGCTAGTGCCCTAGGCATGCATGGGCCGTGTACTTGGTGGACTTTTATTTCGTGTTCCCTAAGGAAGAGATAAGTACGATTTGATCTCCTTAATTATAAGAGATAATCACGCTGATTTAAATATAGGTTCGGAGCCTTTATGGCTGATGATTCTTTCCATGTTTATCTGATTTTACTACGTACGTGGGCTAATTATGCTTAAGACCTCCCGGGCCGATCTGTAGTGGTCGGGAAAAGCCTGCCGAGCTTATCCTCCATCTGGGGTTCGGGTCGGAGCTCATGCCTACTTATAGGCTAAGGCTAGGTCTTTAACCTTTAGGATTCTTATTTCCTCTATCTAAGTTAATGTGGAGACGACAAGTGGCGAGTTGTTGGTCTGACCTCCGTCCGGGCGTATTCTGGGTTACTAGCTTGCCGGCTAGCCGGAAGCTACCACACCCAAGCTTCTTAGCTTGTTTACTTCAGGATCATATCAACCAAGTGTTCTAAATATGAGCTTGAAATCTGATTCGCCATCTTCATTCTAAAGTCTTTGAACTTCATAAACTTTGACCTGCAACTCGACCTGATCCTTCTTTACTTCTCTTCATGTTCCAAAAAACTTTTTGACTTCTCGTAATCTGCCACAAATCACAAAAAAAAAAAAACACATAGTAGGCTCTTAAATTGACAATTAATGAATAAAATTCAATAACACCACCACGAACTAAGAAACATCAAATTAGCTCGCAACATCATTGTAAGATCATACAGTTTAGTTCATAATATGGGGATAATAAAGGGTAAAAATACCATAAAGTTGACTCACGTTAGTAAGATGGAGATTTTGGTGATAATTTATGGTTGTTTCAATGAGACTGCTTATGTACCTGATACGCCAAACCCAGAAAATAGTTTGCGGGCCTATGTTCGGGCCCGTCCGGCAAACTAACAGTGGACAAGATCTTCGACTTGACGAGTCCGCAGTACATAAGCCGGATATGGTCGAGCCTAGTCAAAATCTATCCAAAGCCTTCAATCTGCCACACATGGTGCGAAGAGAAGCATGGGGGCCGGCCAACCCGCCCCTCTTATTGGCAGTCTACGAGTCTGGACCAAGCCCGCTCATTAAGGCGAACAGGACTCAAACATGGCAAGGACACGAGACACTCAGTGGAATAACCAAGTGGCGGGTTTTCCCTCCGCGAAGCCGCTATAACAACTGTCAAGTTTACTTAACGTCACATCATACTTAATTATGTCTTGTCGAACTTTAATTAATTGTCATTAGCAATCCGCCATGGGCTCAATGTAAATCATTTGGGGGACAGTATTATAAAAAGCAGACCCAACTCTGTCAATTTATCGACTACTAAACTCGCCACTTCAATCTTCATATTATTCTCATATCACTTTCATCTTATTCATCTCCACTGCCGAGTACCATCGGCGAAATCACACTTAAATAGCCAAATATCCACATCGCACCACCGTGATAATTCCGACATTATCAGTTGGCTCCGTTACCGGGAACATAATTGTCATTCTGCTTTCCGGTCGTTCCCAACACCCAAAAAACGAGTTTACGACGGCGCCGGCGAGTTCACGCCACCCATATATGGTTTTCCGGTCAACAAAAGCTCTGATTTTGTGGGTTGTACGGCCTAGAAATCACCAAGTTCATAAAAGCACAGCACTTTAGTTGAAGATCCAGCGTATTTCAATCCAAGAGACCACCAAATATTCATCGGAAATTCTCAAGTTGTTTCCGGAAAAGTCAAAGTCTGAACGCAGATTTCCTCTTGTTACCAAACCTACGGATTTGAGCCTTTTTGTAGGTTTTCATGCACATTTAGTAGGTCCTACATTGCAAGCTTGGAGGTTTGTGTTTCTTGCATCATCGAAATCATCGGTTTTCGATTAAATTCTGGGTTGGATCTTCATCAAATTTCCCAGGCCTGTGTCTCTTACCAAATTTTACGTCATGTCAACTTTGAGTGTTCAACAAGTCACCTATTAAATCAATATGTCTGGAGGGAAAAATATAATACATGCTACGCCATCCAAGAGAACCAACCAGAACACTCCACATGTCGCTGAGGTGACAGGCCCTGCGGGTACCCAAGCCAAACCTAGCAGGATGGCACGATCAGTGGGGGATAACCCCGGACAGAGTCAAGGAACCAATATGCGGGCCAACATAAATGAGAGTGGCGGGACCCAATGGATCCTTGAGGCTGCTACTGCCTTAAGCAAAGGAAAGAATGATGCGGAAGGTTTCCACCAAAGAAGAGAGCGGGGCACATCCCCGAATGCGGGGATGGATCCGCGCCCAAGTCTATATGCTATGGCCCTACAGACCCACATGGACTATTTGGAACAGATGCATAAGTTCAATCAAAGACTCATAGCAGAGGGGCTACCACTTCGCCCGGTTAAAGATTTCGTTCTGCCTTTCCCGGCTACAACAAAAATCCCAGAGCAGGCATGGGTCCCGCGGCACGAAGCTCGCTCCCATCATTCTAATTAGAAGGCGAGAAGGTATACGACCTCGGTACCAACCCGAGAAAGAAGGTCATCACTGGACAGCCTTGGGGCCGCACGTGACAGACACGGTGCAGCCCCTGAGCGGGACAATACTGGACACCCAGTCAGCTCTCGCCATGTTCGAGCCCGATGAAGAGAGGGCCGAGGAGAGTCGCATCATGTGTTAGAAAGGGATGATGCAGTAAGTGTTCCCAGACATCCGATTGCCCCATAAGGATCAGTTGGGCAGAATTCAGAGGCAGATCGAGGACTTACATAGAGGCAAAACGTCAAAGAGGCTAGGCCCTCCCGGGGCACGAGCGTCCTCGATGAGGACATTCTGAAATCGACCCCAAGAGGAGGTATCCATTATCCTACCTTTCAAAATTACAATGGAACGTCTTGCCTGTACGAATGGCTATAGGCTTTCCAAAGTAATATCACATTGGCAACCCCGAACGAGAGCGCATAGTGCATCGCCTTTGTAGGCACCATACAAGACATAGCGGCTTCATGGATTCGCAGCCTTCCCCCGTGCTCGATTTTCGCTTGGGACGACCTGGTAAACAAGTTTACAGGTGAGTTTAAATCTGTCTGGCAACCCAAGAAAACGCACATCGATTTGCACGAAGTCCAATAGGGTGAGAAAGAGTCAACTCGCGGCAACTATGACAAAGGGGTTTAGCAGATAATGTGGTGATGACCAACTTCGAGAGTGGGTTAGCAAAGGGCTACCTCAAATCACATTTCGTCCTTCATCCCCAGAAAACCTTCAGGAGATGCTTAGCAAGGCAAGAAAGTACGCAGCATCCGAGCCCACGCAAGCATCCTCCTCCCACAAAGGGAAACAAAAGGCTGAGTGCAGCCTGCCTAGAGACAGCCACAGGAATCGGGATTTCAAGAAACCAGAGAAGTTCAGAGAGGAAGATCTAGCACCCCTCACCGTATCTTACACTCAGTTCATGAACGAGGTAAGTAATGAGCTTTTTGATCCGTATCATTGAGAAAATGGGCACACCACAGAGGATTGCAAACTCTTGAAAAAGAAACTGAATAAGGGGGCCTTCTTTCTCTTAATGAGACCATCTCAATGGCCAGGGTTGAATAAAGCACACGTAAAGTCATGCTAGAAGGATATACTGAAGGCAGTTCGATCAACCTTGATCTAAAAGGCTATTAAAAACCGGGGACCAAAGGCTGTTGATAATAAGGGGCCTCAAAGGAATCAGTCTGGAATAGATCAGAAAGCATCTTATAGACATTCTCTGACCTTGAAATTACTATAAAAAGAAAGGACACACAAAAGATAAATGTTGGAAGCTTCAGGGGAAGCCATGAACTAGGAAAACAAAGGTTGATAATGTCCATCTTACCAACAAGGAGAATAAGAATACGAATTCTCAAGCAGTTGGAATTGGACCATGCGAAATTTAAAGGCTAAAAAAATTCCTTGCTAGCCTTGAACAATTAACCTTCTCCATGGATATTACAGATACATCTTTCAATCACCAAAGCCCTAAAAGGAATGAAGAATAGGTGGTTGATTCAGTTGCTACTGATCATATGACATTTGATATGTGACCTGGATTTTTACCTACGCAATTATTGTTCCCAAAGCACGCTGCCCTTAATCCAGCCACAGGGATATTGAAGTAGGATGAGGATTTTATGCATATGTTCCGAGTCCTAATAATAAGAATATTACAGTGGTTGATGGATCTATGATCTGCAGGTATAGGGAATATTGTTTTGACACCTGAGATTACTCTAAACAATGGCTTACATGTTCCCAAAATTTCTTCTAACATGATTTCCTTTCAGAAAAGTACTATTGATTCAAACTGCTATGTTATTTTCTCAACTAACTCTCGTCTAATACAAGAGAAAGAAATGAAGAAGAATATTGGAGATGCTAGAGTAAAGAATGGGCCCTATTTTTTTGGATGAACATGAGAATAAAACATGTCGTTTATCTTATTCTAGATCTCCTGGTGATAAGATTTGCTTGTATCATAGAAGATTAGGGTATCCTATTTTTAGTAACATGAAAAAGTTGTATCCTGATCTTCTTAAAGGAATAAAAATTGAATCGTTGTTTTTCCATGAATGTGAGTTAGCCAAACTTAAAAGTAAACATGTGTGAAATATGTAAAACTCTCTTAACTTTGATTAAGTATGATATTTGGGGTCCATCTAGGGTATCAAATATCACTGGAGCTAAGTGGCTTGTATCTTTTATTGATTATTGTACTAGGACAACTTTTGTTTATTTGCCTAAAAATAAATCTGAAGTTGCTAATGTTTTCCAACAATTCTTCAACATGGTTTCAGTTTGATAGAAAGATTAAAACATGAAGGACTGATAATGCTAAATACTACTTAAATCAGTTCCTTAGCCATTTTCTCTAGAAGACAGAGATAATTCGTGGGTCTTCTTGTATTCACAACAAAATGGAGTAGCTGAACGTAAGAATAGACATCTGATGAAGGTAATAAGGGCCCTGATTTTACAAAAGAAAATTCCTAAATTTTATTGGAGGGAAGAAGTTCTGACTACAACTCATTTCATTTACGGAATGCCTTCTAAGTATTTGGAAAATCAAGCCCCTAGACAGCTTTTATCTCAACATTATCCATGTTTTCCTAGGGGTGAAAAATTGGACTTGAAAATCTTTGGATGTGTTGCTTAAGTTCACATTCATGCTCCTAATAGAGGTAAATTGGACCCTAGAGCTGTAAAATGCAATTTTACTGGTTACTCAAATACCCATAAAAGGTATAAATGTTATCATCCCGCTTCTAAATGTTTCTTTGTCTCTAGAGATGTTACTTTTAATGAAGCATAATCTTACTATGGAGCTGCTCATGTTCATACTCAGGGGGATCTTCATGTCTAAATCAGAGAAGGATCGATTTCTCTTCGGTCTGAGAACAGCTCCAGAGCTGAAGGATCATTGGAATAAAGATGATCCATTTGCAGACAAAGATCATATTCAAACTCAGGGGTAGCATCTAGATGTGACAGATTCAGGTCTAGATCAGGAGGAAATTCCTTCACAGTTGGACACCTCAAAAGATAAGATCACATCTGAAATTCCTCACCTGACTTAAATCGAAGCCGAATATACATCTGCAGATTCACACTTGTCTAAACCAGCAGAGGAAGTCTCAGCTAAAAACTCACAGCTGACTTCACCAAAAGAAAGTATCATACCTGACACTCCTCAAATGAATTTCCCAAAAGGAAAATTCTTAGCAGAACTGCCTATTCCTTTAAGGAAGAGATTCAAAACTTGTACCAAGGCCAAGGAAGAACTTCTTATTGCTTAAAGAAAGCAACAAAGGGAGTGCACCAAACACCTCATCAAAAAATTCAAATCTTATTAAAATCTTGGTTCTCAACACAAGTTTATGATTTCAAACCTGCAGTCAGAAAAGGTTACTACCAGCCTACATGATGCCAATCAAGATCAGAATTGGATTTTGTCTATGAAGGAGGAAATGTCTGCTCTTGATTAAACCAAGATGTGGGATCTTGTTCAAGCACCAAAAGGGATCAAACCTGTTGGGTGCAGATGGGTGTATACCATTAATACAAATCTGATGGATACATTGAGAGGTACAAGGCACATTGAGGTTGACAGACACTTTATCAAAGAGAAGATTGAGAGTGGATCGATTTGCACTCCGTTGGTCTCTACCCACGACCATTTTTTTATGTCCTCGCTCAGGATCTTTCTGGAACAGCTGTGAGGGACCTCTCTGTCAAGATAAGAATGTATGATATTCATTGTTCAGCTGGAGGGGGGCGTTAGAATTCAGCGTTGTCAATTTTCATGTTTTTCGGCTCTGTTTGTTTGGTTGTGTTCTTCTCACATGATCCGCTGGATTCTTTTGCATTTGTTTGTTTGTAATAATGTTACCGTTAGTTATCTTAGCCAACGATAACCAATCATTTCTTGTTAATAGCTGTTGGGATTTCCTTATACATAGTTTTCGATAATCATTGTAATGGTTAAGTGAATATTATTAATGAAATTATTTTCATTTTCATTTTTGTTTGAATTCTTACACGTTCTCTAATTCTAGGGGAATGAATGATTCTTCAACTAGGAGGATGACATATCAAGGTATTCTGGTACCTTTAGTGACCATATCCGATGATGCTCATGTTGGATCTTCCACCTTGGCATCTGAAGGCGTTCATCCTAATGTGCATACTTCCCCGACCTCAAGGACTTCTATGGGGAGGAATGCGGAGCATGATCAGGCGTCTAATCCAAACCCTTTGAAAATTTCCAATCCTTGGGATAGGATTCTGGTCCTTTCACGAAATGAGAGTCAGAAAGATCTTGTCCCCTCGTTTGAAAAAATTTATTCTAGATGGTCACTGAAAATTAACGACCATGTCAATAATTCGGTTGTGGCTCGTTCTCGGGTGCAGAGTTGTGTCCTTTCAAGGGACCAAGAATCGGTGAGTCGCCTTAGCAACTCCGAGCTGAATGACTTGATTGATAATCTTATGGCTAAGTTAGATGATGTCTATATAAGAACAACTGTACTATCAATATTATTCAATGAAATACAATACACTTTAAAATCTAATATGGTATCGGAGTGAGTCAATTTTCTCTCTCTCGTTATGTCTTTTCTCTCCTAAACACTAAATCTTTCTTTCCAAAAAAAGAAGGAATTCCGGCGTCTTCTTCAAAGGGCATGTGACCAGAGCCGCCCCCCCCCCCCCCCTCTCCTTTTTCGCGGAAAAACTCCCCCGGTTCCGACAAACTTCTCCCGTAGCACCCTTCTTCTCCGGCTACTCTAAACCAACAACTCCACCCTCAAAATCAGCCTCTTTCCTGCTTTTTTTTTTTTTTTTTTTTTTTTGTGTTTTTCTCTCCCCTATAACCAGCCTTCTCCAAGCTTCACGCTTTTCTCCTTCTCGGTCTATTTTTCAGCCTTTCCGTTCTTCGTCTCCGACATCTTTTCTGTAAACACAAACCATCAAGCTCCTCATCCTGCCGCCTCTCCTCCTCCGACTACCCTTTTCTTTTTCCGGTGTCAGCTCCTTTTTCTTTCCCGCAATCACCCTCACATCTTTCTTCGAAACTCCTCTTTTACGGCATTAGCAAAAGCACCGTAAAGGGTAGTTTACATCTTTCCTCTTCCGACTTCTAGACGATTTCCTGCTAGTTTAGAAAACAAAAATAATAAAATAATATTCTATTGAAGAAGTAGTTGTTTTGACTACAAGTTTGACCTACGCGCCAAAAAGCAAAAAAAAAAAAAAAGAATGACAGATCGACGCTTATGTCAATCCCCGCACAGTGGCAATGGTTTGGATTTTTTTCAAAGCCGGGGGCAAGGCTGTAATCGTGGAAACCTCGTCCCCCACACTCCAGCTTCTATAATGGTCCAAGAC
Source organism: Gentiana straminea (assembly GCA_036785695.1). Lineage (NCBI taxonomy): Eukaryota > Viridiplantae > Streptophyta > Magnoliopsida > Gentianales > Gentianaceae > Gentiana > Gentiana straminea. The sequence continues at coordinate 8,336,991 of JAVUPR010000265.1, forward strand.
CCTCAACCTGCCAAATTTGTGCAGCCACCGGCCATACCGCACCAGCTTGCTCCTTGCGATATCAGCGCTCTCCCCCTCCTCACGCATATGCGTCGTCCCCACATCACGGCTTTAATTGGATTGCAGACACCGGGGCCACTCACCATATCACTCATGATCTTCGCACTCTCAACCTATCTTCCGCACCTTATGCTGGACCCGAAAAAATGCATGTAGGCGACGGTACATGTTTACATATTACTCATTACGGCTCTTCTTCTGTTACTTCCCCTTCCCAGTCCTTTTATTTATCTGCTATATATTATTGTTACGATTTTCTCCATTTTTTTTCACCCGATCTTAAGGTATTACAATTAGGGTTTAGTTTGGTTCAAAAAACACCTAAAACCTCTTATCCATTTCGAACAAAAAAGACTATAAAAGTTTAACCTCGACAATTCCGTGTATTTTGAATTTCATGGGTCTTACTTCCTTGTCAAAGATTACTCGGTCACACCCACCTTGGGGATTTGTAATAGATGGCCTATATCACTTCTCTACCCCACTTCACCCTCCCTCTGCTCCTGCTCAAGCTCTGGCCTCCTCCCGACCCCCTCCACCACTTAGCATCAGCGTCTCGGTCATTGTTCTTATTCCGTACTCCGTCAAGCCTTAAAAGGCCTTCCTACCTTCACCCCTACTAAGCCGTCGCCTTCCGTCCGTGCCCCGTGTCAATTGGCTAAAAGTCACCGCTTCCCGTTATACACTTCTGAATTCACCTCTACTGCTCCTTTGGACCTGATCTACTCCGATGTTTGGGGCCCCTGTTATGAACCCTCGATTTACGGTTCCCGTTATTACGTCAGCTTTCTGGATGACTTCACCAAGTACCTATGGCTCTATCCCCTGAAACATAAATCTGATGTTGAAACTATCTTTCCTGACTTTCTTGCTATGATTGAACGTCAATTTAACACCAAACTAAAATCCATCCAAACTGACTGGGGTGGTGAGTACCGTCGCGTTTCTACTCTTCTTACCTCTCTTGGCATCCGCCATCGCCTATCCTGTCCCCACACCCACGAACAAGTTGGTGCCATTGAGCGCCGCCGCCGCCAAATTGTTGAGGTTGGCCTTTCCCTTCTTTCCCAATCTAACCTTCCACTCCCCTATTGGGAGGATGCCTTCATCACCGCCACTTATATTCTCAACCGTCTTCCTACCAAAATCCTCAAGGATAAGTCGCCCTTCGAAATGGTTTACCATCGGTCCCCTGACTATACATTCTTTCGCGTCTTTGGCTGTGTGTGCTGGCCTTATCTCCGTCCCTACAACCACCACAAAACCGATTTTCGCTCCAAAACTTGCATATTTCTCGGCTATAGTCCTTCCCACCACGGCTACAAATGCCTGGACCTTGCCTCTGGCCGTATCTATATTGCTCGCCACGTGGTTTTCGATGAATCCGTCTTCCCCTATACTCCTTCGCCCACCAAACCTACGTCTGATAATCTCACTGTCCTGCTTTCTGTCTTCATGCCAGCACCTATGCAACATCCACCTCCCATGCCGGCTCCCTCCAACCCGGCTCCACCCCCTCCGGCTCCCGCTCCCGAGCCTTCACCACCCACCTCCCCTGCGTCCACTTCAGCCTCGGCCTCTCAGAGTCGTCTCCTTCCCCACCTCCTCCCACTCATACAATGGTTACTCGAACCAAAACCAACTCCCTCAAACCTATATCTCGGCCTGACTTTATCCGTTACCCGCTTCCTAAAGCCCTTGTTGCTTCTACCGAATCCATGGACCCTACTTCTTACATTGACGCCTCTAAACACCCGAATTGGCGTAATGCTATGAGAGATGAAATTGACGCGTTTTTGCGCAACCATACCTGGGATCTTGTTCCTCCGCATCCTCATATGAACATTGTGGGTAATAAATGGGTGTATCATACTAAACGTCATGCCGATGGTCGTTTTGAACGTCACAAGGCCCGCCTTGTAGCTAAGGGTTTTCATCAGGCCGAAGGGGTTGATTTCACTGACACTTTCAGCCCGGTTGTCAAGCCGGTCACTATTCGTCTTCTTTTGTCTATTGCTGTTTCGTAGGGTTGGTCTCTTCGCCAGGTGGATATTCAGAATGCTTTCTTACATGGGCATTTATCTGAGCCCGTTTATATGCAGCAGCCGCAGAGGTTTGTTCACCCCGATTATCCTGATTATGTTTGCCGTCTTCGCTGCAGTCTTTATAGCCTCCGCCAGGCCCCCCATGCTTGGTTCTCTCGCTTCACCGATGTCTTGACTCAGTTTGGGTTTGTCGGTTCTAAAGCTAACACCTCCTTATATATTTATTCATGTGATGGTGCTCGTGTCTATGTTCTGATTTATGTGTATGATATTGTTATTACTGGCTCGTCGTCTTCTCTTGTTGAGCAGGTTATCTCTTATCTTGGTCGGCACTTTCCGGTTAAGGACCTTGGTTCTCTGTCCTATTTTCTTGGCATTGAGGTGCTTCCTACCTCTGTTGGGCTATCTCACTCAGCGCAAGTATATCTTCCAACTTCTCCAGCGTGCCTCTCTGGACAAGGCCAAGCCTAGTCAGACACCTATGTCGGCATCCACCCGTCTCACTCTGGACGTCGGCCCTCCATGCGCCGATCCTTCGCTTTACCGCACTATTGTTGGTGGTCTCCAGTATCTCAGTTTCACTCGTCCTGATATTGCGTTCGCGGTCCACAAAGTTAGTAAGTATATGCATTCTCCTACCGAAGCTCACTGGGTTGCAGTTAAACATATTCTGCGTTATCTTAAGCACACGGTCTCCGATGGTCTTTTCTTCTCCCGTCGGTCATCTATTTTGCTCCGGGCTTATTCTGATTCTGATTGGGCTGCCGACAGTGATAATCGTCGTTCTGTTGGGGCATATTGTGTCTTCCTTGGTGATAATCTCATTAGTTGGTGCAGTAAGCAGCACTTGACCGTTTCGAAGAGCAGCACTGAGGCCGAGTATAAGACTCTTTCTAACACTACTTTGCACACAATCCGGTGTATCATGCCCGCACGAAGCACATAGAGATCGATTTTCACCATGTTCGTGAATTAGTTGCAGCTCACAAGCTCGGCATCTCTTTTATCTTCTCGAAGGATCAGTTAGCCGATGTCCTCACCAAACCGTTGGCCCAGCCTCGTTTTGCCAGTTTAAAGTCCAATCTCCGTGTTCAGCCACTTCCCACGGGATTGCGGGGGCGTGTTGAGGATATTATAAATAAGGCATAAATAATTATATTTAGTTGTCTTTTATTATTATTATTAATGTTGTCTTGGTGGCTAAGTTAGATGATGTCTAAATAAGAACAATTGTACTATCCATATTATTCAATGAAATACAATACACTTTGAAATCTAATAGATAGAGATGCAAGTCCGAGCAGAGAAGTTAAAATCTAAGTTGGCTCGAGCGAAGGCTGAGTTGGAGGCTCTGAGAAATACTAAGGAGGCCGGGGAAGCCTCCTTTATACCCACAATAGGTGTGTGAGGAAGCTAAGGACCACCCTAGAAGAACCATGCAAGAGAGGGATTGGCGAACTACAAGCCTTATCCGTTAAGCACAAGGAAGAGACCGAGGTTGTTATTCGGTAGAGCGTTCAAGAATATCAGAGTTCTTCATGCTTTCTCGGTTATATAAGGGTTCAATGTGAGCCTGTAATGAATTATGGCGTTACCCAAGCTATTAATGCAGCTCAAGAAGTATGGCATGAAGTGTATCTTCGTAACCTTAGGTTGACCGGATGCTAAGATCAAGGGGCGAGGGATGAATTCAAGAAGTGTCTTGTTGAGATTCACTCTGGGCAGGATGTATTATCCATGAATCAAGGTATTGAGGAGGCTGAAATTGCTTATCCTCCTCCTGTTGTAGATGAAAATGATTATGATACACTTACTCTATCTTAGTTCTCTTGAATTCTAGAATGTTGCAACTTTTGATGGAAAAAAATTATGAATGAAAATTTTATGAACAGCTTTCATACATTTGTGTCTTGTTTGTCATCTTCAGTGTTGGTCCCAGACAAGGGCGGATTATGTTAAGACAGGGGTGGGCTAAGCCCACTCAACAAATTTTTTTTTTAGTAAGTAGCAATAAAATTAAGGGGGAAGGGGCTACAAGGACAAAAAAAAATCATAAATGGGTCCAGAAGGACGTTACTACATGTTATGTGATTAGAAAAGACAAATTCATAATAAATGGACAAAAATACCCTTTTACACATTAAACACGTAGTAACACTAGATGAAATGCAGTAACAGCTAAGAAACAAGTTGTAACAGCCCATAAAATGCCGTAACATCCAATGGAAAAGTAGTAACAGCCAATAAACAAGTAGTAACAGCCTAAAAACAAGTAGTAACAGCCCATAAAAAATAGTAACGGCCGATAAACAAGTAGTAACATTCCATAAACAAGTCGTAACAGCCTAAAAACAAGTAGTAACAGCCCATAAAAAATAGTAACGGCCGATAAACAAGTAGTAACATTCCATAAACAAGTCGTAACAGTCGAAAAAACAAGTAGTAACAGCCCAAAAAATGTAGTAACAGCCAATAAACAAGTAGTAACCGCCCAAAAATCCCAAACCATACCCTCCTCCGTTCCTAATCTGCCAATAGTCCAATAAATAAAATTTAAAAAAAAAAAAATCAACAGTCCAATTGCAGCCGGATTTGATCGGAATTTTGATCGGATTTTTGCGGTTGATGTCGCTGCTGATGTCCCAATTGCAGACGGCCGGAAAACATGGCATCGGGAGACGGAAAAATCAATTGCCGGAATTGGACATTCAAAGCCGGAATCGGACATAAATAAACATGGCATCCGATGCCGGAATCGGACATTCAAAGCTCCAATTTTGACCACATAATCACCAAGCCAGCATCGAAAATGAAGAGCTGCGAATCCATAGCTGCAAATGCCTTCCATAATCGAGATGATTCGGTTGCAGGTAATCCAAAATGAAATCACAGGTTTGAAGCCTTCACGAGATACGTGTGAATACGGCTGTTCAAAAAGAGAAATGGGAGAAAGGGAGACGGCTATGGAAACAAGAAGATCGGACGCAATGGCGATGTGGGCTGGGTTGAATACATCCTCTTGAACACCGGTCATGATTTCGATTACAAAAGATTCGATTCGATTTACGGCATCACCCCGGAAAATATTCGGTACAAAATTAATCACTATTTCATTCCATTTACTCTGCTCTATTTTTTGTATCATTGTCTGACAAATTTTAAATTAATTGCAGTTTTGCAGTGAATAATTATTTGACATCAGTGAAGAAAATGGCATGTGAGATTCTTGAATTAGCAGCAGAAGGATTGAAGATTCATGAAAAGAATGTATTCAGTAAGGAGACGGCTGCTTGATTGTTTTAGGGATAGAATAATTAGGTTAAGGGTGTTTTGGGAAATTTACACAGATTTTGTCCTGATTAATTATCAGTATTCTTGGATCCTGATTTATTTATTAATATGTCCTTGCTGACAAAAACCTATAAAATTAAACCCAGTCCATCCCAAAACCAGATCAGCCCACCGGTCCATAAACTTTTTAATTTGTACCATACCAGTTCATAAACAAAACCTATATTCTATCTTTCACAATTTCCTTCGGCTTCACTTTTATCATAATAATAAAAAGTTCCAAAATAATATAAATTAAGAGGGGAAGCAACATTTAGATTATACATGTTGATTAGTATGTAAAAATTGTGATTTTCTAAAAAAAAAAATTGACATGCTGATTTGTCTATTTTTCTTATAGGTTTTCTTATTATTAAAAATCAGTGTTTCTTAATGTTCTTAGTTAGTTTAGGTTATTAATTGATCATTTCTTGACTTGTTAGTTGTTATTGTTACTTTAAAAATTTCCTCACAAAAAATAACAAATGTCCCTCAAGAAAAATGCGGTTAGAGAATTGGGTGTTTATTTATTTGGGAAATTAGGGATAAGGACACAATCTGGAATATTTTTAAGTAACAGGACAACTACATATTTTTTATAGGGAGAAGGACAACTGCATAATTTTTATAGCGAGAAGGACAAACGGTGAATCCGAAAATCGGTGAAGTCTTCCCGGTGAATCCCGAAATCGGTGAATTTCGACGGTGAATTTTGACGGTGAATCCCGAAAATCGGTGAATTTCGACAATGAATTTTGAAAATTAGTGAATTTCGACAAGTGAATTTCGGCAGTGAATTTAAACAGTGAATTTCGAACACAAGTGAATTTCGACAGTGAATAAATAGTTTTGTCCTTTATGTAAAAGTTTCAAAAGACTGTCCTTCTACTCAATTGATGAAATATTTATGTCCTTCTCCCTCATTCCCCCTTATTTATTTAAATAAAACCATTATATTGAGATAAAAATGTAGTTAGAGAATTGGTTGGCTAGATCCATATGTTATTTGTAACATATATTTATTTTATTGAAACCGTGTCATTTTATGACGAGAAATTGAATCAGTTTATTTTTATAGTGTAAAATCTTCATCCCAAAATATAAATCCGTTTAGACATTTTCATATGGATTAAGAAAGTTGTTAAGTGTAATTAATTTTAATTATAAAATTCAGGAATACCTTTTGACTCACATTAATGTAGTAAAAATTATTCTACATGGACTTATATTATTTGACAAATTAAAATGTTTAACGGATTTACATTTTAGGACGAAAGTGGTATAAATTATAATGCACATACATCAAGAACGAAATAAAAGAAAAAATACATCTTTAGAGAAACTGTGTCATCAGAAAGAGACGCACCGTCTCCTACGGATCCTATGGAAGGAATTTATCATTCTGTTTTAGAGACTCAAAGCAATTTTTTTGCTCAATTTTAGACTTGAAAAAAATTTGCAGTATAAAACAACGTGACGGAAAAAATTTAATCTACCCCCCCCCCCCCCCCCCCCCCCCCCCGGAAAATAAAGTACAAAAAGCTATGTACAAAGAATAAAGAACACAAAACGTATAGAGGTTCAGGGTGGAGTAATCTCTTAATCCTCTCGTCTCATGTGGTGGTGTAATATCTTAATCATCTCTTCTCCTGTGATGATCGGAGGAATTCTGTAACATCCCGAATTTTCAGAAAGGGTAAAGTAGTAATTGGGTTTTTTCACTATGACCTAATTATTATTTATCCTTTTGATTTAATTAAAAAGAATTTAATTAAAAGATTTTGGGATATTAATCATAAGGAATAATGGGATTTAGTCATCTAATTAATGGATTTGATTAATGGCTATAAGAAAATAACTAATCCCAAGTTTTTCCCCATAACACACACACGCATAATCTGGACAGAAAAAAAAAAAGAAAAAAAGAAGAGGAACGGCAATAAAGGCAACACAAGTTTCAGAAAAAAAAAAAAAAGGGAGAACGTAATCTCCAAACGCATTGACAATCCGTTCATCTGTTCAAGATGCTGCAGGAGAGAAAAGTGATCACCGCGACGAGACGTAACTTTGGAAAATAAAATATCCTTATTCCGTAAGTTTTCAGTTTAGCCCTAGTTTTTCGTAATCGTCGAGTTCGTTTCTTCAAAAATTCGTATCTTTTAATCCGTAGCTCTGTTATTAAGCCATGAGTAGTCAAAACGATCGTCTTGGAGCGTAGATCATTCTAAAAATAGGTTTACTGCATTTAATTCCGGTAATATTCAGTTTTACACACTTTTTCAATTCGGGATTTTCAAGAAAGATAGGATTTTTAGGTTTACTTGTTGTTTAATTAGGTTACAAGTTGAAGGCTTAGAAGTTCAGCATTTTCTTGAAGGTTTTGGATCGGTTTTGCTGGAAATTAAGGTAAGAGGCTATTCCTAATGAGTAATTATAGTTTTATAATGATAGGTTGAGTTCCGGTGACATTTGGTGTTGTTTGGTGATAGAATTCATGCTAAGTTGTAATTAATAAGATGTGATATTTTTGGTATATTTGAGTTGAGTTCTACTGCTGTTTTTCTGAGTAATTTGTTGATAAACGTGTTTGGTTTGGGTTAGGAATCGATAAAGTGTAGAAAAAAATCGTTTTTTAGGGTTTTTCAACGTTGAATGCGCACGCATTGCCTAGCAATGCGCACGCATTCAGTAATCTGGATGGTTCAGGCTGCTCCCAGTAAGTGCAACGCGCACGAATTCCCCGGAATACGCATGCATTGGTTGAGCAGAAATTTTCAGCAAGTTGTTGATCAAGCGCATTGGCCCCCAGTTTTGTGATAAATGTGTTTTAAGCTATGCAATAAGTTCTAATTGTTATCCTTTGGTCTTATAATATTAATTAAACCTTAACAAGCTTCGATTGAGCATCCGATTCGTTTAGTTTCGGCACCGAATGTACTTTTAAAACGAGTTGAAGTTCGGATCCGTCTAGGGATGGCAATGGGTACGGGTGGGTACGGGTTTGGCTATATCCTACCCTACCCATCAAAAAAATTATTTACCCATACCCTACCCATTACTCATACGGGTAGAAATTCTTAAACACATACCCTCCACATACGGATATCCACGGGTCCGTGGATATCCATGGATATATTTTTTTATTTACAACTACGTATCATAAAGAAAACCACATCATGAATTGAAACAATTGACATAGATAGACAACTTCTAGTGTGAAAGTTTAATGTAAATATAATTGCATACAATTTTCAATGCACTATTAATTATTTTCTTTTAACATGTTGCCACACTTCATGGTTTAGTATTGATACATCATACTACTTACTATGTTTGAAATCATCTTCATTTTGATTAGCGAGTAATGAATTAAGGCCTCTCAATAAGTGAACAATTTATGGTGTTAGTACATTATGTAATCAATAATTTTGTGGCCGATGCTCCCCATGACACAAACCTACAGATATGTATTGCTCCCCATGACACAAACCGACAAATACGTATTATTTCAAGAATTAAACAATCATAAAAAATAATATATTAGAATAATCTAACATGTGCATTCCACACTTGAACTGTTTTGATCACGAGGGTTGCAAGGAATAGGAAGGAAGTGAAATTTTGATAAATTTGTGAAATACGAGGATTAGGGGACTACAGTCCTTAATTAGATAGATTTCTTATTTAGGATTTTATTTTCTCTTGTTTTAGGAAAGCCGTTTTCCTAGATGGTCAGGTTATTTTATTTATATTTCAGATTGTTAATTACAAACAATAAATTATAAATAATATAGTATATGGCGGGGCGGGTGGGTATTATGACGGGTAGAGAATATATATCCATACCCTACCCTACGCATGGAGGGTTTTGAAAATGCAAACCCATACCCTCCTCTACCCTTAAAAATACCCTACCCTAACGGGTAGGGTCGGGTGGATATCCACCGGGTTGGATCGAAATTGCCATCCCTAGATCCGTCGGAAGAGCATAAAAGGGCTTGTGCTTTGATGAACTAGAGTTCATCATTGTTTGTGTAATTGTTAGACCTTATCCGTGTCTAGTAGTCTAGGAAAGAGAGTAGTGTATGTGAAGGAGCTTACTTGAAAACACTTAGGTGGCTAGTTAATACACAATAAAGTTACATATGTGGTAGTAAAAGATAAAATGTCACCTATTCTCGGTTAGGCACCAAGTCATATCGGCGATGTGATACGTTCATAAAAAGGTGAACAACACTACTGGATTAAAAGGCTGAAGGGTAGTGGAGGAAATTTATCGAATGTATATGCATACCAGGGAGATCCCGGGACTATCGGTGCTATTCACCATAGTTGGCAAGTATATCTCGTGATGGATACACATAATGCACAGTGCCCTTGAGTGATGACGTAACCAAGATAAGTTAAGCTAGAAACGTATAGTCATGACATGTTGATGGACATGGAGTGAACCCTAGATTGAGTCGATCTCTCATAAAGTTAACATAATAATAATGAAAAGAACCTTTTGTTGTAGAACTTAGTTATTCATTAGCTTCTCACTTTTACTAAGTACTTTGTACTTACCTCCTTTGCATTTTATTGTGTATGCATTGTGGGGTGAGAAGACGAACAGGTTGACCAAGGGTAGATGGCGACTTCTGATGACATTTATGCATTGAAGATGTTTCTACTTTGTTTTCCTTGTAGAGGTTGTACTAGATTAAGTAGTATTTATTCTCAGATTTGTTGTATTTTCTTTTAAGGTCCTTGTAGGACAAGTTTTTTTTTCCTTTGAGACATCGTACGTTGTAAAGTTATTCCGTTGTTGTAAGTTACCTCTTTCTATCTTAAGAATGATTGTATCTATTCTTAGTAGCATTTATATTTTTACCCGAGTCTTTTTAGCTTCCGTTTGCTGTTATTTGATATGACAACGTAGAGGCTTGTGTATAATATTAAATTTATTTAATGCTATACGCGCCGAACGTTTCTCTTCCGGATAAGGGCTCGATATCCGGGAGCGGGGTGTTACAGTTACTGTTGGTATCAGAGAGAAGCGTCCTTGTTGTCTAGGCTTCCCTTGCACTAAGATAAGATTTCTTTCGACCTTTTAGAACCTCTATAAGCTCCCTTGATATTGGTGGTATATCCTCGTAAGACTAAGAATCCTTAAATCGTGGTTGGGTTGCATTATGACCAAGTTAAGAGTCTTCTTAGACGAAGGTTAAGCCGAGTTCTCGGGTTTTGGTCCTCCTAGGATCTTTAGTAGAAACTCTTTCTTCTTTTGAAGTTTCCAAACCGTAACATGTCACATAGGAATAAGTGAAACCCCTTCAAGTAAAGCTTTGGGATCGGAGTCTTAGGCTTACACCCTTAAGTTGAGGACCTCTTGGTTGATTTCCTTTTTCCTTACCTTCTCGTTGAAATCTCTTCACTTTCTTTTACACCTCGAAAATCTAAGCCTACTTTTGGTTTGGCCTAAATTTATAGAGAATTATATTTGACTCAACTCTACAAGTCCTCTTCTTTCTCTTGTCACTATTGCTTGGTTTGTGTTAACCAAAATTTTCTTTGACCTTGCTTTGCTCGAGATGGGTTCCACACGAACTCCATATGAAATTCTATTCTTTTCAAGTGCTTCTTACTCGTTTAAATTATTAGTGTTAAAAGTTTCTTACTTTGGCACATAGTTTTCATCATCCTCGTGTTTGGCGTTATCCAACATGAGTGAATGCTTTTGTTCCCATGTTTTCCCTTTAACATAAAACTGTTTTCCCCTGCTCCAAAAATTCTGAAAATTTTCAGTTACTTAGATTACTGTCTTATCTACAATTTATCTTTTTTTTTTTTTTTTGCTTAAAGCCCCCGGTGTCCGGAACCCACTGGTCCGACTAATCCGGAGTCAGTCCTTGTTGTGCCTGCAGAGTCTGACTCTTACTCAGGGGTTGGGACTTGGCCAAGAGCTCTTTAAACATTGGCGCCACTAAGGAGAATCGAACCTGCGACCTCCCGGGCATTCTCAAGCCACTCACCACTTGAGCCAAGCTACTTGGTTTACAATTTATCTTTTTAGATTGACTTGATATTCGTTCTGGATTGTTCACAAAATCCATGTGAATGCTGGACACTCTGTCCAGAAAATCTGCAACAGCACTTAGACTTATTCTTCTGTTTTGAACAGGTCGGACACCTTCAAATGACCTGAATATTTTCTATGTTGCAGAAAACATTTTTATCTACAACTTTACTTTTCAAATCAAATTCAAATTCCTTTTATTTTGACCACAATCTGTGATTCAAGTCGGTGTTTACCAATCTGAAAATTCTGCAGCTTGTGCATTCGGTAGAATTAATTGTTTTTGACCAACTTTTTATCATTCAAAAATTCTAATAATTTTATATCACCTGGTAAACCCCAATATCTAAATCTTTTCTCTTTGGCTCGTGCTCAAATTCCTTTTCGTTTGGGCTGTACAAATTGATAATGTCAGGTCCGGAGTAAATTTCCTACACGGCAGCCAAAAAGGGATCCTCACCTCTTTGACTCAAGGTTTGGGCTAAGAGAGTAGTAAGTTATGATTGTTATGTCTTAGAAGGTTTTCCGAAGTGATCTTTCCCCAGGATAGGTCTCTTTGTAGGATGTCGGTAAAGTTAACATTGTTGTTTCTTTTGCAGTTATAAACAAGAATCAAGATGCGATCTTTCAGTATGCCATGATTGAAGTTCAAACTTTTATGCCCTTTTTTGATCCTACCTTTCTGGTAATTTATTCTCATGTAATCCATCACTTGAGATATTTAAGCTCAACAAATCCCCTTCACGTTGTCATAAATTATCTCGGGAACATATCTCCATAAGCCTTTCTCTCGGAACAGGAACACACCTTTCAAATCAAGGAACAAGTTCTCTCTAACTCTACATTGTTGCACTCCCATTCTTCCTTTCAAGTACAGATTTTACTGAACCTTTTAATGTCAGAATATTCTTTTTCCTTGTGTTTATTCTCAGCTTCCCTTCTAAGGGTAGTGTTGATTTTGTAATCTTTTCATCTAATGCTACTTGTTCTTTCAAGGTATACATCTCATCTTCTTACCAGTCGGACCTTTAATCCTACCTTGACATCCATCTTCAGTTACTTACCTTTAACCTTCTAGCAATTTATTCTAAACCAGTTACTAGCAGAAGGTAGTTTATCCAAGGTGCCTTCCAAACCTATCTAGCCAGCCAACTTTTGAATTTCTAAACTTCTGATCTCCAATTCAGATTAATGCACCTTGTACCTTTTCAGTTTTAAATCTCTTTCGGGCCATTTAGAGCATTAACCGCCAGACACACCTTTGACATTCCCTGTTCTGTCTTCGCATTTCTATTACAATTTTGTTACACCGGTTGAAATGTCCATTTTGTTTTAATCTTTTCATTCCCACAAGAGGAATGACCTTGAGCAGTTATTCCTTGACAATGTACTGTTCCCCTCAAGTAGTGCAACCTTGAAACTTTGAATTGGATCCTCAATGATCTTTCACACTTCCCTTGAAAGTTTGGATTAATTCCTTGAAATCAAGTTTTACCCGAAAATTTTAAGTGTATTTCCCCTTCATTTGAAAGCTTGTTTACCTCTTACTTATTCAAACCTTTGATTTTCTTTCACAATACCTGGAGGAAATTTATTTTCCCCTTACAATATGGAATTAACCTCTCATTGACTAATTCAAACTTTGACACTCATTGCCAAGTTTTATTTCACTTTGAGAAACCTTTTGATGCACTCGTATTACCCTCTCCTTGAATTCTCAGTTTATTAGTCTTTCAGGTGCTCGACCTTTTGCACTCTTGATTTGTCTTCTGTTGTGGGGTGGTTCCCCTACATCATTTACACAAATTGAGAACCTTCTTAATTCGCCAACAATCATTTTATTTATCGAATCATTTACGATTAAGGTCACTTATCGGACGTTCCCAAGTCCAATATTCTTTTCCTCCTTCTATAACTGTTTCGAGCCCAACATATAATATTTTCCTTAACATCCCTTCTTTTCATGGGCTTATGCAAAAGCTCATTACCCTCCTTTCAAACGGTCTGAGTTCCTCTGTAGACCACCGTAACTCGTGAAATTCCACTTTCATAAATGAATTCCATCTGCAAGATAATCCTTTTGTGTTCCATTTTATGGTACCACGCTCATCCCTCGATCTTGGACAAATTTCTTACTTCCATCAACCCGAAATCATTGTGTTTTGTTGGTAACCCCTGTGACCTCCCTCGTTTTGCGAACTTATTGTCTCTTCTTCAGCTTACCAATTTGACATGCCCATGGTACTCAACTGGTTACTTTTCAACTTTATTTATTTTTTTCCAAGATTGGCATAAGGATTTGAGCAAACCGTCAGAGAGAAAGATTTGAAAAAATCTGCATCTCTCCTTCCCGAGAAGTTTTAGAAACCCTACAGCCGGAATCCTTGCAGTTTGTTAGCAAACCTTTGTTGCAGTGATAGAGGTTGAGATCAAAAGAAGTCAAGTGGGCAAGTGTGGATCAGTTGGGAAGCTCAAGCACTCAGAACTTGTGTCAGCAGAAGCAAGTAAAGTGTGTTGTACCATTGATTGCAGGAGTTGAATGATAAGATTGAAGTGAGTGGCCAGAACCGAAGTGGCCAGTGGTCACAGATAGATGAAGATGGCAACACTCAGCATCATAATCGTCTTTGCTAATGTGTAAGGTTTGAGGAAGAAAGCGAAGAATGCCAGTTTCTGGGATGAAGTGGAGCGATAACAGATTACGAGACCATAATTGGTACAGCAAGCCAACGATAAGATTGAAGTGGATCGTCGTAACCTCGAGATGGCTCAATACAGGTAAGAGAGTTGGGAAGATGGAAGAAGAAGACTGTTAGAGTTTGAAGTCAAAGATAAAGTGTTTCTAAAGACGTCCGTCTTGTGCCAGTGATGAACTAATGCTTAACCAATGTTGATGTGGAAGCAAGCGTGGACCTCATAGTACTTGAAGAGATCTTCATGTATGCAGAAGAAACAAGTGCACTTTGGAGTGGTGGATAAAGAAAGTCAAGGAAGAAGACGTACAACTAGGCTTGGTTCAATAAAGCAGACACACAATGGCAAAGACGACATGAGAGTTAGAAAACGAGACGTTTTGCAAGTCCAGGGTTCAAGTACTTCTCAGTTACATTCGAGTTTCGGGGACGAAACTCCTCTTAAGGGGGGAGAAATGTAACATCTTGACTTTTCAGAAAGGGTAGAGTAGTTGGGTAATCTCACTATGACCTAATTATTATTTATCCTTTTGATTTCATTAAAAAGGATTTAAATAAAAGATTTTGGGATATTAATCATAAGGAATAAAGGGATTTAGTCATCTAATTAATGGATTTGATTAATGGCTTTAAAAAAAATCCCAAGTTTTTCCCCATAACACACACACGCATAATCTGGAGAAAAAAAAGAGAAGAGGAACGGCAATGAATGCAACACAAGTTTCAGAAAAAAGGGAGAATGCAATCTCCAATCGCATGGCCAATCCGTTCATCTGTTCAAGATGCTGCAGGAGAGAAAAGTGATCACCGCGACAAGACGCAACTTTGGAAAATAAAATATCCTTATTCCGTAAGTTTTCAGTTTAACCCTAGTTTTTCGTAATCGTCGAGTTCGTTTCTTCAAAAATTCGTATCTTTTAATCCGTAGCTCTGTTTTTCAGCCTTGAGTAGTCAAAACGATCGTCCTGGAGCGTAGATCATTCTAAAAATAGGTTCACAGCAGGTAATATTAAGTTTTACACACTTTTTCAATTCAGGATTTTCAAGAAATATAGGATTTTTAGGTTTACTTGTTGTTTAATTAGGTTACAAGTTGAAGGCTAAGAAGTTCAGCATTTTCTTGAAGGTTTTGGATCAGTTTTGCTGGAAATTAAGGTAAGAGGCTCTTCCTAATGAGTAATTATAGTTTTATAATGATAGGTTGAGTTCCGGTGATATTTTGTGTTGTTTAGTGATAGAATTCATGCTAAGTTGTAATTAATGAGATGTGATATTTTTGGTATATTTGAGTTGAGTTCTACTATTTTTTTCTGAGTAATTTGTTGATAAACATGTTTGGTATGGGTTAGGAATCGATTAAGTGTAGAAAAAAAATCGTGTTTTAGGGTTTTTCTATGCTGAATGCGCACGCATTCAGGAATCAGGATGGTTCAGGCTTCTCCCAGTAAGTGCAATGCGCACGCATTCCCCAGCATATGTATTGGTTGAGCAGAAAGTTTCAGCAAGTTGTTGATCAAGGAATGCGCACGCATTGGCCCCCAATTTTGTGATAATTGTGTTTTAAGCTATGTAATACGTTCTAATTGTTATCCTTTGGTCTTATAATATTAATTAAACCTTAGCAAGCTTCGATTGAGCTTCCGATTCGTTTAGTTTCGGCACCGAATGTACTTTTAAAGGGAGTTGAAATTCGGATCCGTCGAAAGAGCATGAAAGAGCTTGTGCTTTGATGAACTAGAGTTCATCAATAACTGTGTAATTGTTAGGCCTTGTCTGTGTCTAGTGGTCTAGGAAAGAGAGTAGTGTATGTGAGGGAGCTTACTTGAAAATACTTAAGTGGCTAGTTAATACACAATAAAGTTACATATGTGGTAGTAAAAGATAAAACGTCACATATTCTCGGTTAGGCACCAAGTCATATCGGCGATGTGATACGTTCATAAAAAGGTGAACAATGCTACTGGCTCAAAAGGCTGAAGGGTAGTGGAGGAAATTCATCGAACGTGTATGCATACCGGGGAGATCCCGGGACTATCGGTGCTATTCACCGTAGTTGGCAAGTATATCTTGTGATGGATTCACATCATGCGTAGTGCCCTTAAGTGATGACGTAACCAAGATAAGTTAAGCTAGAAACATATAGTCATGACATTTTGATGGACATAGAGTGAACCCTAGATTGAGTCGATCTCTCATAAAGATAACATAATAATAATGAAAAAAACATTTTGTTGTAGAACTTAGTTATTCATTAGCTTCTCACGTTTACTAAGTACTTTGTATTTACCTCTTTTGCATTTTCTTTTGTATGCATTGTGGGGTGAGAAGACGAATAGGTTGATCAAGGGTAGATGGCGACTTCGGATGACGTTGATGCCTTGAAGATGTTTATACTTTGTTTTCCTTGTAGAAGTTGTACTATATTAAGTAGTAATTATTCTCAGATTTGTTGTATTTTCTTTTAAGGTCCTTGTAAGACAAGTGTTTTTTTTTTCCTTTGAGACATCGTACGTTGTAAAGTTATTCCGTTGTTGTAAGTTACCTCTTTCTATCTTTAGAATGATTGTATCTATTCTTAGTAGCATTTATATTTTTACCCGAATTTTTTTAGCATCCGTTTGCTTTTATTTGATACGACGACATAGAAGCTTGCGTATAATATTAGATTTATTTAATGCTATACGCGCCGAACGTTTCTCTTCCGGATAAGGGCTCGGTATCCGGGAGCGGGGCGTTACAAATTCACTATTGTTTATGTTACACCGTTACAATAGTGTTGACAGTTCTTCACAACTCCAAGTTGTTTCACAATCTGAGTAGCCTTTCCCTGACAGTCTTCAACTGATTCAGTGATTCTACTCTTTTTTTGGTTAAAATGTAAATTATATATTAACCAAAGGTATGTACAAGTACACCCTAAGAGTAGAAACAAACTGGGGTCATATTGTCCACAAATTGCAGCCAACAGAGCATATCCCATCCAAGTCAAAATAAAGGGGTCATAATAGTGCCTCTCCACATCTAAACCAAAAGACCAGATGCAAAGAAGCACTATAAGAGCATATCCCAAAGGGTGTTGCCTGAGGTTAGCCCAAAAAAGCTCAGGCAAAGCAAAAAAACAGCATGTATACACCAAAGCAAAAACAGCTGCACTTCTAAACTAACTATACGGGGGAGTTAGCTAAAATAAAGTTTTGTCGATAGTCAACATACCCGAATCAAAATATCCCCACACCAAGCAGGGGAAAGATGTCAGACATCACTCCCCACTAGCACAAACTTAGCAACAGTGTGGACGGACCAAATCAATTCAAGGGCCGAAGCCCACAAGGCAGCTGACAAATCACAAAAGAAATGGGGGCACCCCAACAATCCAACGAATGTACAAAAGTAAAGTAGCGGCATGCTACTACTCCACCATCCCCAGACCCAATCAACAAAATGGAGGGGAGAAAACACTAATCTAATCAGGGGGATACAATGCATGTAGAATGTAAAAAACATGAGTTTTGATGTTTCTGATCACAGCAACCTCATTGATACTCGAGCCTTCCATGATTCTTCTGTTCCTTAGATTCCAGATGTAGTAACAAGTAGCAGCCACCACCAATCTCCTAGATCTGGACTTCAAACTTGAGCCTCTTGCTTCTCTCTTGAGCCACTTAAGGGCACTACAAATGGAAGTCATCTGCCTGTGCAACCCCAGCCAAGATCTCATCTCATCCCAAATCTTCTTAGTTACCCTGCATTGGAAAAAAAGGTGGTAAACAGATTCAGGGGCTGAATCACAGAGGGCACAAGTGAGGTCTTCCAAGTAAAACAGCCTGTCTTTGGTCAAAAGCTTCCCAATTGTTGCAAGCCAGAGGATGACACAATGTTTGGGTATGGCCCAGCTGTTCCACACCACACTACTTCACCAAACCTTGCTGCCTTGGGGTCTGAAAAAATCATAAGCTGCACCAGTACTGATTTTTCTACTAGTTCTCCATTTATTTAGCAAGCAAACAGCTCCACCTTCAGTGCCCACACCATTAACCATCAAGTCTCTGATATTCAGAATTGCCTTCATCAAATGGGAGACTCTTCTAGTAGGAGCATAAGACCACACAGTAGCACCTTTGAAATAGAAGTGATGAATCCACTTTACCCACAGGGACTCCTTCTCAGAATGCAGATTCCACAGATTCCTAGTCAAGAGAGCAAGGTTCCTAGCCTTTATGTTAAAGAGGCCCAGACCACCTTCATCCTTGGGTAAACACACTTGATTCCAGGGGACAAGGGGCCTTCTCTTGGAGTCTGAAGCACCCCCCCAAAGGAACTTCATACACATTTCATCCAGTTTCTTAGCCACCTCACTGATAATAGGGAAGATCCCCATCCAAAAGCACAGGACACCCTGTATTACAGATCTAACCAGTTCCAACCTGCCAGCATAAGAAAGTGTAGAGCCTTGCCACTTGCCAAAGTATTCAGTCAATTTTGAAAAAAGAGGGCCATAGTCTGCCACCAGTAGCTTGGAAGGAGCCAGAGGGATACCCAAATATCTTAAGGGCATTTCACCTTCAGACATACCAAAAATCAGCAGCAGTTCTTCCTTTAAAGTATCATTGGTCCCAGCAAAATAAATACCAGATTTACTAAGATTAGCCAGAAGACCAGAACATTCCCCAAAATGGTGCAGGCACTCCATAAGTAATCCCAAAGAAGTAGGATCAGCCTTGGAAAAAAGCATAAGATCATCTGCAAAGGCCAAATGAGTAATACCAAGCTCCTTACAGTTGTGATGGTGTCTGAAAGCAGGATTCTTGCCCAAAACAGTCAGCTGTCTAGAAAGATATTCCATGCCAATCACAAAAAGAAAGGGTGAGAGAGGATCACCCTGTCTCAATCCTCTTTTTCCCTTAAAGAACCCCTGCATATCCCCATTGATGGAAATGGAGAAAGAAGGAGTAGTAATGCAAGCCATAATCCACTGAATAAATCTGGAAGGAAAGCCAAGTTGTTCCAGCATAATCTTCAAGAACCCCCAGTGTATAGAGTCAAAAGCTTTCTTGATATCAACTTTGATCATGCATTTTGGTGTAGTTCTTGTGATATTGTACTGTCTAAGAAGCTCCTGACATAGAAAAACATTATCCAACATGCTCCTTTCCTGTACAAACCCAGTCTGAGCCTCATTAACAATAAGAGGCAGCACCTTGGCTAGTCTAGCAGCAAGTATCTTAGAAATAATTTTATAAACCACATTGCAACAAGAAATAGGCCTGTAGTCCTTCACTTCAGATGCATGAGAGCTTTTTGGCACCAAAGCAATCACAGCATGATTGAGCTGTTTTAGAAGAGTACCATGCCTAAAGAATTCCAACACAGCAGCATTAACATCAGTCCCAATTATGTTCCAGGCTTTCTTGAAAAACCCCACTGAATAACCATCAGGTCCAGGAGCTTTGTTATCATCCATACTGAATACCACCTGTTTAATATCCTCCACAGTGACCTCAGAAACAAGGTCTTCAAGACAATCAACAGGGAGAATAGGGCCCTCAGATAGTACAACAGGGTCAATAGGAGAACAAACAGTAGCATTACCCAGCAAACCAGTAAAAAAATCCAGAAAAGCATCAGAAACTTGTGAATAAGAAGAAGTAAAGGTACCATCATCATATTGAACAGTGCTGATGTGGTTCCTGGCCCTGTTGCTCTTAATCAAAGAGTGAAAGAATCCGGTGCTCCTGTCACTATTAGCCAAAAAATGCCCTTTAGCCTTCTGAGATAGGAAGCTTCTTTCAGCATCCACCAAGAATTGACATTTCTTTCTTTTTTCATCAGCAATTCCAGCCAGAATTTGGTTCCCAGGATCAGCAAGGTGAAGAGATTGGGCCTGCTCAAGATCAGACAGAGAAGCAGCTGCTTTAGTGGAAATATGACTGAAGTGTTTCTTATTTAACTCCTTCAAAGGTCCTTTCAGAGCCTTCAACTTTTTACATAATCTGAACATAGCAGTACCAGGCACAAAGGTGCTCCAAACATCCTGCACAGTTCATTTCTTCGGCAGGCCCTTCAACGGCTATCACCCAATTTGCAGTTCCATAACAAATGAACTCTGTGTCAAGTGCTTCAGTCTTTAAAGCCTGCAGATCTTCACTGATTAAATATCCCTTTCGAGATTTGCAAGACTTGAACCAAATTTGTTCAAGAGAATTCACGCCCAGACATGTTGTAATTCTATTAAGCTCCATAAGATTTCTGAGACTTGATTTTTTTCTAGATAAGGCTTCTAAAATCAGAATTTGGGATTTCTAATGACCAAAAATAAATTTCAAAAATAAAAATGACCAAAATTTATGCCTTTTTGCCTTGTGTGTTCTTATTGTTTTATTCCATGATCAAGTTTTCTATTTATAGCCTTGATTCCTTGATTTGAATTCACAATTCAAATTTCTCGTCCGTTGGTATTGAATTCACCAAGATTAGTTCATTTGATCTTTCTTGATTTGATTCTCCGATTTTCGCGATCTTTGTCTCTAATTTAATTTGCCCAACGTCTATCCTTGATTTGCGTCCAGGAATTTCTATGATTTAAATGTAATGATGTTCCTTAATTCATCACGTTTTTTTTTTATGTTTGTCCATCAATGAACTGATTATAATCCTTGTCAGCTGTATATGATTTACTCGGTTGAATGGTAGTCCGATGACTATTTCCTGAGCTGAAAGATCATTTGTTCATTCACCTTTAGTCTGCCGATATGATTTTCTTATCTCTGAACCTTAAGTTGGGTGAGGTCGGAGAACACCATATTTAATAAAAGTCTTTCATCACATATTTTATCATAATTGGGTCTATTCAAAGTCATCACAGACTTCTTTGATTATAAACTTGTCCATAAGTCTTCGATACTGAGTCTAGTTCCTTAGCCTTCTACTCGGCTGGCTCTTGATCTCGTCGATACTTCACTAACTGACCTATCAGACTACTATTACAGTGCCTAGTCTGATTAACCTATACAATATGAGACTTCTAGTAAGCCTATACATATGATCATTTGTAGACTCAATCAGGCTTCTATAACAGCTGGACAAACCATCAACAAAACTAAATTATTCCTTACATTAAGCACTTTTCAGACTTTGTCGGTGTATGTATTTTTAGAATTCAGCTCTGATGGCTTCTCGTCTAATCCTTTGATCAGTTGTGTTGCTTCCATAGTTATCAAAACATGACTGGACCGGCAGTCGAACCGGTAAAATAGGTAACCTAAACATGGAACTGGTCCGGTTCAATCATTGGACCGTTTAAGGAGCTCGACCGCTAAAACCGCCGCTTCACATGGTAAACCGTGACCCGGTCGGTTATTGGTCTAACCGGTGAATTTTTTTTTTGAATAAATCGTTGGAATGTAACTTAAAATCAAAATACTTTCAATAATCACAGCAAAACGCAAAAGCCGTAATGTAACTCAACCCATTCAGCATACACTTCAAGCTTAGACAAAATTCCTGTTCTCTTATTTTCTATTCATTTTCAAGATCTATTTTGTATAATCATAGTATCAGTTACTTCATTCTTAATCCAGTTTTCTTCTTTTTCTCTATGTTGTTATTCCTTCTTTTTTCGTTGGATAACTTGTGAAAACTAAAAAGTTACGGCTTTTCAACTTTTTTTTCTATGAATTTGATACTGGTTGGAAAATTGAGGACTAGTATGGTTATGTTATTTTACAATCTACAAAGTTTACAAATTAGATATCTTATTCTAAACTTTTGTGGGTTGATAGTGTTTCTTTAATTTACGTATTTTATTTGTATCTTGTTTGTGATTTGAAAGTTGCAATATTTTGAAAATGATTTTGGATGTCATATTATATATTTTTCTTATGTCTTGAATATATTATTATATTATTTACTTATACTTAGTGACCCACCGGTTGAACCAGTGATCCGGTGACCCGATGTCTTTTCCGGTTGAATGTGTGGTCTGGTAATGATAACAATGGTTGTTTCATGTCAGGTCATCTCAGATGATCTTCTCAGCTTATGCTGATCTTCTCGTCTCATCCGACAAGTTTTTGTTGTCGGACGCGTCTGTAATATTTTATTATATTGTTAGTTACCGCTGTTCTCTTTTCAACGGTAACTTTGTTTGAGTGACATTTGTTGTCATTTCCTCATCCTAGCCGTTGCCCTTTCTATAGATAAGTAATTTGATACACATTTTGTAATATTCAAGGGCAGACGTGTCATTTTGCGAAAACGAAATATTGGGTTCGGTTCCTTTTATTAGGAGTTTAATAATTTGAGTATTTATGTATATATTTTCGAGATATATATGTAAATATTTAAGGAAGAAAATCTGGATTAATAAGGGTGATTAAGGAAAATCAGTGCAATTAGGTAATATTGGGATTTTTCCTATTTAAGGAAAAATCAACCTAATCAGCCCCTTAAAGTTTTAATCAGATTTTTCCACCTCCAAATTGTTTTTCATCAATTGCTAAGTCGATTCTTGACGGTTTTCAGATCAGAGTCGAGCACCGGAATCGTTGTGAAGAGAGCAACGTTGTGACATAAAAAAGTTGAAGCCTTGATAATGTATGATTAAACCCTAGCTTTGTCCTTCTTCGAGTTTGATGGATTCAAACTCATCAATTCGTAGTTTTTGTCATTTAGAAGCGTGTGATTGAATCTAATCTAAGTTTGGATTTATCACACATGTTTTCCTGCAGAAAAGGATCAGTTTTGTTGCTGTTTTATGTGGTTTGGAGTTGGAATTTGCTGCTTAAAAGGTAAGAGGCTCTTCCTACAATTCCAATTATTGTTATTGAGGTTTAGATCAAGATTTATGATGCGTAGATGCAAGAAAGTTGTGCTTTTTCGTTGATCAAAGGATCATAGATGTTTAAATTTGTTTTCTACGTGTTACTGTGCTGAAAACGAGGTTAATTAGGTTAGAAACGATTCAGAAATCGAGTTGTAAAGATTTAGCATTTTGGGGAAAACCCAGTCGGACGGGCGTCTGAGACACTAGTAACTCGGACGGGCGTCTGCATTAGGCAGACGGGCGTTTGAGGTCAGACTTTTGATTCAGGATGTAGCTGTTTTTGACGGACGGGCGTCTGAGGTTAGTGGACGGGCGTTTGGTTACGGACGGGCGTCCATAGGGTTTCAAACGGGCGTTTGGCCTGTTTTACCTTGTTTTCACTATTCTAGCATCTTAGTTTGGTTTTTGGCTTCATAATTGTGTTTTCACTGTTTTAAACCATTAATCATGATATGTTAACATTAATTAAGTTGAACAAGCTCCGATTGAGTTTCTGATTCGTTCAGTTAAAACACCGAATGTACTCTTAAAGGGAGTTGAAGTTCGGATCCGTCGGAAGGGCATGAAAGGGCTTGTGCTTTGATGAACTAGGGTTCATCAATGTCTGTGTAATTGATAGGATGTGATGTCTAGTTGTCTAAGTGAGGGAGTAGAGTTGATAAGGTGAGTATTATTCTGAAATCACTTAGGTGACTAGTTAATTCACACTAATAATTACATAAGTGTAGTAAAAGCTAAAACGTCATCTATTCTTGGTTAGGCACTGATTCAAATCGGCGATGTGATACGTTCATAAAAGGTGGACAACGCTACTGGCTCAAAAGGCTGAAGGGTAGTGAAGTAAATCCATCGAACGTATATGCATACCGGGGAGATCCCGGGACTACCGGTGCTAATCACCGTAGTTGGTAAGTATATCTCGTGGTGGAATTTTCACCATGCATTGTGTCCTTGAGTAATGATGTAACACAGATAATCTGAGCTAGAAACGTATAGTCATGACGTGTCGATGGGCATGGAATGAACCCTAAATTGAGTCGGTCTCACTAAGATGACATCTTTAATAATAACCTTAATTGAATAGTAGCTTCTACTTCTTACTTTGTACAAATGTACTTACCTCAAATGCATGTTTATTTATGTGTTTGGGGGAGAGAATACGAACAGGTTAGTGAAGATTTCGAGGAGGACTTTGATGACGACGTTTGAGGACGCCGGAGTTGAAGACCTTGTTTATTATTCTTTTATTTACGTTTATTTCCCAGTTCTGGATTATTGTTGGAACCTGTAGTTCCCTTTTAGTTTTTGAGATTCGTACTTTTGGATTCGTTTGGTTTCCGATGTAATAAGTATTACATTCTGTTCTATCTTTAGTATTTCTATTCTTGGCTATTTGAAAAAAATTACCCGAGTCTCTCTTAGCTTACGTTTCCTTTTATTTGATACGACGTAGTAGAGGATTACGTGTAATATTATTTATTTAATATTATGCGTGCCGAACGTTTCGATTTCCGGATAAGGACTCGGTGTCCGGGAACGGGGCGTTACACATTTCAACGCTTAAGTGAATTTTATTATTGAAATTATTATCAACTTATTTGTTCTTGAAATCTTACATGGTATTAGAGAGTTAAACTTGATCCTTTTGAATATGTCGGATTCCACTGCTATGAGCACCAAATCAGAATCCATCTCCAATGATAATCATGACCAAACAGGAGATTTGCAGCAAATTCAAGCTGTTTATCAGCTGAATAACAAGAATTATTTAAAATGGTCGCAGTTTGTTCAAACATTCCTTCAAGCGAAGCAAGATTGAGTAATTTAATCGGCTCCAGGCCTACCATGAAACCTAAGTATTCTGCTTGGAATGAAAGTTATTCTATAGTCATGTCATGTCTATGGAACTCAATGATGCCAAAAAAATAGTGATACATGTATGTTCTTGGGATCACCAAGGAAATATGGGAAGCTATTTGTCAAATATACTCAAAAATCAACGATGCTACCAAGATTTATGGATTGAAGACTAAGATTGCAACTGAAAAACAGGTATCCAAGAATATCACTAAGTATTTCGGGAAACTCAAAGACTTTGGCGGGAACTTGATCACTATTAGTGCATCATGTTAAATGACAATGAAGATACTATCATCGTTAAAAAGATCCTTGAAATGATAGGATTTACTCATTCATTGCTGAATTAAACCTAGAATTTGATGCTGTTAGAATTCAAACATAAACTGTGTCTTCAAATCATTCCATGGCAGATCAATCTATGCTCCCTGACAACCCATAACAGACGTCATGTTGGTGAACCATGACTTAGCTTCACTTTGCATAGAGGGCATGATGACACGCACCTTACGATTCATTGAAATGAACATAGCTTGAAGATATGTAACCATAAGCTTGAACCACTCATCAACCTTTTGAGCATCAAGATCTCTCTTGAAGAATTATGTCCCCCGACTTCTTAATATTAGGGAACCGACATGCTCGGTCACCTAGTTGTGGTTGGGGTTGTGGCGGATGAGGTGCAACCGGCTGAGCTTGCATATGATCTAGCTGAGCCTGCATAAGAGCATGTGTCTGATCATGTTGCTGAATGAGGGTCAGCAAAGCGACGGTGAGAGCATCTTCTTGTGCCCCTAGAATTTCCACCATATGAGGGACAAACGGTGGTGAATGGGGTGGAGCGGATCCCTGAGGCATAGAAGTTGTGGCTTCCTGAGGGTGTAATGGTTAAAGGAACTGATTCGTTCGGGGGAGGAATCCCAAACGTCTGGCCATGGCTCTGGTTTCCACTAGTCGAGCCTTCCTCATAGGTAGAGTTACGAGTGGTCACCAATTGAAAAAAGAAAGAACACCTAAGATTAGATACAAAACGAGTCTAGGAAATATCAAACTTAACTCTAAAGATCATATCCTAACAAGAATAAACGCCCGATCACATGAACCTTGCGCTTTGAGACAAACTGTAATGACCAAACCATAGGCAAGGTGAAAATGGTAACTGGCCGTTCGGCATGTGCACATCTCTTGATCATCCAAAGAGTATAAAAATAAAAGAATTAAATATATCATAATGCGTAGAAAGTCAAACAAGTAAATAATACAGAACTGAACGGATGGAACAGTATTAAGAACCCAAGACCCAACACTATCGTTGGAACAGTGGCCAAGTCGTACCGTCGGTTGAATTATGTATTATATTACAGATACATCTACCACTCCAAAGACAAAGGATACTCCAAATATTCCATAATAAATCCCAAATTTATTCCATTTTTGAATTCCACTTGCAAAAGGAACTACAACAAAATAACTACTTATAATTCAAAGGAAAGAAATTGTAAAGACGTAAATGTCGATCATACTGCAGGTGCTCAACCCAAAAAATAAAATAATGTAAGGGTACAATGTATCAAGCTGAAAATTAATTGAACTCCTATAACATGGTAAACTAAGTGGCGTAGTAATCGCTCTCTTCGAACGGTTCTTCTCCTGTCTCCTCGGATTCTACAAAATCCTCATCTGAAAATATTAAGTAAGGGGTGAGCACGACGGCCCAATAAGAATATATAATTAAAAGAGAACTATGGTATTGTCTGGATAATACACTAACGGTTCTTTATTAATACAAGTATACTTTCAAAATAACATATTTCTAATTACCATAATTATCAGACTTATTGTGTCATATTTACCATATCATACTTATCATACCGTTAGGTATTTCAATACTTATCTTACCATACATTCATTACCATCCATAATTTTCGTATTCCCATTGTCATAATTAGATTACCGTATGTAACGTGATGTACATGGAGTAGTGTATCCGATGAATCAAGGGTATTACGCCTTTGTATAGACCACAAAGGAGGGTCCTTAAAATATACCATGGTTACACCAATGATCCAAATAATAAATATAATTATGAATATAAACATTAATATACTAGGTTACACCCTAGTCCCAATAATAAATTAAAAATCTAACCGGTCTGCGATTACCATACTCAATTAGACCCGCGGGTGGGAACTTATAACCGGCCCAACATCCACCCGAATTTACACAACCACTGGGTGTGGACACGTTATGGATGTTGAGGATTCTCGAGAACTCATAGCTAATATAAAAGGATGTCAATACCTAACCATGACCTATCTAACATGCGTAATGCATATGAACTAACATGCATATAATATTTCTACATGACATAAAATAAAATAATAATCATAATAATAATAATAATTAATTCGTAATATAATAATTCATGTTGACTGAACCTTACACGATAGTGTACTATGTACTAGACAGACAGTCGACCAGGACAAATCCGAAAACTGGAACCTCGGTCGTGGCTAAACACTCCCGGCTGCGGCTCGGGTCACGGTTCCCGATTTTCTCCGGCAATCGATCTACTTTTTCCAGTCAAGTATCAACTCGAAATTTATGCACATAATTAAATAATTTCTAGAACTAAATATAAATTACATCAATTAAAAATCATAAATTTAACATAACCCTTCAATTATATACATCTAATGAATATGAACTGCGATGCGATGCGATTTAGAAAAAAGCACGAAATATCTCCTAGAAAACGTCGAACAATGTGATTGTTGCTCCGGATCATTTTGATCAACACATGGATCGGTTTGATCAACACGTGGATCGTTTTGATCAACACGTGGTTGATCAAATCGTGATTTGTTCATTAATTGAATCAAAAAAGGGGATACGAACTGATGACCAGACCACTTTTTTTTCCTTTATCTTTTTCTTCATTGTTTCGGCTGACCCCCTCTTTAGCAATTCACGTGAATTGCTTGGGTAAATGGTACGTGTATATATAGCACGGGCATTTTAGTGGCACCGCACGCGATTTAATCGGACATCATATCTCGTGTAAATTTTGAATTTGTTTTGGTCGAAATATCTTTTCAACCCCCTCAGAGTCGAAATTAAACACAAAACTCGACTCTAGAGGGGTTGAAAACAAATTACGACATCTATAAAGTCGAAATTTGCACGAGGTGTGGTGCCCGAGTAAATTGACCATGATGCCATTAACGGTGTCCATATAGTATTAGGATATTAGGTTTTTGGGTTTTCATTTATTTATCTTTTTTCTCTTTTTCTTTGTTCTGCTTTGGGTTTAATAAAAATACCCTAAAAGAATTAAATACCCTGAAATAAATTCTTGGCGTTTTACAATAATATAAGATATCACCCTTTATATAGCACATAAAACCTTCTGTCTTTTTTTCGGATACGAAAGATTTATATCACACACACGTTATGCCCCGAGCGGGGCTCGAACCCACGTCGCTTTGTCAGGGTATAACCTAGCAACCGCTAGGCCGCTGTACCTTGACTAAAACATTCCGTCCAAATAACTCTTTTATTATTTGTACTAATCCAATTCTCGACTCCTATTATGTTTAGGAGACTAAAACCTTCCGTCCAAATAACTTTATATTTAAATAATTATAAGTTCAACCGAGTAGTTTGCTTAAGTGGTAAGTGACTTAAGAATGCGTAATGACGATGATAGATACCGTCGACTGTATAACCGGGCCTAAATTACTTCTGGGACGACTTATCGAGAATTATCAGAATGGGGATGACGGTTTTGGGGGTGATTTAGACTGAGCTTGAGAGTCGGTTTCTCTTGCCTACGTATCCTATATATGTAATTGGAATCAAGTCTCTCGTAGTTCCTTAGGGTAGTTTATATATGGAGGCGTCTCGCCCCTTTTCTTGTTGGACAAGTATACGATTCTTAAACCCTAAGGATTATTACGTGTAAATCTTTTATATGTAAACTATAAGATCCGTGTCCTATAATCAAGGGATTCTTCCCTTCGATATTCAATCGTATAGGCACGTGTTTGTTTACCCTTATAAGGAAATAACCTGACGTCCTGCGTCAGGCTCCTCGGACTGTCTCGACCAGGCTTGCCCGACCACCATGACCGAGCCGCCCTGCGGCGGTCTGGTCGGGAAGAGCTAGAACAGACCTCCCACCTGGGGTAAGGCTTGATTAGCATGGGGCCTCTAGCCCTAATATTCTTTCATGTATTTATTACAAGGCCACTCTTTGAGTGACACGTGGCGAAGTCTACTCTGGCCATCATCATAAGCCCCCAGGTCTGACCAGACCCTGTTAGGGTCGGGTAGACCTGACCTAGAAAGGATGCAGCTATGTCTTTTCACATAGTCAAGGTTGGCCTTGCCACATGGCCGTGTTGTTGCCATTAGTTAGTTATGACAGGCACACAAAAC
Organism: Gentiana straminea; assembly: GCA_036785695.1. Lineage (NCBI taxonomy): Eukaryota > Viridiplantae > Streptophyta > Magnoliopsida > Gentianales > Gentianaceae > Gentiana > Gentiana straminea. The sequence goes on from JAVUPR010000265.1 coordinate 8,366,295, forward strand.
GAAGCATTTCTTTACACGTTATAATGATGTTTGGTATTCCCAATACCGTTTTTTAGGGTTTATAACCCCTAAGTCGTGTCACGTCTCTTCATTAAAACCCGACATTGAAGCGTCGGTTGCCATTCCAAATTTCAACTTCCTTGAGTCAAGTAAGCTTCTTGTGCTTTCTTCTTTTAATTTCTTTTATAGTTGATGAGTGAGCCAATTATCCTCAATGATAGTTCTATTGAGGCTTTGTTTGAATCTGAATCAGAAAATGAAAACTCCTCCTCTAAGGTTAATTCCGGGAACCCCGTTCCTCCACCGGCCGAAAACTCTGTTCCAAAACCTTTGATCAATCGCTGGGGCTTCGAACATTTGGTTTTAGCCCCCTGAATGATCCCACATATACCGGTCCTCCACGCTCCTCTGGTACTTCCAAAATTGTCTTGACCTTGAAAGCACACATGGCCCTAACATCCTAAGCTGCCTGCCACGGTATTGATACCAAATTAACAAAAAAGGACTTGACTTCCCTCTGTAAGAAGTACAACCTAGAAAACCCATTTTTAAACCCACAGTTCCTCGTCCCGGCATCTATGCCTACCAGGCTCCGGCCGGCTGATGTGCAATTTACAAGGAGCAACTACTTTGTGGCCTAAGGTTTCCATTTGCCCAGCCTTACTGGCTGTCTTAGCACATTACGGGTTGGGTCTGGCCTAGATTGTTCCGAATGGGATAAAGGCGATAGTTGGTTTCGCTATCTGGTGCTGGTGTGCCTGCATCCCTTTCACTGTCCAAATATTTCGACTCTTCTACCTATGCAAACATGTGCCAAATCAAGCTGGGTATTACTACTTTCCACGGCGAGGAGACTTTTACAAAGAGATCCAGTTCACCGAGAAGGGTGAATCTTCTTACAAGGGATGGAAATCCTGATTTTTCTTCATTTGCCCAGAGGTGGTAACCAACCTGGGTAGGTGGAAGTCAGCCAACCTGGGTAGCGATCCTCGACGCATAGATGTTGACAAGAAGCTGATAGAGAAATCCGGAAAAGCGGCGTCTATGTTGGTGCCAAGAAATTTTCCTCTGAGCTGATTGAATCGGCCTGACTGCCAACTGCTGGGCCTGACCCTTATAGTGAATTAACCAGGGCAGAGAATAGAACTCGTAGGACCTTTATTTTTGCTTTGTTTTTCACTGTCGAGTTTATGAAACGCTTGTACTAATTTTCTTGTGCCTTCCTTTTGACAGTGTCGTCTTTTGCTGAGTTGGTCGCCGATGTCGATGAGGAGGAGCAGGTTCCTGTTGGCTGTTGATGCCCATCCTGAACAGGATTCGGAGAGGACTGAGAGTACCGACCTGGGTGCTGCTCGATCAGCCAGGAACGTACTGAATCCAGAGAGGATTAGGATCCTGTCTGAACTTCCCGAGGATGCTCCGGCTTCTTCTTCTCGGCCCATTCCATTGGAGGTGGAGGATGTTGAGGAAGAAAAGGAAGGGAGAGAGGAGTTCCGGCTTCAGAAGGGGAAGCAAATAATGATTGTTGACACCCCACGGAGGGGTAAATCGAAGAAAAAGAAGATCGTCCATCGTCCTGTCGAGGAGGTTAAAGAGGTTGATCCGGAGGATGAGCCGCCAGTGGGCCAGGGGCTTCTAGCCGAGCTGTCTGACCAGGATCTAGCTACTGTGGTAAGTTGTCTTTTGGTGCCCTGACCTTATATGTCATGCACCTTTATTCTTTATCTAATTGGTTAACCTTTTCAGGGAGCCCAAATTGGTCAGGAATTTCTGCACAGACTCGCTGAGTCATCGTCCACCAAAGAGCTCAAAAAAATAGCATTGAGGAGCTGCAAGCGAGCCGGGAGAGGTAGAAAGAGTCTTCCTAGGCTAAGGACGAGGAGATAAAGGCATTAAAGAAACAGCTCGAGGAGGTCACGACTCGGTGTACAGCGGAACTGATGGATGTAGGATCTTAGATCTAAACGAGTTAGATCTACGCGCAGCGGATGGATCACGATTTATATACCACAATACATAAATAAAGGATTTAACTACTACAAGGGGGTTAAGATCATATTACCAATAGTGGGAAGAGAAGCCTTGATCTTCCAATGTGTTCTCCAAACGGTGGTTGGTGGACACCCTTCTTGATATGAGAACCTCCTTGATATGCAACACCAAGAAAAACTTGGAGTTTTTCTTCTTCTAAATACCCAAGACAAGAAAACAATTTTTTTCTCTCTTTTTACAAGTGTGGTGCGAAATTTGCCATGCCATTTACACTTGGAATAACTCTCCTTTTATAGGAGAGTAAATCCTTGGTCTCCAAGTTTTAATTTAAAAAATAATTAATTAAATAAAATAAAAGGATATTTTCCTTAATGACTAATTGTGACATGTATTGACCAATAGGAAATCAAATAACAAGTCATCCAACCAATCATATAACAAGAATATCTTTTATTTTCCATAACACAAGAAAATTATTTCTTGTACTAAATAGAGACATAAATGGTGCCACATTAGGGTTAAAAAGCCCACATAAAATGTCTTTTATGTGTATTATATTATTTAGCCCAACTAAATAATATCCATGCATATCAATTAATTAGCCCAGCCAATTAATTATCACTGAGTCCCAAATAAACAAGAATATCAGCCCGAATTATAGAAGCCACATTGGGGACCATGGACCTATAACTAGTAGCTTCAATAATTATTTATTCATCGAACAGAATAAGTACATTAATTATTAATTCCGGGATTACGCCACCATAAACCCGAAACTGAACTCTACCGATTATAGATGTATACTTATACTCAACCCATATAGTGAATAAGCATCCATTGATATAATCACTACATATGGACTAACCCTCCATAGACTGTCCATTCTGAGTGGGAAGTCTCCGTGAACCCGACTCGGAATATCTTATCATTATTTACCATTAACCCCCTAATTAGTTCACATATCTGACTAGTAGCTAATTAGTCTAAATATGAACTCGGCCGATCGTTCACTTTCTTAGGGCTAACAAATAAGGGGACTGTCTCTCTACTCCCCGCAGGAAGGAATGGATTCCATATCTGTGAAAATCAGAACTACTCACTCATCAGGAGATAGTGCCAATGAGAAGTGACTTGGAACACATATTTAAGTGAACCGTAACTAACACATCAAACACTATCCCGAGACAAGCAGCACCCTGTGATCACCTCAGGATTAAGGTTGATCCATATATGATCATCTAATGATTTAATAAGATTCGTCGATTACGGAATTATATCGAGAAATTCAGATTAAATCGGTCCAGTCCTATATGAATGTCATCATATATAAATGCCCCACGTAGGTACCCTCTACCGATAGTCCGGATAAGACTATCACACCCTAAGGTGTTCTGGGTGCATTATTGGTGTTTTAATCAAGAGACCTTAAACTCTGATTAAGTTCACCACGGACTAACAGTTTAAGTATATCACCACTAACTCAATCCTCACGTGCATGCCATACACTGAGTTAAGCGGTTACATACTGATATACTTAGGGTTTGCAGTAGTGTATTACTTACAAGCACAAAGCAAGTAATGAGGTGAGATAAATTCTGTCACCAAAAACAATTACACAAATTGTCTTTCGGGCACTATACCTAACAATCTCTCACTTGCACGAAATGACAAGTAATAATTGTTTTGGAGCACCCCATTCTCAATCTGCCTTCGACAAATACACTGCCGAGAACTCTGAGCTAGGGCAGGCTTTGGTTAAAGTTCAAGGTGAAAGGGATGCTCTGGAAGCCTCCATTCCTGCTCGGGACAACCAGGTTGTACACGAGTATAAATCTTCTGACCACCTTGCTCGAGCTCTGAAGGCTTTACTGAACCCAGTCATGCAGCATGGCTACACTCTTGGGGTTGATGAGGCGAAGGAGCAACGTGCCGAGCTAGTCTTCTCCCAGCTTCCGCATTATAAGAGCATGTACAAGGTGGGTGCAAGCCAGATCTATGACGACCACCTAAGAGAGTTTAAGGAAGGAGAGGACATCAGGGCCAAGTATGCTAAACGCCGACATGCCCCACGAAGCACTGAGCCGACTCCTTCTTCGACGGAGAAAAACCCTGATGGCCAGAATTGATTGCTCTTCTTTGTGCTGTTAAAATGCACTTCATTTATCTGAATTTTTGAAAAACTTGTATGTTTTCTGGATGTTAGTGGTACTCTGCTCATAGTACTTTTTTTCTTTTTGAAATTGATTGTGGTATGCAGCACTTATTTCTATTTTGAAATTGACTTTGGGATGGAGGACTTACCTGGCACCCCGTATATTCCCTCAGTATGGTGTACCTTGCTTAATGCAATGGATGGTATACTTGTTTTGATTTAGCTATGTGCTTTGATTGGTTGCTGTTGTAAAAAAATTTCTGAGTATGCAATGTATGCAATCTTTCTGAGTATGCAATGTATGCAATCTTTCTGAGTATGACATGCAGAACTCAGTTAAAATTTGGCCTGCCCTGGAGACCCGGGAAGTTTGTGGAATTCAAACTTTCGGAGTATGTCATGCAGTACTCAGTTAAAATTTGGCCTTCCCTGCAGACTCGGGAAGTTTGTGGAATTCAAACTTTCTGAGTATGTCATGCAGTACTCAATTAAAATTTGGCCTGCCCTGCAGACTCGGGAAGTTTGTGGAATTCAAACTTTCTAAGTATGTCATGCAGTACTCAGTTAAAATTTAGCCTGGCCTACAGACTTGGGATGTTTGTGGAATTCAAACTTTCTGAGTATGTCATGCAGTACTCAGTTAAAATTTAGCCTGGCCTACAGACTTGGGATGTTTGTGGAATTCAAACTTTCTGAGTATGTCATGCAGTACTCAGTTAAAATTTGGCCTGCCCTGCAGACTTTCGAGTATGACATGCAGTACTCAATTAAAATGATTTTCCCTTATAAAGGTGATAACTTAACAATATAATACTCGTAAAAAGAAGAAGAATTTTATTAAAATCTGCCGTGAGGCTTGGTTACATCATTTATTGAAAATAAAAAAAACTGAATATACCATCCATTGCCGTGAGGCCTGGCACATGTCGTAGAAATAAAATTTCCTGAGAATGTTGGCATTCCAACTGTGAGGTATGGCTCTACCTCTTGCATCGGCTAGCTGGTATGAGCCCTTTCCATTAACTTTGACCACCCGGTAGGGGCCTCCCAGTTTGGGTCGAGCTTTCCCTGAGGACCCTGCCTGCTGACCTCATTCTTTTGCAGTACCAGGTCTCCTTCCCTGAAGTAGGAGTGTCTGACTTTTGAGTTATAATACTGAGTTATCCTCTGTTTATATTTAGCCATTCGGATGTAGGCCTCTTCCAAGTCATCTTTGGCCTGCCTGATCTCACTGTCTTGATCCTACTGGGCATGGAGCTCGGTCCTCGGAGAGGGAAGTCCAATTTCTGCGGGGATAACTGCTTCACATCCATAAGCTAAGGAAAAAGGTGTTTCACCAGTTGCTGAGTTTTGCGTAGTCCTGTACGCCCAAAGTATGTTGGGTAAGTGATCAACCCAATTCTCTCCCTCTTCTTCTAGTCTCTTCTTTTAACGAAACTTGACCTATCTATTTGTCCGTTCAACTTGGCCATTAGCCTGTGGATGGCAAACATAAGTAAAGTTCTGGGTAATACCCAGCTCGGCGCACCATGTTCTTACTGTCTAGTCTTCAAACTGCGTTCCGTTGTCCGAGATTAGGATCTTTGGTATTCCGTATCTGCATACCACGCTTTTCCATAAACATTTCTGAATGGCCCTGCCTGTGATGGTAGTTAGAACCTTGGCCTCTACCCATTTAGTGAAATAATCGACTGCTACAACAAGGAACTTCATGTTGCCGGGTGCTCGAGGAAGAGGTCCGACCAGGTCCACCCCCATTGATAGAAGGACCAGGGAGAGACTATAGGAACCATTTCTTGCAAGGGTTGATGAGTCAAGTTTTCATGGACCTGGCACGACTTACACTTCATTACTAGTTCGACTGCATCTGCATGCATGGTGGGCCAATTATACCCGAATAACAGACACTTTCATGCCAGGGTCCGTGAACGGGCATGATTTCCACAGATGCCTAGATGGATTTCTCTAAGGAGATAATTTCCCTCTTATTTTGAAGCTCATATGAGCCAAGGCGATGTAAAAGATCGTATGTATAGAATTTCATTGAAAAGGGAATACCTGCTTGCCAGAATCTTCATCGTCCTGGCCAGGGACTTATCAGCCGGTGGAATGCCATGTTAAAGATAGGACACTATAGGGTCCATCCATGTATCCTATTGACAGACTGGCTGCACTTCACTTAGGATATAGCTACGTTCAGCTAGCAGTTCTACCAAGAATTTTTTATCTGAGAAAAAGTTAGAGGCCAGCTTGGAGAGGGCGTCGGATTTCTTATTCTGAGATCAAGAGACTTGCTCGATCTGAACTGACTGAAAGTTCTAAAGTAAGGCTTGGGCCACTGCCAAATATTTCTTCATTGGTTCCTCCTTCGCTTCATACTCCCATTGGACATGATTGACCACTAGTTGTGAGTCACTGAATACTTGTACGTTGGCAGCACCGAGCTTGCTGGCTAGCCGGAGTCCTGTAATCAGAGCTTCATACTATGCTTCATTATTGGTAGCTTTGAACTGGAAGTGTAATTCGTAGGGGAACTCTTCTCCTTTTGGACTTATGAGCAGGAGGCCTACCCCTGCCCCCTCTTTTCCAGCTGCCCCATCCACGTACAGGGTCCAAAGATTGGTTTGTCCGACTTGGTGACCTTTCTCAATATCTACTTAAATCCCTTCAGCTAAAAAGTCTACTAAGGCCTGAGCCTTTATAGCGGATTGGAAGTCCAAATCATACTCAGCAAGCTCTATGACCCACTTGGCTAGTCTTCCAGAGGTGTATGGTAGAGTTAATATCTGTCGTAGAGGCTGCTCTGTTACCACAGTTATTGGGTGTGCTTGAAAATATGGCCTCAACTTTCTTGAAGCATGTACCAAAGCCAATGCTAGTGTCTCCGCGTTAGTGTACCTGACTTCTGGTCCATGTAAAGCCCTGCTTACATAGAACACTGGTCTTTGAACGTTGTCCTCTTCTCTGATCAGGACCGCACTGATTGCTTCTTCCACTACTGCTAAGTATATTAACAAAGTTTCTCCTTCCTGAGGAGATGTCAGTGTCGGCAACTCGGCTAAGTAAGCCTTAAGATCCTCGAATGCTTTTTGATGTCCTCGTTCCATTGGAAAGGACTGGTTTTCCTGAGGACCTTGAAGAATGGTATGGCACGCTGTGCCAATCTGGACAAGAACCTATTCAGGGCAGCCATACGCCCTATCAGCCTTTGTACTTCTTTGACATTCCTTGGGGGTGGCATTCATCTTAATGCCATGATCTTGTCGGGGTTTGCTTTGATGCCTTCCTTGGAGATCATGTACCCCAGGAACTTACCTGGCCTGACTCCAAAAGTACACTTTTTGGGGTTGAGCTTCATCTGAGTTTGTCTGAGCACGCAGAATACTTCCCTGACGTCTATCATGTATTGATCAAGGGACCTGCTCTTGATCAAAAGGTCGTCCACATAGACCTCCATACATCTTCCAATATGTTTTCCAAAGATCTTATTCACTGCTCTCTGATAAGTGGCTCCGGCATTCTTTAGCCCGAACGGCATGGTTACATAGCAGAAATTACCCAGCTCGGTGATGAAAGCAGTTTTTTCTGCATCCTCAGGGTCCATGGCTATCTGATGATATCCCTTATATGCATTTAAAAATGCAAAGATTTCAAAGCCCACAGTTGAATCAGCTAACCTGTCAATCTTAGGGAGTGGGTAACAATCCTTAGGACAAGCTTTATTCAAGTCAGTGAAGTCCACGGACATTCGCCAGCTTCCGTCAGGCTTCTTCACCAATACTGGGTTGGCTAGCCAGCTCGGGTACACCACTTCCCTTATGATATTTGCCTGGAGGAGTTTTTCTACCTCTTTCTGAATGGACTCCATTCTTTCCTTGGCAAATTGTCTTTTCTTTTGCCGGACTGGCTTCCTGCTCGGGTCGATGTGAAGTTTGTGGAGGGCCAGCTTGGGTGACAAGCCTGGCATGTCTTCAGTCTTCCATGCGAATACGTCCCTGAACTCTTTTAAAACTTTGACGAGTTCTTCTTTTTGCTGTTCTGGGATCCATGATCCCACACTCACAGTCAACTCCTTATGATCTTCCAATAAGCTCACTGTTTCGATTTTGTCCTCTGAGGACCAGCTCTCTTCCTCTTCTGGGAGTAATTCTTCAACAGAGACCTGTTGCACCATTATCTTTCTATTAACAGTGGCCGTGTAACAGCTCCTGGCAGTTTTCAAGTCACCTTTGTTGGAAACTTCATACTGATGTGGGCTGGGGAGATTACAGCTCATAAATCTATCAGCGCAGGTCTTCCCATAATAACATTGTATGCTGAGTGTGTTTTGACTACAACATAATCCACTATAATGGTCCTGCCCCTGGGTTCTTGTCCAAAAGTTGTCGGCAATCTAACTATGCCTATTGGATGGATTGGGGGTCCAGCAAACCCAATTAACGGGGCTGAGACTGGTGTCAGCTCGGTATCCTTCATCTTCATCGATTGGAAAACACTGTAGTACATCACATTGACTGCACTACCCGTGTCAACACAAATACGCTTCACCGTGAACTTATCGATCACAACTTTAATAACTAGCCCCTCATTATTAGTGACTAAGGGCAAGGGGTCCCCCTGACCATAAATTACCTCTCCAGAGAGCCTTTGCCTTTTGTTGGAGTCTGGGGGAGTAGCTGACTTGCTACTGTCCTTCTCCTCGGGTCAGGAATAGGTGCTCGGGACACCTAAAATCGTGTTGATAGGACGGTTATCGACCTGTCCGTCAGAACCCGGGGACTGTTAGCTTCTTCGGCTGTAGTCATCACGTCGACCTCGGTCCTGGCCGAAGTTCCGTCTCTTGAATTCCCTTCTCTCTCTGAGTTTTACATTCTGTGATCGGTCTATAACATCATCCAATTTCCCTTCCATGACAGCCGCATCAATATCCCTTTGCAAATCTCTGCAATGCTCTGCGTAATGACCGATATCTTCATGATACTTACAGTATTTGGTCGGATCGCTTTTCTCCCGAGGACCCTTGAAGGGCGGTACTCGGGCAATGTCTTTTCGTTGCATAGCGAGGACCTGCTCGTGTGGCCTGTTGAGAGGGATAAAATCCCTTTCCTGAAGAGCTCCCTTCCTTCCCAGTCGGTTGGATATAGGCGCGGCCACTCAGTCCCATACGGCCTTGCATTTTCTGTCAGGTCTATCATCAGATATATCTTTCTTGGAGCCCTCTGCTTCCCTCTTTAGGCGATTGGCTTCCTCCCCCTGGCAATACTTGTACGCCAGGTCCATGCATTCTTCCATAGACTTCGGGAGTCGGCTTTTTAACTTAGCTTGTAATCTACCTTCTCGCATACCTGCTACGAAAGAGGTAATCAAGAGGTGCTCTTCTGCGTTCTTGACCTGTCTGGACTCTTCATTAAACCTCTTCAGGTATTTCAGTGTGGTCTCCTCATTCCTCTGCCTAATGATGAGGAGGTACGTAGCGTTCCTCTAGAACGGTTTAGGCGTGACGAAGGCCTATAGGAACCTTCTTGCCAAACTTTAAACGTTACCGATTGACTGAGGTGGTAACTTCCTAAACCACTCACGGGCCCTGCCCGTAAGCAGGGCGGGAAAGGCTTTACACTTCATCTCTTCTGCTGCACAATCCAAGTTCATGTGTGTCAGGTATTGAAACAGATGATCCTGAGGATCTTTCGTGCCGTCATAGTGTTCTAACTTTTGAACCTTGAACCGTTCAGGATGCGGGTAGTTCAAGATCTGTTCGGAAAACGGTGACTTGAACGACAGGTCGTCCGATCTCTGACCTAGAATTCAATCTAGCTCTGCTCGGGCAGCCGTCTGGGCTTGGATGTCGACATGTCTTCTCACGACGTTAGAGGTAGAGGATAGGGTATCTCCCCTATCATCTTTACATAGTTGGTTGTTCTGAGGAGCGTTATTTCCTGGAGCTTCTTCCTCTCACCCTTTTAAGACCAAACCCAGTACGCTTTTGAATGTTGTCATATCCAGATTTCGTAACGCCTCCAACAAGGCTTGTTGGGCAGGATCTGCTATTACTTCTTCATGCTGGTGTTGGTGTTGGCTAGTGGTAGCGGTGGGATCTTTTTCTTCACCTTCCGTCTGTCCAACAACTGCTGCAGTGGGATCAGCTTCCTGGACTAACGGATCTTGAATATGGGTCCTTTTCCCTGTGTTTTTTGGTGGTTCCATCGCTAATTCTTGATGAAATCACTGAAATAAGGCCCTCCTTCTAGCGCCAATTGACGATGCATTTGTTATTATTTAATTATTGGGAAATTAGTTTTCTTGAAAATTATATGATACTAGTAATTAATTATTTATTTGTTAAATAATTAATTAAGGAAAATATTAGATTGATTCTTAAATATTCTAGATTGGTTCTAGATTATTCTAGGAGTATTTTTTTATTTAATAGGATTATTATAATTGATTTTGTATTAATTATAAAATCCTTGGAGGACAAGGATTACTCTCCTATATAAAGAGAGTTCTCCCAAGCCTTTTCAGAACACATATTTTCGGTCTTTTGGGAAGTATTGAGCTTAGATTTTTCGGCTCATATACTTGGGTTCGAGTTTTAGGAAAACTCCGGGTTTTCTAAGTAGCATATCGAGGAGGTCAAGCGGCTTGAAACACCATCCACCTGGTGTTGCTTGGAGATACACGTCGGAAGACTGTGGCTTCTCATCTAGCTTGGATCTTGGATTGAAGATTGTTCTTGGAGTTTATTCACCATAAACTGGTAAGCAATCTAACCCCCTCGTAGGTTAGATTTTTTATTCATGTATTTTGATTGTGTAGATCTAGATCTTGTTTATTCCACTGCGTAATCGGGTGGATCTTTGATCCATCCGACGATATTACATCATACAGTAATACCTCATGGTGTGGAGAATGCGGCTGAATATGGTGATGATGATGGTGTTGATGATGGGAATGATCGAGTTGATAACAACATGAGGCAAGTTAAGATGAAATTGCCTCCCTTTTCCGGTTCTAGTGATGCGGATGCTTACCTTGAGTGGGAGTCAAAGTTGGAGCAGATTTTTGCATGTAATAATTACTCGGAAGCAAATAATTGCCGCAATGAAGTTATCTTTGAACCCGGTGATTGGGTTTGGCTGCATTTTCTCAAAGATCGATTTCCCAAACACTGAAATCCAAGTTACATCCTCGTGGTGATGGACCTTTTGAAGTGTTGGAGCGGATCAACAACAATGTCTACAAGATTGCTATTCCCAAAGATTGGGGCATCTTCAATTCGGTTAATGTGGCTGATTTGATTCCCTTTGACAATCATTACGATCTGAGGAGAGATCCTTCACAACCGGGAGGGAATGATACAATCCCGAGTGAGATTCCCGACCCTTTGCCTCCGATGCAGCCGACAGATCATCTTGTGATTCGAGATGGGCCTATGACAAGGCTCTAAAAGAAGAGAATGCGTGAGGCTTTGAATAATTTGATCGTAGATATTTATTTGGAGCAAGAACGGCCCAAGCCAGAAGAAAAACAGTCCATTAAATGCACCATTTATGCCATTGGGCTTGAAAACAACAAAGATGGGCCAGGTTAAACTACAAGAAAGTCTTTTATTTAATTGTTCTGTCAATAAGGCTTGTCCTTTTAATGTGGCGCCATTATTAGGATTAATTGGGCTTGTTTTACTATTTTTATTATGGATTTTATTTAATAATTACCTTGTGGGCTTAGATGACACAAGAAACACTAGAAAGACCCATAGATGGGGTGCCTCTTTTTATTTCCTAGTTTACTTAGGCTTTTTATTAGTTTCCTTCTCCCACATTGCTTGAGAGATTGGAAAGCCTTTTATTTGTATCCTATAAATAGGCATTCTACTATCATGGTAAAGACACACATTATTATTGAGATTTCAGTCAAAATATTTCTTTAAGTCGAGTCGGCTTAAAACAATCACTTACGAGTGAGTATCTTCTTCGTCGTAGAGGATACACCTTTAAGAACAAATCAGCATCGTGAGCGAGCGTTGTGTGTTCTTAGCCTCGATCCTAGGTCGGAGACTTTAGGACTAGGTTTTTCATAGCTCTCGATTGGTCCCTTATTTACTTCATGGGCACGTATCGCATCATATATATATATATATATATATATATATATATATATATATATATATATATATATATATATATACACACACACACACACCTATACATACACACACACTTATAAATATATATACACACATATGTATACACGGACCAATTTCAATGTTTCAAATTACTTCTAGATATTGACGAGTGGTTATTGATTTTTTCTTAGGTGACAACATGTTGGGTATTTCATTTACTTTGAATGGGCAGTGGAATCACAAATCCAGTAAAGAATTGTCTTATTCGAATGGAACCGCTTATATCACTTGCATGAACAAGAATATTTTATTTGACGAAATGAAGGAGAAAATTTACAAAAGAGGTGGTATTGATCCTCTTGGATATAAGCTGAACATTAAAGCCTTGTAAACGACCGGTGGAACACACCAAATGCTGTTAGGTGTGATGCCCGAAAGACAATTTTGTAATTGTTTTATTTAATAAATGAAATGATATTATTATTCATATTTATTATTCTCATATTCACCGATGTGACAATAGTATTTACACTACAGAAAACCCTAAAGTATATCGTTTATGTAATCACTTAACTCAGTGTATGGGATATACACGGGAGGATTGAATTAGTGAAGATGTACTTAAAATACAATTAGCCCGTAGTGAAGTGAATCGAGAGTATCGGGTCTCTTCTTTAACGTGCTATTAATGCGCCCAGAACACAATAGGTGTGATTGTCTTATCCGGACTTTCGGTTAAGAGAACCTAGTGGGGCATTTATATATGTTAGATATATCATATAGGGCTGGACCGATTTGATTAGAGTTCACGATATAATTCTGTAATCGAGAAGTCTTATCGAATCAATCGATGATCATATTTATGGATATATCTTAATCCCGAGGTGATCACGTCAACCGCTTGAATCGGTATGAGGTTTGACTTGACGGTTAAGATTACACCGAGTCCGTGGTCCGAATTACCCCATCTTGGCATTGTATCGGATTGAGTGAGTAGTCCGTGTTATCACAGATACGGAATCCATTCCTTCCATTTATGGAAGTAGATAGACAGTTCCCTTATTTGTTACTCCTAGAAACTGATCGATCGCGCGAGTTCATATTACACTGATTAGCTACCAGTGAGTTGTATGAATTAATTGATCACTAGGGGGTTAATGGTAAATAAGGATAAGAGGTTCTGAAAAGGGTTAACGGTAACTTCCCGATTTGGAATGAACAGTCTATGGAGGATTAATCCATATGTAATGATTATATCAATGGACGCTTATTATTACATTTTTTATTTTTATTTTTTACACCCGTGACCTGTTTAAAAAATAATAATAAAAAAGTTTTTTTTATAAAACAATTTGATAATATAGATATATTTTAAATATATTGGTATATTACGGCCTCCTCTCCTCGTCGTTCGTGGTTCGTGTCAAGATCGAAGGTTTGAGATCCGGAAGTTTCAAGATCAAGATCGAAGATCGAGATTTGAATACTTAGAATTAGTTTTACTTTTCCTTAGAAAATAGGTTAGTCGGGGGTACCAACAATCCATCTCGGTGTTTAAATTTTCCGCAATTTATTTTTTTATGTGTTTGATCATAAAATAGATATAAAATCGGAATTGCCATGACATGCATCATATCATAAATCCACTCCATGCATACATGTAGAATTTTAATTTTGGTAATTAAAATAGGCATGTATACAAACTCGCGTAATTAGTTGAAATTTAATTAATACGTGGTAATTAATTAATTTAGTAACTAATTAAAGATCCGAGGACGGGTTATGAAATCGTTAAGCCTTTCGGTGTGTGTTCTCAGTGAACCGCCTTAAAAGTACAAACGAGATCACGTTTTCGATTCGTGGTGTCTACGAGATTGAATGATGGTAAAAGAACAATAAATCTTGGATAAAAACGGTTCGCCTATAGGTTGGGTGGTCAACTGAGCTAGGCTCGACCGACTTAACCCTCCTAGTGTGATGTATGCACGGGGGTCCGGCAAGACTAAGCTACACCGGCGAGCGGAGGGGTGATTCCTTCTTATCTCAACGATGGGGCTCTCTTGACCCGACTTTGTCCGACTGTCACATATGTTCCAACGAATAGGACGGGTAGGCTTGCCTACGTTACCGACACCATTCGGAATCCTTGATTTGATGTGCTTTTATGTTAACATCAAAAAGACGTGGTTAGTTAACCCACCACCACTTCCAAAATATTGAGTGGGAGCGGGGGAGGCGACAGCCAACCCCACGGCCTCTACTGTAGATACAAGTAAGTGAGAGAAGGGTGACGCCTCACGGCGCTTTGATTTCATCCCCCTACGGATGGTGTTCACCCCTATCAACATTCATGGCTTGGTCTCCGAAAGAATAGGATTTCTGGGTACTCGTCGGGTCACTGACCTATCCTACGACGGCACACTCGGGGCGTACCTAAGAGATCCGATATAGTAGGTCACACTCATCATGGGTATTCTTGATAATATCTAGGCTAAAAAAAGGAAGGTAGTCAATGAATATAGGGATGTTCGATTCTCGTGGGATGTTCGATTCTCACAAGTTATTCATTGATAAGATTGTCTCGATTAACCGTCATCTCTTTGACCTACCCTACGGCGGCACTGAGATGCGAGGTTAAAACCTTGGAATGGTAGAGTAGACTTACTTATAGTTTACAATTCCTAAAATAAAATAATATAGTAGTGTTAAACTTGAATTAATATATGTCATTTTATTTACAGTATTATATCCCTTACTAAATTGCTTAAAATTTATAATTGACTAGTATTGACTTCGTTAAAAAGTGGAAAGTAACTAGGACGTTGAACTAGTTAATCGATAATGCAATTATTTTTCGAAAGAGATATTTTCTCTTAAGCCTTTCAAAAACCAGAGTGACATATAGTTATGTCACTAGAGTCATTCGTGTCAAACGGAAGACAAACTTAGTTTGATCAAAGGTGATTTTGGACTTTGAAATTCTTCTAGTGAATTTTGAGTGTATATTGATTACACGAGTAATTTTCTAATTGAAAAATCGGAAAATCATGGAGTGTTACTAGTTGGACGATATTTGGAATCGATGAACTAGTGGGAGCTTTATGATTTGTTGTTTTTCTAGAACATTAGAAAAGTGTAACTGACTACACACGTAACCGTTCTAATTGAAAAACCGGAAAGTCATGAAATATCGCTAGTTGGACGATATTTGGAATCGATGAACTAGTGGGAGTTCTATGATTTGTTGTTTTTCTGGAAACATTGGAACTATAGATTTTTCTAATCGAAAAAATCGGAAAATCATAAAAAATAAAGCATTGCTCGTTAGACGGTATTTGGAAACCGATAAACTAGTGGGAGCTTTAATGTTATGATTTGTTGTTTTTCTGGTATATTAGAAAGTCCGAGAAGTCCCGACGAGTAACACTCGAAATAGACATCCCACGGTTCAAGAGTAGTGTCTACTTAAACGAACCGCTGGTTCAAGACTGTTTCCATTCACGGAAAGTCAAGAATGGGAGAATATGTCTAAAAGTGTTAGTCACCTAAACTGAGAAAACTTTAAGGCTGAACCGAAAATTAATTAACTGAAAATCATAGGATAAGGACAGTGATTTTGAATCACCAACCTATGAATCCTTGGCGATTTTCTCGAGCTAAGTTCTTTGGAAGAACAAAATAGCAGTGCATTTAACGATTAAAGGAGTGAACAACGGGCAGTTAATTTTAGCTAGAATAGTGGGAGTGATATAAGGAAATGAATCTCGGATTCAATCCTTGGATATCGCGGAAAAATTATTTTCGGTTTAAGATTCGTTGGAACGAAAGGATTTACTTTCTATTCGATAATTTGTTTGTCGTATAGAAAGTGAATATACCATTTGTAGTACGAATCCAAGACTTGGACTTTTGTTTGATAAAGTCAAAACCACTTAGAACTGCTGAAATATGTATATAAAACACATCTTAAGAACTATTAAAAGCAATTGGTTTCTATATTTAGATAAACGCTTCTTCATATTCCATAGTTAGTGCATAGTCCCTAAAAGACAAGACCTAAAGACTGGCTCAGGGTGATTCCTTTCTCTAGTCTGGTTATATTGTCTCAAAGGTTCAATGACTAAGTTTCCTTTCAATCGGGAAAGGATAATGGTTATAAAGAAGTAACATAGCTTGTTCATGACGACCTTCGGGGTCTGATGAAAGACACAAGCTAGTAGGAGCTTCCGAGTAGTGACTTCTTGTCTGATAACTATTCAAACACTCCGGTAAGTTTATCCAAAATATTTTGAGGTTTCTCTGTTTTCAACAGAGATAGAGTATTCTATACTCGGAATAGGCCATTCATAGTCCTCGAGACTGATGCTCAGCCTGCCTCATTGTGACATGTTCTAACTAAGTAAGAAACCGTTAAATTGCTTTATATAGTTGTAGATGTGCTACAATACACTGCTTAACTCAATAAAGATATTAGAAGCGAAATTTCGGTTTACATTGAAGTGTAAGACCGAGAAGTCTACCTAGAATATACTTTGAATTTACGGATAAGGTGTGGATTCGGTTCACCCCACTTCCATAAATATAAGCATTTAGCACACGGTGCTTGAAGGTAGATCTGGGAATTTCGCGCACATGTTCGGTCAGTGACCAATCGTTATATATC
The DNA here is from genome assembly GCA_036785695.1 of Gentiana straminea. NCBI lineage: Eukaryota > Viridiplantae > Streptophyta > Magnoliopsida > Gentianales > Gentianaceae > Gentiana > Gentiana straminea. The sequence continues at coordinate 8,383,227 of JAVUPR010000265.1, forward strand.
TTGTAGCATTGAGAAAAAGGTTTGTTATAAGATTCTTGAGATAGGGAAGGGACTGTCATACTGTTGCGTCCATTCTGATAGAGTCTATTAACAGTAAAACCTTGAACCTTGAAGTACGTTTACTAAAGGTAGTTACTAACTGATTAAAATCAGACCACATCCAACATCGGTTGTTGGTGATAACACTAAATACTACTAAACTAGATCAGAATTTCGATCCACCCAGTAAGTATTGGGAGTATGGTTTATCCATTACCCATTACGGGTTCTGCGGATTTTGTAGTCTAAGGATCGATTGATGACCTATGGCTCTTTTGTGAGCAGTATAGGATTCTGATACAAGAGGTTGGTTTAATAGCCATAACCCTGTGAATGGAGTTCGGTACTCCAGTTCTGTTCATACTCTTGTAGAACCACCTGAGCGTCTCAGGCCCAGTGGGAGTAATTGGATCTACACGGAAAAGAGTAGAATGAATAGGAAAGTTTATCTTTCAGAGCAAAGATTGAGTGGTCTAGGGGTAATTCCCTAAGAAGTAGAGAGTTAATCAGACCTTGGACTCTCTTACCACTTAGTATTGCATGATTTCGTTCAAAAGCAGAAAATAGGGGTGATTCCCTGAGATTTTCTTGCCAAACAAACGGAGTCTGGATTCATTCGGAACAAAAGGGTATTTCCTTATGAACTTATGACAGGATGAGTGTCAAGGCTTATGTCCTTTGTGGATAAAAAGAAAACCTCTCGGTCATTGGAAGTCATATATTTCTACTATGTGGCATTGACCAGAATATTGATAAGTCTTTTGTAGACTGGATATCAATTTTAGTACAGTAGTGAATATATACATATATTAGTGTTTGTGAAGGATAACACTGCACCAGTTGGAATCAACATGGGTGTGTTATCTGAAGTCAGAATCTGACAATGCCACAATTCTCTGCAACAGAGATTTGGACAACATTCTGAAGAGTTTGACTCGGTCGAATTCATTAGAATCAGTCACTGGTTTCCCATCCATCCTATTGGTTAAGATGATGCATCTGTGTATGCAACATTCAACGAGGAAGTTCTACCCTATGCCTCATGAATGACTCTCAAAATCTTTGGATCAAGAGAAATGGGATAGATTCTCTTTCTAGTAAGAGATGGTCAGGTTATTGAACGTCAACTTTGATCGAATCTTAGATTCGGCGGTTAACAAAGCAAGTTTAGTATGTCCTTTAGTATCTTGAAGAGAACGAGGAATAATATGCGGACATATTCATGTGTGAACTTGGATATGTGTGATACACTGATTTTGACTTTAAGTCAGATTGAGGATGATCGTTAAGTCCATCTCGGGCTCAGTGTTTACTCTTGTGTTGAAGCTATTGCCTGGAGGAATCCAGCAACGCCAACTCGACTTTAACTAGTTGGGTGATTAGCGGCTTTTGTAGTAGCTAGAGAGGCGATATAGCTTAAGGATTTCCTTTTCCTATCTGGGAGTGATTCTAGATATGGAAGCCGATACCACATCATTGTGCACACAATGAAGGGGTAACTTATAAGGATTTTCGAAATCACTAAGAGGTCAAAAGCATATTGGGAAAGTACCACATGATTAGATGGACCGGTAACGTTTCGATTCTACGGATCGTCTCGAGCCGACAACCTGACTAATCATTAAGACCCATGACATTTAGATGTAGGTACTCCCCGAGTCACTGACCTATCCTACGACGGCATACTCGGAGTGTACTTTGGAATCTAAAATGGTTATGATATGCTTAATGGGTACTAGAATACGGGATGGGTCTCCATTGCTTTAGAGCAAGTGGGAGATGTAGTTTGTTGTAGTTTTAAATAATAGGGTGTGCTCTAAAACAATTAATCACATGCTTTCGTGCAAGTGGGAGATTGTTAGGTGTGATGCCCGAAAGACAATTTTGTAATTGTTTTATTTAATAAATGAAATGATATTATTATTTATATTTATTATTCTCATATTCACCGATGTGACAATATTATTTACACTACAGAAAACCCTAAAGTATATCGTTTATGTAATCACTTAACTCAGTGTATGGGATATACACGGGAGGATTGAGTTATTGAAGATGTACTTAAAATACAATTAGCCCGTAGTGAAGTTAATCGAGAGTATCGGGTCTCTCCTTTAACGTGCTATTAATGCGCCCAGAACACAATAGGTGTGATTGTCTTATCCGGACAATTTGATTAGAGTTCACGATATAATTCCGTAATCGAGAAGTCTTATCGAATCAATCGATGATCATATTTATGGATATATCCTAATCCTGAGGTGATCACAGTCAACTGCTTGAATCAGTATGAGGTTTGACTTGACGGTTAAGGATTACACTGAGTCTGTGGTCTGAATTACCCCATCTTGGCATTGTCTTGGATTGAGTGAGTAGTCCGTGTTATCACGGATACGGAATCCATTCCTTCCATTTATGGAAGTAGATAGACGATTCCCTTATTTGTTAATCCTAGAAACCGATCGATCGCGCGAGTTCATATTACACCGATTAGCTACCGGTGAGTTGTATGAATTAATTGATCACTAGGGGGTTAATGGTAAATAAGGATAAGAGGTTCTGAAAAGGGTTAACGGCAACTTCCCGATTTGGAATGAACAGTCTATGGAGGATTAATCCATATGTAATGATTATATCAATGGACGCTTATTATTATTCTCGTGAGGAGGTAAATATAATCTTATAATCGGAGGAGTGCAGTCATGGGATTATGGTGGCATATTCCTGTGATTGATTTATCAAATATAATTATTCTGTTCGTAAGATAATTATTTATTGGATTTATCGGAGCCGCTGATTATTAGTCCATGGTCCCCGACGTGCCTCCTATATAGCATAGCTATTCTCGGACGTCGAATCCTAATAATATTAATTTAGTTCTTGTTGGACTTTATTAAAACGATATGTGAATTAATTGTTTAGTGAACTATTAAATTAGTTGGGCTAAATAATTAAATATGTGAAAAAGGCAATTTTCATAATCTTGGCAAAATTAGTGTTATAGCCGAAAATTAACATTGACTAGGTCAACGATGGAAATTTTCGGCCAACACATGTTTATGGAAACAAGAATTATTTTTCTTGTGTATTAATAAGACATGTGCACAAAATATTTATTGGATAAATATTTATGGTAAGAAATAAAGATAAATATTATTCTAGATTTGTTCTAGAATATTATGGAATTATCTTTTATTTATTGGATTTATTTATTTGCAAAATAAAATCCTTGGAGGTTAAGTTTTACTCTCCTATATAAAGAAAGTTCTCCCAAGCCTTACAACACACTAGTATTTTCGACTTCACCTCTTAGAGAGGAGAAAGAAAATTTTCGGCCAAGGGGAAGAAAGGGAGAAATCTTGGAGGTTTTTCCGGGTAGCATATCGGGAGGATTCGAGACGAGAATTTCCTTCCACCGGGAGTTGCTTGGATCACACGTACGGAAGATCGTGGTGCTCTTCACACCTTTGTTCATTCTTTCTATTGCGGTTCTTCAACTTGGATTTTGAGATCCAAGAGGTATGTTCTACAACCCCCTTGTAGATATAGATCTAGTTATTTTATTACGTGTAATTTATAGATCTAGATCCTTAAATCGCTTCCGTTGCGGATGGTATTACTAACAAATGCCTCCTGTTGAGATTTATGACGATGACTCATGGTACGGTTACATTTGTGAAAACTTAGCAAAATATTACCGTGAAAGCTAGCATGACACAAACAAACACACACAAAGCCCGAACCCTTATGATATTCGTTTGTGACAGTATACATATAAATACCTGACACAAACAAACACATATGAAATCCGAACCCTTATGATATCCGAAGTTGTAACAACACACACACACACACACACACACACACACACACACATATATATATATATATATATATATATATATATATATACATATATATATATATATATATATATATATATATTCATGACACAAAAAACACACAAAATCCGAATCCTTATGATATCCGTTTGTGACAGTATACATATACATACCTGACACAAACAAACCCATACAAAATCGAACCCTTATGTTGTTACGACTTCGGATCGTAAGATTGAAAATTAGTATAGTCATTCATTATCCAAGTTACGATGAAGTTTTGTTTGTTTGGATATTAGTGTGATTTTGTTGCATTGTTGGTTGTTGAATGTTTAAGGTACGGCGGTGATACAATCGCCGTCATGACGGGAGGAGTGATGGAGATGCCGGACGAGTCCGGCGAAACAGCACTTAAATACAAAATCTACAGGATGCCTCACTTCAGGCCGAGGCTTTACCAAGCTGCTGAGTGGAGAGATGAATAAAAGAACCTACAAATCCTCTACGAGCTATCCTATAGGATCTCATTTCTTGTAGGCATGAGGAAGGCCATAACTGGTGAGAAGGAATGAGTGGAATTGAAAACAACCTAGACCTACAAGAACCTCGCTTTCGAGTGGAGGCTTTCACCGTAAGGCAGAACGGAAGTCGTCGATGTTATGTCGTTGTTCGTTCTTATTTGTGTTATGTGTTATGTGTTATTAGTTATTTCGTCACCGTCGTATTTTGTTAGGTCACATTGTCAGTAATATTGGGCATATACATATACTAAGCCATTAAATTATAAAAAAGGCTAAGGCAATTATATACATATACTAAAGATATTAAATGATAAAAAGGCTAAAGGCAATTATTAAATATGATACAAGGCTATTAAATATCAAATTATACTAAATACGATACAATGCTATTAATTTCAAGGGAAAAAACATAATTTAACTATATTAGATTCTGCATTATACTTGGTATAATATATTATATACTAATTATGTGAAAATAATTATGATCTTTTAGTAAACAATAAATATGATACAAAAAAAATTTATTGTGTTTTAACGCCAATAATATTGGCGTTAAACCAGTCTATACGCCAATAATATTGACGTTAAAACACTGTTTACGCCAATAATAATGGTGTTAAGACTGGTTGAACGCTAATAACAACCAATCTATCTTATAACAGCGAAATATTGGCGTAAAATCATCAATTTCATCGTCTTCATCATGTTATTCATGAAATTCAAAATAACAACCACATACATCTTAACCAATTCATAGCAAATTCGTACATTTGAATGATAGACATTCGTACAACAATAATCAATTCATAACAAATTTGTACAACAATAATTAAACAAATAAATAATCTAAGATAAACATGAATAATAACATCATCGGGTATCTTCAATTGTGTGTCTAAAGGATCCATTTGTTCAATTTGTTCCACTTCATCCATAGAATTCATTTCAAAATCAACCGTGTTGAGGAAATTTTTGGGGAATTTGGGGAAAAAGGGTTAAAATGAAGAAGATTATCAGATTGAAGAAAATTTGGGGGTGAAGAAATTATCAGACTGATGGCGTAACAAGACAAATTTTACATCATTATTAGCCACATAAATTACATTTTACGCCAATATTATTCGCGTAAAACGGATTTGTTACGCCAATAATCAATTCCTTTTCAATTCAAATTTTAACGCCATTATTAGCATCGTAAAACTCATTTTACGCCAATATTAATGACGTAAAACGAGTCTCGTTACGCCAATAATGATTGCATATACAAATCAATGTTGGGGGTGGTTTTACGACACTATTATCGGCGTAAAAACTACTTTTACAATGCTAATATCAACGTGTTACCTAAAAACGCATTTTGTAAAAAATACAACTTTATTTTCAAGTGGGAAGGAGGACCAAGCCTGAATCTCCAATTTTCCCCACAAATTCTTTAGTGGAACAGGCGTTTTTTTTTCTATGGGGCAGTCTTTTTTTTTTTTTTTTAAACTTATTAATCTTTTACAACTTATCGATCGCCCTAAAAAAATTATTTGAGTGTTTTGTTATTTAAAAAAAAATTTGTAATTTTTCCTATTTATCTATTAGAGGGTGTTACAGTTTGATAGTAAAGATTTATTAACGAAAGCAACTTTACAACAAAACTAGCGAAAGCTAGACTGAACACAGTGGCGGATCTATGTGTATCTAGGGGGGTCACGTGACCCTACTGAGATCCATGGAAATTTTTTTGTAATAAAACGATGTAGTTTTGCTGTTAAAAAGTGTCATTTTATTGATAAAAAATATAGTTTTAAGCTCCCGCGACCCCACTGAAAAAAAAAATTTGAATAAAAAATATAGTTTTACGGCCCGGTGACCCCATTGGAAAAAAATTCTAGATCCCCCACTGATTGAAACGCAGCCTAACGCCGCACAACAACGCGGCCTAACGAGTAAAGATTGTTTATGGACGGTAATAGAAATAGTTGTATAATTCATGAACTATAAATCCGATATAATTTAAGGTGGAATGAGGGAGAATGACAGAAATATTTAATCAATTGAGTAGAAGGACAGTCGTTTGAAACTTTTGCATAAAGGACAAAACTATTTTTTCACTGTCGAAATTCACTTGTGTTCGAAATTCATTGTTTAAGCAAAAAATCATTAATTTTCAAAATTCACTGATTTCGGGATTCACTGTATGTCCTTCTCGTTATAAAAATTATGCAGTTGTCATTTTCTCTATAAAATATATGTAGCTATCCTATTATTTAAAAATATTTCAAATTGTATCTTTATCCCTCATTTTCCAATAATTTAAATCAGAAAACGACCGAAGGATGCAACCATGCCACGCAAATAAAACAACAACTCTTTCGGTACGGTGGGTGGGGTTTTTTTTTTTTTTTTTTTTTTTTTTTTTTTTTCATTTTTTATAATTTAATTTTAATTATTTTATTGAGAAGGGGCGGTTTGATTCTTAAGTCAGGTCTGGCTTCCGGGGAATCAACGCGGAAGGACCATCATATATTTTGAAAAGTTCTTTGTCTGCTGCCACCATCCCGGAATAATATGTTACGATAGCATATCATTTTTTTTTAATGTTTTTTCTTTTTTGAGAGGGATTTTTTTAATGTTTAAAAATTATAAAGAAAAAAAGTTTTTTTTTATAACATATTATATTATGTCTGGTAAATGAAATAGTTTTTCATTCTATTTAAATGTTTGTATATGATTATAAGATAATGAAACGTAATTAAATTTTATTCTTTCCAATGCATTAAAATTTACCATTTTCATTCCTTTAAAAATTTGATGGAATGAGACGGAATGGAATAAAAATCGACAAAACTCATGGTTGGAGGTAAGATTAAGATGAGGTAGGGTGGGTGGTGAGGTGGGTGAAGTTGGTAGGTGGTGGGGTGAGGTAGGTAGGACACGGTGGTGGGTCGGGTAGGGTGGGGTGAGATAGGATATGTGTGATGATGTACAGTTGGGTGGGGTACTGTAGAGTGGGTATGGTGGATAGGGTAGGGTGTGGTGAGTGTAGTATGGTATGATAATGTAACGCAGGGTGGGGTGGTGGATGGGATGGGGTGAGATAGCGTAGTATGTAGGGTTTGGTTAGGTAGAGTACGGTATGTAAGGTTGGGTAGCGTGGTAAGGTAAGGTCAATAGGTAGGGTGAGGTAGGGTTGGGTAGGTGGGTGGTAGAGCTACCCCGCTCCACTCCACCCTACACTTTCCACTTGGTCCTACCTTATTCACCATATCCTACCCTACCCTACCCACCCTCTCAACCTTAATTTACTACCGTGTTCTACTCATCATTTAATGTTTCATATTTTTTTCATTTCTACATAACAAACTTGTCAGTAGGGTGTACGATCTAGATATAATGATTGAAACGAGTCATCATGAGTAATAGTGTATAGATATTTTATAAGAGTTGTTATTGACATCATAATAAATTTGGAGCATTACAGTGACATTTATATTTGCAAGGTCTTGATAAAATTAACATTGTATTTTGCATTATCATTGTAAAATTACAACTAACCCGGAAAATAATACGATTATAAATATTATGATGTCAATATCAACGCAATAATTTATCTCTCTTATAATTTTAGTGTCAATATCATTTTTTTATTTTTTTGAGTCGATCAATATCATTTCTTAAAATGATTAAATCATAACCACAAGGTCTCTATTTTTTATATCCTACCTAATAAGTGAAGATATTATTTATCGGATAACTTAGTGACTAAGAATCATTGAGTTGCTATTATCTCAAACAAATAAAAGATGTCTCTTATAATTTCAGTGTCAATGTCATTTCTTAAAAAGACGTTTAAAATAAATTCAAAATAAAAGAACAACCGATCTCTTGTCCCAAATGTATATACACCACAACTCCGTCTACAGCCATTGAAAGACCTTATCATCTCATATGACTTGACGGTCAAATATAAGAAATCGTTTTGTTTGAAGTTTATACATAAAACCCGTTGTTTTATAGATGTTTTTTTCTCTTAACCGTCAAGTGTATTGTAAAAGATATTCGGTTGCAATTAACACGAAGTAAACTTGATGAATAGGTAAACAGGTCCATAAACCTGGGTTACACTTCTCGAAATAAATAAATAAACTTCTTTCCTTTCTCTCCGATGAAAGAACAAGATCAGAGCAAATACTACAAGAATCAAACCTGGAGATGTCTCCCCCAATCTATTCTTTGAAAAGCTATGTGCCAGTTATTGCACAAAAAAATCTTCGTTGTGCTCTCGAGTACTTGATGCTCTTATCGTGTTTATCCAAAATGCAATTCAGCCTTTGAATCCAATCTATCTTGCATAGTCCACAGGAATCTTTTTGGACTTTGGATTACAGAAATCTGGGAAACCATCAATCCACCATTTTGGACTCAACAACACTTATTCATCTCTAATAAAGTTGGATCCTGGATAGGTCCAACAGAGTAATAATCAATCAGACTCTATAGATACGACCAGACACGATCAGAACAGAACTCCCAATTAGTCGGACCAATTGGTTTAGTGAAACGATTTAGTTTTGAAGTCTTAATGTAACTACTGGAAATTACACAGGGTATTCAACAAAGTATAATACTATTAATCATCCCAAATACCAAAAGATTATACATAAACTTCTCTTGCTCATATAATTGTAACAAATCATCATCATCATCATCATCTCCAGCAAGAATCCTTTTACAAATCACTACAAATTCTTATTCCCATTTAAAGTGAAATTACCATTTCACTTTGAAAAGCTAATACATAATTAAAATATTCTCCACCTTATAAATCTTCCAACAGCCTTGAATCCCAATCACCCCCCCCATCACCCACCCCCAAAAAACCCATAGATAACTGCAGCACAATTGTCCCTTAGAGTACTGAGTTACAGATAATTTACAACATATATATATATATAGGCATAATTAATATATTAGTTATGAACTAATCCCATCTTCAATCCGCCTTCATCTTTTCTCTAACTATTTTCAAGAACTCTGAATCCCTTCATGTTGCTAAAAAATATCCATGGAAGGACTTAGATCAAGAAAGTAGAGAATCAAGGAGGCAGGCTTTAAGATGCCGTAAAAGTAGAAGAACCCATAAAAGCAAGCTATATTCTTAATTTCGTCGAACACCTAAAAAAAAGGTTTCTTATTTTGCTTGATTTTGGGGGCCTTTTATTCAAGACCAAGTAAACGCCTTAAATCTCTAGTAGCTGAAACGTCTGATTCACTTTTCTTGTTGCTGAAAAATGAAGGCAGAGGTAGAGAGCTCGGAGACGGCGAAACGAAAATAGCCGATCCGGCATAAACATCTGCACCGGCGACCCTCGTGTTGGAAACAGCCTTTTTTGAGGACAGTTTTGGGGATTTGTTGTTAAAATCGCCATTTCGGAGATTACTTTCCAATGAATCTAAAGACTGGCCTCTCCTCAAAATCGTGACCCGACTAGATTCTACTTCCGGGTTCTGATGATTCGTCACGGGTTTTGCTGCTTAATTGGGTTTGCAGCAAAACTCCGGCACTCCCAGATCGTCTAGGAGTCGTCGGAAAGGAAAGGTCTCCTCCGGTGGGTTTCCGCTGCTGCGGTTGAAACTCCTTCGTTGGTGATCTCTTCCGATCTGGCCTATTTACGTTAGCAGGTTTTCTGTTGCTATAGGTATTATTAGGTTTTGGGCTACCTAACCCATGTCCGTTCACAAACAAACTTTTCCGGCGATTAAACGCCGGAGGAGAAAACCGGAGTTTGTCAACCAAACAATCCTGTGGCCTCAAAACCTCCGTACCCATCTAAATAATTCTGATTTTGCAAATTAATAAAAAAAAAAAAAAAATCTTGAAAGGAAATGGAAAGAGAAAATGAAAAAGAACAAAATTTCCTTACAGAAATGATTAATTTTCCCGAAGAAAGAAATAATTAACGGAAATTATTTGATTTTTGTTGGGGGAAAGAGAGATAGGATTTAAGAGCTGGTTGGGATGGTATTATATAGAGGATGATGATGATGCCATGGAAATGAAGAGAATAGGGGGTGGATTAAATATTTGAGAAGACGGAAAGGTTGGGCCACCGACCTTCGCTCTGGGCGCGTGAGAAGACTTTTCATTTGGTTTGATACCTATCTCTTCCTCTTCCGGGAACTTCTTGTGTGCTATTTTCATATATATTGAAGTGATTCGTGGGTTGATCGGTGTCACATAATTTCTATTCTGGATGGAAATTTTGTGGCACCGATCAACCCACGGTCATATCGGGACAAAATTCCCTCACCACACAAACACTTTCCATCTCTTTCTAAAAAAAAATCAAGAGAGTTACCCAAACATGGACTAGTCATAAATAGTTTGAGTGTTTTAAGAGAATAACCGGATATGTTGTTAGAGTGTAGATCTTCGAGCCCAATAAAAGGACTGTTTTTTTTCAAGTTTTTATTATTATTATAATAACAACATCATGATTTTAAATCATTAGATTACTTGACTAACATCTTTATTGATCTGTGAAGAGAATGAATGCGGACCTTTGTAAAAAATAATCAAAAGAAAACAACTGGACACACATCTGGGACATGAAATAATGTAAATCAAAAGCGCGTCATTTCCTTTACATTTTATATATAAAATTTGGCCACCTTGCAAGAACAGCGTGCTAGAACAGCGTACCACAGTTGATATAACATTGTACTATTCTATTTTTTAACTACACTTAAAAACAAAATATCAAATATATATATATATATATATATATATCATTGTATCACAGTGAATTTCAAATATTTTTTATTTTTTATCTATATCATATTTTCTGCATTTACACCACTCGTCTATACTATTTGCACACCAATTTTTTTTTGTTACAGATTAGTCATTTATGTGTACACATCTCACATGCCACACCCCTATCTACACACCACACAATTTCGGGAAATTGGTAAATCGAAAAAGAATCGTAATGACGAAATTTATTTTTAGGTGTGTCGAATCCGACGTTTTTTTTTTCGGGTATGTCGTCAAATTTGGACGAAATCGTCCAAACTTGGTCAAAAACGTCCAAATGTGCTTACATGTCGTCCAATTCCATATAATAAATTTAACCGTCAAAATGGACGAGAAACCGTCAAAGTGGACGGTATCGATGGGACGCACCGTCCAAATTTGGACGACGATGCCTCATCCAAATGGACGGTCTCGTCCATTTCAGCTTTTACTTTCATACAAAATCAACTTGTTCTTTTACTTTCAGCATTTCCATCTTCTTCTCTTACAAAATCAACTTAACAAAATGCAACTTAACAATTTTTGATTCATCAATGGACGAATTTTTTTTGATTCATCAGACGATTTTTATTGATTCATCTTCGACTTAACGGTTTCGTCTCGTCCATTTTTGATTCATCAATGGACGGTTTCATACGGCAGCCGATAGATAAGACGACGAACGAAGAGGTTTGTGATTTTACAAGCAGATTCATACCCCTTCTCCGTTTCGGTATCCAATTTCTTCGCATTGCCTTCTCTTTTCCTGCCATCACCTTCGAAGAGCACAAATTCGTTGTTCGAAGAGCACAAATTCAAAATCGAAGGAGCAAATTAGGGCTCAATTGGGTTCGGGTACTGTGAGTTTCAGGATTTTAGGGTTAATGGGTTCATGTATTTTAAGGATGAATTTGATTTTGTAAGAGAAGAAGATGGAAGGGTTTATTTTGCAGACAGACTTTGGGAAATGGTTGGTGAAAAGTGGAGGTGGGAAAGTAATTAAAAATGGACGAGACCGTCCGATTTGGATGAGGACCGTCTAAATTTGGACGGTGCGTCCCATCGATACCGTCCAATTTGGACGGTTTCTGTCCATTTTAGACGGTTAAATTTATTATATGGAATTGGACGACATGTAAGCACATTTGGACGTTTTTGACCAAGTTTGGACGATTTCGTCCAAATTTGGACGACATACCTGGAAAAAAATGTCAGATTCTGACACACCTAAAAATAAATTTCGTTGTTACAGTTGCCTGATTTACCAATTTCACCACAATTTCCCTCAAGTAAAATATTTCTTCTCTATAAACCCATTCCCCAAATCACTCATCATTTTTTTCAAAAAAAATAAAATAAAATAAAATAAATTCATTTATCACCACAACCCCTTCATATTCATAAGGAAATGTGTGAATTTTGAGTGCTCCTCCGATTGAACCTCAAGCTTAGTGCTTTCCCACCGCCGTCGTCGCTCCTGCAGCCATGAAAATGGATGTGAAAAGGGCCGATGAGACGAAGTTGTGACTCCCCCCTCCTTTCAGTCGAGAAACTCTAAGAAACACAAGCGAGATTCAGAGTTAGATGGTGATGCATCGCATGCTTTTTCGGTAGACAACTCCGGCAATTTTGCTTTGAATTATTGACTTGGGGCCGATCTTTTTGGCCCTGAACCTTCAATGGACTTCTATACTGGAGATAATGAAATTGAAGCTGAGGATGAAGACTGGAAATGGGAGATTGTATATGGTGGAGGGTTTCTGTAATTTTAAAATGTTTTGGGGGGGGGGGGGGGGGGGGGGATATAAAAATATAAAAATCTGATGTAGTAAAAAATGTTAGACAAAAGTTTTTTATTTTTTTTTTTTAAATTTTGAAATGAAAGTGTGGTGTATTAGTAGATTTCAAAATTTAGAAATAATAGATGTGGTGTAAGAAGTAGATGCCATATATTTTCATTGAGATGTGGTGCAATGATAGATTTACCGTGGAGTAATTTATTAGACTTGTATTCAATTTTATTCATCTCAATAAATGATGTACTATCAGGGTGGCGGTAACGGCTAGGCCGTTTGGATATCTGGCTATTTAGGTGTGATTTCCGGTGAGATGGGTGGTGTTAGCGGTGGTTGATATGAAAAATATGGAGTTTCCGGTGACAGTATGAGTGCGAACTCGGACTCGACGAATTGGTAAGGTTTGGCCTGCTTGTATTATTATTCAGATGGTTTGTGATATACACATAGCTCCTATTTATAGACGCCGGACTAAGCACAATTATGCTAATGATGATAAAACATAGTTAAGTACAATTAAGCATAAACACGATCCCGGGCTGAGAAGTGGTGGTTCATCCTAGAACCGCCGATCCTTCGTGCGGGCTCATCGAGGGTCTTGTGACGCCGAGAAAGTAGATTCCCACGTTCGGGAGTTGAGTTCGGTTTGTCCTGATAGTGAGGGGATATGTGTGCTGATGATCTCCGGGTGGTCAAGGTCCGGCCTTGATTCGGAGTAGTGTTAAGATGGCAGATGAGCTTGTCAGCTAGCGGCTTGCATCCGGCCTGGCAGCAAGCGCGATGAAGATGGAGCCGGCTTAAAGGCTTATGATGTGACCTCCGGTCGGATCAGACCCGGGTCCGTGAGACCGTATGCGGGTTTCCCATATCAATGGCCCCCTACTCCGTGTCTTACGGACTTGCTCCGAAGGAGCTTCAGAGTGTAAGGCGTGGTGTAGAGTTTGTTAGAGCTTTAGACGGTGATATGTCTTGATTGATTCTCCGGGAGGAGTTTGGTGCCGATCTTTGTTGTCATCGGCCTTGTGATCGAATCAGTTAGATCCGGTATGAGGTGCTGTGTTGAGATGCGGATAGGCTTAGAGCCGGGTCAGCTAAGTATTCGTGGCAATTAGAGGCGTGACCTCGATTTTGCAAAGGACATGGTGGCTGACGTGACGGGCTGCTGTTGCTGATTGGTTGGCAACGCTTTGTTCATCGTGCCTCATGATTATTTTTGAATTTTTAGACACGACGGTTTAGTTTCCCGCCACTGGTACCGTCTATAAATAGAGGGCTACCCCCTCATTCGTATACTTTTGCAAAAGCTGCTTTCCTTTCAACATAATTTTCCGGAGAGTTAGCGATTTTCCGGTGAAGGTTCAAGTGTTCTATGGTGATCTCCGGCTACTTTTCAAGCAAAAATCCACAGACAACCGTTTTTGCCCCACTTACAGGTAATCCTTCGATAAATCGATCGCTCTTTATATGATATATGCATCGTAGCTAGCCTTTTTGTGAATTTTTGTTTGAATTTCGCAAACCCTTTGGGAATTTTTGCCCTGAAGTCCCTTCTTCTCATATCGTTGCTCCCAAATTTATTGCCCTTGTCGCCATGTATTCTTCCTTTTGTTGATTCATGGGTATTTGGTGTTTTTAGATCTTGTTTGTATGTGACGTATGGCTTCTAGTTTGTTTTTCGTTTTCCAGTGAAGACAGAGGAGGAGTGAGGTGTCGAGATCGTAACGTACTCGTTAATCTCGGCCCGGATTTAAAGTCTAAGCGATAACTAATCCACCTCACCCTTGTTCTTTCAGGATGTCTTCAGAGTCGGCTACTGAGAGTGATGTGGTCGCACGCGGCTACGGATTTGGAGGTGAGACTGAGGAAACCTCATCGCAGCAAGATAGGACTGAATGAGATCAACCCTCAATTAGAGTAAGGGTGAGCAATCGAGGTAGAGTAGCTATTAATAAACCCACTGCTGCGGACAAAGAGAAGGGCAAGGAGAAGGAAAAAAGAGAAAGCCCCTTCGAAGACTCGCTCTGCTGCTGCCCTTCGCGAGCTGTCGTCTCAAAAGGCCTTTGATAAGGAGGTTGAGCGTCTATGGAAGACTTTCAAAGACAACCATGAATATACGAACTCGCTGACGGCCTTTGACATCCCACACAGTTATAGGTTTACCCGGTTTGAGAAAGATGAAGATCGGAGTGTGACTAAGGTCTGCGGTAGCGATTCCAAGGACTTCACATGGCTTCACTATGATCATTTTGTCACCGGCCTTCAGCCCCCGTTCGATCCGTTTTTCGTTGAGTTCTTGTAGGAGTTTAACGCCTTGCCTTGCGATCTCACTTTAGAAACAGTGAGAGTTGTCATGGCGTTCATTGTGATATGCCGATTGTTGGGCAAGGAGCCCACCATGATGGTGTTGTTCAATTTTTATTCCTTATCAAGGCGCGGAATAGATGGTCCACTCGCTCCGTGCAAACTCAAATGTCATTTACTCTTTGATCTTCCCGATCGGGTGAACTCGTGGAATGCGAGGTGCATGCCCTTTCCTAACTATGCCGCCAACTCAACCAAAAAAGCCGAAGACGTGGAAGTGGGTAAGCCTGATGAGGGCGAAGCAAAGTTTATCAAGGAGCTGTGTAATCTTTTGGGCTACGATGCCAAGCAAAGTACTAAAAAACAAACTTTTAATTGGCGCCGCCTTTTAGAGGTCACCGAGGGGTATTGTCGAGCAACTAGGATATCGGGATCAGATGTTGGAGATCCCTTAGTCAATATGGTTCCTATTGACTGTGATCCGGATTGTATTGGCGACTTCCATATTAACAGATGTCTTCCCTCTATTTGCGGGGCTTGTCAAGGGGATCCTAGCCGTAGACCTCCGAGTGAAATTTTACTTTCTGCTTCGCCGTTTGTTCATTTATCTTACTGCCCTTATATTTATGTATTTTGGATTTTAACCAATCTTAATTTTTGCAGCGATGATAAATCCTACGAAACAAAGGAACGATGCCATTGCCAGAAAGAGAGCCGCGGCTGTGGCTAGAGAAAAAGAGCTCAAGGCCATTCAGAAAACCGTTCTGCCCGCGGTTGATGAAGAAACTATTACAAGCAAGGCTAATTTGGAGGCGCAAGCTCAGCCCTAAGTTCCCCGAGCTCGTGAGAAGAGGATAGTAATCGGATCTTCAACTGTGGAGAAGCGGACTCATGAAGCCGCTATTGAGAAGCCGGTGAAGAAGAGGAGTGGTGGATCCACTGATGCCTTGGGGACTATTGTTTTGGATAGCCCCGAAAAAGCTGGTGACCTAGCAGATCCCTCGGCTCTGAAGAAAGCCCGGCTCAAGGATAGAAAAACCTCAAAGTCCTCTGCACCATCCTCCGATCATACTACAATTCCAGTGCTTTGGGGTGCAAGTGGTTCAGTGAGCCTCCGTGTGGAGGTCAAATCAAGAAAAGGAAAGATCTGCCCCCTTCGTCTTCAACCGAAGGACTTGTTATGGGAGAATTCAATCTTCGCCGTAAAGAAGGCTCGTCGATGTGGACCACTCCTGATTTCAAGAAACCAACTGACAAAGCTGGGGCCACTCTGTTAGGAAATACGATCGGCTCTGTCCCCCCGTCTCTGAAATCTCCCACTGCCCCGTCCTGACGAAGTATGGAAAGAGATTGGCCGGGGTATCTCGGAACGGATATACATGGATGATCAGGTGGATCCCCGGAGCGGCCTTATGGAGTCGATTGACGACCTTATTAGGATCGCTGGAGAGGCTCTCAGTGTGGTAAGCTTTATTTTTTCTCTATCTTAGTATTTTCCTCTGTTTTGTCTACACATTTCTAATTCGTGTTGATTTCAGCTAGCTACCCTCGTGACGCAAGCCAGTAAGATGTGTAAAGAGGAGGCTCAAGGGAGAGTTCAGGCCGTTGGCCAATCAAAGAAACTGTAGTCCAATCTTGACCGTACTGTCCTGGAGCTTGGGGTCGCTAACAGTCGTCTTACTGAGCTAGAAAAGCAGGCAGCCGAGGAGAAAGCGGCCCTTGAGGTAGAAATGGTGAAATTGAGGACTCTTTGTGAACAAGATGAGGCCAAGGTGAGGAAAATTGCCGATGATTTTCAAGATAAAATTTCCCGAGCCAAGCTAGCGTGGAAGGATGAGCAAGAGAAAACCGCTGCGCTGAAGAAGGAGTTCGAGGCTTATAAGGCGGCTGAAGCTGCGAGCGTAGAGCTATAAAATTTCAGGCCGTCGCCAATTTCAAGAACTCTGACGAGTACAAGGAAACCCTCAACAACTTAAGCCTTGAGAACTTCGACCACGGCTTCTATTATATTGCCCGCTGCATCATGTCTGTTCAGAGGGAAGCAGCCCCAAGTTTGGAGGTGTTTCATGAGTGGCTCTCCAATGATCCATATGTTCCAACCCTTCACGCCCTACACGCCGAAGTTCCATTTGCTGATGAAGAGATAAAAAGCTTCAATGATGACCAGCGAGCCGCTGGAGCTTTGGAGTGGAGCCCTCCGCCCTGGGTCCCAGTGAACCTGCGAGATATGATTGAACAAGCTGCTCGAGTTGAAGAGCCTATCTTAGAGATTGAGGCCTCCACCGTTTCAGAGACCGAGATGTACGAGATCCTACTAGGGCGAGCTCCGACCTCGCAGGGCACATCCGATCCTCCTGCTCAGCCTTAGCCTCTTTTTATTGTACTTCTGTTTTAAAATTTTGTAATCATTTGTAAAAACTTTAATGATTCTGCTTTGTACTTGTTTTTTGGCTGCTATGTTTGAAGCCGGAAATCAACTTTGTCCGTACTTCAACTTTGTGTTAAATTTTGCAAGTGTTTGTGAAGAACCTGGATTTACTTGAATTTTTTATTTGGACCAAGGGTATCTGGCCTCCTTATCCATAGCGGGTCCCAAATAGTTGAACCAGGTGCGGATATATTTAGCTCGTGAATAAAAAATATAACCTGCGGCCCGAAGTTTCGAGCATGGCCTTCCGTTGGTCTTGGTCGAAATAACTCGCTTTACTTCATTTAATTGCCTCGAAAGTGTAAGAGCTTGCTCTGACAGGCCTCTTTATGACTGCCGCTTCGATAACTGCAACCTTTATTGTCGGTTCAGTAACCGACCGAGTACTTAAAGAAGCTAGGCTATCTCTTATCAATGTTTGAGGTTTTGAATTTGAAAAGAGTTATCCCTATTCGTTGGATTGGCCTGATTTGGACCATAGGTTCTGCTGGCTCTTCCTATAAAAGGATGTTTTAGCCATCATATTTACCCATGCTTGAAAATTTTGAATATCCTCTTCACTGTTATTCTTTTCGATATGTCTTCCTCTAACATCCCTTCACCCTTTTTCAATACAGCCTCTAGTGAAGTGGTGGCGAATTAGTGGGTGTTTTTCAATCGTTGCCCGTTGTTGGTTGAGGAGGGCTTAAACATCGGAAGATAAAAGGGGGCTCACGCTTGAGGATTACACTATCTGGTTGGGAAGACTTGGTGGCTTGACCCGCCGGTCTCTACAATACTACTGTGGTCCATGAATTCTACTCGGCTCTGTCCTTGACTGGACCTGCGGAGCCGGTAACGTCCGTGTCAGTTCGCAGCGTGCAGGTTACATTCACTCCCGCCGTAATCAATGGTTTTTTCAATCTTCCTAACTTCGATCCCGCCCTTCACTATGATCATGCTTGGGCCTTCGACGAGGATGAAGTCTCAAGACATGCACACCAGAATGGTGCTCTTCAGTACTTATTCCCTGATGCGTGGGAGTCGGCCCCGCAGGGCGTTGTATCTGAATTGTCCCAGGATGCACGGGCCTGGAAGCGCTTTATCAACTCCCGAGCGCTTCCTACTGACGATTTTGAGGAAGTGACCGAGGAGGAGGGGCTGCTCTTGCATGCTATTGGTACCCTTACTGTAGAGGTGGATTGGGGTCTCTTAATACACCGTGAGATGGTATCCTTTGCTACGGGCATGGAGAATGCCCGCTCCATCCCGTTTCCTTGGTTAATCTCCAACCTTTGTTCCGTCCTGGTTCCTACTTGTCCGTCGGACGAGTACCTTCCTAGGGGGAATATTGTGTTCGATGAGATTCCATCCGGGACCTCTACCGAGACCGGAAGCTCTTTTGATGGAGGGTCGCCATATTTTTGATTTGATTTTCTTGTAATGTTGTTTTTGAAACCTTAATAATAAATGTTGAATTGGACTTTTTGAGCTCTATTTGTGCATGCTTTCGTTCTCATATTTTTTTATTTGAATCTTGATGTATCCGTAACCCGGCCTCCTTGCTGAGGTCGGGCTTGCTTATTCGAGAAGAGACGTGAACACCTATCCTCTTTGCCAAGCATTAAATTCGGAGATCTATGGCTCTCCTAGAAGACAGTGTGTTGATTTAATGCAATTAATATGGATCAAACTTCAATTTTGAATTTGTAACGCCAGGTAAATATGACCGTAGGATCCTTTCAATTTCCGCCGTTGGGCTACCTTCTTCCCCTATATAAGTGAAGGAAGACGTTGGCTGTTTCGGAGCACAAGACACTTTCTACAAAATTTATGTTTTTTTCCTACGATCATCATTTCATCCTCTTCTGGCTCTACCTCTCCCTCTCGACCGTCTCTTTTCCTCAATACGGCGTCCGCCAATGCTATCCAAAATTATAGGGATTACTTTACCGATCGTGCACACTTAGCCGAGAGGATCTTGGATTTGAACAAGATTGATGGGAGTGGGTCCCTGTTTCGTGTGGCTTACCGGGTGGCGTCCTTTTGTTCTTGGACCCATTGGGAGGTGCAACCACACCCTGGTCCATGAATTTTATGCCGTTCTGTCAGAGGCTCAGTCCGTTGAAGAAGTTTCCTCTATTTCCATCCGAGGTACTCAAGTGCGCTTCACCCTGGCCGCCATAAGTGAGATTCTGCAACTCCCTGCATTCGATCCGGCCTTGCATTTTGAAACTGCCTGGGACCTCGACATCGAAGAGCCCTATTTTTCCCATAGATTTGACGCGTAAGCGCGACTGTTCCCTGAAAGGGACGACGAGCCTGTTCATAACGGCATTGCCTCCGGCTCTTTCAGTGGTATCGGGAATGGAAATAGTTTATCAACACCCAGGCTATCCCCTTTAATAATTTTGAAGTGCTGACTGATGAAGAGGCCATCCTTATACATGTTATATGTGTTAGATTTATTTCAACTATATGTACCCCGGATGTGAATGTTGACTGGGGGCTTATCATTTATCGTGAGGCCGTTAATTTTGCAAGGGATATGAGGCCGAACCATCCAATACTCTTCGCTTGGTTGATCTCAAGTCACTGTATTAGCAGTTTCGGGATGACCCTTGCGCCCAGGGATCAATATTTCCGCATCAACTTCAACCGCTAGTATCGTTTTTTTTTAATGGGCATAGGCCCCCGAGTTTTTGGGAAGACACCATCTTTAAGGGGTGCATGATCTTGTCGAAAACACTCATTGTTTTGAATTTGCTCATTTGTAATTTTTTGTAGAGACTTGAACTTGTTTTGATTAAGCTGTTACATTATAAAACCTTCATAAAGGAGTCATAAAGTCAAAGTTTTACAGGATAATAATAAAAGAAAGCCTAAACACTCGAGTCGTAAACAAGAGGATGTCCATAACCCCAAAAAGAGAAACAAACTCCACTGATTGTTACATATAATATCTCCTCAGATTGTCCGCAGCCAAGGACGCCTTTGTTAGGAACATTTTATTATGTTTTGATGATGGCCATACTAGTTGTTATAGCAAGCCTGAAAATAAGTTAGAATTCTCTGTATAAGTCTTTACTTAGAGTCTGACATGTTGTATAAGTTGAGTCAGACAAGTATTGTACTAGTTGGTAGGACGGCAAAGTAAAAATAGATTTTCGGCAGAGTGAAGCCAGCCAAGTACCAGCAAAGAAGCAATGAAGACATTATGGTCTGACTTATAACCAAGGAAGTCTGTGATGACCTTGGATAAGTCTAAGTTATGTTTCAAGAAATGAAACTTAATGTTTAAATATGGTGTACACTGATCTCACACAAATCAAGGATCAGTGAAGTACAAGGATTTCTCCTGAACTGAAAAGAATGAAGGAAACTAGTGTGTCGGCATAGTAAACTGACGATCGGCTGAGTAAAAACAAAGCAATGAAGAAAGATCTAAGCGGCAAAGTCGAAGGATCACTTGACCGTTCAGAGAACAGCTAAGTAAACCTTACTTAATCAGATTTTGAAATATGATGAAGATTCAGAGGATCAAGCATTAAATGCACAATCAACAGAGGATCAATCAAGGACGGATTTTCTGATAAACGAATCACTGAAATCAAGGAGAATATAATTAAGGGGGAATGAACAATAAAATCAAGGATTATTCCCCTCATTAATATAGCCAACAGACGGAAATTCAAATCAAGGATTCCCAAGGCTATAAATAGAAGGCATTGACAGACAAAAGAAAAAAAGGAAAAAATCAATAAGCTGAAATTCTGTCAAATCAAAAAGCATTCTTCTGTGCTTAAAAAGAAATATCTAGTGATCAACTCAAAACTGAGAGCTACAATATCAATATCAAGCATTGAGATTGATCAACAAGTTTTGTGAATCCAATTCACTTCAACCAAGAAACTGAATCAGAGCCATCTGAGAAGGAGTTGTGTTTGTGATAGCTGCTGAAGGATTTGGTCCCAAGGAGTAGTGAAAGAGACCGAGTCACTGAAGCTGTTGCAGTCAGGGAGTGATAGTCTTGAAGATTGTGAAGCTTGTGTAGTCAAGGACAATCAAGCTATTGTATTTGTGAAAACAATAGTGAATTCCTCCAATCATCATAGGAGAAGAGTGGATTAAGGGATTACACCACCCTGAACCACTATAAGACTTGTGTCAATTTACTTTCAGAAATTTACCTTACTGCATTTATTTAATTACTTAAAATATATCATAAATCTGTGATTGCATAAACTATTTTGAAACAACATATTAAGAAGGGACTTATCCGCTGCCCAAAAGATTTTAAATACACGAAAAGTTTTTGAAACTCCACTATAGTCATTCACCCCCCCTCTGACTATAGTTTTACCCTTCTCTTGGGACCAACAATTGGTATCAGAGCAGTGTTCCTAGTATCGAACCTCGTTCGATCTAATTTCGGTAACAAGGAGATCACATATTTTCAAAGTAGTTTTCAAATTTGTGTGCACACACACACACACACACATATATATATATATATATATATATATATATATATATATATATATATATATATATATATATATATATATATCTCTTATTTGTACTTATGGATTCCTCAAACTTTATGTCAAAAGTACCTGTTTTCAATGTTAACAATTTTGATGAATATAAAATAAGAATGTTGTCTCATCTTGCAGCAACTCATGAGGAGATGTTGGATGTGATTAATGATGGCCCAATCGAGATTACAACTGTGGTAGCCACAAGAGCAGATCAAGGAAAAGTAATAGACAAACTCAAGAATGATTGGACCAAGGATGACAGGAGAAGAGAAAATCTTGACTTTGTTGCAAAAGACATGATTTTGAAGACTCTAGACAGTAACATGTTCATGAGGATCAAAGATTGCAAAATAGCAAAGGAGATGTGGGACAAATTGGCACTGATCAATGAAGGATCAGAAGCAGTCAAAGAAAACAAATTGTCTGTTGCAAAACAGAAATTTGAGAACTTCAAAATGAAGGCTGGTGAAACCATTGATCAAATGGACAACAGATTCTCAAGCATTATCAGTGAACTACAACAACTTGGACACACATACCCACAGAAAAAAGTGTGCCTGAAGATCTTGAGAGGCTTACCTGAAAGATGGAAGATCATTACATCAGTAATCAGAGGACAACAAATCTTGCAAACACTGACACCTTAACTCTGATGTCTCAATTAAAGGCTCATGAATTTGAGTTGAACGGTGAAGACAGTGCACCAACAAGAGGCACATAAGGCCAGTGCACTGGTTGCACCCCAGCAAAGTCAAACAGCTGATGCAAACAACAAAGAGACACAGGAGCTAAAGGAACATGTAGCTTTATTAGTAAAATGCTTTGATAGGATTTAGCAAAAAGAAGATATTCAAAGGAGGATCATCATCAAACAAAAAGTCAAGCACAAGCAAAGACACCAAGAGAAAAGATGATGAATACAGATGCTTCAACTGTAATAAGAAAGGCCACTTCAAGGCTGATTGCCCTGAAGATAAAGACAAAGCTGAGGATAAGAAGAAGTACAAGACAACTGAAAAGAGGAAAAGCAAGAAGGCACTCAAAGTTGAATCTAGTAGTGAAAAGAATGAAGAATCATCTGAAAATGATTCTGATGATGATGAGGATGACAGCTCAGACAATGAAAAAGCCTATCTATGTCTTATGGCTAAAGAGTCAAATGAAACTGAGGTAACATCTAGTTCATACTCATCATCAAGTGCATCCACATCTGACACTGCACAATCTTCTATTCTCCCCTTAGATTCTGCAAACCTAATCCAAAATCTCATGAGTAAATTTGAACAAATTGAGATGAATCATGAAATTCTGGAACATGAGTGTGAGAATCTAAGAAAGGAAAATAAAAGACTAAAGAAAGAACTGGATAAAGTAAAAGTTGAACTAACTAGTAAGGAGACTTACTCGAATGATCAACAAGTAGCAGATGGTCATACATCTGGTGTTGACAGACCGGTTGAGAAAATCTCCCTACCAGTTAAGACCACCACTGCACCTTTAAATGCACCAGCTTACAAACCCTCAAAAAGGTTTGGATCCAGATCTGGTCTTGGCTACAACAGTCAGGATGAGAATAGAAACAATGGACAACACAATTCTGAATCTAGGACCAACAATGGACCAAAGTTCAGAAAAGGACTGACCATAGTTTCAACCACTCATCCTGCACCGGTGAAGTCAAAATCCAGAGCAGTGAAGTAGTAGACCAAACCAACAATCCAGTCAACCAAAAGCAAAAGCTTTCTGAAAGGTAAATGAAGACTTTATCCTTCAGAAGATGATTGGAATGTTGTACCTCCAAAATACAAGAAGAAACCATTTAATGCCATGCATCATGTGTTTAAGAAAAACCAACAAAGGTATGTTCCTAGACACATGAAGCAACATAGGTTTCCCACTGCATATTGGAAAGTGAAAAAGGATGCAAATGCACCAAAAAGTAGAGAAAAGTATCGAATAACTTCCAGTAGAAATATTAGAAGCTATTCTGCCATGCCTTATACATATGAAGTTGATGACTTTAATTATCCAAAAAGAAGATCATTTGGATATACACTTGGAGTAGAAGGCATGACTGCTAACAGGTATGGACCCAAACAGTGTTGGGTACCTAAACAAAATTAATTTGTTTTGTAGGTTGTCTGGTACATAGATAGTGGATGTTCCAGACACATGACAGGAAACAAGGGATGGCTCACTGACTTTAAAGCTTTTGATGGACCCAAAGTCACCTTTGGAGGCAAAGAAAACCCCGGTAAAATTAAGGGGAAGGCATAATGCTCAAGAACAATTTGAAGATTCAAAATATGACATATGTTAAGGGACTAAATTTTAATCTGCTAAGCATCAATCAATTCTGTGACAAAGGCTACAATGTGCACTTCAACAAGGAAGGATGCAAAGTGATTCACAACCAAACCAACACAGTGGTTCTTGCAGGAAGAAGAGAAGACAACATGTATGTGGTGGATTGGAGAACAACTAAGGCAGAAACATGTTTGCTTGTCAAAAATAAACAATGAACCAGCTGGATTTGGCATAGAAGATTAAATCACCTAAATTTCAAGACCATCAACACATTATCAAAGAACAAGTTAGTTGAAGGCCTGCCAGAGATCACATTCAAGAAGGAAAGTCTATGTGATGCATGTCAGAAAGGAAAACAAATCAAAAGCTCCTTCAAGTCAAAGCCCTATCAATCAACAACAAGAATTCTACATCTGCTACATATGGACCTGTTTGGACCAGTCACTCTAGTAAGTGTAAGTGGAAAGAAATACACTCTAGTAGTGGTGGATGACTTCTCCAAATTCACTTGGACCATATTCATGAACAAGAAGAGAGAGACACTCAAGAAGCTACCAGATTTGTTAAGAAGAATTCAAAATGAGAAAG
This sequence comes from Gentiana straminea, assembly GCA_036785695.1. Taxonomy (NCBI): domain Eukaryota; kingdom Viridiplantae; phylum Streptophyta; class Magnoliopsida; order Gentianales; family Gentianaceae; genus Gentiana; species Gentiana straminea. Next base: position 8,408,353 of record JAVUPR010000265.1, read on the forward strand.
AACTGAAGATCATCAAGATCAGATCAGATAGAGGCACATAATTTCTAAATGAAATTATCAGAACCTATTGTGAAGAAAATGGAGTACTACATCAATTATCAGCAGCAGGAACTCCACAACAAAATGGTGTAGCAGATAGAAGAAACAGAACTCTCAAAGAAGCTGCTCGAACAATGATTGCAGAAGCATGCCTACCAAAGAGGTTTTGGGCTGAAGCAGCAAACACATCATGCTATACACAAAATAGATCAATCATCAACAAACATCATGGAACAACTCCATATGAAATATGGAATGGAAGAAAACCTAATATCTCACATTTACATATGTTTGGATCTAAATGTTTTGTTTTGAACAGGAATCAGTTACACACCTTTGATGAAAAATCTGATGAAGCAATCTTTATGGGATACTCAGACACCAGCAAAGCATTCAGAGTACTCAACAAAAGAACATTGGTGATTGAAGAATCAATACATGTAGTCTTTGATGAACCAAACACAAATGGTGAAAGTCTTCAAGAACAAGAAGAAGAAGCAGAACAAAGGCAAGTGTATATGAATACAACAGTACCAGTTACCATTCTGAATCACAATTTTGGAAATCAAGATGAGCCACAAGTCAATACAACAGAAGAAGCACCAGAACTTGAAGCTCATGCACAACCTGAAGTTGTAGAAGCACCAAGTGAAGAACAACTTCAACCTGACCTCAACTGGCTAAGAGATCATCCTGAAGATCAAGTCATTGGAGACATTCACACCGGAGTTAGAACCAGAAGACAACTGGAGCATATGCTAACATGTTTTCTATCACAAGTGGAACCCAAGACAATAGATGATGCAATTCAAGATGCTGATTGGATTACAGCCATGCAAGAAGAACTAAATGAATTTGAAAGAAATGAAGTCTGGGAACTTGTTGACAGACCAGACACAGCCAACATCATTGGAACAAAATGGGTACTCAGAAACAAGATGGATGAGCAAGGAACAGTTGTCAGAAACAAAGCAAGGCTAGTTGCAAAAGGCTACTCCCAAGCGGAAGGAATAGATTTTGATGATACATTTGCACCAGTAGCAAGATTGGAAGCAATCAGACTCTTTCTAGATTTTGTTGCACACAAAGACTTCAAAGTTTATCAAATGGATGTCAATAGTGCATTTCTGAATGGACTTTTGGAAGAAGAAGTATATGTGGAACAACCTCCTGGTTTTCAACTCAAAGGAAAAGAAGATAAAGTATACAAGCTCAAGAAGGCTCTTTATGGACTCAAACAGGCACCTAGAGCCTGGTATGAAACACTATCACAATTTCTGATCAAGAATGGATTCAACAAGGGAACTATAGATAAGACTCTTTTCAAATTAGAGGAAGGAACAAGTACATTGCTAGTACAAATCTATGTTGATGACATTATCTTTGGATCAGAGGATGAAAAGCTGTGTGAGAAATTTGCAAACCTAATGAAGAGCAAATTTCAGATGAGCATGATGGGAGAATTAAATTATTTTCTTGGCCTTCAAGTGAAGCAAATGAAAGATGGTATTTTCATTAGTCAAGCCAAGTACACAAAAGACTTAATACACAAGTATGGTATGGACACAAGTGGCACAGCGGATACACCAATGTGTGCAAGAGTCATTCTTGGAAAAGATGAAGCTGGAAAAGATGTTGATCACAAAATGTATAGAGGAATCATTGGATCCCTACTATATCTAACTGCAAGCAGACCTGACATAGCATTTGCAGTAGGAGTATGTGCAATATTTCAAGCTCAACCAAAAGAATCACATCTTCTAGCAGCTAAAAGAATAATAAAATACCTGAAGAACACCATCAATGTTGGAATTTGGTATCCAAAAGATGGAGGATTCAAGCTGATATCATATTCAGACTCTGACTATACTGGATGCAAGATAGATAGAAAAAGCACCTCTGGAACATGCCAGATGCTAGGCACAAGACTAGTTTCATGGTTTAGCAAAAAGCAAAACTCCATATCTACATCAACAGCTGAAGCAGAATATATAGCAGCAGAGCAGTTGTTGTGCACAAGTACTATGGATTAGACAACAGCTAAGGGATTATGGAATGGAGGAGAAGACAATTCCAATTATGTGTGACAACACAAGTGCCATATCTATTACTGAAAATCCAGTGTTTCACTCAAGAACAAAGCATATTGATGTAAGACATCATTTCATCAGAGATCATGTTGAGAAAGGAGATGTTATTCTAAGATACATACCCACTGAAGATCAATTGGCTGACATCTTCACTAAACCACTCAGTCATGAAAGATTTAGCATGTTGAGAACTGAGTTGGGAATGATTGAAATTGACTAAGTACTAAAGAGCGGCTAATGGAGTAATCAGCTAAGTGACTTCACCAGCTGATTAAACCTTTTCCATTACAGGAGATGTAGAAGGTAAGGCACTGGTACTCAGCGAAGTTAACTTCATTGATTGTTAGGAACAGTTAAATATAGCGGCTCAGTGAAAAAGGCACTCCACCGGCTAAGTGACCAGCCAAGGCACTCCACTGAAATGAAGATTGGAGTCACCAGCAAATTAGAGTGTGAACCAAATCAGTTTGTACACACGTGGAGATCATTATTTCAATTATGGAGGTAACTATATTATTTTTCTAATTACAACCGCCTCGATTCCCGGGATTTATCATTACTTGCCTCAATCCACTCCCCCACTTCACTCGAATATCTGGATTTATATACACAAAATCATGCCATTACATCACAAAATCCTTCCATATTCAACCACGTTCACACCATACAAATAATCCTATATAAACCACACTTGGAGATTTTCAAAATTCTTTACGCTCTTTTGCAAATCACAAACCCTATTTTCTTACTGCAAAATCAAAGCTTTCTCTCAAATCTCAAACAATGGCTTCATCATCCACAATCTCTGCCACAGAACGATTTTATGAAAAATCGATCATCACTGGATCATTTTTTAAGCCTGAACCCTATCTATCTTTCTGTGATAATGACACACAAGCTCAACGCTTAGTTGATTGTTGTTCAAATCTGGGGTTAATGACCTTCCTAAACCCCCCAATAACTGGAATATGCTATGAGAACCTGATTGCATTTTGGAAAAATGCAAAGTTTGTGCCAAGCACCAAGAAGAGTGATCACGACTGCATAAAAAGCTCAATATTTGGGAAAGAAGTGGTCATCACGCCTGGTCTTCTCAACAGATTCTTACACCTACCCATGATAGGTCCGGCTAATGTAAAATCTGTAAAGATTGACATCAACAACTTCTCGGGTGAAATAGCTAAGAATCCCAAAAAGAACAGCAAAACCTACAACCTCCCAAGATCAGCACTCAAACTTCCATTTGCTGAGTTTGCACTTGTTATTACCAAGAATATTGAAGGCAAGGAAAGGGTCGATGGAAAACTTGACCGAGTTACGGGTCAAACTAATGGCAATCATCTATCAAGGTATTAACTTTGACTGGGCAACATTTGTCTTCAATAGGTTGAAAGACCATATTCAAAAGGAAATTGACCTGTCAATTACGGCACCAAGCAAGGGTTTGCAGAAGAAAGGTGATTTCTGGGAGAGGAAATCATATGGGTTCCCTCTTCAACACCTGTTTGACACACTGAAAGTGAAACCCACAAACTTGTAGCCTCCACACAAGTCCAAGGTAATGTTTACCTACATCAAGGCATCTCTGAAACCCAAACCCACTGTCGGGAGAAAAAGAAAACAACCTAAAAACAGCAGATCAGGAATGGGACGAAGAACCAGATCCCAAAAGGCACAAGAGAGCACCCATGTGATTGGTACCAGCAACTTGAACGAGACTGTGGTAATCAGTGATGATACAGCAACGGAGGAAGAGAAACAACAAGAGGACATCACCTATCTGGAAGAAGGTGAGGAAGGATATGTTCTCACTCCATCTGAAGAAGAAGAGATGGATGAAGAAGAAGCTGAGACAGAGGATGAACATTCAGAAGGTGACCACCTTGAAGCTGACCCAAAAAAGATGGAGATATCTGATGATGACCTAACTCTTCAAGAAGTACTTTTCAAGAGCCTCAGCAAAGTTGACAAACAACCGAGTGAGCCAGCTGATCAAACTCACTCGCTGAACTTGTCAACACCCCCACTATTGATCAAGGGGAACACCAGCAGAAGAAATCAAGTCTCCAGCTCATGGAGAAGAAAACCTGCCATCTTCGGCAGATGGAGAAGCAAGCACCCCCAACAACCTCTCAATAATCCTAAAGTTGAAGAGGAAGAAAGCGAAGAAGAGGCAGAAAAAGAAAGTGAAAAAGAAGAAGAGAAAGAGGAAGAAGATGAGGTGGATATAGAGAAGGAGGAAGATGAAGATGATGAGGATGTTGAAGTGGCACCAGAGGAAATTGATCCAGAAAGACTCTTCAATCTGGACATTCAACCCCTGATTGTGGACATGGAAAAGCAGTATCACAGCAGGCAAAACCTGAAAGTTGCTTTAAGGAGTGAAGCAACCTCCTTCAATCACAAAATTGAAGCCCTCATCAATCACATCAAGATTCAAGATGAGGTCATGGAGAAACAAGGCAACCTGCTTTGCAACCTGCAACATATCATTCCCTACCATGTCCAAACCAACCTTGAGTTTCATGCTGACAAGATTGATAACAATCTCAAACCTTTGGTGGAAACTCTAAATGCTCACACTCATCAACTTCAACATCTGGATGAGGTTATGGAATTTTCTTGCCACCAACTTGACACTCGATAAATGTCACTACCGCCAACAACAAAATTCTCGGAGCAAAGGTATGGTCCTCTCCCTGAGTCTGAAGCAACAAATGCAACTCTTGAAGCACGTTTTGGTGCTGCCAAAAAGGGGGAAGGAAGCTCAAAGCCTGAGAGCTCGGTGGAAAGACGGCAAGCCCAACAGATAAGGGCAAGGGCATCAAAGGCAAAGGCATCGGGTTTGAAGAAAAGAAAAAATGGCCCTTCTGTTAAACATTAATTGAATAATTTCTTTGTGTTTGAATAAAAAGATGCAATATCTTATTGCCCTTGAATGGATGAATAAAATTGTTGAGTTTTATTCCAATGTTTATTATGAAAAAATTGGTATACTTATGTTCAGGCATATGAGGGTTTTGGCATCATCAAAATGGGGGAAATTGTAAGGAACATTTTTTTATGTTTTGATGATGGCCATACTAGCTGTTATAGCAAGCCTGAAAATAAGTTAGAATTCTCTGTATAAGTATTTACTTAGAGTCTGACATGGTGTATAAGTTGAGTCAGACAAGTATTGTGCTAGTTGGTAGGACGGCAAAGTAAAAACAGATTTTTGGCAGAGTGAAGCCAGCCAAGTACCAGCAAAGAAGCAATGAAGACATTATGGTCTGACTTATAACCAAGGAAGTCTGTGATGACCTTGGATAAGTCAAAGTTATGTTTCAAGAAATGAAACTTAATGTTTAAATATGGTGTACACTGATCTCACACAAATCAAGGATAAGTGAAGTACAAGGATTTCTTCTGAACTGAAAAGAATGAAGGAAACAGTGAATCGGCAAAGTAAACTGACGATCGGCTGAGTAAAAACAAAGCAGCGAAGGAAGATCTAAGCGGAAAAGTCAGAAGGACCACTTGACCGTTTAGAGAACAGCTAAGTAAACCTTACTTAATCAGATTTTGAAATATAATGAAGATTCAGAGGATCAAGCATTAAATGCACAATCAACAGAGGATCAATCAAGGATGGATTTTCTGATAAATGAATCACTGAAATCAAGGAGAATATAATTAAGGGGGAATCAAGAATAAAATCAAGGATTATTCCCCTCAATAATATAGCCAACAGACGGAAATTCAAATCAAGGATTACCAAGGCTATAAATAGAAGGCATTGACAGACAAAAAAAAAAAGGAAAAAATCAATAAGCTGAAATTCTGTCAAATCAAAAAGCCTTCTTCTGTGCTTAAAAAGAAATATCTAGTGATCAACTCAAAACTGAGAGCTACAATATCAATATCATGCATTGAGATTGATCAACAAGTTTTGTGAATCCAATTCACTTCAACCAAGAAACTGAATCAGAGCCATCTGAGAAGGAGTTGTGTTTGTGATAGCTGCTGAAGGATTTGGTCCCAAAGAGCACTGAAAGAGACTGAGTCATTGAAGCTGTTGCAGTCAAGGAGTGATAGTCTTGAAGATTGTGAAGCTTGTGTATTCAAGGACAATCAAGCTATTGTATTTGTGAAAACAATAGTGAATTCCTCCAATTATCACAGAAGAAGAGTGGATTAAGGGATTACACCACCCTGAACCACTATTAGCCTTGTGTCAATTTACTTTTAGCAATTTACCTTACTGCATTTATTTAATTGCTTAAAATATATCATAAATCTGTGATTGCATAAAATATTTTGAAACAACATATTAAGAAGGGACTTATCCGCTGCCCAAAAGCTTTTAAATACAAGAATTTTTTTTGAAACTCCACTATAGTCATTCACCCCCCTCTAACTATAGTTTTACCCTTCTCTGACTATAGTTTTACCCTTCTCTAGGACCAACTATAGTCCTTGCAGAATGTTGGAAACTCGTCTCTGAACTAGGGCCTGTGGTCCGACACCACTACCCTCGGAACTCTGAATCTTGACAAGATCTGATCATTTAGGAAACATGCCGCATTTTTCGCTCCAATGCTTACCATTGGCTAAGCCTCGATCCATTTAGTAAAATAGTCCACGGCTACAATGACAAGCTTGAAACTTCCTCTTCCCGGTGGGAACGGTCCGATATAGTCGAGGCCCCACATGTCGAATGGCCAAGCTGAGATGACAATACTTTGTTCCATAGATGGTAGCCTTGGTATGTCCGTGTGTATCTGACACTTGGGGCATTCCCTGACGAGCTCTTCAGAATCCTGTGTAATCGACGGCCAATAGTACCCTGCGGTTATAACCTTTTGGGCTAGAGAGCGACTCGCAGGGTGGCCTCCGTATATTCCTTGATGTAATTCCGCCAGAAATTTTTCACCTTCCTCCTTACGGACACATCTGAGAAGCGGCTCAGTGAAAGACATTCTGTAAAGTATCCCATCATTCAGAATATATCTAGCCGCTTGTCTCTTAAGTGCATGAGCTTTGTCTGGATTCGTGGGCAAAGCATCCGTTTTGATACACGCTCATATTTCATCCATCCAGCACGTAGTCTGAATTGGTGCATCGATGTCCATGATCTCCAATTTTCAATTGCGGGGACGGAACAATATTCCACCATTATTGATGGGTCGGCTATCTCCTCCTCCAAAGATAACCTCGATAGATAATCAGCCCTTTCGTTGTCCTCTCTACTGATTCTGGTGAACTCACAATAATCGAAATCTTGTTTCATTTGTTGAACAATCTCACGATATTTCTCCAAGATGCCGCATCGTGTCTCGTATCCTCCTGATATTTGATTGACAATAAGTTGAGAATCACAGTGGACCTGAACATTGCGTACCTTCATTTCCCTTGCCAAGTCGAGTCCGGAAATCACGGCCTCGTACTCTGCCTGATTATTCATTGCCTTGAATTCAAACCTTAGAGCCTTTTCGATTTCCTCCATTATGCCTAGCTCGGACAAGATAACCCCCGCTCCGCTTCCATTTTGGTTGGAAGCACCATCTACATACATGTGCCAACAGTTTTTGGGCTTTAATGTTTCACTTGCGGGTTCTGACGTAGGCAGCACGTCTGAGCGCTCTGAGGTGAACATGGTTTCTGCTAAGAAATCGGCTAAGGCTTGGGTCTTGATCGCTTTCCTGGGTTGGTAGTGAATGTCGAACTCGGTAATCTCTATAACCCATCGGAGTAAGCGACCTGAAAGGTCTGGAATGTGTAGTTATTAATGTAGAGGGCTTTCTGTCATGACAATGATTGTGTGCGAGGTGAAGTAGCCTCATAGTTTTTGAGCTGCTATCACTAGCGAATAAGACAGGTTTTCCACATTGAAGTATTGACTTTCCACCGGACTGGGCGATTTGCTGACGTAGAAAATGGGTTGTTGAAGGGCTCCATCTTCCTTTATCAAGACGGCCGCTATGGCCCAATTTGAGGCTGCCAAATACATGAATAGAGTCTCCCCCGGGATGGGACTGACCAGGAGGGGTGGTTTTCCGAGATTTTCCTTGAGGGCCTGAAAGGCCTTTGAGCACTCTTCATCCCAAGAAAATGACTTTCTACCCTTGAGGACTTTGAAGAAGGGCAAACACTTCTCGGCCGATTTGGAGATAAATCGACCCAGAGCTATGATCCGGCCATTTAGTCTCTACATACATGTGCCAACAGTTTTGGTTGGAAGCACCATCTACATACATGTGCCAACAATTTTTGGGCTTTAATGTTTCACTTGCGGGTTCTGACGCAGGCAGCACGTCTGAGCGCTCTGAGGTGAACATGGTTTCTGCTAAGAAATCGGCTAAGGCTTGGGTCTTGATCGCTTTCCTGGGTTGGTAGTGAATGTCGAACTCGGTAATCTCTATAGCCCATCGGAGTAAGCGACCTGAAAGGTCTGGAATGTGTAGTATTTAATGTAGAGGGCTTTCTGTCATGACAATGATTGTGTGCGAGGTGAAGTAGCCTCATAGTTTTTGAGCTGCTATCACTAGCGAATAAGACAGGTTTTCCACATTGAAGTATTGACTTTCCACCGGACTGGGCGATTTGCTGACGTAGAAAATGGGTTGTTGAAGGGCTCCATCTTCCTTTATCAAGACGGCCGCTATGGCCCAATTTGAGGCTGCCAAATACAAGAATAGAGTCTCCCCCGGGATGGGACTGACCAGGAGGGGTGGTTTTCCGAGATTTTCCTTGAGGGCCTGAAAGGCCTTGGAGCACTCTTCATCCCAAGAAAATGACTTTCTACCCTTGAGGACTTTGAAGAAGGGCAAACACTTCTCGGCCGATTTGGAGATAAATCGACCCAGAGCTATGATCCGGCCATTTAGTCTCTATACCACCTTAATCGTAGTTGGCTCTCGCATGTTGAGTAATTCTTGAATTTTTTCAGGATTAACCTCTATACCCCTGTGACTGACCATGAATCCCAGAAACCTGCCCGCCCCGATGCCAATTATGCGTTTGGCCGGGTTGAGCTTCTTTGAATGTCGACGCACATTCTCGAATGTCTCAGCAAGGTCGGCAGCGTGACCACCGATTGCTGACTTTATGACCATGTCGTCTATGTAAGCTTCCATATTCCGACCGATCTGTGAGCTAAACACTTTGTTCACCATTCTCTGATAAGATGAGCCCACGTTTTTTAACCCGAAGGGCATCATTTCGTAATAATAGAGACCTCCCACGGCTCTAAAAGTTGTTTTATCTTTATAGGCCGCTGCCATACTAACTTGATGTTATCCAGAGTATGCATCTAAAAAACTCAACGTTTTGAAACCGGCGATAGAGTCGACCAACCTGTCCATTCTGGGGAGCTGATAGGGATCATTCGAATAGGCTTTGTTTATATCTGTAGAAGTCTACGCACATTCTCCACTTGCCGTTATGCTTTTTGACCATCACTACATTCGCGAGCCAAATGGGATGCCAATTCCTTAATGATTCCTGCTTGCATGAGCTTGCCAACCTCGACCTTGATGGCGGCCTCTTTTTCTGGGGTGAATTGCCTTGCGCGCTGTTGAATCGGCTTGTAAGTGGAGTCTACGTTCAAATGATGTAACACGACTTCCGGCTCGACACCCCTCATATCCATTACCACCCATGCGAACGCATCTATATTTGCCTTTAATTGTGCAATCAAGGCCTCTTTTTCTACCGTAGGTAGGTGAGCCCCAATCTTGACTTTTTGGTCGGGATAAGCATCGTTAATGATTACCTCAACCAGCTCGCCGTCAGCAGTAAAGTCGAGCTCATCTCTGACCTGTAAGGTCTCACATTCGACTCCAGGAGGGGCCAATTGCTTCACCATGTTCATTAAACTTGTTCCTGCTGTATCTGGTTGCTCTGTTCGGGCCCGTTTGCCCTCTATCCGTAAGGTGTGAATATACGTGAGCACCGCTGCGGGCCACTGACTGACACCCCAATCATATCCTCTACATAGAATTTTGCCCGCCGATGTGGGATAGAATCAACCATTTGTAATTGTCTCAACGCAGCTGCTCCTATGATCATGTTATAATTAGACTGAAGATCTACCACCAAGAAATTTACCTTTTCAGTTATGAAAGTTACGCACCCCCATTTGCACGTCTAGATCAATGGCTCCCTTGACTTGTATCCTGTGAATCGTAAAACCCTCAAGAGTACCATTATGCGGCCTTAAGCTTGAATCACCAAACCCTAACTCTCTGAAACATTTGTAACATAAAATATCTCTGCACGCCCCAGTGTCTATCATCACTTGGTTGACCCGGAACCTGTTCATGACCACTGAGATGCTTTAGCATGAGTCCTCGACATTGGTCGCCGTTACTAGCTCGCTTTTGGTGAAAGCCAGTGGCCGCTCACTTCCTCGCAAGACTGGGGTTTCTCCACATGTTTGTTGATAGACCCTATCCTGTGATTGATCCGATTATTACTGGGAGGACTTACAGTGATAATTCGGATCTCCCGGTCGTACTGGCGGGTTTTTCGTTCGTTTCTATTTGCACCCCCGCCATTTCTTCGGTAATGAACATTCTGTAGTGGCGCCACATTTTTTTTTTGCAACACCTAAATCTACTTTAACACCACACCAAAAAATTAATGTATTCCAACATACAGATTAAATTTACCTTTACCAGATTTTTAAATTACAAAATATACCTACCCTTGGTTAAGCATGCCGGCCTGTCCTGAATTGCCCAGAACTTGTCCTGGGTTACCCAGAACTCATCATGGACATCAACTGGGCGCTTCCCCGGGTGACGGCTAGGGAACCGGCCCAAGCTTCAATCAGAACGCGAATTATGCATTTTAGGGCTGCCTGGGTCGGTTTTCAAAGACTTGAAGGAAAAAAAATGTTTAAAAAAAAAAGAAAATAATTTACGAAAGAACTAAAATACCCTTACAAGGAGGTGAGGGGTTTTACAAATAATCTTCATTCTCCAATGTCTCATGTATTACATTTTTGTATAGGAATATTTTTATTCACATTATATAATTCGTACATAAAGAGATACACAAAAACGGGTAAAAGGGTTTGTTCTTCCCAATAATGAGAGCAAAAAGAATTGGAATTCAAGGTAGTGCAAGTGTTTTTTTATTTTTGTTTTTTTGTTTTGTTTTTTTTTCTTTTTTTTGTTTTGTTTTTGTTTTTAGACCTTCCTAAGGCTTCTATCAAGTGCATCTCCACCGTAGTAAGTGGCCATTACATTATTATATTAGTATTAGCACATCTTGACAGCAAGCTTAAACAAATTAAAATTTGTCCAAGGAATTCGATTTCAATGAAATTTACTTTTAAGTTAAAAAACATTACTTTTTGTAGTGATTTGCTGAACCAAAAGTGATGCATGTATCAGAAAAGATGCACCCACTTTACAATGAAAATAACGTGATTCAAACTTTTGTATTAAAATAAAACACACACACAAATAATCAATCACGGGTAATAATTCTTTTAGGGATCTTCCTAATAGTATATGAGAGAATAATTGTATTTCACTCTGTATCAAAGTCTGTACATCTTATATGAATAATTGAGTGTGAACCGAGTTGAAATTTTAAATGCAACAGTTATAGGAAGTTATACCAAGTGACATACATTACAATTCATTTCTAACCTCTCACACATGATAAAAGTGAATTATGTGAAAGAGAGTAAAAATAAGAGGCTCTAATGTATGTCAATTGGTATAACCTTCCTACAACCGTTGCACCATAAAATCTCTCGTGAACCGAGTGATTATCTACGTAATAAATGAATATCTAAAATATCTACACAAATATTACTACCTCCGTAGCTTTTTAGTGTTGTCCTATAATGTAAATTTATTTAGATAATCAACGAAATATTTATTATATTTTTCTCTTTTTATCACTTTTATTATATTACATTCAATTTTCACTACTTTGTATTAATAACAGTCAAAGGTTAATTTAGTTTTTTTCATTAAAATTAATGACACATAACCATTTAAACCAACTTTCTTAATTTGTGTGAAAAATCTCAAACGGACTTACATTTTGGGACAGAGGTAGTATAAGAATATACATATGATCTCCTATTACCACCCCTCAAGTGGGACGACATCAAAGGCCCAACTTGTCTCGTTGAGTTAGGAAGGTCGGTTTGGGAAGCGGTTTGGTGAGACAGTTGGCGAGTTCATCATGAGCATTGACATGGGAAACTCTGAGAAGACCACTTTGAACCTAATCCCTAATATAATGAAAGTCAATTGCAACGTGCTTCATACGGGAATGAAACACTGGATTGGAGCAAAGCTGAGTGGCGCTCAGATTATCACAATACACAACAGGCGAGTGAGGGAGAGAAATCCCAAGGTCATAAAACAAGAAGGTTATCCAACTTCACTCGGCAGTTATAGCAGCAAGCAACAGAGTTGTATTCAGGTTCTATGGAAGACCGAGCAATGGTGCGTTGCTTGCGAGAGCACCAAGAAATGGAATTGCGCCCAATATAAATGATGAAAGCAGTTGAGGAGGCACATTGTCTTCGTCACCACCCCAATCAGCATCAGAAAAGGCATGGAGCGCGATGGGTGAATTTTTATACATCTGAATGCCGTAATTAGTGGTGCCAGCCAAGTATCGTAAAATTTGTTTGACATAAGACCAATGAACATCTGTGGGTGCATTCATGAATTGAGAGTTTGTTCACATGGAAAGAAATATCCGGGCGTGTGAATAATAAGTATTGTAAGCTGTCAACAACCATATGATATTGAGTGGGATAGGAGAGGGCCGTCCCAAGGTCAGCTTGAGAGTAGAAGTATCATAGGGAAGTGGTGTAGGAACAGGGTTGGCCGAGTCCATGTTGAGCTTGACAAGTAATTCCTGGATGTACCGCTTTTGAGAGCGAATAAAACCTGCAGAATTTTGAACAACTTCTACCCACAAAAAATAAGATAAATTGCCAAGATCTTTGAGTGAGAAACGTGAGCCAAGATGAGTGATAAGTCCCTCTAGAGATGAAGTTGTGTTGCCCGTGACAATAATATCATCAACATAAATAAGAATATAAATAATAATACTATGCTGATGAAAAATTAAAAGTGACGAATCAGCTTGAGCACTTTCAAAACCGACAGATAGAGGAAAGCGCTTTAGTTCATCGTACCAAGCCCGAAGGGCTTGCTTAAGACCATAAATGGCCTTCTTGAGTCTGCAGACATGGTTAGGATGATCATAGTCTAGGAAGCCGGGCGGTTGAGTAAATAGGATGTGTCATGGAGATGACCCTGCAAAAAAGCATTGTTAATGTCAAGTTGGCGGATAGACCACCCCTATGTAAGAGCCAAGCTAAGAACAAAACAAATAGTAGCCGGTTTAACCACGGGGCTGAATGTTTCATAGTAGTCCACACCGGGACGTTGATGAAAACCTTTCGCAACCAGACACGCTTTATAGCGGTCAATACAACCATTGGGTTTTCGCTTAAGACAAAAAAACCATTTGTATCCAACAACATTGTAGGAAGGATCAGTGGGAACGACATCCCAGGTATTATTTTGCGTTAAAGCATTATACTCCTCCTGCATTGCAAATCTCCATTGTGGGTGTTTAAGAGCTTGAGTGATGGTTGTAGGTTCAATTTCAGAGGAAAGGATTTGTGCATGGAGTGTGAGTCGGTTGATAGGTTTATGAATATTATTTTGGGCACAGGTTCACATACGATGTGTGGGGATAGGGGGAGGATGAGGGGGAGGGTCAGGAGCTGAGGTGGAGGGGAGAGAGGGAGCCGGAATGGGTGGAGGAGGTGAAGTGTTGGATTGGGTAATAAGGGGAAGAACGAATGGGGGAGGAGTAGGAATCCAAGCGGAGAGTTGTGTGGAAGAATCAGTGGATGAGTGAGGAGAGGGCATAGTTTTGAAGGGGAAAGCTCTTCAAAAAAATTACATGCCGGGAGACATAGATCCTGGCATCACCTGGGTTATAGCAGAGATAGGCATATTGATCTTGGGAGTAGCCAGTGAAGACACAAGTTTTGGAACGGGGTTGGAGTTTATGGTCTATAAATGGACGCAACCAGGGATAGCAGACAACCAAACACATGAAGTTTGTATAATTGGGGGAGGTATGAAAAATGGATTTCAAAAAGGATTTCATGTTAAGGGTGGGGGTGGGGGTGGGGGTGGGCATGTGATTAATGAGGTAGACTGATGTGGCAAACACATAGGGCCAGAAGGAGGTGGGAGGAGATGCATGTGTAAATAGGGAAGACCAGTTTCAACTATGTATAAGTGCCTTCATTCTGAAAAGCTATTGTGTGCGGGTGTCTAATGTGGAGTGGTGTGAAATGAGATGCCCAGTTGTGCTAAAGTGGATTTGGGAGCAATATATTCCCCGCCATTATTACTATAAAATATTCGGACTGGGGTTGCAAAGATTTTTCCAGAATGTTTTGAAAGTGCAGAAACGCACTAGCAACATCAGATTATTTGGTAAAGGATAGAACCAAACATACTTTGTGTAATAGTCAACGAAAATAAGAGAATACTTAAAACTACCATAAGATAAAATTGGAGATGTCCAAACATCAGAGAAAATAACATCAAGGGGACCGGATGCAGACAAAGTAGATATACCAAATTTAAGTTTATGAATTTTATTTATTAGACAAGCATCACAATGAGAAAAATATGAGCGAGCGGAGAATTCTAAATTATTATTGCAGATGATGGCTTGTAAAATTGGAAGAGAAGAATGACCGAGTCGGTGATGCATGTCAGACATAATGTGAGGCTTTATTGGCTGCAAAAGCAAGGATGGGAGCAACTGGCCATTCATAGAGACCATTTTTAAGCGGTCCTTGCATTAAAAAATTTGGAACGTCTGGAGTTCCTACATGACCATGGGGCGTTAGATCTTTCGGCTGCGAGATTAAAACGTGCCTCATCAAAGACAAATGCATTTGATCTTTTAGACTCTAAATTATGTTTAAGCATAGTCAAACTAATCACCTAAGTTCATTACACATAAAACGGCCTTTTAAGGACATTTAGTCTTAGACCATTCTGCATTAAGCTAGATACCACGTTGCATAAAAAGAGACAGCTACTAAGCACAACTCTCTGCATATCTAAGAGTTGTCATCCGGTGGTGATGTGTTTCTCCCCGTAGAGGGTCTTCACATGTTGATGTGCCGAATACACCAGAAGCCAAACCCAAAATTGTTACAATATATAGTGTCGACAAATGAGTGTTGGATGCAAGAGTATGTGCACACACTTATAATTCAGAATATTCAGCTGAGAGGATTCAGATGTGATGATCAGATGATATAAGATTAGCAAACTTGAAGAATTCAGCTGAGATCAACAGACTTGAAAATTTTAGTTGTGGACCTTACAACTGAATCTAGAAACCGTTTTCTTATGTTGTAGCAACTTCTTGTATATGTTATAGCATAGTATACTTCATGATCAACAACATTGTAACTTAACTTGATCTTTAACTGATTAATTAGAATTTTGCATTTTATTTTGTCTTGTGTTTTCAATTTCATTAATTTCAACATGGTATTAGAGCATGTTTTGCTCAGTTTGTGCTAACTCTGGTGTTTAGCCGGAGAAACTTAAGAGTTTTCTTCGAGATTTATGCTGTTTTCATTGGAACATGAGAGTTTTCTGTGATTTTTCTCTTTGATCTGGATATAGAATCCAGTTGTTGATCAGTTTCTTAGACCATCTTGCAATTTTATGTGGTTAGTTATAGTTCTTATTAGCCATGGCAGCGAAGAAGCAAGAATTGAGTCCCACTAGTCCCTTTTATCTATATGCCAATAAAAATCCTTCATTGGTATTAGTTCAACCATTGATGAATGGTAATAATTACCATCCATGGAAATGACGTTAATCACAAAGAACAAGTATCAGTTCGTTGATTGTACAATCAAGCAACCATGGGTGAATTCAGCGGAATTCCGAGCTAGAAGGCAATGTGATACTATGGTGAGGACCTGGATCTTGAATTCAATGGAAAACACAATTTCTTAGAGTTTGTTGTATTTCAGGAGTTCCTGGAATAATCTTGCTGATCATTCTTCAAGTGTTGAAGCTTTCAGGATTATTTGAACTTGAAGAAATGAATTCATTGAAACATAGAGCTGATTCTGTGAATCAATATTTTACAAGTCAATGTGATGCCACAAAAACTCTATTGGATAATATGGAAACGGAATATGATATGGTTTCTGAAAGGTCTAAGGAGGGAATTTGAGCCAATGTTGTCTCAAGCCATGCTGATAGTGTCTTTTCCAAAGGTTCAATATGTCTTTGCATTGGCTTTCACATTTGAACGATAGAAACAATTATGCTTCTAACTAGGCAAGGAATCAAGATTCTACAATCTTAATGGCCCAGAAGACTGGACAAGGTGGAAATGACAGAGCTGGTTAACTTGTGGCTAGATCCAGTCAATTCAGCAGAGTATAGAAATCAAGGAATTTTCCTGCAAATGGTTCCAAGACTAAGAACAAAAAGAAGATTAGGTGCATCTTTTGTTGGGTTTATGGTCATACTAAAGATAGTTGTTATAAGAAACATAGCTATCCCCCTTGTTTCAAGTCTAGGAGCTGAGCTCACATGGTGGATCAGAGAGATTTAGATCAGTCTGTTGGTGGGGAGGATATGGAGGCTTCAAGATCTCACTTCACAACAACTTGAATGATTGTTGAATTTGCTGAATTTTGAATCATCCATTCATGCAGTACACCATATCCATGCACTGAACACTCATTTCTCACATTCTCAAGAATCATGTTACACGGGTTTAGTAAAACACACATAATGGATCTTGGACTCTGGAGCCACATATCACATTATGTGTTCCTTATCTAGATTAAGTTATCCTAAAATTGTTGTTAACATAAGAGTAAGATTTCCTAATGGCAACAATGTACATGTGATTAGAGCTGTTAACGAGCCGAGCCGAGCCGAGCCGAGTATTGGCTGTTCGAACTCGAGCTCGTTAAGCTCATGAGCTCGTTCGAGCTCGTTCGTTTGTTAAACGAACAAAAAATTCTGTTCGAGCTCGGCTCGTTTAAAACATGAACTGTTCGAGCTCGGCTCGTTAGACATATTTTTTGTCTTTTGGCTCGACTTTGGCTCGAATTCGGCTCGAATTCGGCTCGAGTTCGGTTCGTTAGACATATTATAAACATATACGCATGTTCGCGAACATTATATAAGTATGTTCGCGAACAATAAGCATGTTTGCGAACATAATAAGCATGTTCGTGAACATAATCGAACGTTCACGAACCAAGCTCGAGCTCGGCTCGTTAAGCAAACGAGCCTACAATCATGTTCGAGCTCGGCTCGTTAAGCTAAACGAATAAACGATCACGAATACTAACGAGCCGAACACGAGCTTGTTCACGAACGGCTCTGTTCGTTTAACAGCTCTACATGTGACTCACACTAGGCAAGTTATGATCAACTCTGAATTGACTTTGTATAATGTTATGTACATTCTTTTTTTAGATTTGATTTTTTGTCTTTACCTTCATTAAGTAGACATTCAAACTGTATAGCTATTTTCATTGGTAACAAGTGTGTTTTGCAGAACAACAAGAAGAAAGCATTGATTGGTTCAGTTGAGCTGCATGAAGGCCTTTACATTCTGATTCAGAAATTTGCTACTAACACAGTTGTTTCCAAATCTATGTATAATTCTATAGAGAGTAGATGCCTATTGGATATTGTACATGAATTTTCATTGGATACTGTACATGAAAAATTTCTTTGGCGTTGTAGATTAGGTCATCTATCAAGCAAAAGATTACAAGTTTTAGTTCCAAAGCATCTAATGTTAAATTGTGTGAACATGACTTGTGTTTTGCGTACCCTATGGAAAATTTAAGAAAATACCTTTTCCAATGAGCACCACTGTTGTTAATTCTATTTTTGATCTTGCGCATGTAGATATTTAGAGTCCTTTGAGGCATCCCACCGTGAATGGTCAACAGTACTTCTTAACTGTTATTGATGGTTATTCTATATTTACTTGTGTTTTTCTTGTGAGACATAAGTCTGAAACTTCTGAGCTAGTTAAATCCTTTGTTTTATTTTTTCTACCCAATTTCATAAAATTGTAAAAGATATTAGATCTAATAATGGTGATGTGTTTCAAATGACATCCTTTTAAGATTAGAATGGAATTATTCATCAAAATTCATGTGTAAGTACACCTGAACAGAATGACATTGTTGAGACAAAACATCAGAATCTGTTGAATGTAGCCAAAGGTTTGAGGTTTCAGAGTAACCTACCCATTCAGTATTGGAGTTATTGTTTGTTACATGTTGTTAAACTTATCAATGCTACACCAACACCCTTGTTAAAGAAAGCACTCTTTACGAAGTGTTGTATGACTCTAAACCATATTATTCTATGTTTAAAGTTTTTGGTTGTTTGGCCTTTTCATGCACTCTTCGGCAATTCAGAATAAAATTTGATTCTAAATGCAGAACTTGTGTTTACCTTGGAAATTCAAACACTTCCAAGAGAACTATTCTCGTGGACATTACCAACAAAGACATTTTTGTTGCTAAAAATACTCAATTTCATGAGACTTATTTTCTTTTTCAAGCACGTTCCAGGAAAATCTAAGGGCACAACTGATATGCCACCCCCTATTGCCTTCTTTTCACAGCTTTGAGGATCAGCTGAGGAATTCAGTTGAAGAGCAGATTTAGTTGAGGAGTCTAGTGGAGGATCAGTCACAGCTGATCAGGAACCTGCACAAACAATTAAGCTAAGGAGATCTACCAGGATTAGAAAGACACCAAACTTTTATCAAGGAGGTGATAATGTTGTGCATACCCCTCATCTGCTAAATCGGGTCATGAGTCTGGATAGACTCTCAGCTGAATATGCCAAATATGTCTGCGTTATTGATGCAATCACAGAGCCAAAGACATGTAATCAAGCAATCAAATATGATGAATGGAAGAAAGAAACGCAAAAGGAAATTGAGGCATTACAAATGACCAACACATGAGAAATTGTTACTTTATCACCTATGAAGAAGCATATTGGATGAAAGTGGGTGTATAAGATAACTGTTGGAAGTGACGCCGGAAAGACAATTTATGTAATTGTTTTTAGAATTAATAAATGACAAATTTATTCTCATCTTATTACTTGCTTCGTGCTTGTAAGTTAAACACTACTGAAAACCCTAAGTCGTATCATATGTAGCCATATAACTTAGTGCGTGTCACACATGAGGATTAAGTTTATGGTGATACACTTGAAATGTTAGTCCGTGGTGAAGTTAATCAAAGTATGGGGTCTATTGATTAAACCACCATTAATGCGCCCAGAACACTTTATGGTGTGACCGTCTTATCCGGATTGTCGACATTGGTTGTCTAAGTGGGGCATTTATATATGATGAGAGTCATATAGGACTGGACCGATTTAATCTGAGTTTCTCATATAATTCCATGATTGAGAAATCTTATTAAATCACAAGATGATCATATATGGATTAACCTTAATCCTGAAGTGATTAAAGACTCCTACTGGTTTCAGGATAAGGTTTGATGTGTTCGTTAAGGATCGCTAACAGGCGCGGTCCGAATCACTTTTCATAGAAAATTATAACTAATATGAGCAAATGAAAGTAGATACACATAAACCATCCCCTCCCCCACACTTAAATTGCAACTTGTCCTCAAGTTGTGCAGAATGAAAAAGAAAAAGAAAACTTAGCTGATTGTATGCCGAAAGGGAGCTATTCTGGAAGTGTTTCGAACCAAATCCAAAAATTCCGACGAACTCGGTAGATCGTGGACCATCCACCGGAAAACCGATATCATCGAAAACTCACAATAGCTAATGCAAATACCCCGCACACTTGACAAACATGAAATACCTCGGGGATAGGGAAGATAACATATAAAGCACGGGAAAGGAAGTCTAGAGAATTTTTAGATTAAGCTCATATAAAGATGGACATATACATGGAATATTACAAAATAGTAGGGCTAGGTGCAACTATATGAAAATGCATTACAATGCAATCTACGTGAAAAATCCTAAAAATAAAATAAAAACGAGGTAGTATTACGGAAACCGACAGTTAACTACACTCAAAAAGAAAAATAAACTAGGTGGTATTACGAAAACCGACAGTGACCACACTTAAGAAAAATAAAAGGAAAAATAGAAAAACAATGCAACTATATGAAATGCAACTAAATGAAATGCATTTAAATGATATGCAAAAAGAAAATAAAATAAAAGAAAGAAAACTAGCCCACTATATGCAACACGACATATATATAAACGTCTACCACATAATGACAGGTTACGATAAACGACAAGTCTTGTCATAGTGCCGACGCGCCTTAAGACTTATCGAAAGTGATAGACTTATGGAAACCAACAATCATCTATCTAAACGGTATAACTCATATGGAGAAAGGACGTAGCATACGGAAAACCGACAAGTAGCTACCCACATGAACTATAAAAACAAAGGAAGCACGTAAGTCTTAAAAGCTTAAAAGATTCATCGGAGCGGTATGTAGCATACGGGAACCGACATTAGCTACTAATTAACCATAAGAACAGTTATAGCTTACGAGAACCGACGATCACTATAACATGCCTAGATGAATCATATATAAGGAATTGATCAATTATCTAACATGGATTCATAGATGGAAAGGTAAAAACATATAAGTTCAGGGCATCTATGTAAAAATCAATTAGCCACAGAAGCTCGAATGAAAAATCCACGTCAAATAAAAGCATTAAAAATAAAATCAAGAAATTTAGAACCTGGACTGAACCCCGGACGAACGTTCACTTAGCGTTCAGAACTGGACGGGCGTTCCACCTTGCAGACGCTCGTCTGCCTTGAAAACCGACCGGACGGGCGTTCAGAAAGTATAGACGCTCGTCTGGTCCTCTAAATCAGAACAGGATTGAAGATATTTGAACGGACGAGCGTCCAATACTTCCCAACGCTCGTTCACCCGCAGATGAAGAACCGGACGGGCGTCCAACAACGAGACGCTCGTCCATACAACGAATACACAAGCAGAGAGAGGGAAAACACAGACAAACCCTAAAAACTTAAAACACATATTAACACGAGATCACACAAGCGACCACTTTCAATTAAAGCACAAATAGGTTAGATCGAAACACATAAACACATACTTCACGTTTAAACAAATCGAGTAAAAAACTTTTGCACATTCTTAACCTTATGGTCATCGAAACACGGCAAAATAAAAACTCTCGATTTGGTAAATGCTACTTTTATTAAAACGAAAAATAAACATAACAAAATCGAGAAATAACAAGATCAGATTCAACATGACACCTATTCCCCGGCAACGGCGCCACTTTTGTTGGGGAGATTTTGCATCATTAAAACAAAAGAAAATTTATAAAACCTATACTACCATGCAAAACTACCTCCTAACCGGCCGAATACCGGGTAGTTGCTAGTAAAGTTGGAAAAGTACGGGTATCGATCCTCAGGGAAAAGGGATATTGAATCTAATCTAATTAATCCTTCTTTATTAACCTAAACCTAAACTAAAACGGAAAATAAACTGGACAGAGGATTGTTAATCCAAAGCCAGGAAGGATAAAAGTGATAAAAGCATAAATAAAACTACGAAAACGGTAAATCTATCTAACGAACATGATAACGACTGAAGCGATCAAACATGGAACGAACCATAATCCACCATCCCGCAACCCTTAATTTCTTCCCTAGATTATCTTATAGTGATTTAATTCAAGTTGTGTTTTCACCTATCAAACGTATGAATTCCTACTTTCGTAGATGAATTCGCCTATCAATCTCTATCTTTCGATTTACGGAGATTAACGCATCATAAAATAACCCAAGGTGCAAGATTTTCTAGATCTAACAACCTAGACATTCAACCTATCAACTTTCGTTTGACATAGATCAAACGTCTAATCTTTCCTATGGTGATCTCGCGTTTACACCGACTTTCGTCCTACGGTAGCATCAAATCATGCAATCATCTTTCGATATAAAATTGCAAGATACGAATAAACATAGAAAAGAAACAATTCGAATTAAAACTTACAAAACATCCATCGAAAAAGAATTAAAGTTGCAGCTGGAAAGAGGGAGCTTCAAGGCTCATCCATGGCTGCTCAACTTCATCATCACTCGAACAAGAAGAAAGAAAAACGAACTAACTACCTAATCTAACTAACCTCCGGCCGACCAAGCATGGAGCTTGGCCGGCCGGGCTGCTCTCTGCTCGAAATTTAGGGTTCAAGAGAAGCTGGGGCGTATTTGATAATGATTAGGGTCGAAGAGAGCTGCTGTATTTATATAAAATCGAGGCGGTTGCTACAAGTAACGGTGCCGGACGCCCGTTTGAAGATCCGGACGCCCGTCCACTATTTTCAGCAACAGCATCCAAACTTGTAACGCTCATATCTCGGGCCTCGTAAGTCGGAATGGAGTGATTCAAAATCCTGTAGAATCCTCTCTTCAAGCCCTACAACTCTTCTCCTGAGGTCCAGAGTAAAATCGGTTGTTATCATATCAAGAACTGCGTTGCAAGGTCGTCACTACTCGGAATCCTGATTTTCCGACATTTATCTTGATTGATTTCTTTCCTTATATCTTTCAATCTTCCATAACTTTGATTGATCCTTTTCAAGCACGAATTTGGCTCTCTAAAATCCTCTCTTCCATCATCAATGAGTATCTACAACAATAGGAAAACATACCAAAGCGTAACGTATTTCCAAAATAACATAAAATCATCATTTAAGCACATAATTCGTTACATTTTGCAATTAACCACTTAAAAACATCGTTTGCTCAATATTTCATTTATAAGCTCGATTTCTATGATAAACATCCATATATGGGGAATATTGATATAAAATATATCCTTATAAAACACTACAAATTGACACTTATAAAAGATAAGTGTGGGGGTGTTGTTTAGGGTCAAATTATAGTGATTTTCACATATGTTTTATATATCAATTTCCCTCATATTTGGATTATTTTCATAGAAATCGTGCTTATAATTGTTTAATTGAGTAAATGTTGTTTTTAAGGGTTAAATATGAAAACGTATTGATTTATATGCTTATTTGATGTTTTTATATTATTTTGGAAATTATTACGTTTTGGTATGTTTTTGATATTTGTAGATACCCAATTGATGATGGAAAAAGGTGATCCTAAAAGGCTAAAAATTCGAGATGGAAGAGGATCAATCAAAGATATGGAAGAATAAAAGAGATAAGGAAAGAAATAAATCAAGATAAAGATGGAATTATCAATTTAATCGTCAGTGGACGGGCGTCCATATGAATCAGACGAGCGTCTAGTTTGGACGGGCGTTTGGTGAAGTGGCCGAGCGTTCGAAGCGAAAAAAAGAGAACGAGAGAGTTTGGACGTGTATTGAACGAGCGTTCACTCAAACCGAACGAGCGTCCGTTATAATGAACGAGCGTCCGCCACCGTTTCAACGAGAACCGACTTAGGTTTCGTAGCGACCGACTTAGTTTTACTATAAATATAACAAAGCAGCCCCAACCCTAAGGATATACCAATTTTATCACATATAATTCTTCAAGGAAGCAGCCGCATCTTGGAGAGTTGAAGGCCGGTCACCCGAGCCTTGTGCTCGGGTGAACCGAGGTTAGATTAGGAGTAGATTAGATGTTCTTTTCTTTTCCGTTTTCATGGTGGTTCAACCATTGTACCAAAACTATGTGAGTTTGTTTTATTTCAATTAATTCAATTCTAGTTTATGTTCATGATCTTTAATTCACTTTGTATCTTTTTATGATTATGATGCTATGTGAGAATAGATCGAGAGATTTAGTTTTCTATTGATGTTTATAATACGGAAGTTGCATAAACGCTAGATCACCATAGAAAGATAGGGTTTTTAGCCATTAATGATGACAAGTTAATGAGTTAGATTCCTAGGTTGTTAGGTTCTTTAAAACGAGAGTTAATTGAATCTACACCCGAGTTTTGTTTGGTAAATCAGTCTCAACACTCGAAAGATGAGAGATAGATAATTGAATTCACCACGAAAGTGGGCTTTCATAGCTTGAGAGATAAGTTCACTAAGAGATTAGGGATTTGTGTCTCGTGAAAGGGCGAAACCACAAACTGAATTAAAATCATAAATTGAACTAGGATTGAGATCACATAGGTTTGTACATTATTTGATCCCATGTCTTTAGATTAGATTGTTTATTTTATTCCTTAGGTTAGATTATTTGAATTATTTTCTGTTTTTACGTTTTGTCTTCCGTTTCTTGAGTAGCAATTGAGAGAATTAGTGAGATTAGATCCTTCATCCCTTTTCCCTGTGGATCGACCCTGTACTTACCCTACTATGCTATCAACTACCCGATATTTGGTCGGTTAGGAGTTAGTTTGCATGTTAAGTATAGGTTTATAAATTTTCTTTTGTTTTATTGATGCAAAATCCTCGCAACAAAAGTGGCGCCGTTGCCGGATGAATTGAAGGCGCGGTCCGACTACAAAATAGTAGGGCTAGGCGCGGTCCGAATCATTTCCATACAATTCATACTCAGAGAATGGGCTTAAGTGGCATTTCCATACTTGGGGCTTAAGTGGCAATCTAACGGCGCCACTTTTGTTGGGGAGATTTTGCATCATGAAAACAAAAGAAAATTTATAAAACCTATACTACCATGCAAAACTACCTCCTAACCGGCCGAATACCGGGTAGTTGCTAGTAAAGTTGGATAAGTACGGGTATCGATCCTCTCTTGATATAATACATCAACCACTAACAGTTATCCGGTCAACTAAACGAAAACTTCATTCTATCTACAACACTTACCTAACAAAAACTAATTACCAAGAACATAGTAACTAACTCACAACTAGATTCCTTTGCTTAGTACCAAGAAAATACCTCTCGGGTCTCTACTGGGTTTAGATCAACTTGACTTAGAATTCCAAAAAAACGTATATTTTATATTTTATATTTCCTATCGTCGCGTCTCAAAAGTATAACACACTCCCCTACATTAGAGGCAGTCACCCTGAGATCACTCAATCCCTTACTGTCCAAGGTAAACCACACTCCCCATTTGGGGCAGTATCCAAATGGACTCGAGGTGATAGTTACAAACAAAATTCCCTCAAAGAAATTTTATTCATTTATTTATTTATAGATATATATGTTTTTATATTTTTCAAACTCTTTGGAAACTCTCGGTCAAATATATTTCTAACACATTCAAGACTCTTAAAGTTTTCAAGAACACTAAGGTACTGAGATTTTAACTGTGAATATAGCACAAGTTCTTAACTTTCATTAATGC
Organism: Gentiana straminea; assembly: GCA_036785695.1. Lineage (NCBI taxonomy): Eukaryota > Viridiplantae > Streptophyta > Magnoliopsida > Gentianales > Gentianaceae > Gentiana > Gentiana straminea. Next base: position 8,433,872 of record JAVUPR010000265.1, read on the forward strand.
TAAATAAGTGTTATCTGTATCAAGAATTAACTTCCCTTTAACTAACCGGAAACTATTCTATATTTGGCTCTTCATCTAATAGGTTCGTGAAATGGAATTCAATTGAGTATCGACTTACTAAACCTATTCTCAGAACATGATATGACTACTGATAACAACTAAAGGGTGCCAGATTACAAAACTAGCATGCAATTGAAATGTTACTCGGGACGAAACAAAAATTTTGAAAAATTTAGCACTTTTCATAGAAAATTATAACTAATATGAGCAAATGAAAGTAGATACATAAATCATCTATCCCCTCCCCCACACTTAAATTGCAACTTGTCCTCAAGTTGTGCAAAATAAAAGAAAAGAGAACTTAGCTGATTTGTTGTTCGAATGTGGCAATTCCGGAAGTGTCGCGAGCCGGATCCGAAATGTTGAGGAAATCGAAGTAGATCGTGGACCATCCACCGGAAAAGCGATATCGTCTAAAGCTCACAAAAGCTAATGCAAATACCCCGCACACTTGACAAACATGAAATATCTCGGGGATAGGGGGAAGATAACATATAAAGCACGGGAAAGGAAGTCTAGAGAATTTTTAGATTAAGCTCATATAAAGATGGACATATACATGGAATATTACAAAATAGTAGGGCTAGGTGCAACTATATGAAAATGCATTACAATGCAATCTACGTGAAAAATCCTAAAAATAAAATAAAAACGAGGTAGTATTACGGAAACCGACGATTAACTACACTCAAAAAGAAAAATAAACTAGGTGGTATTACGAAAACCGACAGTGACCACACTTAAGAAAAATAAAAGGAAAAATAGAAAAACAATGCAACTATATGAAATGCAACTAAATGATATGCAAAAAGAAAATAAAATAAAAGAAAGAAAACTAGCCCACTATATGCAACACGACATATATATAAACGTCTACCACATAATGACAGGTTACGATAAACGACAGTGCTGTCACTAGTGCCGACGCGCCTTAAGACTTATCGAAAGTGATAGACTTATGGAAACCAACAGTCATCTATCTAAACAGGTATAACTCATATGGAGAAAGGACGTAGCATACGGAAAACCGACAAGTAGCTACCCATATGAACTATAAAAACAAAGGAAGCACGTAAGTCTTAAAAGCTTAAAAGATTCATCGGAGCGGTATGTAGCATACGGGAACCGACATTAGCTACTAATTAACCATAAGAACAGTTATAGCTTACGAGAACCGACGGTCACTATAACATGCCTAGATGAATCATATATAAGGAATTGATCAATTATCTAACATGGATTCATAGATGGAAAGGTAAAAACATATAAGTTCGGGGCATCTATGTAAAAATCAATTAGCCACGAAGCTCGAATGAAAAATCCACATCAAATAAAAGCATTGAAAATAAAATCAAGAAATTTAGAACCCGGGATCGAACCCCGGACGAACGTTCACTTAGCGTTCGAACCGGACGGGCGTTCCACCTTGCGTACGCTCGTCCGCCTTGAAAACCGACCGGACGGGCGTTCGAAAGTATAGACGCTCGTCCGGTCCTCTAAATCGAACAGATTGAAAATATTTGAACGGACGAGCGTCCAATACTTCCCAACGCTCGTTCACCTGCAGATGAAGAACCGGACGGGCGTCCAACGAACGTGACGCTCGTCCATACAACAAGAATGCACGGACGAGCGGGAAAAACACAAAGCAAAACCCTAAATACTTATGAACACAACACAAGAACACGATCACAAAGACATCGGCCTTATCAAATTAAGCACGGGGTTAGACTAGGTAACACATAAACATATAAACTTCACGTAAAACAAGTTGAGTAAAAAACTTTTGCACATTCTTAACCTAACAGTCATCGAAACACGGCAAAATAAAAACTCTCAACTTGGTATACGCTACTTTTATTAAAAACAAAAAATAAAACGTAACAAAATCGAGAACTAACAAAACTAGATTCAACATGACACCTATTCCCCGGCAACGGCGCCACTTTTGTTGGGGAGATTTTGCATCATTAAAAACAAAAGAAATTTATAAACCCTAACTATCATGCAAACTAACTCCTAACCGACCAAAACATCGGGTTGTTGCTAGTAAAGCGTAATGAGTAAGGGGTCGATCCTCAGGGAAAAGGTATGTTCAATCTAATCTTATTAATCCTACCAATTGCTACTCTAAAAACGAAATAAACGAAAGAACAAAACATAAAACCATAAAGAACAAGGAAAAATAAATCTAACCTAAAGAACATGGAAACAACCAATATACAAACCTATGTGATCTCAATCCTAGTTCATCTCATGATTTTAATTTAGTTTGTGGTTTCACCCTTTCACGAAACACGAATCCCTAATCTCTTAGTGAATTTATCTCTCAAGCTACGGATTCCTAATTCCTTAGTAAATCCAATTTATCAATCTCTCATCTTCCGAATGTTGAGACTGATTTTCAATACAAAACTCGGTGTAGATTCAAGTTACTCTCGTATAATCGAATCTAACAACCTAGAAATCTAACCAATTAATTTGTCATCATTAATGATTAAAGATCCTATCTTTCTATGGTGATCTAACGTTACGCAACTTCCGTATGTTGTAACTATCAATAGAGAACTAATTTTCCAATCTATTCTCATGGCATCATAAGCACAAAGAAAGATACAAAATAAATCAAGATCATGGAAATAAAAAGGATTGAATAAATTGAAAGAAAACGAACTCACATAGTTTAATACATTGGATGAACTCCATGGATGAAAAACAAAATAAAAACGATCCTAATCTAACCTCGGTTCACCCGAGCACAAGGCTCGGGTGACCGGCCTTGAAACCAAGAAGGAGCGGCTGCTGCCTTGAAGAATTATATGTGATAAAATTGGTATATCCTTAGGGTTGGGGCTGCTGTTATATTTATAGTAAAACTAAGTCGGCTGCTACAGTAACCTAAGTCGGTTCTGCTGAAACGGTGGCGGACGCTCGTTCATTATAACGGACGCTCGTTCGGTTTGAGTGAACGCTCGTTCAATACACGTCCAAACTCTCTGTTCTCTTTTTCAGCTTCTGAACGCTCGGCCACTTCACCAAACGCCCGTCCAAACTAGACGCTCGTCTGATTCATATGGACGCCCGTCCACTGACGATTAAATTGATAATTCCATCTTTATCTTGATTTATTTCTTTCCTTATCTCTTTTATTCTTCCATATCTTTGATTGATCCTCTTCCATCTCGAATTTTTAGCCTTTTAGGATCACCTTTTTCCATCATCAATGAGTATCTACAAATATCAAAAACATACCAAAACGTAATAATTTCCAAAATAATATAAAAACACCAAATAAACATAAAAATCGATACGTTTTCATATTTAACCCTTAAAAACAACATTTACTCAATATTTAACTATATGGCTCGAATTCTATGAAAATAATCCAAATATGAGGGAAATTGATATATAAAACATATGTGAAAATCACTATAATTTGACCCTAAACAACTCCCCCACACTTATCTTTTGCTCGTCCCGAGCAAAACAAAACAAAGATCAAGCTCGAGGCAAATAAACATCCATACAAATATGAAGTATATTCAATAACTCAGAAGTTCACCCGAGTGAGTGTGTGCATAGCCATAATAAACTTCCACTAAGTTCCACAATTTGAAAGTTATTCAAACCAAAACTAGCCCGGTTTCCCATCTAAGTTAGAAATATTCAAAAATTATAACGGGCACTTTACAAAACATACATATCCCAAAAAGAAATAGTAGAGAATATCTAAAACATTTCGACGACGGACTCGAGAGGATAATCCCTACAACATATCATTCGGTTTATACGGGGATAAGGTCGACGATAACTAAGTCGTTACTAATTCATAATAATATATTTCAATATTTTCACTTTTTCACACTTTTCTAACACACATCGAATAAGCTTTTGCCCTCATAGCGAGAATAGGACATTTCAAGATAATCCCCTACCTTACTCCAATCATAAGGCGGCTATAAAGCGGCGTCGTGAGCTTTTGGTCATCATAGTGGAATAGGACATACGTGGTACACCCTACCTCACCCAAATCATAAACCGCCTTCCGACACACACAAGTACAATTATGTTTACTTAGAGATTTATGGCTGGCAGTGGAAAAGATTATTTTCTAGTAGCACAGACCACTGAGCATAACACCTCAAGTAAACAATTTATTACTATTGCAAAGACTTAATCACGTTTCACTTATCACATTCAAACTTACAGATATTCACAGTATGTCATACTTTAATCCTAGAATACAAACTACTAAACTTCTCAAGAATTGTACTTAAGCAAAGAAACATGCTATAATAATCAAAAATCTCCAACTAAAATGGGGTAGGCTTTCAACATTTAGCTCATCATTTACTATGGCATGTGAAAAAGAGTGTCGGGTGAAACAACTAAAATTACTAAATATACAGAATACAGCATCAATGATTATAAACATCGAACAAAGACATGCAATGCTCACTCGGGACAAAACAAAAAATGTGAAAAATTTAGCACTTTTCATAGAAAATTATAACTAATATGAGCAAATGAAAGTAGATACATAAATCATCTATCCCCTCCCCCACACTTAAATTGCAACTTGTCCTCAAGTTGTGCAAAATAAAAGAAAAGAGAACTTAGCTGATTTGTTGTTCGAATGTGGCAATTCCGGAAGTGTCGCGAGCCGATCCGAAATGTTGAGGAAATCGTAGGTTGTGGACCATCCACCGGAAAAGCGATATCGTCTAAAGCTCACAAAAGCTAATGCAAATACCCCGCACACTTGACAAACATGAAATATCTCGGGGATAGGGGGAAGATAACATATAAAGCACAGGAAAGGAAGTCTAGAGAATTTTTAGATTAAGCTCATATAAAGATGGACATATACATGGAATATTACAAAATAGTAGGGCTAGGTGCAACTATATGAAAATGCATTACAATGCAATCTAAGGATGGAAATGCCACTACACTCAAGATGGAAATGCCACTTAAGCCCATTCTTGAGTGTGAAGTTTTCGATGTATGGGGCATAGATTTTATGGGACCCTTCCCATCCTCATGTGGTAATAAGTATATCCTCGTCTGTGTGGATTATGTTTCAAAGTGGGTCGAGGCCATAGCTACTCAAACTAATGATCATAAAGTCGTGAAGAAATTCTTGCAAAAGAATATCTTTACTAGATTCGGCCGTCCGAGAGCACTCATTAGTGATGAAGGTACTCACTTTTGCAATGCGCCGCTTGACAAGATCCTTGAGAAGTATGGTGTCAAACACAAAGTTGGTACACCATATCATCCTCGGACCGGTGGCCAAGTCGAGGTAAGCAACCGAGCTTGAAAAGAATTTTAGAGAAGACCGTGAACAATAATCGATCTAATTGGAGTCTTAAGTTGGATGACGCGTTGTGGGCTTATCGTACGCATTCAAGACCCCGATGGGCACGTCACCCTTCCAAATGGTTTATGGCAAAGCTTGTCATTTACCCGTCGAACTTGAACACGAGCTTTACGGGCAATTAAATTCTTAAATTTTGATAGCCAACTCGTGGGGAGAAAAGGTTGTTACGGTTGAACGAGCTCGACGAATTCGGACTCCGTGCATACGAGAATGCTAAGCTCGGCAAGGAGAGAACTAAGATACTCCATGACGCTAAGATCAAGGACCGAGAATTCAAAGTTGGTGAAATGGCTTTACTCTATAATACCGGACTTCATTTGTTTCCTGGTAAACTCAAGTCTAGATGGTCTGGTCCCTTTGAGATTCTCGAGGTTAATCCCAGTGGCGTAATTACGTTGAACGGGTATGGTAATCAAGCTTTTAAAGTGAATGGCCATCGACTTAAGAAATATTTTGGGCAACCAAAGGAAAAGCCTGAGACTCTTTATTTCCAAAGAAGAGATGAGAGTACAGATGTCCTGATTTGTGAAGAGATTCCATCTTATTTCTTTGAGTCAGATGATGATGACGTTCCTATATCCACCCGTAAGGTACCTTCTGTTGAGACTTCTGATCATACCACTATGCCTATGCCGATCATCCGCAAGAACAAGAAGAAGAGAGTCAGTGTAGTTTGGAGAGAAAAGTTTAATGATCTTATAGCACACTTGACTTGTTGTTGTGGTGAAAATCATTTCCGCCCCAGTGCTCCTGATTCTGATACTGAGGCGGCGGTAGTCAAACCAAAGTGGCCCGATCCGGGTTGATCTTTTGGAATCTGTGTCAAGCTATTGACATTAAAAGAGCGCTCCTAGGAGGCAACCTAGTTTTCTTTGTTTTCTTTTCTTAGGTTGCTTTATTGTTTTAGAAATAATACTTTAGTTGATTTTGTGTTGATGGTTATTCCTCTTACGTTCATTGTGCGTGTTTTGTGTTATGTGTTGCTTATATACCCCGTGTACCCCGAGATTATATGGTATGTCGAGTGTTGCGGATACTTTTGAGCGGGTTTTCGAGTTACTATCGTCCGGTGTTGTCTATTCGAGTTATCGCGGTATGTTCATGCTCCGGCCCGACCTCTCGCCAACTTTCATCCGACAACCACTTTGTTGAAACCAAACTAAGTTTTCTTTTTCTTTTATTACGCACATTCGAGGACATAATGTGATTTAAGTGTGGGGGTAAATTGGGTATGTTTTTATGCTATATCCTTTGAAATATGAGTGAATGTTGAATTTCTGCGAAATTTAAAATTTTTTGTGAGTCTCGAGCATATAATTGGAACTAGATGCTTGCTAGTTGTAGTTTTCTAACGATGATAGTATGTGACTTAGTGAGATAATTATAGCATGTCTTTACTGTCATGGAGATAGTTTCGTTTTTCACTCACGAAAGCCTTTGATTTTTAAGCATGACTTTTGAACTATATCCTTTCATTATTTTTAATGATTTATCTTAGGAAGGTCAGTTTAGTTACACCTTAGTTAGACCGTGTGCTGTGAATATCATAAAGTTTGAATGTGATAAGTGAGATGTAACTTATGACTTTGAAAAGTGAATAAAGTGAGTGAGCAATTATTAATAAATACGTTTGTCGGAAGCTGGTTTATGATTGGAGTGAGGTAGGGCATTATCTCGAAATGTCCTATACCACTATGATGACCGAAGCTCACGACAGTCAGGAGAAGCTACCTTATGATTTGAGTAAGGTAGGGTGTTATCACGAAACATCCTATTCTACTATGATGGGTAAGAGCTCATTCTGATATGCGTCAAATTTGAAAATTTTGGAAATGATGGATAAGAATAGAGTGAAGTCTTTGTTATCATGGATCTTATACCCAGTAGAACCGCATGATATGTTGTAGGGATTATCCTGCTGAGTGCGTGGGAAGGCTTTGAGTGGAGCTATTACTGTTTGTACCTAGGATAGTCATTGGAATTTCGAGAGGATATTTCTTTGAAAGGCTTGTTAGATTGAGAATGGCTTGTCACACTTACACCGAGTCTATCTCTGTGTTGGTATCATTTGCTATAGTTGTTGTATCTTTTGTTACGTGAGTTGGAGATCTATGTGGATTATTTATAAAGTTGAGCTATAGTTTTGATTGTTTTGTCCGAGGACGTACAAAAAGCTAAGTGTGGGGGTGTTGTTAAGGCCATATTTATATGATTATTAAAGGTTTATGTCATTATTATTTTCCCCACATTTGCGTAATTTACATGAGAATTAAGGGTTTAAGTGTAATTATTAGGTAAATGTCATTTTAATATGGTTATTTGCAAAATTGGTTATTTTAAGTGTTTAATTGATTTAATTATGATTATTTGGATTTCATTACATTTTGCAATGTTCATTTATCTTTTAGGAGACTTAATTTCGAGATGATCAATCAAAGATATGGGAAAATAAAAGAGATAGGGAAAGAAATCAATCAAGATAAAGATGGAAATATCAAGGAATCCGTTCTGCATCAATCCAGACGAGCGTCCATGCAGCGTCCAATATGGACGGGCGTCTTGTAATTCGGACGAGCGTCTAGAGAAGAAAAGTTGAACGAGAGAGTTTGGACGGAATGCGGACGAGCGTCTTGATAGCGTCTAAGGCATCTTGAACGGGCGTCCATATAAGCGAACGAGCGTCCGGTGCCGACTTAACCCTAACCGACTTAGAGCTCTATAAATACAGCAGCAGCCCCAACCCTAATTACATACTTTTTTTTACGCAACATTGAGATCGCAAATTCACCAAAAAGGCTGCGGCCAGAGAACCCTAATTTCACAGAGATGAACTTCTCCAACCCAACAATCATCTTCAACATGATTGTTGGCTAGAAACCTTGCAGTGAGTCGACGGAGGAAGCCTATCAACAACACAAACCAACTAGAGAGTTCGATGCTTTATGTTAGTGAGTTTAATTTATAGTTTTTCATCACTTTGGATGCTGTTTTGTATTGATCATGTTTTGTTGGAATTAACGATTTGATGAAACGATTTATCTATATCTATATGCTTGGATCTATGTATGAAAATATATTGGTTTAAGTTTTATTTCGTTCAAGTGATGCAATTATTCGTGTTGTAAGAGATTATGCATGATTAGTTGAGTAAGAGCTTGGAAACGATCTCGTGATTTCGTGTTGATTGCATGTTTAGTTTGTTTGAAAAGATAAACGAAACCCTAGAATTTGATTGAAGATATTTAATTGAATTCGTGAATAGATCACTACTAAAAACTATGTCTTTTTAATCACCATCTAGTTGGGATTGTTGGTTGATAGGTGGAATCTAGTCGCCTTGCTGTGTTTTCCCTTTATTGTTTCTTAATCGAATCATTAGTTAAGTTTTAGAACCCTAGTTTCTTGCTGATTTTTCGCATATTTTCTGTCCCAGTTCGTATTCAGACGTTCGTCCGCAATAGCAGACGCCCGTCCGTTAGATTCCGTTTTCAGACGCTCGTTCACCAAAGTGAACGCTCGTCCGCCTTTCTGTTTTCTTATTTTTCTTGCTTGTTTTTACTCTTGTTTTAGTTTTAATTCTTAGGTTTAGGTTTTAGTTAGTTTCAGCTTTAGTTTAGATAGATAATTGTGACATAATTGATATAGATTTATATTTGAATCCGATAAACATTCCACTCCCTTAGGACGACCCGTAAACACCCTATACTACGATCCTTATACTTGGGGTGTTTCGGTTATAAATTGTAAAACTCGTTTATGGTATACATGTCATGCTGCAAATGACACCCCCACACTTATCTTTTGCTCGTCCCGAGCAAAACAAAACAAAGTCAAGCTCGAGAAAAATAAACATCCATACAAATATGAAGCATATTTATTAACTTAGAAGTTCACCCAAGTGAGTGTGTGCATAGCCATAATAAACTTCCACTAAGTTCCACAATTTGAAAGTTATTCAAACCAAAACTAGCCCGGTTTCCCATCTAAGTTCGAAATATTCAAAAACTATAACAGGCACTTTACAAAACATACATATCCCAAAAAGAAATAGTAGAGAATATCTAAAACATTTCTGACAGACTCAGAGGATAATCCCTACAACATATCATTCAGTTTATACTGGGGATAAGGTCGACGATAACTAAGTCGTTACTAATTCATAATAATATATTTCAATATTTTCACTTTTTCACACTTTTCTAACACACATCAGAATAAGCTTTTGCCCTCATAGCGAGAATAGGACATTTCAAGATAATCCCCTACCTTACTCCAATCATAAGGCGGACTATAAACCGACCGTCGTGAGCTTTTGGTCATCATAGTGGAATAGGACATACGTGGTACACCCTACCTCACCCAAATCATAAACCGACTTCCGACACACACAAGTACAATTATGTTTACTTAGAGATTTACGGTGGCAAAGTGGAAAAGATTATTTTCTAGTAGCACAGACCACTGAGCATAACACCTCAAGTAAACAATTTATTACTATTGCAAAGACTTAATCACGTTTCACTTATCACATTCAAACTTACAGATATTCACAGTATGTCATACTTAAATCCTAGAATACAAACTACTAAACTTCTCAAGAATTGTACTTAAGCAAAGAAACATGCTATAATCATCAAAAATCTCCAACTAAAATGGGGTAGGCTTTCAACAATTAGCTCATCATTTACTATGGCATGTGAAAAAGAGTATCGGGTGAAACAACTAAAATTACTAAATATACAGAATATAGCAAAAATGATATAAACTCAAGCAAAGATATGCCTTTGTCTACTCGGGACTTAACAAAAAATTTTAAAATTAAGCACTTATCATAGAAAATACTAAAAATATGAGCAAACGAAAGTAGACACATAAATCATCTATCCCTTCCCCCACACTTAGATTGCAACTTGTCCTCAAGTTGTGCAGAAATAAAAAGAAAAAGAAAACTTAGCTGATTGTCGTTCGAATGTGGCAAGTCTGGAAGTGGTCGCGAGCCAGATCCAGAAATGTTGAGGAAATCAGTAGACTGTGGACCATCCACCGGAAAACTGATATCGTCTAAAGCTCACAAAAGCTAATGCAAATACCCTGCACACTTGACAAACATGAAATACCTCGGGGAAAGGGGGAAGATAACATATAAAGCACATGAAAGGAAGTCTAGAGAATTTTTAGATTAAGCTCATATAAAGATGGACATATACATGGAATATTACAAAATAGTAGGGCTAGGTGCAACTACATGAAAATGCAATACAATGCAAACTACATGAAAAATCCTAAAAATTTTCTGACAGGCTCAGTGTGATCAGGTCGGTCTGAAACCCAACAGCGACTACGGCCCGTGCAGAAACAAAATAAAAATGACGAGGTAGTGTTACGGAAACCGACAGTTAACTACACTCAAGAAAAATAAAAGAAAAATAGAAAAACAATGCAACTAGATGACATGCAACTAAATGATATGCATCTAAATGATATGCAAAAATAAAAGAAAATAAAAGAAAGAAAACTAGCCCACTCATTTGCAACACGACATATATAAAATAAACGTCTACCAAATAATGACAGGTTACGATAAACGACAAGGTCTTGTTCATTACATGCAACGTAGACGCGCCTTAAGACTCATCAAAGGTGATAGCATTATGGAAAACCAACAGTTAGCTATACTAAACAGATATAACTCATATGGACTGGACGTAGCATACGGAAAACCGACAGTAGCTACCCAAATGAGTTAAAAATAAAAAGAAAGCACATAAGTCTTAAAGCTTAAAAGATTCATCATAACGGTATGTAGCATACGGAAACCGACATTAGCTACTTTAACTATGAAAACAAGACAAGTTATAGCTTACGAGAACCGACAGTCACTATAACTTGCATAGATGAATCATATATAAGGAATTGATCAATTATCTAACATGGATTCATAGATGGAAAATTGGACACATGCAAGCTCAGGACATCTATGTAAAAGAAATAGCCACAGAAGCTCATATGAAAGAAATCCATATTAAATAAAGCATTAAAAATAAAGAAAAAGAAAAATTCTGGAACCTGGACGTGCGTCCTGAATACCAGACGGGCGTTCACCTGGGTTTTCAGCCCTGAACGCTCGTTCATAATGCCAAACGCTCGTTCCCTGCAAGTTAAGAACTGGACGGGCGTTCACTTACCTGAACGCTCGTCCAAACATCGAAAAAAACCACAGAAAAGCAGGAAAACACAGCAACCCTAAATACTCAGCATGCTTTGTATACACAATATCATCACAGCAGCCACATCATAATATAGCACAGAGGGTTAGATTAGATACAACTTCACGTTTCACAAATTGAGTAAAAAACTTTTGCACATTCTTAACCCTACGGTCATCGAAACACGGCAAAATAAAAACTCTCAATCTATTAAACGCTACTTTTATTGAAAAAAAATAGATTGTAACAAAATCGAAAAATAACAAGATCAGATTCAACATGACACCTATTCCCCGGCAACGGCGCCACTTTTGTTGCGGAGATTTTGCATCATTAAAAACAAAAGAAAATTTATAACCCTAACTACCATGCAAAACTAACTCCTAACCGACCAAAACATCGGGTTGTTGCTAGTAAAGCGTAATGAGTAAGGGGTCGATCCTCAGGGAAAAGGTATGTTCAATCTAATCTCATTAATCCTACCAATTGCTACTCAACGAAAACAAATAAACGAAAAGCAAAAACATAAAAACAGAAAAACATAAAAGAACAATCAAAATAAATCTAACCTAAGAACAAAATTAACAAACTAATCTAAGGAAACATGGGATCAAACAAAGCACAAACTAGTGATTTCAATCTAAGCCTATCTCATGATTCTAATTCAAGTTATGGTTACACCTTTTCACAAGATCTAGGTCCCTAATTCCTTAGTGAACCTATTTCTCAAGCTATGGATTCCTAATTCCTTAGTAAATCCAATTACCGGTCTCTCATCTTCCGAATGTTGGGACCAATGTTCTTTTACAAAACTCGGGTGTATGAATTAACAAACCTAAGTAGCTCTCGCAGATTTTAAGTTCATAAATTCAAGCAACCTAGATTATATCTATCAACTTCCGTTTGTTTAGATAAAAGATCTATTCTTTCTACGGTGATCTAGTCTACGCAACTTTCGTTTGTTGTAAACGTATCAATTAGTAAACAAATCTCTCGATATGAGTCCACATAATAGCATCATAAATCATAGAAAGAAACAACTTTTAATTAAAGATCATGAAATAAAACTGAAATTGAATAAATCTAAAAGAAGAACTCACATAGTTTGGTTACAATGGTTGAACCACCATGAAAACGGAAAAGAAAAGAACATCTAATCTACTCCTAATCTAACCTCGGTTCACCCGAGCACAAGGCTCGGGTGACCGGCCTTCAACTCTCCAAGATGCGGCTGCTCTCTAGGGTTTTGTGTATGAGAAATTATTGTATTCTTAGGGTTGGGGCGATGCGGCTTTAAATAGAAAAGTAAGGCGGTTTAGGCAATGGCGGTCGTGGACGCCCGTTCATATGGACGCTCGTTCGGGATGCTTTGAACTTTCGAATCGGGTCGAGTCTTCTTCGACGCCCGTCCATTCTCGCGTCCAAGCTCCGTCCAAACTCTCTGGAATGAACTTTTCTCTTCGGACGCTAGTCCACGTCTTCAAACGCTCGTCCACTATGGACGCTCGTTCACTTATTCTGGACGCCAGTCCAGTGTCGAAATCTTGATATTTCCATCTTTATCTTCATTGATTTCTTTCCTTATCTCTTCCAATCTTCCATAACTTTGATTGATCCTTTCTCATCTCGAAATTAGCTCTTTAGGATCACCCTTTTCCATCATCAATTGGGTATCTACAAATATCAAAAACATACCAAAACGTAATAATTTCCAAAATAATATAAAAACATCAAATAAACATAAAAATCGATACGTTTTCATATTTAATCATTAAAAACCTCATTTACTCAATATTTGACTATAAGGCCCGATATCTATGAAAATAATCCATATATGGGGGAAATTGATATATAAAACATATGTGAAAATCACTATAATTTGACCCTAAACAAGTGAGAAGTGTGTGTCTCACAGATATGGAATCCATTCCTTCCTGCGGGAAGTAGAAAGACAATCCCCTTATTTGTTAATCCTAGAAACTGATCGATCGGCCGAGTTCGTATTGGTAATGAACTAATTGATCACTAGTGGGTTAATGGTAAATAAGGATAAGATGTATTGAAGGAGCTTTAGGGAAATAATCCTACTTCAGTACGGATAGTCTCTAGAGGGTTAGTTTATATGTAATGATTATATCAATGGACACTTATCGGCTCGACTCGACGTTTTGAGAATAAGTTATATCTATAATCGATAGAGTTCAGTTTCGGATTTATGGTGGCGTAATTCCAGAATTAATAAGTTAAGTAGAAATATTATGTTCGATGAATATTTTATTTAATTTATTTTAGCTACTGATTATAGGTCCATGGTCCCCGGGTTGGCTCCTAACACGCGAGTGTTTTCTCGTTTTATGAAGCCTCGAGAATAAATTAAATAGTTGGTTTATTTAATGAATATGCAATATTATTTATTTAGTAAATAATATGTAAAATAGAAAAGACATTTTCTATTAAATTCAATGGCATTATTGGCACCACATTTGAGAATAAATTGGGAGAAATTTTCCTAGATTGTCTCATTTGTGTAATTAATTAATTATCTATTTGTTGGATAATTAATGGAAAATTAAGAGATTGATTTTTTAGGAATTATCTCTTATTTTGTAGCAAAAATATCTTTTCATTATGGGAATAGGTTTTTGTGGTGTGAAAAGGATAACTCTCTTGACTAGTTATTTTCCTATATAAAGAGAGTTCCTCCTAGCACAATAATACAACACTTTCTGCCCCACTTATCAAATAAAGGAGAGAAAAATTAGTTTATTGTTCTAGTCATTGAGAGAAGAAAAACCTAGGGTTTTTCTTGCAAGCATATTCGAAGAGGTTCTTCAACGAGGATCGACATCCACCGGTCGTCGCTTGGAGATACAATCCGGAAGACTACGGCATCTCCCTTTGGTCGAATATCTATTCTACTCCGATAAGGTAAATATACAACCTTCTCGTAGGATTAATTAGTTATGTTTCATATCGTAAATAGCATAAGCTTCCGTTGTGCGAAGATCGAGTGTCTCGATCGGTGCTATTACTCCTAGCATTAACATACAACACTGTTGGATTGGTAGAAAGTATAAACCTAGATTAGTAGTAAGAGGATACACTCTTATGGAATTGATTGTCAAGAAACCGTATATCCAGTTGTGAAGATCACAACAGTCAGAACGCTATTAGCAGTAGCTGCAGCAGCCAACAATTGGCATTTTCATCATATGGATGTTAACATTGCCTTTTTACATGGAGATTTTCATGAAGAAGTCTACATGAATATCCCTCAATGGTTTAAGTCTGATAAACCTAATCAGGTTTGTAGATTGATCAAGTCACTATATGGGTTAAAACAAGCTAGCAGGCAACGGAATTGCAAGCTGACAGAATCGTTGGAAAGTCAAGCATTTTTTCAGTCTAAAAATGATCACAGTCTGTTTACTAGAGGATCATTCAAGTCCTCTATTGCCTTATTAGTTTATGTAGATGGTATTATTGCCTTTAGTCCTAATCTGAATCAGATGCAACAGGTCAGAGACCATTTACACAAGCAGTATACCATAAAGGATCTTGGTAAACTCATATATTTATTGGAATTGAAGCTCCAAGAACACCTAATGGCATTTCTATCTCGCAGAGGAAATATACCTTGAATCGTTCGCAAGAATATGAGTTTTTGGGTGCTAAACCTGCCAAAACTCCAATAGAATATAAACAAACATTACATCATAGGGATTTACCTTTATTAGAAGACAATATTACATACAAATCATTGGTTGGTAAACTGATTTACCTTACTTTCACAAGACCTGGCATTGCTTTTGCAGTTCAATAGCTAAGTCTATTTCTAGATACCCCAACATAAACCATATGAAAAGCTCATAGGCTTTTGAGATATTTGAAGGACAATCTAGGCCAAGGAGATTTATTTCCACCTAACAACAATCTTATCATGAAAGCTTTTACTGACAGTGATTGGGCAGACTGCCTTGAAACTATGAGGTCTATCTCAGGGTATATAATGTTCATAAGAGATGCTTCTATCATGGGAGAATACTCAGCCCACTTTTTGTAAGGAAAAAATACCTTAACTAGCTAGTTAAATAAAAGTCGTCACCTTTGGGGATCTTTGTTCAAATGTGACACCCCTGATCCGGATACCGAGTCCTTAAGCGGAAAAAGTGATGTCGTGCATGAGGTCGCTTATACTAACAAGAGTACTAGGTCAAATCATAGTATAGCAACGGCGAATCAAGGTCGATCCCACGGATACAACGCAACTTTAGAAATAAATGCACTCAATCTAACTAAGACGACACAAATGGTCTTTGACCAACATAAGAACGAAAATAAATACGGTATTCCTCCCTTCCCAACATATCCCTCAACTTGCTGTAACTATTCATCATGTCTACTTCCCTCAGTAATTCCCCGAATCAATCAAAACAAGTTATTAACTCAGTTTTAGCTACGGGTGTTGTCTCATAACCTTGTCTACTTCCATTGAAAGGAAAGTAAACGTCTATGTGCAGTTAACCTCCTTACTTGGTTGTATTAACTCACACACAATAAGTACTAGAAAGTGCCAGCTCAAAACCGAGAACCTCCCTAAGCAGCTATCGTAGATTGACTAGTGATGGGAGTCAAATTGTAGTGTATTTCTTATATGAGATTACCTCCTTTTACGAGTTATTCATGGTTATTTTGGGCTATTATGGGTAGTATATGAACGATATTCACTTATATGCATGTTTCGAGACTAATGACGTTTTCGTCCTAAAAACTCGTGTTTTATGTGGATTTCGTTACGTTTCTGTCAATGTATATTATGCCTTGGTGTTCGGGTCTTTGTTTTCAGGTTTAGATTGGTATATAAGGTCGATAAAAGGAAGAGAGTCTCGAGAAAGAACGAGATTTGGAGCCAAGGAGGAGAAATGATCATAGATTTAATTCCTAGAAACTCTATACAACTTTCATAGCTTAGATTTTTGATTCGTGATCCAAGATTTCATCTTTTGAAGGAGATTTTCATACAATTCACGGTTTCATCTTTTATGGTAATTATTTCTTTGTCTTTCAATTATTTGATTATGTCTTAGATTATTAATTTCATTATTATTTCATTTTTCAATTCCATCATGAGTAGCTAATCCGTTGTGTAGCCGAATTATGTGAAAGCGAGCGAAAACCCTAAGGGGGATTAGACGGGAGTAGTGTAGCGCTTAATTAAACGTTTGTATGATTAATCCACGTTCTAAAACCTATTCTTATGAAGATTATAGCTTTGAATTAGATTGACAACCTAGTTCACTGTCACACACACATCGAACTTATAGATGTATTTTGCGGTGAGATGTGGGATAATGGGTTTTAGGATCATCGCGTAGACACAGCCTAGTTCTTAGATTGACAACCTAGCTAGTTGTTAGGACTGTGCCCTATGTGAGGTTTTCATCGGTTTTCCGAGCGGCTTGATATTTTGGTAAACCATGTTAGGTTAGTTGGCTTTCTAAAGGGAGGGTTAATTAGCCTGGCGTATGGTGTTAAGCGAGAGTTGTTCAGACCTTAACACCAGAATTAGGAGTTGGCACCCGTGGATTTCATATAAACTAAATTGGATAGGTAGGTCGGTTAAGACACGCTCATTGTCGAGTCTTTCCTGTGGGGTAAAAGTAACCCGCTGGATCGTAGTTCGGCTATGCTTTTTAATCATATAAGCAAAACCGGTAGTGTAATCGTTATTTCTGCATTAGTTGTTAATCTTTCCACTATCTATTGACTTGAGCCAAATTTTACGTCGACTTTGGTACTTCACTGTTACTCCCTGTGGATTCGACCTTGTGACCACTATACTACCGTTGACCCGATACTCTGTCGGTTAAAGTTAGCGGTTAAGTATTTTGCCATCAAGAATTTTGACGCCGTTGCCGGGGAGTACATGGTGAATATCTTTTAAGTTGACCGAAAGCTTGGGCTTAGGTCGTTTTTATTTCGTTTTCTTGTTGTTTCCTCTTTTATAGCTGAAGAGCCATACGACCTATTGTTGTGGTGATGGTGACGAGATACCGTGATTGTGTTGTTGTTGTTTTCTAAGATCTTGCAGTTTGAGCCTAAATGGATGGATTCTCCAATCAATACTACTCACCTGAACAACAATTCCCCTACCAACCATAGGCAGCTGAACAATATTATCAACAACAGTATGTGCCTCAGCCTCAGTATCAACAACAAAGTAACCAGGGTTCTTGGGCTTATCAGTGCCCTAGTGCATACCCGGATCAGAATTATGGTTATTCGAGTAATGAGCCATACCATTATGAGGGTTATCAGAACCCCTGTGCTTATTATGATTTTGGTTCTCACGCTCGGCATGTTGACAACTTTGCACAGATTCTGCCGGTTGATCAGAATCCATCTTGGCAAGAAGCCTACTACCCACCTCTGATGAATCAAAGTCAGTATGATCAGTTTGTTCCCGCGTCACAAGAGAGCCTGACCGACAGTCAAATGGAGCTACTAGAGCGATTGAACCAGAGCTTGCAGGAGCGACTGCGGGACATGCAAGAGTTCAAGATAAGTACTGACTCCACCATAAGAAACCTTTAAGACCGGGTGGGGCAGTTGATTGAAATGATGGGGAATGAGCAGAATCCGAGGCAAGTGAATGCCATATTCACTAGGAGTGGTAGAGAGCTGGGAGTCGACCAGCCAAAGCAAGCAGTTGTAGCAGAAGAATATCTGGATGAGGAGGATGAAGCTGAGGCAGCAGAGAGATAAAGAATGGAAACCGAGTTAGAAGTGGTACGAAGAGAGTTAGCTGCTATTAAGAGAGACCTCGCGATTGTAAAGAAAGAGCGAGCAATGGAAGTACAGAGGGAACATGAAGCTCAAACCAGAAGAGATGAAGAAAGGGAGAAGCAGGATTTCATAGTGCTAGACATTAAAGAGGAGGAGCCGAGCAAGCCAGTGATGACAAAACAAGCTACAACTGGGCCTACAAGGCCAAACACTCGAGGTAAGAAAAAATTTATGCCCCCTCCCCCTCCTGATTTTGATGAGAATACGTTGCCTTACCCACCTAAAGGTCCTGAGAAGCCGGTCGTTACTGAGAGTCAGAGTAGATTCCTCGACATTCTTAGGAAGGTAGAGATCAATGTTCCCTTGTTAGAGGCAATTGCTAGTGTGCCTGAGTATTTTAAATGTTTGAAAGGGATGCTGACAAGTCGAGAGAAAATGGGTAAGATAGTTAATCTGAGGGAGGAGTATTCAACGGTTTATGATAGTAAGATACCCCCTAAGATGAGAGATAGAGGAGGTTTCACCATTCCTATCACCATAGGCTATACTATAATTGAAAATGTTTTAGTGATTTAGGAGCTTCTGTGAGCTTGATGCCTAAGGCTTTATATGAAAAATTAGGGTTAGGTGAATTGGAACCTACGGGAATGACCCTACAGATGGCTGATAGGTCGGTGAGGAAACCTTTGGGGTAGCGGAAGATGTCTTAGTGCAAATTAGAAAGTTTGTGTTCTCCGTGGATTTTGTGATTCTTGACATGGAGCTAGACTCCAAGACCTCTGTTTTGTTAGTTCGCCCCTTTTTGACCACCAGTGACGCTCAGATAGGAGTTAAGAGTGGAGATATTTCTTTTGGTGTTGGGGGCGAGAGAGAGCGTTTAAATGTTTACAAGGATAGAGGTCCAAATGCTATAGATGATGAATGCTTATATACAGAATCTTTGTTTTCTTGTGGTGTGGTGCGTACTGACGTGCAGGAAGGAAAAAGATTGTCAAAAGGAGATGCGGTGCGCTTACGAGATGTCGTCGATCGAGGCAAGATCGAGGCAAAGGATAAATCGGGATCGCCTGTTGCACCGGTGCTCCCCAAGCTGGGAAAAGTGCGGATTGATAAACCGCCTGATTGCAAGAAGTCTAAGAGGAAGCCATCTCCAAAGCCGGAGAGGAAAGAGAGTGTGAGATGGCAAGAGAAAGCAGCACAAGTGACATGAGGTAAGCCGCTCACTAGCTCGACTATTTTTATGATTGCCCTTGGGATATCTACGAGCATTTTTAAACTGATGAATGCAGAATTTGGTTGACTTGCTATGAGCTTACATGATATGTGATGAGTGTCTGTTTGAGTTGTTTTGAGTCTTAAGTGATTTGAGTCTGCTGAAGTGCCATATGGTCGAGCCAACGACGTAAAACACAGGCGCTTGTGGGAGGCAACCCACCTTTTTGCTTTATTTGTTTAGGTCTTATTGGGTCCCTGAGAGGATATTTTATACCCGATTCTTGTTTTGACATGCATGCTATAGCCGATATTTTCTTTATATATACATCTCCATGTTTGTGTTACCTACACTTAAGGTTTCGGCCTTTCATTGAAGAGAATTCTTTGTGTTTACTTTGTAGCACATGCACCCTGGGAGATACATTTGCGGTTGTTGCATTGCATTGGATGAGCTTTGTCAACAGTTCAGCTAAGTTTGTTTCCTTTCTCACTCACACACTGAGGACAGTGCTTCGTTTAAGTGGGGGGGTAGGAGACTTAGCTTCACTGTTTTTGTTGATAATTTTTTATGCCATGTTTTCATATACTTGAATGATTTGTAGGCATAGTTTTTTGCTATATCGTGTGAATTTGAGCCATATTTTAAAAAAATTCATGGATTGATGTTGTGTTATATGTTGAAGCATGATATCCTTAGGTTAAGTGTTTTACAATTGAGTAAATGCATGCGAGTTAAGTCGTGATCTTGTTATAAAAATGGACTACACACGCACTTAATAGCTTCAATATCATGAGTTATGGTAATTAGTGATGCTTATAGTTGTCATAGTCTATTCTGTTACCTAACACGTATATGATTAACTTCGGGGCGAAATAGAAAGGTCAATCTTGGTAGATTAAGGGTTGACGGTCCTGGCATTTCTTTGACCCGACCAGAGCCAAATAGCCAACCCTGTACATAATTTCCACAGAAACCCCTCTAAGCCTTTGTAGGGTGGTTAGACCCCCACCCAAACTTAGCCATTCATTGATTAGCCTATAATTACCGACCCTTAGCCTTTATTTGTGGTCTACGTTTCTTTGGCACCCTACGAGTGAGTTTTAATCTTATTTTGGGCACACTTTCTAGCACAAGTGTGGGGTGGTGAAGATGTGTATCAAAGTATAGTGTTGGTAAATCTTTTGTACTACGAATGAGAAGGGATAGAAAAATGTTGGTGTTTGGTTTATAAAAAAAAAGAGAAAAAAGAAAAAGAAAAAAAAAGCAAAAAAAAAGAAAAAAAAAAAAGAAAAAAAAGAAAAGAAAAAGAGAATAAAATGAATAAAAATTGAGTCAAAGTTTGCCGGAAAAATGGCTATGTATTAATTCTTCCAAAGTGGCATTGGTGGACAAGTTTTCATTGAATTATGTTTGGATTTTAGAGTAAAGAAGGAGAATGCTTGCTTGAACCAAGCTAAGAAGGTGTGGTATGAGCTAAATGCAAGATGTTTTCATTAGACTCACTCGTTTTTCTCCTTTGATATTCCTTTTATTCTTTCGTTTAGCCCCGTCCCAAGCCTAACGTTACAACCTTGCAAGTCCTACCTGACCTTTAGCCTTGATTTGACCTCGATTAGTGAAGATGTTTATGAAGTATAAGCCTATGGTGTAACAACAATAGTCATGCATCTATAATCTGAACCGGTTAACTGTGATGAATGAAGGAGAAGCTATGCACACACTCACATTCCGTTTTTGTAATAAGGTAGGATTAGACTCAATTGCATTTGCCTGGTTGTTTTCACTTGCCCTTTGCATATGATGATCCCGTGTATGACTACAATGTTGACTCTATGTTACATTTTAGAGTCGCTTTGTTTGCTCGAGGGCGAGCAAAAGCTAAGTAGGGGGTAGTTGATGGGAGTCAAATTGTAGTGCATTTCTTATATGAGATTACCTCCTTTTACGAGTTATTCATGGTTATTTTGGGCTATTATGGGTAGTATATGAACGATATTCACTTATATGCACGTTTCGAGACTAATGACGTTTTCATCCTAAAAACTCGTGTTTTATGTGGATTTCGTTACGTTTCTGTCAATGTATATTATGCCTTGGTGTTCGGGTCTTTGTTTTCAGGCTTAGATTGGTGTATAAGGTCGAGAATAAGGAAGAGAGTCTCGAGAAAGAACGAGATTTGGGGCCAAGGAGGAGAAAATAGTGAAGAATCATTGACGAAATCTGAACCAGTCACTTCAGGGGAATTTTGGTCACACTTGGAGACACTTTCAGGAAGAGTTGTCTTGATGAAAGTTGTAGGGGATTGAACGAGATTTCCAAATCATTTTGAATCATCTCATTTGGAGCCCTGGAAGTGAAGTTATGATGAAACTACTGAAGCTTAGGTCAAACTAGCGTTTGGCCAATCCAAACGAGCGTTTACGGAGCAAATTTTTCATACAGAGAGTTGGCCTTTCAGGAAAACGAGCGTTTTCCTAGCCACAAACACCCGTTAGTAGTCGGGATGCGGCAAAAACCTATAAAAACCCTCTTTTTCGATCCCATATGATATATATTCAGTACTTAGACGTTTTTGGGTTTCTTAGGGGCGATTTTAGGGCGATTTCCATTAGTTTAAACGTTGTTTCAATCCTTAGATCATAGATTTAATTCCTAGCAACTCTATACAACTTTCATAGCTTAGATTTTCGATTCGTGATCCAAGATTTCATCTTTTGAAGGAGATTTTCATACAATTCAAGGTGTCATCTTTTATGGTAATTATTTCTTTGTCTTTCAATTATTTGATTATGTCTTTGATTATTAATTTCATTATTATTTCATTTTTCAATTCCATCATGAGTAGCTAATCCGTTGTGTAGCCGAATTATGTGAAAGCGAGCGAAAACCCTAAGGGGGATTATACGGGATTAGTGTAGCGCTTAATTAAACGTTTGTATGATTAATCCACGTTCTAAAACCTGTTCTTATGAAGATTATAGCTTTGAATTAGATTGACAACCTAGTTCACTGTCACACACACATCGAACTTATAGATGTATTTGGCGGTGAGATGTGGGATAATGGGTTTTAGGATCATCGCGTAGACACAACCTAGTTGTTAGATTGACAACCTAGCTAGTTGTTAAGACTGTGCCCTATGTGAGGTTTTCATCGGTTTTCCGAGCGGCTCGAGATTTTGGTAAACCATGTTAGGTTAGTTGGCTTTCTAAAGGGAGGGTTAATTAGTCTGGCGTAGGGTGTTAAGCGAGAGTTGTTCAGACCTTAACACCAGAATTAGGAGTTGGCACCCGTGGATGTCATATAAACTGAATTGGATAGGTAGGTCGGTTAAGACACGCTCCTTGTCGAGTCTTTCCTGTGGGGTAAAAGTAACCCCGCTGGATCGTAGTTCGGCTATGCTTTTTAATCATATAAGCAAAACCGGTAGTGTAATTGTTATTTCTGCATTAGTTGTTAATCTTTCCACTATCTATTGACCTGAACCAAGTTCTACGTCGACTTTGGTACTTTACTGTTACTCCATGTGGATTCGACCTTGTGACCACTATACTACCGTTGACCCGATACTCTATCGGTTAAAGTTAGCGGTTAAGTATTTTGCTATCAACTAACATGTTTCTAGAGATCGATCCAGACTATGTCCTAATTAACACTTCACTTTATCGTCCTTTATGTTAATTTATGAATACAATAAGCAAATTGGCCAGATCTAACCTACTGTTTATTAAACCTGTCGATCAACATAGCTGACGCTGAATCTCCAGATTAAGGTGACCTAAAGTTGCCTCGATTCATCGGTATAGACCGCAGCTGAATCGAGTGCGGTGGTTCTTAATTCTTGAACTACATTGCTTCATTATGATTAATTCTGGTAATTCATGGGGTTGTTAAACATTCAGATCAAGTACAACACGTAGAAATCAAGTAAATCTACCATAACTTAAGACATAAAGGAACATTCAAGCTTCATACCTTCGGCTATGGAGATCTAACTTGATCTACCAAGTTAGAGACGGCGTGGAAGAAAGAAACCGGAAAACAACTCTGATTGCAAAAGATATAATTTTATTTCATCAACAATTGTATATGAAAAGTGTCATGTATATGAAAGTATATGTTTACGATGGATGATTGGGCTTTATATAGGCAATATAGCCGACATATGACTCAATAAAACCCTAGCCGACCTAGTAAAATGCTGTAGGGTTAATTTCATGTCTTCCGAGAATTCGATATGTCGGTGGTGGGCCTCGGGCTATTGAGCCCAACTTCAGCTCTTTTCTTTGACAGATCTCTTCATGGACTCTTTTAATTCGGCCCCATGACTTTCTTTGGTCCAGATTCATGTTTCCACTGCTCCGGATCAATGTACTCCTAAAAGGCACATAAAACAAAGTAGAACAATACCGAATCTATGGGGTAATCGTACAAATGCATTATCAACATCTAAAGAACACTCACTTATGCAATTAACATGTATTCCGCATAATATTCAGATTATCTTTCCTCTCTCGAGCATGATTTGGGGTAAAAGAAAGGTGTAGTTTAATGTACTAATTAGCATGTTATCAAAAAGGACACTCCACATGTATGTAATTAAAATTAATCAATTGTATAAGTAAGTCTGACATCATCATCAGAGAACAAGCAGCAATCAAACGGATAGACTAGGGAAGCTTAAATATTACAACAAACGATCGACAAGTAACACGTGGTGCAACTTAAATAACATCCTAAATTTTTTACACAATGATCGAAGATCCATTCAACTGTTACAACTAGAAGGTACAACTATCTCAATCTACTGCAAAAGAAAGTGGAAGATTCGATACCATTAATACAATAGAATAAAATAAAGATAAGCTTCAACAACTGCAACTGCGGGAATCACTCTTAGGCAATCTCAAACTCTACCTACAACAAAACCACCTTCTCGGGGTGGGGTACAATAATAACATGGTAAGCACAAACGTACTTAGTAAAAGGTAGAAGCACCGAATCTACACTATAACACAAGGAATATCAACAATAACAATATCACATATGTTCAAGTAGCTCACTCCCCTCTACTAGTCTCACTAGTAGACATAACCAACAAAGACATTTGTTACACATTGATCCAAAAACACTTTGCATGGTGAAGACTGCACCATGACACATTCAGACACCATATGGCACAATATCTAATCATGTGGATTATTGCACGAGTCCGTTTAGTATCTGAGCACGTGGAGGTGCAATAGTTCCTGCCAAACAAAAATGTGCCTCACCAAAGACCAACATGTATTAGCTTTTAGACACATCAAGTATATATTTAAGTGTTAATCTAACCACTTAGATTCAATACACATAAAGGCTTCTTAGGGACTCCCGAGACCAACTATACATTACACAACCTAACACATTGCAGAGAAACATTGGCATCTAATTTAACAACTTCAAGTCTAAGGATGATGTTTCTAATGATCCTGAGCCTTTCCCCACAGAGGGTCTCCATAAGGTTTTGAGCCGAATCCACTAGAAACCGAACCCTTAACTTTGCCACACAACAAGAAAGACATTAATCATACGTCACGTAAGGTCAAATAAAATGTGTTCCAATGTTCCGATGAAACACGATGCGGAGCCAAAGCCACTAGAACACATAAATCTCACTTTACAACATTCCACTTAAGACTCTACACTAAGGCATGCTCAAAAAGGAAAACAAACAAGATTCTGCCCAACAAGCTGCTTTGGTGCACACCAAACCAGTTTGCCGCCCACCAACCGCTAACAAGGGTATCATGTTCAGTAATTGCAACTCAGGCGCGCACTAAAAGGGCTTTGGCGCGTGCTGAACTTAGCAGGAGCATCATTTTCAACTCCGTACACTTTGACGCATGCTAAAGGTGTCTGGAGCATGGTAAAAGGTTCAAACAGCATTGTGCAAGTCTCTGATGTTGCTTGACGCGCGCTAAAGGCTTTTGGCACGCGCCAAACGACGCGAGCCTGCAGAATAGCGGTTCCATTTGCTACATTATCGACTCCAAGACATTTCTAACAATTACAACAAGCAAATCTAGCTTTTCTACAGTTCATGGGCAATAGTAAAACAACTAAGATTCGGTTGAACACCCCTTTACCTCAATTTCTTGAAGAAAATGATGAGATTCAAAACAAAACTCCAAAAGCACCAAAAACACCAACCTATTACTTGAAGAAAAGCCTGGATCCAAAATAAAAACTCCGAAATCTTCAAGATCTGAGCAACCCGCTTCAAAAATACAACCTTAATGAAGTTTTATAATTACTGCAACCTTTAAAGCATCATTTAGCTCGGAAAAACTCAAAAACATATCTAGATCTAGTAAATGGGTTTTCGAAACCCTTACCCGATCGGAGTAAAACTTGTATCAAAATGAAACTCTCTTCATGGTAGGTATTTTGGTGTGATTAGATTGTGATTTCGGCGACCGATCGATCGGAAAGCCAATGATTCCTTTTATTCTTTCTTTTCTTCTTCTCCTCTCTTTCTCTCTTTTCCTTCCTCTCAGAGCCACCCCTCACTTGGAAGTAAAGTGAAACGAGGGTTTTGGGGTTACATGGGTATAAATAGGGGTTGGTATGATTCCCAAATTGATATTACTAAAAGATACACCTTTAAAATCATGTAAATACTCTTTAACACATATATTGTCGCCGTTTATATATTTGAAACTTAATCAATAAAAAATATCGGGACACACAAAATCAAAAAACGACTATTATACCCTTAAGGGAAATACGGGGTTCCACATACCTCCCCCGGCCTTCCCCGCCTCCTTCTATGGTCAATTTGATTGTTATTCCTTCGACCTTCTAAATTTTCAACAGCAGAGTTAACTTTACCAAAAAAGTTAGCAAAAAAAATTAAGGTAACTTCCACATGGTAAAAGTTTTGAGGACCATCAACACAATAAAGAAAAAGGAAACCTAAGATGGCAGACGATTCCAGCCCATTGATTTGCTTTTAATAATGTATACTAGATGGGAAGGCCGCACAACGCGCGGCTTGTACACTCTCGTTGGATATGAAATGGGGGATACATAATTGTGCTTCTTTGACATTTTCCAAATGTAATTAAATTGGAATCGGATACATCTTAAGACAACACACATAATAAGATTAAGAATAAATTAAAGCTAATGTGTAGATTAAAAATACACCGAGTCCCTCTAAAATGGAACAATTTAACTCAAACCCTTCACACAAAAAAAAAAAAAAAAAAACTTTTTTTCTGGGCTGGGCCGCCTAATGAACAAAAAAAAAAAATTAATATTTTTTCTGGGCCGGGCCGCCCGATGAACAGTAAAAAAAAAAAAATACACGTGGCCACCCTCTTTGCATTTTCCCCACCCAATATTATAAGTATGTACTAGATGGGAAGGCCGCACAACGCGCGCATGACGCTCGTTGGATATGAAATGGGGGATACATAAAAAATAAAATTAAAAAAAAAAAAAACACTTTTTTTCAAAACCGCCGCCCAATGAACAATAAAAAAAGAACAAAAAAACACGTGGAGTGCTTCTTTGACATTTCCCAAATGTTTAAATCGGAATCGGATACATCTTAAGACAACACACATAATAAGATTAAGAATAAATTAAAGCTAATGTGTAGATTAAAAATACAATTGAGTCATAAAATGTAACAATTTAACTCAAACCCTTCAAAAAAAAAAAAAAAAAAAAAAAAAAAAAAAAAAAAAAAAAAAAAAAAACATTTTTTCTGGGCCGGGCCGCTGATGAACAGTAAAAAAAAAAAAAAAAAATACGTGGCCACCTTGGTTGGAGTTTCCCAACCAAGGATTATAAATAGGTATATATATATATATAAACAACATGAAAAACAAAAAAAATAATAACTAACAATCATGGTGGTTACTGGTTAGCTGGGGAAATTCTTGCCTAAGAGCATGTGTAGTGGTCAAAAGAAAAAAGCTTCTAGAGTGTATGATGTTAGTTAATCATAATTTTATCTTAACGACGAGATCTATTATCATTTTTTGTATGTCCTAGTTGTAATTGCAAATTGATGCGGTAATGGCTTTGTTGTAAAAAGAGCTTTGTCTTCTAGGCAGACCTTCGTTCATTTGGCCAGCCAACTGCATCACGCGCGCCTGTAGCGCACAAAAAACGCTTTATACCGAAAAAATAATCTAGTAGTATTATAGTGTTCAGCAGCCTAATAGTATTTATTTTTTTTGTTAAAAAAGGAAGCCAATGTTTCAGCATTATGAAAAGCCTTTCGCATAAATAAATAAAAAAGGAAAATCCAAAATGTTTATATCAAGGAAATTAGGTAAAGCGTACTTTAATATTTCTAAACAGTAAACCTCCCCTTCTTTACAGTAGAGACTTTTACCCTCCCCTGCTCACTCTCTTCTATGCGTGAGTGATTATATTTACTGATTTACAGTAAAGACTAGTAATGCAAAGTGCAAACAGAAATTGCAAAAAAAAAAAAAAAAAAATTCAAGATTTAATTGAAAGATGGATATTGTCTGATCTCCGGAGGAAAAATCATTTCCGATTTCATGGTCTCTTTACAACTTTACTACTCAGCGCTGTTGTTGTTTATGATTATCTCACAAGTATTTTTTTTTTTTTTTTTTTTTTTTCCGTTTTTCGTTCTTTCTTTCTTTTTTTCTTTTTTTTTTTATAGAAAGGGTGGTTGAATTTTTTAGGCAGAGAAATTGAGTTATGTGTTTGTGTTTGTTTCTATTTTATTATTGATTCATTTTTTTTTTTTTGTTTGTCCACTTCATCTCATCTCACAAATGTTTTCATACTAAAACCATATTTATCTATTTGGAAAGTTGTATTGTCATCATAATTCATTTTAATTTCATGTGTATTTCATTATTTTGCTTGACAGTGAACAATAAATCATGGTCCGCCCTAAAAAATACCTTTCTGGATATGAAAAAAGGAAAAATAAACAAAAGGTAGATGCATTAATTCAATCACAAGCAGGAGCTATTCTTAAGTTTTTTGTTGCTACGAGTATGAAACATGATGAAATCTCAATTGAAAATGAGATGATGAATGTTGAGAATGAGAATTTGGTTGATGATGAAGAAACTGACAAGTTTTGCGAGACCGGTGAAAATGAGAATGAAGATCCAAGCATATTATTTGGACCTCAAGATCGTGATGATCCTGTTAGTTGGGACAAGATAGATCAAGAATTAAGAGAATTTTTCGTCACAAGGGGTCCTATAAGAAAAGATAATATTGATTATCCAAAAGATGATTCAGATAGGCATAGGCATTTCTCACAAGTTCACTTCACTCGTCATTTACCGAATGGTGAGAAACATGACAGAAAATGGCTCGTCTAATCAGAGGCTTTGGATAAAATATTTTGTTTTTGTCGTAAGTTGTTTAAGAAAGTGGAAAACAAGACTCAATTGGCGAATGAGGGGTTCAAAGACCGGAAAAATATTGGTGAGAGACTTAAAGGACATGAAAGTAGCAATGAACATAATATTTGCATGGACAAATGGATCGAGTTGGCTAAGAGATTGCAAAATAATGAGGCCCTTGGTACACAAACATTAGAACATATTAATAAGGAGAAAGAACATTGGAGAGCAATGTTATTAAGAATATTTGCTGTTGTCAGGACACTTGCTGAGAGAAATTTAGCTTTTCGTGGAGACAATGCAAAAGTATATGAAAGTAACAATGGAAACTTTTTGGGCTTGATTGAAATGATTGCCTCATTTGATCCGGTGATGCAAGAGCACCTACGTCGGATTAAAAATGGTGGGGCTCAATACCACTACTTGGGCCCTAGAATTCAAAATGAACTGATACAAATGTATCAGGACATCCTGCCCAATCTGCATTAGTGTAAGACACGAGACCCGAGATGGAGGAGTATAAATGTAAGCCCAGATGGAGGGTGCCCTGGATATATCGAATAATGCGCTTGAGTGCCTGCATATGCTCAACTCGAGGATCATGCATATGAAGGCATACCTGTTGTACTGCATACGAAATATCAGGACGTGTAAAAGTGAGATACTGAAGCGCACCCGCAAGGCTACGATAGTGGGTAGGATCGTCATAAGAAGCCCCGGCCTTAGCACTCAGCTTTTGCTTCGTATCAACCGGAGTAAGAAACGGCTTACAGTGGGTCATACCTGCCCGTTCTACAATTTCCGAGGCATACTTGTGTTGTGACAAAAACATCCCCCCTGCATGACGGGTGACACGGATACCCAAAAAATAATTCAAAGGACCTAAATCCTTCATGGCAAACTCGGAGCTAAGGCTAGCCATAATCTGAGTGTGAAGGGTATCCGACGAGGCATTCAAGATAATATCGTCAACATAGAGCAGCAAGTAGGCCATATCTGTACCATGTCGATAAATGAATAGCGACGTATCACACTTACTATTGGTGAAACCCAGCGTGGTGACATAATCTGCGAACCGGGTGTACTAAGCACGGGGGGCCTGCTTCAGGCCATATAGGGACTTGCGTAACAAGCAGACATGATCCGGACGAACACGATCTCGGAAACCCATAGGCTGATGCATATAAACTACCTCATTAAGTGTGCCGTGAAGAAATGCATTCTTGACGTCGAGTTGATGAATGGGCCATTTTTGAGATAAGGAAATGATAATAATTTAACTATGAAGAATATGGATCGGATTGAAATAAAGTTGTTTTATAAAAAAAGGAAAGTAAATGAAAACAAGAAAAGATAGGAGCTACCTTGAAAGCCTAGAAATCCTGTTTCTAGGGATCTTGGTATTGTCCTTGGAAGCTTAGAAATCTCGTTTCTAAGGACCTTGGATCGATGGATGCCACAACAACTTGCTCAAGTTTGTTGATAAATCCGGTAAATTTAGTGTTCTATCCAGAAACACACACCAAAAGTAAAAATACTTTGGAAAGAAAAACTTAATAGTTTTATAGATAAAAAATTGAATGTTCCATCCTTTTGGTTACAAAAGTTTGGATATTTATAGGAAAATAAATACATGAATAATGGCATAAATAAGATGAAAAGTCTTCCTCAAATATCACAAAATGGGGCGCCCAAAATAAGCTAGTTTCAAAGCATTATGAACCATTGTATCTTGAATAAATGCTTGGACTCTTGAAATCTTGGTTCATGCATCTTGATTCAATGTATTTGCATTTTCCAAAATTTGCCTTCTTGACTTCTTGAACTCAAAAGATGGCGCCATTTAACTCCCCAAATTCAGCCATGTTTTTGTTGTTTATTTAAGTAATATTACACAATATAATATATAGTAATATATATTATAATACTTATATACATGCACTTGTATTCTTGAACTTCAATATGGCGTCCAAAATGCGATGTCCAAGCTCCATGTATCTTCTTCATCCAAATGCATTGTATCTTCTTTGAACTCTTGAATTTTCCAAACTTGAATTTATCCCCAAAAAGTGGCGCCCAAAATATCAGCAAAATTTATCATATATTTGACTAATATTTCATAATGAAATATATGATACAATGTTATAATAAGTGTCTTTAATATTGGTTTATTATTTACATAAATTATGAAGCCAGAATCACATCATACTCTCCCGGTTGCGAAGGATTCGTCCTCGAATCAAAAGAATGTCGTAGAGTTCAGAATCATGCACTAATCTTGAACAAATCCAAAAGATTACCAACCAAACACCGGGATCAAATATAATGCGAAGATCAGAAATTGCTCTCGGCATGATGAAGACCTTTAAAGAAGCAATATAACCACCGTAAGTCGGATACTCGTGAGGTCTCGCATGCACACAAAACGGGTCAAAGAATGTATGCTCCGGTTTTCCATGAACATGATCGGGATCAACACAAATCAAAGGCAATATAGGGGCTGCATTGGAGGTATCCAAATGCCTAGTGTCCTCTTCTACGAGGCCGATCATTATGTACCCTTTCATCCACAATTTCAGCGCACCCACTTGCACTTCCTCATCAACAAATATGGGACTAATTTCTTCGCCGGCCTCCACCTCAATAACTTGAATATTATCTTCCCCATGGTCAATGAACTCCTTCCCCATGTCAACTCGCCTCATTCAAAATTTCAAAATTCAACTCCTCATAAATGGTGGTCTCTTCGAGAACTCGGAGTAACTTTGGGCGCCTCAACAATAGGAACAAATTGTTGTTCATGTGCGGCCACTAGAATATGACCGAATTGTTCCCACAGTTTGTTTCCCTCCACAAAACTATTTTGCAAGATATTTACTCCATCTTGAATGTCACGCAAGAGTAACTCGATTTTCCTTTGTCTTTCATATTCTAATTCTTGTTGTCGCCTCAACATCCTCCACTCTTTTTCTCTTTTTTTTTTTGTTGGCCGAATGTCTTTTTTTTTTTTTCTTTTCTTTTCTTTTTTTCAACAAGATTACTTCAATCAACCCTCTCTGATACCAACTGATAAGAATTTAACTATGAAGAATATGGATCGGATTGAAATAAAGTTGTTTTATAAAAAAAGGAAAGTAAATGAAAACAAGAAAAGATAGGAGCTACCTTGAAAGCCTAGAAATCCTGTTTCTAGGGATCTTGGTATTGTCCTTGGAAGCTTAGAAATCTCGTTTCTAAGGACCTTGGATCGATGGATGCCACAACAACTTGCTCAAGTTTGTTGATAAATCCGGTAAATTTAGTGTTCTATCCAGAAACACACACCAAAAGTAAAAATACTTTGGAAAGAAAAACTTAATAGTTTTATAGATAAAAAATTGAATGTTCCATCCTTTTGGTTACAAAAGTTTGGATATTTATAGGAAAATAAATACATGAATAATGGCATAAATAAGATGAAAAGTCTTCCTCAAATATCACAAAATGGGGCACCCAAAATAAGCTAGTTTCAAAGCATTATGAACCATTGTATCTTGAATAAATGCTTGGACTCTTGAAATCTTGGTTCATGCATCTTGATTCAATGTATTTGCATTTTCAAAAATTTGCCTTCTTGACTTCTTGAACTCAAAAGATGGCGCCATTTAACTCCCCAAATTCAGCCATGTTTTTGTTGTTTATTTAAGTAATATTACACAATATAATATATAGTAATATATATTATAATACTTATATACATGCACTTGTATTCTTGAACTTCAAAATGGCGTCCAAAATGCTGATGTCCAAGCTCCATGTATCTTCTTCATCCAAATGCATTGTATCTTCTTTGAACTCTTGAATTTTCCAAACTTGAATTTATCCCCAAAAAGTGGCGCCCAAAATATCAGCAAAATTTATCATATATTTGACTAATATTTCATAATGAAATATATGATACAATGTTATAATAAGTGTCTTTAATATTGGTTTATTATTTACATAAATTATGAAGCCAGAATCACATCAGGAAAACTGAGGACCGTCCGAATAGTCGCCGGTTTGACCACCGGGCTAAAAGTCTCCCCACAATCGATGCCAACCTGTTGTGTTTTCCCATCACCTACAAGTCGGGCTTTATGCCTCTCAAAAGAACCGTCAGATTTTTCTTTATGCGAAAAAATCCACATCGAACGTATGACATTAATATTAGGGGGCCGAGGCACCAAAACCCACGTCTCATTTTTAATAAGGGCATTAAATTCATCGGTCATGGCCAATTTCCAATTCGGATCACATAAAGCATCTAAAGGAGTACGAGGAAGAGGGGACTTTGCAGGAGTGGTAATATGGGCTTGGTCCGAATATTTCGGGTTGGGCCGAAAAATACCACGTTGGCTACGTGTGACAGGCCTATTTGGAGGTGGGCTGGGAGGATGATTTGGCGCTGGAAAATGAGCTGGGTTGGGGTCATTTTTCGGAGGGGAATTTTGTCCAACAGGGGACGATGGAGGCGGTTGGGCTTGAGGGGCCAGCTGGGCCGGAGTGGGCTGGATGACTTGGGGCGCAGGCTGGTCCGAGGGTAGTATATTGGGCTGGGGTCGGAGCAAATGGTGAATAATGTTGGGATTTAATCCATGGTCTAAAAAATCATAAGATGTGGACGCCGGTTGATGTATTTTAGCGAAGGGGAAAATTGTTTCATCGAACTGGACGTGACGACAAGTAATGATTTTACGACTCGATATATCATAGCATTTGTAACCCCGATGATTTGACGGAAAGCCCAAAAAAACACAAGGAGTGGACCGAGCTTGTAGCTTATGGATGGTCGTGGAGGGAAATAAAGGGTAACAAAGGAAACCGAACACTCGGAGGTGAGCATAGGACGGGTCTTTGTGGTACAATATTTTTAAAGGCGACGTATTGGCTAAAAGTGGACTGGGAAGGATATTTAGGAGGTAGGTGGCCATTTGTAGTGCATGAGTCCAAAATGAGGGTGCTACTGAGGCGTGTAAAAGCATGGTGCGCATGATATTGTTAATAGATCGGACTTTTCGCTCAGCCTTGCCATTTTGAGACGAGGTATGGGGACATGAAAAACGAAACGTAATGCCATTAGACTGACACAATTCCCAAAACGGACGATTGTCATATTCACCCCCATTATCACACTGTAGATTTTTAACGTCACGCTCGAACTGAGTTTTAATATGTGACTTAAGTGTGGTAAAAATTGGAAGGACTTGGGATTTTTTGGCTATTGGAAACGTCCACAAATAATTCGAAAAATCGTCTAAGAACAAAACATAATACCGAGCACCACAAGAGCTTAATACAGGAGAAGTCCACAAACCAGTGTGAATAATATCAAACGGAAACCAAGTTTTAGACTGAGAAGCAACAAAAGGCATTCTAATATGTTTTCCCAGGACACATGATTGACATTTCCTAAAAGTAGGAGTACAAGCAATCGATTTATTTTTGCTAAGAGAATTTAAAATGGACGAGCCAGGATGACCCAACCGATCATGCCAAACGGTCGACGAGAGCAACGCAGAATGCAGAGAATATTTATTTTGAAGGGAGGGAGTGACAGGATACAAGTCGCCCGTGCTATCACATCTCATTAGACGCGTGCCCGTTTGTAAAGAATGCACAGGAAAAACCATAGGGATCAAAAACAACAAACACATGATTATCTTTGGTAAACTTACGAACGGATACGAGATTTTTTATGACGTTCGGGGCATGAAGGACATGATTCAACGACAAAGGTGGGTGGGGGGGGGGGGGGGGGGGGGTAACGATGAATTACCATAACCGCGAATAGGAATCGTATGACCATTTCCGACAATAATACCATTTTGTTTGCCCAAATTAAAATAAGACGAAAATTTACCTTCTTCCGATGTGATATGTGAAGTGGCACCAGAGTCCATGTACCACTGTTGATCCGGAGGTTGGAGACTCATAGTATGCATCGCGGATTCAATATCCGTAGGAGTCCAGTTTGTGTCCGCTGTATAGGCCTGATGCCTGCTGGGCCGTGGAGGTATGGGAGGTCGTTGGCCCAAAATCCCTGGCTGTGAAGGAGCTGCTGGCCTGTTCCAGGACTGGGTCGGGTATGGGCATGGTGGGACGGCCCAAGCAGATTGTGGGTAAGAAGGATAAGCCCACCATGGAGGCTGGGCCCAAGGCTGCCCTATTATGGAATTAGGCGGCTGTCCAGAATTATTACTTCCTCTCCCTTGCTGAGTGTTTCGACCATTACCTCTACCCGAAGAACTTCCCTGGCGGCTGAAGGATTTGCCACCACCATTACCGGAGTCAGACCCACCCCCATGATTTCCACCACCGGTGCTGTTACCCCGACGATTATTCCGGCCATTCCTCTGTTGCTTGCCCCTTGTGGTGCGAAGAATTGGACCCAGAATTGTCCACCGTCGCAGCAAGGGCATGGGACGACGACGATGATTCCTGCTTCACACATTCTTGAATGGTTGTCTCCTCGAGTGCAAGCTTCGAACGGGCCGTAGCAAATGACGGGAGGGTCTTCTTATTCTGCATCACGGTGACAAAGTAGGAGTATTGCTCCGTGAGGCCCTGTAGCATCCGTAGGACCAAACCATGCTCCGTGACCGGAGCTCCGACATTAGTCAATTGATCAGAAAGAGCCTTCAAATGGTTTCAATAGGCGTTTGTTGACGAGAATTCGGCAAGGGTAGCATTCGTAAATTCCTTATTGAGGTATAAGGCCCTTGAATTCTTGTTGTCATTAAACAGAGCCGCCACCCTTCCCCACGCCGTGGATGCATCATCGCCGTCGACCAGAATGGATGTGAGGATTTCGGTGGTGACAGTGACATATATCCATTGAAGGACATCCGCATCAAGTCTCTTCCATAGGGAAGGATTGTCGGCTTTGAATTTCTCGGACGTCGCTTTCTCCGTAGCATCAGTAGGAGGTATGATGTTATCAAGAACATCGTGAACGCGCGCTTGGACCTTAAACAAGGTCGCCCAGGAGGGATACGGCCCAGTGTTAAGATCGAGCGTGATGGGGATGAGGGATTTCACGTTGGTGATCGAGAGAGCGGGATGAAATTTTTGCGAATCACCCATTTCAATCGGTCTGATGAAGGAACTAGGAAGTGTTCAACCGGAGAAGATGACCGGATGGAAAAGGGGCGGCGTAAAAAAAAAAAAAAAGAAGGGTTGAGCGGAAGCGGAGAGATCAAACCCTCTCTGATACCTTGAAAGAATGATATATTCTTTTCCGTAAATGATTGTGTATCCAACCTATTACATATATACTCAAACTACTATAACTGATAGCTAGTGTCTAGGCTAGAATTAAGGAATCAAAGATATACACAATATATCCTATTAATGACCACAAATTAATTCTAATTATAATATACGCTAATAGTAGGTTCTCACAAAAAGAGGGGGAAAAATGGGGAGTGGTTTAAAATGACAAAAAAGAGGGGGGAAATGGGAATCAGAACAGTGGAAATATAAATTGGGTGATAAGGACAAATCCACTGTTCATAACCCCAAATCCACACTTTGCTGCAGTGGAACTGACCTCAAATCTAATGTTTCACTATCATAGTGGAATAAGGATATGTCCTTTTTACCCAGAAAAATATTTCACTGTCCTATTTGCATATTTCTAAGTTCAAATTGTCCTTTTTGCCAATAAACCCAAAAAAAATACTACTAACTTTTGCATCCGACCGAAGGTAGGCCTAAGCAAAAAAAAAAACCGAAAACCATTCCGAACAGTAAACCAGCCCGAACTGAACCAAAATAAACCAAACCAAGAGAAAACCGATCAAATCGGTTTGGATTGGAACCGAATCGAATTTAAATGGTCTGGGTTCGGATTATCCTAATTATAACCCACCCAAACCGAAACCAAACCGAATTACCTACCATATATAAACACCCATTATTACTCAACCCTAATTAAACATCCCAGGGTTCGAAAATTCTCTCAAAGCTATGGCGCCTCTCCTCTTCTCTTCAGCCGATTTTTCTCCGCCTCCACAATTGTTCCAGTTCAACTTCAAAACAACTCTGTCTACGCTCTTGCCCACACGTATTTCTCTCCTTCCTCATGGAACTGGTAGTGTTTTAATGAAATATTTGTTTAAGCTTGCTTTCGTGATGAATTATAATGTATGATATCTTTTAATGTTTAGGCCGATGAATGATGATGATAAATGAGAATGAAACACTAATTTGATGCTGCATTTAGTCTCGGATTCAGGTTTGGATTGGGGTTTTGAAAACCTTCAATATGTTTTTACTTTATATTTTGGATAGTTACTTTATATTTTTTTATAGATTGGGTTTGTAAAACCAAAACCAAATCGAATCCAGCTGAAACCAACCCAAACCAAATCATTGGGATTGTTGAAGATATTATAGATAAGGATTAATTAATTCAAATATTTGTATTTATAGTATTTTATATTTTTGGTATTTATCAATATACTTGTTGGCCAAGTTATATGTGCCTATATATATCTTGATGTAAGCACATTATTATTCAATGAAAAGTATTTGATTCACTTTACAATATGGTAGCAGAGCTAGGTTCTCCATCTCTCAATAGCATTATCCCGAATCCCTTCTAGCCAAAAATAAAAATAAAAATAAAAAGGTCAGCCGAAAACCTAATCCCCTTCTTCCCCAATCTTCTTCTTCTCCGTTCAGCCGCCATGCCCGGCACCTCTGATGTAACAACCACCACCACGACAACCTCATCTTCTTCTTCCTACCCTTCCTTCACCCCTTCCTCTTCAATTCATATATCCAAACTACTCGAAACAATTATCATCTATGGCGAGCACAAATTCTTCCATACCTTCGTGGACAAGGTGTCTATGGCTACATCGACGGCACAATTCCATCTCCGGCCAAAACGATTACAGACTAGTCTGGCAACACGTCTGCTAATCCTGCCTATGCCGAATGGAGTAAAAACGACAACCTTATCCTCAGCACAATCACGCCGCCCTATCAGAGGACGTTCTAATGCAGGTTTATACGGCGTCCTCTTCCTTCGAGATCTGGAAATCACTCCAAGATTCATTTGCCTCTGTCAGCCGATCCAAACTTGTTTAGTTGCGTACAGACTTGGCCTCCACTCGTAAACAGGACTCCACGGCGGCAGACTATTACTTCAAATTAAAGAAAATCGCCGATGACCTTGCACTCGCCGGACATCCACTCTCAGATGATGACTTCATCGCCTATTTTCTTGTAGGTCTAGGTCCTGATTATGAAGCTTTGGTCACAATGATTGGCTCACATTCCTCCATCACCATCGAAGAAGTGTATTCTCAGCTTCTTACAACATAGTCCCGGCTTCTTCATCACCGGCCCATTCCACCATCACCTCCGAGCTCTCTCCCTGCCCCTACTCCAGCAGCTGTAAATCTCCCCACGGCCTCCTTCCAACCCGAGACCCCATCCTCCCCAAGCCTACTATCACCACACCCAGACCTACTCCCACCCTCCCACGTCTGACTGGATAACGGACACCAGCGCCACCCACCACATGACAAATGACTTTCAAAACCTTAACTTATCCCACGAACCATACGACGGTCCTGATAAAGTACATGTTGGTGATGGTACATGTTTGACTATCTCGCACCTTGGCTCTTCGTCAATTTATTCGCCTACTCATACTTACCTTTTGCATAATGTTTTAGTTACTCCATCTCTTACTCAAAATTTACTTTCAGTCCATCAATTTGCTCATGATAATTCTGTTTACTTTGAGTTTCATAATAATTATTTCCTTGTGAAGGACTACTCGGGTCGCGTTCATCATAGGGGATTTGTCAAAGATGGTCTCTACCGTTTCTCTCCCACTCTCCGCACTACTCCGGTTCAAGCTCTTGCCGCCACATCTAGCTCTTCCTCCACCTGGCACCAACATTTAGGACACTGTTCTTTTCCTGTTCTCCATCAAGTTTTAGGTAGTTTGTCTATTAGTCTTTCAAATAAAGCACCCTCATCTGTGTGTGCTCCGTGTCAGTTAGCTAAGAGTCATTGTCAAACTTTATATGTGTCTGAATTTACTTCTTCTGCACCACTTGATTTAATTTATTCGGACGTTTGGGGTCCTTGTACTGAATCTTCTATTTATGGATCTCATTACTATGTTAGTTTTCTGGATGATTTTACAAAGTTTTTATGGATTTTTCCTTTAAAACGTAAATCTGATGTTGAACCTGTGTTTCGCGACTTTCTCACTATGATTGTGCGGCAATTTAACACCAAACTCAAGAGTTTGCAAACTGACTGGGGCGGAGAATACCGCTATCACATGCACTATTTCACCTCTCTAGGTATCAT
Source organism: Gentiana straminea (assembly GCA_036785695.1). Lineage (NCBI taxonomy): Eukaryota > Viridiplantae > Streptophyta > Magnoliopsida > Gentianales > Gentianaceae > Gentiana > Gentiana straminea. The sequence continues at coordinate 8,473,277 of JAVUPR010000265.1, forward strand.
TCACCGTCGCTCTTGTCCACACACTCACGAACAAGCCACCACCATCGAAATGCGTCACCGCCAAATCGTCGAAGTCGGCCTCACGCTTCTCGTTCAGTCCAACCTTCCACTCACTTACTAGGAAGATGCCTTTGTCTCCGTTGTTTACATCATCAATCGCCGCCCTACCCGAGTCCTAAATGACAAATCCACGTATGAGATGGTCTTTTCACGCTTACCTGATTGCTCATTCCTTAGAGTGTTTGGTTGTGCATGTTGGCCTCACCTACGCCCCTATAATCATCATAAGACCGACTTCAGATCGAAATCCTACATCTTTCTTGGCTACAGTCCACACCATCATGGCTACAAGTGCCTTGATCTCTCATCCGGTCATGTTTACATTGCTCGTCACGTCGTCTTGACGAAACAACTTTTCCTTACACTCCTTCAAGCACCCTGATCTCCCCGGATCTTATCACTGTTCCCTTACCGGCCACAATTCTTCCAAATCTGCCTCCTCCTACTCATTCCCCACCTCAGGCCGCCTCCACATCTTCCTCAGCCCCCTCTCCTCCAGCATCTCCGGCCCCGCCCACTCCGGCCAGTGCTCCTCCATCGCCCCCTCATGATCCTCCTCCACCGCATCATATGGTTACCTGCACCAAAAACAACTCCTTTAAACCAACTCAAATGCCCGATTATATTCGCTATCCGCTTCCCCGAGCTCTTCGTAACTCCACTACCTCCTCCGATCCGACCTCCTACACTGAAGCCTTTAAACACCGGATTTGGCGTAATGCTATAAAAGAGGAAATCGATGCTATTTTACGTACTAATACTTGGGATCTTGTCCCCTTTGAGTCTCATATGAATGTTGTAGGTAACAAGTGGGTCTATCGCACGAATCATCATGCTGATGGTAGTTTTGAATGACATAAAGCTCGGCTGGTGGCAAAGGGCTTTCACCAGGCCGAGGGTATTGACTTCACAGATACATTCATCCCGGTTGTGAAGCCAGTCACAATTCGACTATTGATTTCTCTTGCTATCTCTCAGGGATGGTCCCTCCATCAAGTTGACATCCAGAATGCCTTTCTTCATGGACATCTGAACAAACCTGTCTACATGAAACTTCTACAGGGTTTCGTTTATCCGGATTATCCAGATTACGTATGCCGCCTTAAGCGCAGTCTCTATGGTCTCCGTCAGGCTTCCCGTGCCTAGTTTTCCCTTATCTCTGATATTCTATCTCACTTCGGCTTCTCAGCGTCTAGAGCCGACACATCTTTGTTCATATACTCGCATGGTAGTCATCGTGTTTATTTACTTATATATGTTGATGATGTGATTATTACAGGTACCTCTCCCTCTCTCTCAGTACACAGGTTATTACTTATCTCAGCTCGTAGTTCCCTATCAAAGATCTCGGCACCTTTTTATTTTTTGGGCATCGAGGCTCTCCCCACTTCTGATGGCCTCTATCTCACTCAGCGGAAATATATACTACAACTTCTTCAGCGGGCAGGTATTGATAAATGCAAGCCGTGCCCTACTCCCATGTCTGCTTCCACTCGTCTAACTACCGTCTCGGGATCTCCTTTTACCGACCCCTCCCTCTACCGCACAGTGGTCGGCGGCTTACAGTATCTTAGCTTCACGCGTCGTGACATAGCCTTTGCAGTCCATAAGGTTAGTAAGTTCAAGCAATCACCAACTGATGATCACTGGAATGCCGTCAAACGGATATTACGCTACCACAGACATACTATTTCTGAAGGCTTATTTCTTTCTCGTCATTCGCCACCCCTCCTCCAAGCCTATTCAGACTCCGACTGGGCTACGGATCCCGACAATCGTCGTTCTATCGGTGCCTATTGTGTCTTTCTCGGCAATAATCTCATTAGTTGGCGCTCCAAACAACATCTTACCGTCTCTAAGAGTAGTACAGAAACCGAATACAAGACGCTTCCTAATACTGCTGCTGAGGTTCAATGGTTGACCAGTCTCCTAGCCGAAATGCACATCACTCTTCCTTCTCCGCCAACCTTATGGTGTGACAATATTGGTGCCACCTACCTTGCGCACAATCCGGTTTCCATGCCCGAACTAAACACATCGAGATTGATTTTCATCATGTTCGTGAATTAGTCGCCTCCACGCGTCTCTCCATCTCATTTCTCAGTTCGAAGGATCAACTCGCCGACCTACTCACGAAGCCGCTCGCCCGCCCACGCTTTGACTTACTCAAGACCAATCTCCGTGTTCATCCACTTCTCACGGGATTGCGGAGGCATGTTGAAGATATTATAGATAAGGATTAATTAATTCAAATATTTGTATTTCTAGTATTTTATATTTTTGGTATTTATCAATAAATTTGTTGGCCAAGTTATATGTGGCTATATATATCTTGATGTAAGCACATTATTATTCAATGAAAAGTATTTGATTCACTGTACAATAGGGTTCGACATCATTTGGGTTCGGTTTGGGGGTAAAATATGCTAACCGAACCGAATAACTATACGTAAAATCCGAACCGAAACCACTCAAACCGAACATGATGATTGATCAGGCCTAACCGAAGGAGTTTAAGTCATTAACATTTGTACACTTAAAGAAACAAACCGTGTTTTAATATTTTTCTAAATTTCATTACTTTGAATTTTATAATTGACGAGTCATCAAACATAGCGACCGTCACTATGCAGGGAAATGGTCAAACCAATCCCATTGGCTAGCCCGCTCTGGCCGGCGATCTTGTTTACATTTTTTTTTTTTTTGATCTTGTTTGCATTTTCAATGTTATTTTGAATATTAAAATAATGGGCATGGTAAAATAAGAATACAATAATGATGTTATTTAGAATAATAAAATAATGGGCATGGTAAAAAAAGAATAAAATAATCGACTACATCCATGTCATCTTCGTAACAAACTGACTAGCTGTCATATGGGGACTTCCAGAAAATATGACTTCATCAACCCTTACAAAATACAGAAACAAACAAACAAATAAATAATGCAAATGCTTTCCATTAGTCGAAAGGTCTCTTTCAGTATATGAAGTCTTGATACTTGTTCATTAAAAAAGTTAATAAATCAGCTGCAAGAATTTTACATGAAACGTTTTAGTAATATGTCTTTTGTCGAATTACGCTGACTGCATATGTATGCACATTGTTTGTGTATATTAGACTATATTTATAGTAACTGTATATTGTGCATTGATTGCAAATATTCCCTGTACTTATTGCGTATATTCTGTATAGCCATTATAGGGTTTAGCCAACTATATATGTACACAACACACCATTCATTCAAATGAATATACAAAAATATTTCTACAATATTTTCTATCATGGTATCAGAGCAGTTCTGATCCACTGGGATAAACCCTACCTCACCCGAAATCTTCATCTTCTTTACCGAAATCTTCTTCTTTCCCAGCCAAAATCTTCTTCTTCCTCCTTCATACTCGTCTCCTCCTATTTCGTATCCGCCATGGCCGAACCCAACTCTTCCGGTTCTCTCACTCTCTCTACTGCCTCCACCGCCAATGTCATACCTCTTTCCGCTGCCCTTCATGCCCCAATCAAGCTTAAATCCACCAACTATCTCTCATGGAAACTGCAATTTACCTCACTTCTCTCAGCCTATGATCTCTATGGATTTATTGACGGTACAAAACCCCAACCCGCCGCCACTATCACCAAAGATGCTACCACCACGCCAAATCCTGATCACGGTGCTTGGATTCGACAAGACAAATTTATATTAAATACCATTTTAGGATCTCTTGATGGTGATGAGACGCAATACATTGCTAATGTGGACACCGCTCGTGAAGCTTGGGACATCCTTGCCAAAATTTACGCCACCCCATCTCGGGGTCGAATCAAACAGGTCCAGTTTTCCTTCCGCACATTAACCAAAGGTACTCAGACTATCTCTCAATTTGTGCATGCTGTTAAAGCTAAATCCAATGAACTTGCTATGTTGGGCGCAAAAATGAATGATGAGGATATCATTGATCATATCCTTGCTAATCTTGGTGATGAATACATAGAATTGGTACGTGCGTTCAAGCCCGTGATACATTGATTTCTTTTGATGAGTTATGAGAAGCTATTGAATTTTGAGGCTGCCCTTCAATCCAAAAATTATTATAACCGCACCCCCCACCCTGCTGCATATGTTGCGTCCCCCCTTCTCCCTACTCCTCCCCGTCGTCCCTATATTTCCCCATCCCCCCTCCGTCCTCAAACCAGCCCGGTCAGCCACAGCCCCAAAATTCAGCCTCTCGTCCAACCACAGGCTATCGAGGTAAGTGTCAGCTCTGCGGTATTCAGGGACACAGTGCCAAGAAGTGCCCAACATACCCATTTTTCTCTCAAGCTGCTGCCACACAGCCTCGTTTCCCTACCCCAGCCCGTCCCCCAAATCAACCCCGTGCCCATCATGCCGTTGCTGAACCTTGGCTCTTGGATAGTGGGGCCTCCCACCATATGACGGCTGATTTTGAGACTCTCAGTTTGCACGAGCCTTACTATGGTTCTGAAGATATTAAGATAGGAGATGGCAGCTCTCTTCCCATCACTCATACGGGTTCTACCACTCTCTCCTCTTCTTCATCATCATTTAATTTAAATAATGTCTTGTGTGTCCCTCGTATTTCTCGTAACCTTTTGTCCGTCTCTCAATTTTGTTTCGATAATAATGTTAGCATTGAGTTCTTACCCGATTGTTTTATTGTGAAGGACCGTCGCATGTGCTCATGTCTCCACCAAGGCCAAGTTAAGGATGGTCTCAATTTTTGGTCCTCTGCTCCTGTTCTAGCTTTTTCTGCAAATAAGACGACTCCCGTGACTTGGCATCATCGACTTGGCCACCCTGCTTCCCCTATCTTGCAGTCCATCCTCCAGCACCATTCGTTAGTCTCCAGCTCCTCCAGCATTCCTACTCCATGCGATGCCTGCTCTAGTCACAAGAGTCACCGTTTACCGTTTTCTACTTCTACTTTACGCTCATCCCGCCCCTTAGAAATAATTTTTTTCGATGTATGGACATCACCTCTTTATTCTGTGGATGATTTCAAGTACTACATTATTTTTATTGATCATTTTACTCGCTTCGTTTGGTTATATCCGCTTAAAAGAAAATCTGATGTTTGCACTATTTTTCCTCGCTTTAAGGCTTTGGTGGAAAAACAATTTGAATCTGCCATTAAAGTTCTTTACTCGGATAATGGCACTGAATATATTGCCCTGCGTGGTTACTTTTCTGATCACGGTATTGCCCATCACACATCCCCTCCGCATACTCCTCAACATAATGGGATTTCTGAACGTCGCCACCTTCACATAGTTGAAACAGGCCTCACTCTTTTGCATCATGCTCATATGCCTTTAACTTATTGGACCTATGCCTTCGTTGCGGCTGTTTATCTCATTAACAGAATGCCTACTCCGGTTCTTTCTATGGACTCTCCTTTTTCGAAATTGTATGGTACTACTCCTAATTATTCTAAGCTTCGTGTGTTTGGATGTCTATGTTACCCGTGGCTTCGTCCCTATACGGCTCATAAACTTGAACCAAACTCTCTCCCCTGCGTGTTCCTCGGTTACTCTCTCTCACAAAGTGCTTATCTATGTCTTCATATTGATAGTCAACGTCTCTATGTTTCTCGGGACGTCCGCTTCGTCGAGACCGTGTATCCCTTTCACTCCTCCTCCTCTCCCTCGTTAGCGTCTTATTCGCCTGATTCTTGGCTCTCACCGGCCTTATTGGCTCAACCGCTTCCCAACCCTTCCCCTCTACCCGAACCTGCCCCCGTCCCCGCTATTCAGCCGGACCCTCCTTCCCCGTCCTCCTCCTCCCGTCTCTCGTCTGCCCCCTCTCCCACCCCGTCCCCCTCCTCTTCATCCCCAACACCTCCCCTGCATCCCATGGTCACCCGTGCTCGGAATAATATCTTCAAACCCCGCCAAATCCTTAATTTAAATTCCCAGTTGGGTTCGACATACTCTGATACTGAGCCTACGACTTATAAACAAGCTCTACAATCTCCGCATTGGCGTGCTGCCATGTCTGAGGAGTTTAATGCTTTAGTTACTAATGGCACTTGGTCGTTGGTTCCCGCCCCCTCGCAGGTTAACTTGGTTGACAGCAAATGGGTCTTTCGCATAAAACGGAAGACTGATGGTTCGATTGATCGGTACAAAGCTCGGCTTGTTGCTAAGGGTTTCACACAACGTCCTGGCGTCGATTACTTTGAAACCTTTAGTCCGGTTGTCAAGCCCACGACTATTCGTCTGGTTCTCTCTCTGGCGGTTTCCTTTGGTTGGCCTCTTCGACAATTAGACGTTAATAATGCTTTTTTGCAGGGTACTTTGGCTGAACAGGTTTATATGGCTCAACCGCCAGGTTTTGTGGACAGTGATCATCCTGACTACGTCTGTTGTCTGCATAAGGCCATTTATGGACTTAAGCAGGCTCCCAGGGCGTGGTATCACGAGTTAAAACAGTTTCTTCTTTCACTAGGTTTTACTAATTCTCGCCGCGTATACTTCCTTGTTTGTTTGCTCTACTGCCTCGGTGTATCTAGTTGTTCTGGTATATGTCGATGACATCATTGTCACTGGTACGGACCCCTCTGCTGTGGATACTTTCATCACCCAGATTGGCACACGGTTTTCCATCAAGGACCTCGGTCCACTAGCCTATTTCTTGGGGGTCGAGGTTGTCTCCACTTCATCTGGCATTTTACTTCATCAACAACGTTACGTTCGTGAATTACTTGGTAAATTCAATATGCTTAATGCGAAGCCGGTTCTCACGCCTCTTCCATCTGATGCTCTTACATTAATGCGAGAACCCGCTGCCTCCTATGATGATCCATCGGCATATCGTCAGCTTCTGGGTAGTCTACAGTATTTGCTCTTTACTCGCCCTGATTTGGCTTTCTCGGTCAACAGGTTGTCTCAATTCATGCATGCTCCTACTGTTCAGCACTGGGCTTTAGCTAAACGTCTTCTACGGTATCTTGCTGGTTCACTAACACGTGGGTTGCCTCTCTATCGTTCGTCTCCTATGGTTTTACATGCATTTTCTGATGCGGATTGGGGTGGTGACAAGTCCGATTATTCCTCAACCAGTGGTTATCTCGTTTTTCTTGGTCGCAATCTTATTTCTTGGAGTTCCAAGAAGCAATCCTCCACAGCTCGATCCTCCACTGAGGCTGAGTATCGGTGTGTGGCATCCACAGCGGCTGAGCTTAACTGGGTCACTTATCTGCTTCATGCACTTGGTTTCTCCTCTTCCACGCACCTGCCTACAATTTACTGCGACAATATTGGTGCCACTCAACTCAGTGCCAATCCTGTTTTTCACTCTCGTATGAAGCACATCGCCATTGATTTCCATTTTATTCGTGATCAGGTCCAGCAAGGTCTTTTACGTGTTGCTCATGTTTCGAGTGCTGACCAGCTTGCTGATGCGTTAACCAAGCCTCTTGCTCGTGGTCCTTTTCAGCACTTCTGTTCCAAGCTTGGACTTCTACATGACCGTCCAGCTTGAGGAGGCGTATTAGACTATATTTATAGTAACTGTATATTGTGCATTGATTGCAAATATTCCCTGTACTTATTGCGTATATTCTGTATAGCCATTATAGGGTTTAGCCAACTATATATGTACACAACACACCATTCATTCAAGTGAATATACAAAAATATTTCTACAATATTTTCTATCAGTGTATATAATATTGCACAACGACCAAACTTGCATACTTACTTTTGATATGTGCATTGCAACGCGATTCTACGTATTGATACATCATATTATATTTGTGCAACACTGACGATACTAAAGATTGTCGCTATTAAAATTGGGTCGAGAAACGGGTAATCCAACTACTGTAAAGGGTGGAGTTCTTGATAAGTTATGGTTGGGTCAACGTTGGATTGATTACATACTTACCCTGATAGATGTATGAGATCAAAATATTACAACGTAGTTCTGAATGTTGAAGGAAATGATCCTCTCATAAGCCTCCCACGTGGGGAGTTAAGGATGTCATCATGTATCACTCTCAGATTGAGGGGGTATTACAATATATGAATGAAGGGATGCTTGATGCAAGAGAATGTGCACCGGATGTCGGCAGTCTGCTGAGTATCAGACACATCAGCTAGCTGAGTGAGAAAACAGACTTAGCAGTCATCTGAGTATCAGCTCAACAGTCTAAGGCAGTTAGTCTCTAAAGAACGGTTTTTATGTTGTTATCTACCTTTTAACTGATTTTGTGGTGTATGAAATTATAAATACCTCATTATCAGAAACATTGTAACTTATCTTAGTTATTATTCTTTGAGTAACAAAGTTCCGCATTATATTTTGTTTTGTGTTCATTACTTACACAATTTCAATATAGTATCAGAGCTTGAAGTTTGAGAAATTCAATTGCTTTTTCTATGTTTTAATATGTTCCAAGAAGAATCATGAGAGTTTTCTTGATCTTTCTTGTATTTTGCACAGATTTTGGAGATATTTATGTGTCACTTCTAAGTTCTTAATCTTTTTCTGATCAGTTTTAAGTATATATTGGTGTGGATTTCATGTTCTCAACAGCCATGGCAGGAAAGAAACAAGAGATGAGCTTTTCCAGTCTATTTTATGTTCATTCAGTTGAGAATCCATCCATGGTGTTGGTGCAGCCATTGATGAATGGAAACAGTTATAATCTTTGTAAGATGTCCATGGAGATGGCGTTAATCACCAGAACAAATGGCTTCGTAGACGGTACACTAAAGAGGCCAGAAGCAGATTCAGCAGACTTCCATGCTTGGAGGTAATGTGATACTATGTAAGATCTTGGATCTTGAATTCTGTTGAAAATACCATTGCACAAAGTATAAAGTACTTCAAGAGTGCGCAAGCAATTTGGAAGAATTTGGCTGATATATTTTTTAATGTTGATGCCATGAGACTTTCTGATCTTCTTGAAAAATGCATGTGCTAAAGCAGGTTGCTGATTTGTGAATCAGTACTTCACCAAGCTGATGGTTCTGTGAGAGAAAATCAAGACTATTAGACCTATGCCTTCATGTTCATATGATCCACCGTGCCATTGTAATGCCATTAAGACTTTGGTGGATCACATGGAAACAGACCATGTGATGAAATTCCTAAAAGGTCTCAGGGATGAGTTTGAGCCTATGGTGTCCCAAGCAATGCTAATGGTGCCATTCCTAGAAATTCATGATGCATTTGAATGGATATAAAGTTGGAAGGGCAGAAGTTGTACGTGACAAATAAGGCTAAGAATAAAGATTCAATGATCTTGATGACTCGAAAGAATGGACAGGGCCAAAATCAGGAAGTCGGCAGACTAGTATATGTGCCTACAAACATCTCTAAGACCAAGAATTTCAAGAAGATACAGTGCAGTTTTTGTTGATTCAATAGCCACACAGAAGAAACTTGTTATAGAAAACATGGCTATCCACCTGAATTCATGTCAAAGAAAGCAAATATGGTTGGTCAGGCAGATGTGAATCAAACAACAGAAGAAGAACAGGCTCAACGGTCAGCTAAACCAAAGTTTCCAAGTCTTACTGCACAATAGCTACAGAAGCTGATGGCTCTGCTGGGTTCTGATTCCATAAGGCATGCTATCAGATACTCAAAGCCCGAAAAAGAGCCCGTGGATTCACATTGGGGATGTACGTAGGCCCAATACGGATAGGGTCCTCGGCCCAATCAGTTTACACTTTTATAAGCTGGACTGGACCGAGTTTCAATCAAGCTTGCCTTATACCTTAGCGATATTTATCATTGGCAGGGCCACGAGCATCAATCAGAAAAGCCTTCAACCCGCCCTTTACAGGCTGACACGAAGCACTGAGGGCCGACCTCCTTGCCCTCAGCTCGTAGTCAGCTCAGCTCGGACCAAGCCCGCTTGATTAGGAAACAAGAGTTAATGCACGACGGTTACAGGCTGATAACCCGCTACGGTTATTACGGAGCTCGCCCAATAAGATGATGCCATATCAGCCACATAGTTAATCTTGTTTATTACGCCTTGATTAAATTCATTTGTAACCTCCGACTCTTATCCCTGTAAATAGAGGCATTTGTACCCTGAAAGGACAACTCAAATTATTAATACCAAACGCGGATAATCTCCACCAATTTATCGACCGTAGAGCTTGTCTTTTACACCTTTACTTTCTTCATAGTGTTCTTAAGCACCACCAACATTTCACTGGAAAAATCACTCACTTCTGCCAGATATCCACCGTCAAATACCACCCAAATCCGATTGTGATATTTCCAAAATATCAGTTGGCTCTATTACCGGAAATTACGATTTCGATCATTTTTTTTTGCCAGGTCCACCTCTGAAAAAACGGTTTTTCCATGGTTCCAGCGATCTAAATCCGCCACTTTTTGGTTTTACAACGAGGGAAAAACGCCATTTTTTGGATTTCTGACGGAGGAAAACCACCACTTTTTGGTTTCCGGCGAGAAAAAGTTCCCTATCCAGGAATCTTCAAATATTCGAAGAATACCATGGCTCTTACCAGATCGTCTGGAGCTCCACTGAACACTCCCTCTTCCAGCCAGGACATCCGGCGATGACATTGCTCCGGTTTCCATTCAGAAAGACGGTGGTAGTGCTACCGCACACTATTCCCACAGTGGTCAAAACACCGTGTCGCCTCCGCCAGCAAGGGATCCGGCCTAGACTGACATCCGGTCTTTTCTTGATGGAAGGGCCTGATCTAGAGAGGCCCTAGACGCTGCCACCAGACAGGACAAAAGGAAAATATACGGCCGGAACATCCCATACATCTCACTCGCATCCTTCACCTCCAGAGGAGGAGGTGGAAACATATGACGATCTCTATGCTAAGGCGTTACTCCAGCACGCCGCCTACATACATAAGATAAATAAGGACAATAAGGAACTCCTGGCTATGGGGAGGCCGACCTTCCCAAAATGAGACTTCGTCCAACCAGAGAGGTTGCCTACTAGAAAACATGCTGGCCTTCCGGCCCTATTACATAGCTCTCATTCTCATCGCTTTGGTAGAGAACAGAGCGCCTCTGAGCGGACTCCAGAAAGAAAGTCTACTCTTGAATGCCTCAGACCCTGATAATTCTCTATTTAGTATCAGTTACTATACCATTATTCGCCCTGAATCATGCTCAATTGATGAAAGATAGTTTGGTTATTGTGTGAAATAAATGTCAATTGCTTAGTGAACGTTCCTTGGTCGTCAATTCTGCATTTACGTATTTATCCATTGGATTTGGTACTTGTCTATCTCATTTTCCATGATTATTATGTATACCATACTCCAGGAGCAATAGAGATTGAATCCATCTGGAAGATTAATGGGCCGAAGTAAGAGAAGTCCACGTAGATATTTGCTGATAAAAGAGCAGTTGAAGTTAGGCCCGCAATTGTGGAGGCCCAACCGTAATAGCGAGACCTTGGGCAGCAAGAAATCGAGCTGCCGTGTTATGCATCAGTCAACTAGGGTTTAAGATGTTTAAGTCGGTTTACAGTACATATATATAGCCGGTAAATAGCCCCATTAATTGTAAAATGTGTTGAAATAGTGTCCTAAACCCAATCGGGTTGGACCGGATCCGACCGGGTCGGATCATTTCTACTATTTCTTTATGATTATACATATATAATAAATGGCTTTTCTATTGTCATATATTTGTTCTTTTAATGAACCAATTATGAATTGTTATATGATAACGTCCTTAGTATTAAACTGTGATTAAGAAACCATGATAGGCGATTATAGTTGATGAGATCTTTAATCACTTTAATAAGTTTGAATTGTTATTAAACGGGGCATTGATACAAACATCACGTATTAGATGTCTTTATCTTTAAGGGCGGGGATAGATCTCGTCTATTGAAGTGTAAGAACTTGGTCCGTACGTGGACGTGTATAGAGAATGTGTATTATAGTTACATTGAGTGATCGGTTGTGTAATTATCCTTAGGATGGGGGTTTGCATGGCATCACGGTGTGGGTTGTCATGCTTTGACACTATTGAGGTTTCCCTTTGCCATGGGGCGATCATGCGATAGTGATCGGGTATGATACTGAAGCATGCGGAGTATACATGTTAGGTCTTCTGGGAATAGCGTACCTTATGAGTAGGGTGAATATCCGAAAGGGCCTTCCCATAAGGAATGTCTAGTTCTCGTGAATCTTTGTAAAGTGAGAGTAAATGAGTTATTCCGAGAGAGCTTGGTATCCAGATTATGGGATACGATCAAGATACGATCGTATGGATATTACTACAGCGATAGGATTCTATTTACACGCTGCACATTAAAGGTAGTAGTCATTGCGTATTGACTCTTCCGATGATTGGGGGTCATGGACGTGTTGCTAGACGCTATCCGTGATCGTTAGATGTGAAGGGCATTTTTGTAATTGCACCTTAGGTCTACGGCCAACATATTCGGGAGCCATCGGGTCACACACATATGAACATCGAGTCGGATTAAAATGTGGTTATAGTTGATAACCAAATAAGGAAAGAATTTATCTCATAAAGTTTATAGTGGTTTTTTTTTTGAGGGGTTATAGTGGTAAATTAATATGGTGATATTTATTTATTATGAATAAATATAATACTATGTTGATTAATTAAATATGTATATGGATACATATAAATCGAAATTTATATGTGTATATTGATACACACGTATTTTTCAAATTAATTAATCATAGCATTATGTTAATTAAAGAATATTCCGGATGCCAATTTGTTGGCTAAAGGTGGTGCATATAATGAGTGTATAAGATACACTTGGATTGTGTAATTTAATTAATGGTATTACCATATATTAATATTAGATATTAATATATATATATATATATATATATATATATATTATATATATATATATATATATATATATATATATGTATATGTGTGTGTGTGTGTGTGTGTGTGTGTGTGTGTGTGTGTGTGTGATATATACACATGTGTAAATTGATTTATGGTAATAAGATAAACATAGTCAATATTAGATATTGACAATATCTTAGAAATATTTAATATAAGATATTAAATTAAAAGAGATAAATCAATCAAGGATATTTTCCTTATTTTATTAGGAAAATGTTTTCTTTCTCCTTAATCTACTAGGAAAATCCCAATCAGTTGGGGACATATGGGGCGCCACATCTCTCTATATAAGAGAGGGATTGGCTAGCTCTTTTGTACACAATAATTCCAAGAGCTAATTGTTCTTGTGAAAAATAAGAGAGCTTCTTAGAGGGAGATTATAGAGAGAGAAAAGGTCGACCTAGCAGTCGAGTTTTTCTAGTAGCAATCCTTGGCGGGATTCCGGCGAGGTGCTCGTGTGGATTACTGGTAGAGACCGGACACATGGACGGCTCACGCATATCTACCCCTATCGGACAGTCAAAGCGCCGATCTTTTAGATCAACCAAGGTTGTATAACCATCCCCTCTCTTATATGTTTATTGCTTAAACAAAGTCGATCCTGGATCGGGAAATCAATTTTTAAAATTCTGCTTCGCTACTCAATTGATTTCCTTGAAACATGTACTTTGAATAATATTGAGTTTTATGAAATAAAAGTTCCTGGTTTTTGATTTTGAGTTTCTCCATTGGTTTCCTTCCCAAAGCCATCAACTAGCTTGAGTTGATCAAGCTAGATCCGCCATAATCAAATGTATGAAGCTTTGAATGTTTCTTCGTATTTTTACTACGGTAGATTAGCTTTTTCTACGTGATGTAAGTAATCTGCATGTTTAACACACCCGTAATTTACCAGAATTAATCAGAACAACGATATGAATTTCCAAAATTAGGAACCGCTGCTCTCACAATTGTGACGGTCTATATCGCAATTGCGAGGCAACCTTCAGGTCACCCTAACTTTGGAGATTCAATGTCAGCTACGTTGATCGATAGGTTTAATTCACGATATGTTAGATCTAGCCAAAATACTTGCCGTATTCGTAAATTAACATGAAGGACTATTAGTGAAGTGTTAGTTAGGACATAGTCTGGATCAATCTTTAGGAATGTGCTAGTCATTGTCGATAGTTGCCTAGGGTGGTTCTCGGTCTTGAGCCTACACTTTCTAGAACATATTGCATGTGGGTTAATACAACCAACAAAGGAGGTTAACTGCACTTAGGCGTTTATTGTCGATCCCATTGAAGTAAAAAAGGTTAGATGATTGCATCCGTAGCTAAAACAGATCAAAACATAACTTCTGATCAATTTGGGGAATTACGGGGAAAGTAAACATAACAATTAATTATACCAAGCTAAGAGATAGGTTAGAAAGAGGAACACAAATTTCTTTTATGTCTCTACGTTGGTCGTAGGCCACTATATGTGTTCTTGATTAAATTAATACGTTTATTATCAATGTTGCATTGTCTCTGTGGGATCGACCTTGATTCGCCTTTGATATACTATGATTGACCTAGTACTCTTGCTAGTATAAGTGACTACATGCGCGACGAACGTGTCGTAGCACCAGTATGGGAAATGAGCGTTGAGCATCAGTCCGCTCCCTGAAACGTATGAGCAAGATTGAGGGAGCGTCAAGGTGCATTTCATCATCGGTCCGAGAGGTCCAAGGCAGAAATCGTTACTAAACATTCCACCTCGTGGACACTCAAAGACCAGAAGGACCTACAAAAAGCCAATATTGGATAAGAGGATAGCCCTTCTTGGGGTACTTGTGTACTCACAGATTGGATACTTGACGAGGCACCTGAGGGGGTCCACTATCCCACCTTCCAAAGTTATTCAGGGTTAACTTGCCCATACGACTGGCTCTCATCCTTCCATAGCATGATCTCCTTGGCCACCAAAAAGCCAAGTTGGCGAATCGACTCGAAATTATTATGACCTGTTCGTTAAGATTTATGATCAGACGAGAGGCCTAAATGATAAAATTGTATGATCGATGTGCAACTGATTCAAAAGGGGGGTTGAATGAATCAATGGGATTTTATGGCTTTTTAAAACTTTCAAACACTTAGCACATGATACAAGGCAAATCGGAGTACATGTAAATAGTTAACACAAGCAACAATAGATAGGAAGCAGATCTGTAATTACTTAAGGTGATTAACTAGTAAAACTGTTGGTCCCTTGGAAAGGCTAACACAAGTTTAGGGGGGTGAATAAACTTGTCACCAAAAACTGAGTTTAAAACAAATTAAGGTTCAGATAAAACTTGTGTGGAGTTGAGCTGACTAAGCTGAGATTAAATCAAACTGACTTAAGCTGAAACTGAGTCAACCGGCAGCGGATATAATTTTAGCCTTTAAAATGATCTTGTTATTATGTTATGAAAACTGAGTGTTGTGAATTCTGGTGAATGTCAGTTATGACTGTGAGATGTATAACAATCAAATATCACAATGATGTAAGTAAATGCTAAATAAATAAATAAATGCGTAAAGTAAATGAGGCGGATGTTATAGAGGTTCCAGGTGGTGTAATCCTGTACGTCCTCTCTTCCCCTGTGGTGCGGAGGAAAATTCCACTAGAACTTCTTGAGGTGAACTGTTACAAAAAATCCTAAACAATAGTCCTTGGCTAATCCTTAGCTTCACTATCTAAACAATTGTAGAACGGGTAGAATTGTCTTTGCTCTCCAAATGCTTGAACCACTTTGGTCCTTAGAGGGTAGAATTGCCTCTTCACCGGCCTACCACCACAAACACAGCCTACCCGATCGCCTTGTCATCTACAATCGTCCTTGACAAAACCTTCCCGGTTTGCTTCACGTCTAAACCTTTGAAATAAAATCAAAGTTGGGCTGAGAATCAATAAGTTGATTCTTGTTTGTGGTTCTTCAAAGTGTTGAATCCTTGATAAATTCTTTGTAGCTTTGAACACTTGAAGAAGTACTAGATATGATCTTGTTGTAGTTCAGTGATGATAACAATTCAAATAGGATGCACAAATTGCTTGTTAAATCTTGTATAAGCTCTTGTTCTCTATATGTTGTTGTTGGTGCAAAGTCTTCTATTTATAGTGTGAAGTCCAACGTTCATCTGGCTTTGATTTGAATTGTATATCTTGCAACGGTTATATTTTCTGACCGTTCCTGCTGTGTCAGTGACTCATCCAATGAAATTTCTTTCTTTACAACGTTCGATTGTACTTTCAGTTTGTTGGATGGCTGACTTATAAAACTGAGTTTCCTTGTCAGTTTTTCATTTGTCATTTTCCTAACTGACTTGGAGCATTAACTGAGATTTTATTCTTCTTCAAATATCAGTACTCTAGTTTTTCATCTGATTACAATTGACTTAATCAGAGTACACCATGATACATTTATCATCTAAGAATTCATTGTCCTTATGATTCTTAGGTCTTCATACAAGCTCTATAAAGTTAGTTCAGGTCACCACAATCTTGCCTGAAGTTCCAACTTTACAGTCTCGACTTTTAATCTTCATAACTGAGTTTGAACCCTCAGTTCTTCATTCTTCAATAACTGAGTCTGTGTCCCTCAGTTCTTCCATCTTCTAGATAAGCCAACTGAGTCTGTAACTCTCAGCGAACTTACCTTCTTCAGTAGGTGTATCCGAGTCAGTCTTGATGAATTCCAGTTTTCTAATTGATTCCCAGTTTTCAGTTTTACGACACACTAATAATTACAGTGCTTGTCTGATGTAACTTATACAAAAATCATACTCTAATAAAACTTATACATTCAGTTCTAGACATCTTTTAGTTTTCCACTATAACAGCTGGCTTCAACACTTCATCAAATGGGGTTAAGATAACTTTATAATAAATAAGATGAATTATCATCAAAACATAAATTTTATTTCCAACAATTTAATTCCCCCATCATACTCATTTGAAATTTGCTTTTCATCAAACTTGCAAATTTCTCACATAGCTGTTCATTTTCTGATCCAAAGATGATATCATCAACATAAATTTGAACAAGTAGAGTATCTTCTCCATTCTTCATCCTGAACAATGTTTTGTCGATTGTTCCTTTGATAAATCCGTTATCTACCAGAAATTGAGACAGGGTTTCGTACCAAGCTCTTGGTGCTTGTTTAAGTCCATAAAGAGCTTTCCTTAGTCTGAAAACTTTATCAGTTTGAACATACACTTCTTCTTCAAGAATTCCATTTAGAAACGCACTTTTAACATCCATCTGATAAACTTTGAATTTCTTATGAGCTGCATAAGCAAGAAAAAGTCTGATTGCTTCTAGTCTTGCGACTGGTGCGTAAGTTTCATCAAAATCTATGCCTTCTGCTTGAGAGTATCCTTTGGCTACTAGTCTGGCTTTATTTCTAATGACATTTCCATCTTCATCAAGTTTAATTCTGAAAACCCATTTGGTTCCAATGATATTTACATGAACTGGTTTATCTACCAGTTCCCATACTTGATTTCTCTCAAATTCATTTAGTTCTTCTTGCATAGCTAATATCCAATCTGGATCTTTTAAGGCTTCTTCAAGTTCTTTAGGTTCTGATTGAGATAGAAAGCATGCTATCATCGCATCTAGTTGATGTTTTGTTCGAACTCCAGCTTGAGTATCACCAATAACTTGTTCTTCAGGATGATCTTTCATCCATTGATGTGTGTGAGTTTGTATTTGCTTGATTTGTATTTTGTTCAACGGATTCTTCAAAAGCTGGTTCTTGAATTGTTCAACTGAATCTGATTGAGGTTGTTCAAATTGTTGAGTAGTTGGAAACCGAGGCCGATCTTGATCCGAACATTCGAAATTTGTAGTCTTCCAAAGCATCAATCGAAAAGGTTACGGTATGGTTGGTAAGCGAGACCGAGGAACCGGTTCTAGTCGGTCTTCAGTTGTTTCACCAGGAAAATTTGGTTCATCAAATACCACATGTATTGATTCTTCATGCTTGAGTGTCCTTTTATTCAATACTCTGAATGCTTTACTGACACTTGAATATCCTAGGAAAATTCCTTCATCAGCTTTGGGTTGAAAAACATGAAGTTGATCTTTTCCATAATTGTGTATGAAACATTTGCTTCCAAAATTAACTTTTGGTCCATTCTTTTCAACGAAATTACTGAGACAGTCTTTGCTCTTTGTCATGTGTCTAGAGCAACCACTGTCAAAGTACCATATATCCTGCAATGAAAATTAGAAATTTTTAGGTACCCAACTCAGTTTGGGTCCATGAGGGTCAGTTGTCAGTACAACTCTGGGAATATATCCTTTTGGGTTTCTTCGGATATTGTTGCACTTGTTTTCATATATGTAAGCCACACTCCCATAGTATCTATGTTTGGAATGTGTCTTATTTATATGATTTCTCAGATCTTCTGACTGTAATTTGTTTCCATGTTGATATTTGTTATTAAAACTGGTGTGATAACCATCATTCCTTCCGTACTGAGGTCTGTATTGACTTTTGTACTGTGACTTATGCTGAGAACTGTTATTAGTTCTCTGCTGAGTTTTCGACTAAAACTTGTGATAAGTTTTTGGTCTGGAATGATTGTCATTATCAGTTTTATTAACAAATTTAGTAAAATTCCAATCATCATCAGAGGGATATAACCTTCCTTTCCCCCTAAATGTGTGAATCTTTGAATGATTGACATTCTTGGATTTGTTTTGATTGTAATTTTTCTGGTTCCTGACTTCATTGGTTTTTGTGGATCTGGCAATTGATTTGCCGTGTTGGTTTCCATTGAATACAGCTGATCTACCATTTGATTTAGTTTTGTGGGTAGATACAGTTGTCTTCTTAGAAAACTGATTTATCCTGTGTGACACTGGCTTTACTGGTTCAGCAATTTTCTCAGCCAGTGGAACTTGCTCAACTACAAACTTGATACCAGTTTTGGTATTTAGTCCAACGGTTTTGCTAGTTCCATTCTTCAAAGATTGCTGTGTATCAAATCCTAACCCAGTTATGTCTCCATATGGTTTTCCAGATTTGAATCCAGTAATTGAACTCGATTGAGCAAACGATTCGATTCTTTGTCTTCTTCGATGCAAGAGAGGCGATCTTCGAATCTTTCCTTTATCAGTTTTAGTCAGTTTCAACATTTTTAGTTCAGACTTCAATCTTTCAACTTCAAGAATTAGACTTTCTTTCTCAGCTTTGATTGATTCATAACCAGCTTGTATAGTTACTAGCTGATTCATCAATTCATCAAGAGTTTCTTCTAATTCTAGATTTTTTGGATTGGAGTCAGCAGTCGAAGAACATGCATTCATCATGGAAATCTGAGCTGAGGAGTATTTAGAGTTTGATTCACATACCTCATTTGGATCTTCCATGTGTGCCATCAAAGCTGTGTCATCTGACAATCTTTCAGTACCAGCTTCATAATCTGATTCATCTCCAGCAAGAAGTGCTCTTCTACCAACTCTCCTTGGTGGTGTCTTTTTGATCAGTTCTGGACATTCGGCTTTATAGTGTCCTGGTTTCTTGCAGTTGAAACAGAGGTATTCATCATCTTTTCTCTTCTCAGGTGTCCTTTTGATGAACTTTTGAGTGACTAGGTGTCCACTCTTCATTCTTCGAATTCTGTTCATCATTAGAGCCATTTGTTCTTCCATTTCATCCAATTCATGAATATTGTTAGATGAGTTTTCTTGAATCTCATTTGATCTTCTTTGCAAGTCTTTGTGGTCTTTGGTTCTTCCGAGCTTTGATTATTGTTGTGGTTGTGAAATCTTCACTGAATTCATAAGCTTTCAGATCTGAAAAGATCTTGAATGAATCTTCTACATCAAGTCTCCTGGATTCTTCCATGGCAGTGACCTTCATTTTCCAGCACATTGGCAATGCCTTCAATATTCTGGTGTTGATGACTTTCTTTGAGTATTCAATCTTGAGTAGATCTAGTTCATCCATAATAGCGCTGAATCTTGTCTCCATTTGATCAATGGTTTCTCCAGATTTCATCTTGAAATTCTCAAACTTTTGCTTTGCAACAGAAATTTTATTTTCCTTGATTGAATCTGTTCCTTCACAAACTAACTAAAGTTTGTCCCACATTTCTTTGGCAGTTGTGCATTCTTTCACCTTCAAGTACATGTTGCTGTCAAGGGTTCTGAGGATAAAGTCCATGGCAACATTGTTGAGATTGTTTCGCTTGCGATCATCACTAGTCCATTCAGATTTGGGTTTTGGAACTCGAACTTGTCTGTCACCTTCAGTTTGCATGTAGGTGATCTGGATTGGTCCATCAGTGAGTACATCCATCATTTCATCATGAGTATTTGCTAGGAATGCCCGCATACGACGTTTGTATTCGTCAAATCCGTCCATGTTGCACATAAGCATTTGTCTTGCATATTGATTGTTATCCATTGTGAGTGAGTGAAAACTGACAGATGATTAAATTAAAACTTTAGCTTTCAAATAAGAACAACTAGAGGATAACGAGCGAATGATATCTGGTTAAAGAAACACTGCTCCGATACCAATTGTTGGTCCCTTGGAAAGGCTAACACAAGTTTAGAGGGGGGGTGAATAAACTTGTCACCAAAAACTGAGTTTAAAACAAATTAAGGTTCAGATAAAACTTGTGTGGAGTTGAGCTGACTAAGCTGAGATTAAATCAAACTGACTTAAGCTGAAACTGAGTCAACCGGCAGCGGATATAATTTTAGCCTTTAAAATGATCTTGTTATTTTGTTATGAAAACTGAGTGTTGTGAATTCTGGTGAATGTCAGTTATGACTGTGAGATGTATAACAATCAAATATCACAATGCTGTAAGTAAATGCTAAATAAATAAATAAATGCGTAAAGTAAATTAGGCGGATGTTATAGAGGTTCGGGTGGTGTAATCCTGTACGTCCTCTCTTCCCCTGTGGTGCGGAGGAAAATTCCACTAGAACTTCTTGAGGTGAACCGTTACAAAAAGTCCTAAACAATAGTCCTTGGCTAATCCTTAGCTTCACTATCTAAACAATTGTAGAACAGGTAGAATTGCTGCTCTCCAAATGCTTGAACCACTGGTCCTTAGAGGGTAGAATTGTCTCTTCACCAGCTACCACCACAAACACAGTCTACCCGACTGCCTGTCACAACTGTCCTTGACAAAACCTTCCCGGTTTGCTTCACAGTCTAAACCTTTGAAATAAAATCAAAGTTGGGCTGAGAATCAATAAGTTGATTCTTGTTTGTGGTTCTTCAAAGTGTTGAATCCTTGATAAATTCTTTGTAGCTTTGAACACTTGAAGAAGTACTAGATATGATCTTGTTGTAGTTCAGTGATGATAACAATTCAAATAGGATGCACAAATTGCTTGTTAAATCTTGTATAAGCTCTTGTTCTCTATATGTTGTTGTTGGTGCAAAGTCTTCTATTTATAGTGTGAAGTCCAACGTTCATCTGGCTTTGATTTGAATTGTATATCTTGCAACGGTTATATTTTCTGACCATTCCTGCTGTGTCAGTGAGTCATCCAATGAAATTTCTTTCTTTACAACGTTCGATTGTACTTTCGGTTTGTTGGATGGCCGACTTATAAACCGAGTTTCCTTGTCGAGTTTTTCATTTGTCGATTTCTAACCGACTTGGAGCATTAAGCGAGATTTTATTCTTCTTCAAATATCGTACTCTAGTTTTTCATCGATTACAATTGACTTAATCGAGTACACCATGATACATTTATCATCTAAGAATTCATTGTCCTCATGATTCTTAGGTCTTCATACAAGCTCTATAAAGTTAGTTCAGGTCACCACAATCTTGCCTGAAGTTCCAACTTTATAGTCTCGACTTTTAATCTTCATAACTGAGTTTGAACCCTCAGTTCTTCATTCTTCAATAACTGAGTCTGTGTCCCTCAGTTCTTCCATCTTCTAGATAAGCCAACCGAGTACGTAACTCTCGGCAAACATACCTTCTTCAAGTAGGTGTATCCGAGTCGGTTTGTTTGTCTTGATGAATTCCGTTTTCTAATTGATTCCCAAGTTTTCGTTTTTACGACAAACTAATAATTACGGTGCTTGTCGGATGTAACTTATACAAAAATCAGACTCTAATAAAACTTATACATTCAGTTCTAGACATCTTTTAGCTTTCCACTATAACAGCTGGCTTCAGCACTTCATCAAATGGGGTTAAGATAACTTTATAATAAATAAGATGAATTATCATCAAAACATAAATTTTATTTCCAACAAAAACCTATGTAAAGCTAAATGCAATTTGATTGATAGAACAAATATAGCACAATTACACTTGATTAGGTGTGTTGTTTATAGCATGCAGGTTCAGTTCATAATATGTATAAATAGTGCAGGAACAGAACTTGAACAACAGAAAATGGAATAAAAATAATGATAAATTAAACTGATTATAGACTGAATTAAGAAATATAGTTCAGGTTACAGCAAGTTCAAAGCATATACTTAACCAAGTTCCAAAGAATAAGGTAGAATAAATTCCATACTGAAATGGAAGGCGATGACATCAAATTCATCTCAACCGATGATTTATGTAAGTTTTAGCCGTGTCTAGCATTTATTGTAGCCGTGAGTTACTTTTACTTTAGGCAATGTTAGTAGGAGTGTTAAAATTTTCAAAGAATAAACAAGAGTTTATTGTATTATATCATTCTATACGAAAAAGTTGACATCAAATTCATCTCAACCGATGATTTAGAGTTTTCGTGTGTGTACGTCAATTAATGTTTGGTCGTTAAAATTTTCAAGTAAGGTATTGCATATCATTCTAATTTCGGTCAATTAAGTCTCAAGGTAATTTCGAAAGCTCTTGGAATGGAAGTTCTTATTTTGGAAATAAGAATCTATAGTGATAGATTTGGATACTGCATAATCGTCACAGTTTACCTTATAGATGGGATGCTAAAAGAGTTTAGAATAGATCACATCAAGAGATACTGCTAGCTACTATTCTCGGGATCCATCTATGACAGGACGTCAGTCCTGAAGATAAAGTGAAACAAGATACTTATGGAAGGTTCCATTTACAACTGCAGTGTGATCCATCATTAGAATGCTAGATGTTCATACTCCATGAAAGGTCATGAGCTAGTATGAAAATGATTCTGGTAAATGCCGAGAATATCCTTAAAGTGTTAGGAGTGGGTTCCTAGTTTGTTGAAGCTTGGAATCGGATAAACGTAGATATACAAATATATACCTAAATCTTCTTAAGATAGTGGGAGCTACAATTTGAGTTTGTGATTGATGACGTAGATCAAGTGTAATAAAATACTTGACCACCATAAACCAATACTAGCAAGAGGACTAGGTCCATCGTAGTATAGCTATAGCGAATCAAGGTCGATCCCACAGGGAACCAATTGTGGGTCATTTATATACAAACAATTAATCATTCATGTCAAGGACACAAAGCGGTCTACGACCAACAAAAGACAAAAAAAGAAAGACACGACTCAACACAACACAAACGTAATTAACCTCCCCAATTATTATGTTATCGTTTGGATCTAGAGATTCTACATAATTAAACTAGACTCGACAACTATTAATCCGATCCGTAATTCTTTTATATTGGCTACGGGAGTCATCCCCTAAACTAGATCTAGCTCCAGTTAGGCCATCTAGATCACTGTGCTACATTACGTGACTTCGCTTCGTAGGCCTCCATCTCATATAACTCGCACGCTTACAAAACTAGGGATGCCGATATAAACCGTATTCCTCACCTAGGCAACATTCATGTGGTTAGGCGTACTTCCTAAGTGATCACATCAGTCTCTGTCCCATTAACAATTACCTGCACGGTCTCATGCTAATCTACGACGTACGTATAACTAGGTGCATGCAATTCCCGAATACAGAACAGATCTAGATCTCGCTGAATGTCCCGGAAGATCAATTCATGAGCCGACCTAGGAGTCCTATATTGGTATTTCCTAATGATACGCTAATTAAAACAGACGAGCAACGTAGCCGTAGCCATACCTACCAAGACAAGAAATTCTAGGTGGACAATCACACCATAAAGACGTGGCTAGATTGACGCGGCAAAAACCTAAATCTTAGCGTTTCCACATACGTAACGGATAAAATAGAGATTCATCAAGCAATTATATAGATCTACTAGAAACACGATTGTCGATCATACCAAAGTCATCTATAGATCACCGGATAACAGATCTGGGCGTGTGGATCCTTATAGACAAGGAATCCCCACTGCCTCATATCATATCCTTAGATCTACATCGCTCGGTGAAGAACGAACAACCTCAAACGATAAACAATAATTGGGGGGGGATTAATTACAACATAGAAGAAAGAACAAGTGAATACAAATAACTCACATTATTACTGCTGGAAATTTGTACTAAAACTACTCTCAGAGACTGAGGATTTGTGTTATGAGTTGATGTACAAATTGACTAATAAAAGGGGGTTTATATAGGCTGTAAAACCGACTTAGAATAGCCGTCAGCCGACCTAATTCGTAAATCCTAAACCCTAACGAGATTGAAAACGCGTCTGGAGAAGCAGGGACAATTTAGTCAACTCGCTGGCAGCCAGAGCAGGGCTCGCTACCAGCGAGTCTGAGGATTCTGCTGGGTCTCTGCCTACTTCATCTGGTCCGTTCCTGGTCCGTTTCTGTGCATTTTTCTCCTCCTAAGTCCATTCCAATCGCTTCCAAATCAAGCCCACTATAAATAAACCATAAAACAAGGCTTGTCATATCAAATAATATAATAAAATGGCTAATTACATAATAATGAGTCGTAACTCGGTTCGGGTGTAATTTATGCACGAGACGACTAATTGTGAACCATTAAAGCCCATTTAAGCTAGAATCAGGGGTAATAATTAGATAATTAACGGTGTAAATGGACCGTCATCAACTACCCCCACTTAGCCTTTGATCGTCCCGAGCAAACACAGAAGGCGAAAAAACCACCGAAACATAATTTACTAATTGATGGCAGTCTCATTCAAAATTCCAAAGTAAATAAAATAGCAAAAACGTTCGTCTGTTAGGCATTAACTACTATTTCATAATTGAATCAATGTGTGTGATATAACCGTCATGCAGAGTATTTGAAATAGAGAGATTCGAATTATAATGTCCTCTAGATGCAACTTTCACCACTCAGAACTTTGTGACGCCTCCTTACCGTTAAAAAATAATACAGGTGTAATACCAAATTCTAGTGAAGCGGGGCGGATTTGGAAACCAAGAAACTTTTCTCAGTTCACGTTTGTTTCTTTGCTAGGGCCGCATTGATTCTAGGGACAGTAACTTGCAATGGTGGGTGCCTAACAAGCAACGACCTTCAAATCTCCACGAACTTGCTACCCTACTGCCTTGTTTTACAACCGTGCATCTTATGCTCCATCGGTTTAGCAGTCTCTAACCTAAATGCTCATAATTTCTCTCTTTTTTTTCTTTTTTTTATAAACCAAATCATGTTTGTTATTTTTTTCTTGCCCGGTTTTTGCTTCACTGTCATCGATATTAGCCTTATCGGAAGTATGACAAGAAGAAGTAATCACAAAGTCAAGTAGTTCATGTTTCAACCTTCCAGAAAAAATAATTTTTCACCTACCCTTTTAGACTTAGCATTCAAGTTATACGTGCTTAAAGAGGTTGATTCCACGACAAAATATGTGTTTAATACAAAACTACTCACACTGCGTGATATGATATTTACTAAACAATTCTGAAGATAGCATGGCAAAAATAAGTTGTAATTACGCTTAAGAGCTTCTTTCATTATCTATACATGCTCGGTTTTCACAAAAGGAAATGTGATTCTTGCTTAAAATTTTAATTTTTACACATTTATTATTTGATATACGGAAGCTAAGTGACTCGTGTACCCCCCACTTAAATGATGCATTGTCCTCAATGTATAAAATAAAATAAAGATAGGAACTTAGCTTCGGTCAAGCGCGGTAGTGGAACAAGTCGATGAACTTCGGGGCACATAGATAGACCTTGGAACAAACAAGAGATATATCGTTGCAAAACAAATCTTCAACAAAGCTCGAAACTCGTTACAGCGTAAGCCCAGAAAAAGTAATAATCAAAAAGGGGCAGTAAAAGGAATAAAATAAACCTTAAACCGATGTTTAAGCCCTCAAAATGTTTATTTTATAGCATTAAAACTACTCATTCAGACACGAATTACTAAAACGAATAAGATAAAGGATATACGGACTCAAAAAGAAAAATACAAAATAGAAAGAAAATTAAACAAGCAACGAAAGATGGTAGTCTGCATCGATATCCTCCACCACAAAAATATTCTTGAAACCTGGTGGAGAAGACAAGATCAAAAAGCATTACCCCATGTGGGAAAACACGAGGTGGACTGGATCGACAGGGTAGTCAAACCAGTGTGAAAGAGAAACTTGTTAAGGAATAACAGATTGGGTGTGACCTATTGGCTAAAGAATTAATTAGATACTGAGCGCAGACTCGTCACGTTTTGATTGGATATCGACAAATTAGGGAGATGTAGCTTCTCCTCGAAAGTACTAATTACCCAATTTAACATGTAGAAGTTCTCAACGTCATCAACAAGGTCGGATCGGTGTGATTTAAAACAAAACTCATCATCTACAAATGCCGGAATGGTCAGAAAAATTGTGAAATGTAAAACTTCCGATAGAAAGATAAGTTGTATTTTGATCGAACCAAAAACTTTTAAAATCTAGCTAGGGTCAGAGCTACACGTACCCCAGCTAGGATCATGAAAATCAGAATGAGGAAAGATAGTCATTAAAACTTAGCAATGTGCAAATTCCGCAACAAAAGGGTATCTTGTAAACAAAATGGAGGCTGAGAGTATGATGGGTTGAGAAAAAGATATTTATAAGAATGGTAAGAAAAGATAAAGGGTGGGTAAGAAATTGTGTTTTGGGTGGGTTGAAAATTGGTTAAGGAAATTTGTTGGGTAGGTAGTGTTTAAGGGATTGGAGCTAGGGTGGGAGAGTGAAATAGATGGAAAGAAAGAGAGGGGATGAAACAATGGTTAGAAATGTGAATTGTGAGGCAGATTGGTGAGAGAATAGAAAAGGTTGAAGGGTGAAAAGGTATAAAGGAAAGGATAAGGGTAGTTGCAGAACGAATTGCACACAACTTTGGATTTTCACTCGGATCGCCATTCTAAAAAATTTTGGGAGTTGACCAAAAAGCGTTCTTGTTCGCACCAATCATTCTCTGTTACATTTTCAGTAATTCTCAAGTTCTCCTAATGCTTCCATCTTAAGGTTGATTGCTAAATTTCCTTTTCTTTAGCAATTTCTCGACTCTCCTAAGAAACTCTATTTCATGTGGCCTATATTGAGTAAAAACGTTTTGCACATCCTTAGCCTAATGGCCATCGGAACACGGCAAAATAAAAAACCTCAACATATGTCACGTTACTCTTATTTGACTCAAAGAAAACAAAACATAAAAAACTAAAAAGAAATCCTAAGGGTTTTAAAGAAGTAGTTCTGAGTTTAAAGTCCTCAGCTCGACTTTCCAAAAAGTATCCTTGTCAGTCATCCTTCATAGCTCACCAGACTTTGACCCTTTGAGCACTATAAGAGGTGGGCTCGTCGCTTTTGCGGATTAATACCCTCCCATTGGTTGTGAGACCTAGGAAAAGACATCTATCCATACCATTTATACAAAGCTCTTACCTCGGCTCTCGTTTTAGGAAGTAATGAATTCTAAGGAGATTTGGTCATAGGGACCCCTTTTAATCACATCCTCTATAATGCTGCTTCATTATGCTCTCTCAAAACTCAACGTCTTCTTTAGATTGTGAATTCTTAAAACTACACAAATTGTTGCTACCATGGCCAGTAGAAGCAATCTCATGCATAGGACAACGAGATTTTGACAGAACTACGAGGAACTCTTTATTCACTGCTTCCTTCAACTACTACATGTTTCCTTACACCCTCTAGATGAGACAGATTTGGGGCAGAACCTTCCACACTAATAAAACTAATCTTATAAACTCACTCCGGGCTATTATTCATACTCAGGTTCATGTATAGGCTAACTTATGCTCAAAAAACCAAAAGATAGTAAAACATAAGCAAAAAATGTAGTACCTTGCCTTCAACATTATACCACGAAGAATTCAAGCCTTTTAAAAAAAAATCTTTCTTTTTTTTTCCGGAGCCATCTTGGTGCTTTAAAGGTATTGCTTCCATCGCTTTTCCCATCGTAGATTCGTAGCTCCACATGTTGATGGGTTCTTTCCTCAGCGCCCACGAAAAATTACTGACTCAGATTATTGCTTCAATGGTTTCTGCAAACAGAAGAAAAACAAAAACAAAACAGACCGTAGAATGACGTTAACACGGTTTCCCATGCTGCTATCAGACCTATGGATTAAACATACGGAGATAAACAGACACACGAAATCCCAGAAAAAGTGACTAGCTCACTGGCCGCGAGTCATACCCTCGTTGGGAGTGAAACAGGCTCTCTAGAATCTTGAATTTTAACAACTTACAGACAACCAGAGGGACTCAAAAACGTAAAAACGGACTCTAAAACAGAAAACTTGACATAATAAAAAATTATTTATACATAAAATTGACCGTTGGTTCCCCGGCAAAAGCGCCAAAAACTTGATGACGTAGATCAAGTGTAATAAAATACTTGACCACCATAAACCAATACTAGCAAGAGGACTAGGTCCATCGTAGTATAGCTATAGCGAATCAAGGTCGATCCCACAAGGAACCAATTGTGGGTCATTTATATACAAACAATTAATCATTCATGTCAATGACACAAAGCGGTCTAAAACCAACAAAAGACAAGAAAAGAAAGACACGACTCGACACAGCACAAACGTAATTAACCTCCCCAATTATTATGTTATCGTTTGGATCTAGAGATTCTATATAATTAAACTAGACTCGACAACTATTAATCCGATCCGTATTTCTTTTATATTGGCTACGGGAGTCATCCCCAAAACTAGATCTAGCTCCGGTTAGGCCATCTAGATCACTGTGCTACATTACGTGACTTCACTTCGTATGCCTCCATCTCATATAACTCGCACGCTTACAAAACTAGGGATGCCGATATAAACCGTATTCCTCACCTAGGCAACATTCCTGTGGTTAAGCGTACTTCCTAAGTGATCGCATCAGACTCTGTCCCATTAACAATTACCTGCACAGTCTCATGCTAATCTACGACGTACGTATAACTAGGTGCATGCAATTCCCGAATACAGAACATATCTAGATCTTGCTGAAAGTCCCGGAAGATCAATTCATGAGCCGACCTAGGAGTCCTATATTGGTATTTCCTAATAATACGCTAATTAAAACAGACGAGCAACGTAGCCGTAGCCATACTTACTAAGACAAGAAATTCTAGGTGGACAATCACACCATAAAGACGTGGCTAGATTGACGCGGCGAAAACCTAAATCTTAGCGTTTCTACATACGTAACGGATAAAATAGAGATTCATCAAGCAATTATATAGATCTACTAAAAACACGATTGTCAATCATACCAAAGTCATCTATAGATCACCGGATAACAGATCTGGGCGTATGGATCCTTATAGACAAGGAATCCCCACTGCCTCATATAGTATCCTTAGATCTACATCGCTCGGTGAAGAACGAACAACCTCAAACGATAAACAATAATTGGGGTGGATTAATTACAACATAGAAGAAAGAACAAGTGAATACAAATAACTCACATTATTATTGCTGGAAATTTGTACTAAAACTGCTCTCAGAGATTGAGGATTTGTGTTATGAGTCGATGTACAAATTGACTAATAAAAGGGAGTTTATATAGGCTGTAAAACCGACTTAGAATAGCCGTCAGCCGACCTAATTCATAAATCCTAAACCCTAACGAGATAGAAAACGCGTCTGGAGAAGCAGGGACAATTTAGTCAACTCGGCGGCGGCCCCGAGAGCGGGGGTTCGCCCGGCGAGTCTGAGGATTCTGCTGGGCCTCTGCCTACTTCATCTGGTCCGTTCCTGGTCCGTTTCTGTGCATTTTTCTCCTCCTAAGTCCATTCCAATCGCTTCCAAATCAAGCCCACTATAAATAAACCATAAAACAAGGCTTGTAATATCAAATAATATAATAAAATGGCTAATTACATAATAACGAGTCGTAACTCGGTTCGGGTGTAATTTATGCACGAGACGACTAATTGTTAACCACTTAAA
This sequence comes from Gentiana straminea, assembly GCA_036785695.1. NCBI lineage: Eukaryota > Viridiplantae > Streptophyta > Magnoliopsida > Gentianales > Gentianaceae > Gentiana > Gentiana straminea. Next base: position 8,503,468 of record JAVUPR010000265.1, read on the forward strand.
GCCCATTTAAGCTAGAATCGGGGGTAATAATTAGATAATTAACGGTGTAAATTGACCGTCATCAGTGATCACTTTAATTAAGTAAAACATTGAGCTTGAAATGTTCTCGGAAAGAGATCACTAAAAATTATACAACTGGGCCAAACCATAGTATTGCCTTAGAGGCGCAGCGGGAGCAGTACATGGATCTGAGAGGTTCATTCATGAACCTTGTAGGGTTAGCTTTTACTGTATAGCTGATATAGTAGTGGATTCATTGCTTGAGCAAGGACCAGAGTCTCATCAGAGATTTATGTGTGTGTTGAGGAGATTCTAATTGACTTGATCATTCGGAGTATGATATAAAGATAGTCCGAGTCCCCATGGATAGAAGATTCCATCTGACTTGATCATTTAGAGCATGATATAAAGATAGTTTGAGTCCCCACAGATATTGATCCATTTACGCTTTAGGGTTGGTTGCGAATATTACATAAGATTCCTGTGTTTCAACTTGGTCTTGTGTGTATGAGTGATTGGCTTTAGGTCAAGTGGCAGATTGTTGATGTAGTGCCATGATTAAACCCAATTGGGTTGGACCGGATCCGACCGGTCGGATTATTTCTACTACGTCTTTTTGTTTATGCATATGGTAAATCGTGTTTTGTTATTATATATTTGTTCGTTTAACGAACAAATTATGAGATTGTATATATGATAATGTCCCTATTGTCAAACTGTGATAGAGAAATCATAATAGTTATTATGGTTGATGAGATCTCAACTCACTTTAAAATGTCTGATACTAAATGTCTCTAGTCGTATGTGCTATTAAATGGTACATTAATAGTACTATTACACTAGCACGTATTAGATGTCTTCTATCTTATGAATATAAGGATAGATCACGTCTATTGAAGTGTGGGGACACTTGGACTCTACGTGGATGTGTATTAGAGAATGCGTATGTTAGACTGACCCACTTACTTTTTTAAGTGTCACACTATGTGACAGTTGTGTAATTATCCTTATACCGGAGTCTTCATAACATCATGGTGTGGATTGTTATGCTTTGACACTGTTGAAGTTTCCTCTAGCCACGGGGAAATCGTGCGGTAGTGATTGGGAATGATATTTTGAAGCATGCGTAGGATTTATGTTTCTCATCCAGAAATCGCGTTTCCTAACGGTGTGAGTAAATATCCGAAAGGGCATTTTTATACTTATTCTCGAAAGTCTTTGCAAAGCGGAAGTAAAGTGTTACTTCGAGAGAATAGGATATACATATTATAAGATACGGTCATTAATTTTTGATACTCGAGATACAATCGTATGGATATTATAACAGCGATAGGATTCTACTTACATGGTAACCGTTTCACATGAAAGGTTATAGTCATAGCACTTGACTCTTTCCGATGATTGGGGGTCATTACGTGTTGCTAGACGCTGATCATTATCGTTAGGTGTAAAGGACGTTTCTATAAATGTACTTTACGCTTACGACCAACATATTCGAAAACCTTTCGGGTCACACACATAAGGATAACTAGTTGGGATTAATTTGTGGTTATAGTGATAACCGAATGAGGATTTATTTATGCCTAGTATCAAGTGCTATAGTGGAAATTAATATTGTGGTATTAATTTAGTATCAATAAATAATTACGAGATATTAATTAAAGTATTATATTATTATGTGTTAATATTGGATAGGGCCAATTATTTAAAAGGACCGATTTTCAACTTATTAGGGGTAATAGGACACTCCGAAATCTTATTTAGTTATAAGGACATTCTAATTTTAAGAAGGAAACTTATTTAGTTATAAGGACATTCTAATTTCAAGTGGATAAAGAGGAAGAAGGAAAAAAAGGAAGGAGGAAAAAAAAAGCGTTGAAAGTATAAAAAAAAAATAGAAAAAAAAACTTACTGAACGAGTGGGTGGGTTTATTTTTTTTTTTTTTTTAATTCACCATATTTCTAAAGGTCATATATTTTGATCTAAAACTCGGATCATCATAATTTTTTCACTAAAATTCATATTTTTCGTCTTCTTTATTCTAAAATCAAATTTGATATTTTCCGAATAAATTCATAAAATCAATTTTTTTTCTTCATAAAAATCGACGTGACGTATTGATCACCGTCATGCATTGACCACCTACCCGGATGCATTGGCCACCGGGATCCATTAACCACCCCGATGCATTGACCGCCGCGATTCATTGGCTACCATGATGTATTGACCGCCGCGATCCATTGACAACCTTGATCGGTGACATCTCATTGTAGCGATTTATGCAGTGACGTCTCATTGTAGCGATTTATGCAGTGACTTCTTATTGTGGCGATCTATGCAGTGATGTCTTATTGTATCGAATTATGCACTGACGTGTTATTGTAACGATTTATGCCGTGACGTGTTATTGTAACAATTTATGCATACCTTTGGTTGTAAGAATATGCATTTAAACCACACAAAAAAAAGAAATACAGTTATTTTACAAAGTTATCGAAAATTTAAACCAACACTAATCAAATAAACCAACATCAATCAAATATTTAAAAATAACAAAGAAATAAAGTTACTTTACAAAGTTATCAAATGTGTGAATCAAGTTGTATATGCGGTGACATCAATATCATTGCATCAGTTATCTAATTGTAAATACAGTCATCAATGTCACTGCTTCAGACATCAATGTCACTGCATAAGTCATCAATGTCCCTGCATCAGACATCAATGTCACTGCAGAAGTCGTCAATGTCACTGCATAAGTCGTCAATGTCCTTGCATCAGACATCAATGTCACTGCATAAAACCTAACAACTGTATCAGTCAGCTCGCTCTTGTTTTGCATTTCTCCAAATGTGGAGCTTTTAATATGGATAGAAGTACAAGTTTGGTGAAACTACAAAGACTCTTCACTATGACTCTTGTAATGTCCACACGTTGTTTGTGCCCTCCTGATAATTGGATTCATTGTGGAATCCCTCAATTCTTTAACACGATCTTGAATCATTTGACGATCTTGTTTAGCTTAATGTCCCTGTATCATTAATCAATGTCACTGCATCGGACATCAATGTCCCTACATTAGTCATCAATGTCCCTGCATCAAACATCAATATCACTGCATAAGTCATCAATGTCCTTGTATCATACATCAATGTCACTACATAAGTCATCAATGTCCCTGCATCAGACATCAATGTCACTGCATAAGTCATCAATGTCACTGCATCAGACATCAAACCGTATCCTTTAGAATTTTGACGATCCGAGTTTTAGATCAAAATATATAACCTTTAGAAATATGGTGAATTAAAATAAAAAAATTAAAAAAAAAAAACAAACAAACATCAGCGCTTTTTTTTTTTTTTTTTCCCTCCATCTAGCGCTTCCTCTTTTTTTTTTCTTCCTTCCTTCCTTTTTTTCCTTCTTCTTCTTTATCCACTTGAAATTAGAATGTCCTTATAACTAAATAAGTTTCCTTCTTAAAATTAGAATGTCCTTATAACTAAATAAGATTTCGGAGTGTCCTAAATGATCATTAATTCTCTAACGATGGCCTTATAACTAATATCCACTATTGGATATTAGTATATGTACAATAATATATACATGCGTGTGACATGTATATAAGTGATATATTTATATATATACATGCACATGTGTTGTTGATATATATTTGGTAATATAATAAAGATATTCTTTTAATATTAGATGTTAGATATAATATCTAGGAAAGTATTTAATATAAGATATTAAATAATGGCATATTTAAGATTAAGGTAAATACTTGATGGTCAAGTATTTAATTATTTTAATAAATCTTATTTTGTTTGGAAAAAAGTCTTTTGTTCCCTACTCAACTCAATAAGTAATCCCCAAGTAATTCTTGGTGATAAGTGGCGCCACCTACTCTACAAATGGGGAAGGATGCCAAGCTCTTTTGTATCACAATATTCATGCAATATTTTAGTGAAAGAAAAAGAGAGGTTCTTGAGAGAGTTTTTGTGGAAAGAAGAAAAGGCGACCTAGCAGTCGACTTTTTCCGCTATCAGTCCTTCGAGGATTCCGGCGGTTGTTCGTGTGGATTATCGTTAGAGGCTGGACAATTGGACAACTCAGTGCTTGGAAAATCAACAATAGATAAAGCATCGAGCCAATTGGATCAATCCGGTATGTTTCTTTAACTACTACTTTCCCTTTGTTTATTGTATAAACAAAGTCGATCTTGGTTCACAGAAATTCAAAAAATTTAAATTGCGCTGTGTTCCCGCGTTGATTTTCTTAACATGATGAACTTGCCTGGTTCTTTTGAGCCTTTAAAGGACTCTTTGACTGACCAGAGCCCACTTGACCTAAAGAACCTTGATACTCCAATATAGCTGCCATTGAAGTTTCGTGAGTATCCTCATTATTCGACGAAGAAGAAGTATATATGACCTAACGAAACACTTGCATACTTTGGGAAGGTGAAAATCCTGATGTTTGGAAGATATCAGGGATGAAAATTCTCTTTGAACTTTGAAATCGGTATAAAAACGAATAGGCGAGATATCATCTCCTTTTATAAAGGAATATGCATAATAATGCCTCGATTCTTGGTCCCAGCGATGATTGCGTATCCCTTAGTGCAGGCAAAACAACATATCAAATAGGACAATAGTGATTTGAATTCAAAAAGACTGATGGCATACGCCATTCGTGTCAGAAGTAGTTAGGCTGAAAATCTTTCAGATTGTGCCACGTCTTCCATGTGCAGACCTATATTATGATGTACATCCATCTCATGTCTGAGGGGCTTTTGACATGGGTGTGACCATACTTAATCAGGTCATCTAGACAAGTGGGCCGACATGGGCTGGGATCGACTTTAGATCTCAGTCAGCACAGTTCTCTCCCGAGTAGTGTAAGTTACACATACAAATAATCAGCCGACAGGACACTTGTCGTCCTCTGTCCCTCTTAGCTGACACAGTGCATGTTCACCTCGGTCACTTATATTTATCTAAGTACAAGTTATCATCGATCTCGGACACCAATGATGGTCCTTCCAGACATTTAGCAGACATTACTCCATGTTAATAACTTCCATAATAATGGCTCCGTGATTGCCTCCCATTAAGGCACGAGCTACAAACTGCTTCATGAGCTCCGTCAAGATCTTGATCGCGTGCATCAGAGCATTGACTCCTATAACAAAGCTCTATATACTGGATCACCATCATCATTTTTTATAACTACGTTCAACTTGAACCCAATTATTCTGAGTATGTAGGGCTGTCATTAACCAAAACAACTATATCATCAACAAATCCACCAAATTATTAGTAGAGTTATCCTCTCGAAGCCCAATTACCCGAATATCAACCCGATTTAATTCATGACGGTCTTAAATATCATCAAGTGCCAATACGCCATCTCAGTCCCTAACGAAGAAGGTCTCGTCCGGCGATAATGCTTTTCCAAACAAAAGAAGAGTTTGAGGGTCTACCTACTTGGAAAATTTTGTGGTAATTGACATTTAGTCCAGTTAAATATTTTTATGTTATTAAGGACAATTTAAAATTGGGAGATTTGTTAAAAAGGACAAAATTACTTACAAAATTAGTAAAAAGGACAGTAACAAAATTTATTTAGTAAATGGGACATTTTGTGGGTGTGAAAGACAAAAATGCCCCTAAATCTAATTTCTTAAAACTGAAAAGGCTCCTATAATTCAGCAACTTATTAACCGACGTTAATCAAAGTCCATCGCCACCAATGTAGTGCCGTAGATGACGGATACCTGAATACTTCCACCGATCGACATGTAAGAAGGTAGAGATAGAAGGAAGGTTCAGAAGAAATTGGGAAGAGAATAAGATTCAGAAAGAGTAGAGTCAAAAGGTAGATTCAAAAGAAAAACAACTGCGTCCGTGAAAACAGAGAAGAAGAACATGACAAACCAACAGCAACAATGGAAGAACTGATTGAAGAATTCGCAGGAATAGGGCAAGTTACTGCAATTTTGTAACTGTTAAAAAAAATAAAAACAAGGGTATTATGGTCCAGGGACAACATAATTTGTCCTTAATGACATAAATACAATGTCACTGGACTAAATCTCTAATACTACACCTAAATTGTCCTTTTTAACATTTTCCCCAGCCACCAGAGCATTTTACTTTTTATTTTACGATTCCACTGTTCCTTTTGACTATTTGCCGCATTTAGTATAATTATACCGAATACCATAAAAAACACAATGAAGATTTCTTTTAAAACAATTTTCACCATTATTTTATCCCGCATCCTTAAGGCACTTGCATCAAATGCTCTAAATAGATACTATATTTTATAGTTCTAAATACACGTTATTCTAATTTACACAATCACTATTTAGGATGAAATGTATTAGATTTTATATTTACATAATACGGTAAATATGAAAGAAAATTTACAGAACCTGGATAAATGTTGTAGATATAAAAGATATTTACAGAATCTGTATTTTATAATAAAATATAGAGTATCTACTGCAGTGTTATTTTTCAATTTAAAATATTTAAAATACAATTTGTGAAGAATTTACTGTGTCTACTTTTCAATTTAAAATATTTAAAATACAATTTGTGAAGAATTTACAATATCTACTGCAAATGTCTTATTCTTTTTAAATGACATACTACTACCGATTCAATTATTTTGTCATGTTAGTCCAAACAAAACCCAAATAATAGGGAAATAATGGGAAGTTATTGGGTGCATCCGTCATAGGCGAAATGTACTGATATGGCAAACTACGGATCTTTTATTTTTAAACTGAATTCAAAATATATGATTCAGATTTGTTTATCTGTCGATTCGTTACATTTTTATATGTATCATACAAAAACTTTCCTGAAATAATAGCCCTCCAAGTACCGCCACCGGAGCAAATTTGGCCACAAATTCAATTTTTATTTTCTTTTTCTCAGAAACGAAATGAGGGGAGGGGGAATCGAACCCGAATCTTTAACCCAGACTCCAGTGGTTGGAGACCCGGGTTCGATTCCTCCTTCCTTTTATTTCTGGCCACAAATTCATTATCCAAAATAATTCAACGTTTTCAAATAAAGACAAATTCATATCCAATCATTCACCCTCAACCAATAAATTTCAACCCCCTGATTTATAATTTATGAAAAGAAATAAATGTAAATAAATTTTCAGGCCAAAAAAAAAAAGAAAAAAGAAAAAATGTTGTCCAAAGACTCCGCAGGGCAAAACAGTAGCAACAACAACAACAGCTTCGATCTTCCCGTAGAAGTGTTGGAAATTTTGCCGTCGGATCCTTTCGAACAGTTAGATGTGGCGCGTAAAATCACATCCATTGCTCTTTCGACACGTGTCTCTGCCCTCGAATCAGAGGCCTCTGTTCTCCGGCATAAGCTCACCGAGAAGGACCTCTACATCGCCGAACTTCAGGCTCAGATTGATTCTCTCGACGCCGCCCTTTCCGACGCTTCTGATAAACTTTCCGCCTCGGAGCAAGAAAAGGTTCGGACTTTAGTTGACTCGACATAGCCATGGACTGTTTGGAGTTTACTTCTTTTGAGAAACATTTTTTTTTTTTTTTTTTTTTTTTTTTGTGGTTGCAGGCAAGCTTGTTGAATGAAAACACGGAATTGTCGAACACTGTGAAGAAGCTGAACCGCGATGTTGCTAAAGTAATATTTTGCGCTCAATTTGTTTTCGCTTTTCCTTTTCTTCTACAGCAAAAGAAATCCACTTTTTGGTTTTTATCCAACTCTTTATTTAATGGAATGCATATACATCTATCATTCAACTCTCCCAGTACTCGAAACATGATTGAGTAGTCCCCAGCTTGCTAATTTGGCCCCATGAAAAGCTGTTTGCTTTTTCTCGCCTTCTTTTGTTTTGATTGATAACCATTGTTTGTTTTATGTCTTTCTAGGATACTTATCTAAACCTGGTTACGCTCTTTGTTCTTTTCCTAAATTGTTAAACCCTAACCACAAGGGTCCCCACTCCCATGTCTCACGGAATGGGTGGAGATGTTAATCGGGTAACCCAATGGCTCAGAGTCATGGATTTGCTATTATACCAAAGAACTGAAAGAAGTCTGTCGACCCTTTACGGGGTTTGAACCTCCACACACCAGCTTAAGGTTCCGCTGCCCTTTTAAGACATCCAAGTCTTTTACCATTGCCCTTTTTTCTTTTCCTACTTGCATATTTTAGTGATCGCTTGCATTTGAGTTGTTGTTCATAGAAATGTTGTTGCAACGAAGCGTGGATCGATCTGCCTGGTCAGGTTACAGTGGGTTGAGCGCGCAACGTCCCTTCGCAGTGGTCGAGGGAGCAACGCCCAATCTTGCGGGTTCAGGGGCCCTAAACAACACCACCTGAAGGACTTAGCTGTGGATGCGAAGAGTGGTGTATGTTGTCCTTGCAACATTTCGGATGAGGCACACTTCGCCTATATAAGGCAATGTTCTAAAAATCGCTAGGCGAAGACGACGCGCTATAGGGGCGCCTAGGGCCCAGGGCGCCTAGGCGGCGCCCAGGCGCTTTTAGGGTTTTTAGGGTTTTAAGGGGGTTTTAGGGTTTTTACGGGGGGGTTTTAGGGTTTTACGGGGGGTTTTTAGGGTTTTAAGGGGGTTTTAGGATTTTATGTCTCTTTCTTGTCTAACACTTGGGAAAACTTAGATGTTCGCCCAGATGAAAGTCATGAAACCCTAATTGCCTAGAAGGACCTAAGAGGGCCTAGAAGGGCCTAGAAGGGCCTAGGAGCGCCTAGAAGGATTTAGGAGCGCCCAGAAGGGCCTAGGAGCGCCTAGAGGGGCCCAGAAGCGCCCAGAAAATCGCCCAGCACCCCTGTCGCCCAGCAGAAGTCGCCCAGAGCCAAGGCGAGACGCCCTGGGTGCGCCTAGGCGGCCGCCCAGGGCGATTTTTAGAACATTGATATAAGGCATAGACCCCAAACATGAAAATCATCCTGAAAGCATCATTAGTTTATATCTTCGAGTGTCTCTGGTTTGATCAAACGAGTTACCGTTTGAATCAGATGCCCTCCATCTTATCCTGAGAGAGATTTTCGAAAGTTCCCCTAGTGACATTTTGCGTGGGACGAAACATCTCTTAAAGGACAACGTGTTTTGCATGCCTTGGAGTTCATTATGGTGTTTTCATCTTCCGTGTGTTAATTTTCCTACACTCTTGTTGTAATATGTCATATCTCATGATCTTATGATGTCTATTCTATGTTGTAGAGAATGTCATAGTGTAAGGTGTATGATGCCATACACTGTGATCCTAAATGCTGCCATTTTTCCACAAAGAAACAGTTGAAAAATTAAATACTGGCAAAGGCATGAGCATACGAATCCATGAAATACATCCAAACGTTGCAGAATACCGAAGTCTTATGGATATATCAAAATTGTAGAGAATGTCGTGCCGGAAGTTGTGTCTGTTCTATATTGTTAAGAATATCGTAAGCTGTGTCATTTCATTATCGTAAAGAATGTCCTGCCATAAGTTTTTGAGGACCTAAAGTGTTTTTATGTGTGCTCGTGTTTGTCCGGGTTTAATATGTGTATATTTTTCTCTGTTTTTTTTAAGGGGCTGAACAATGCTAACAAAATGTTAATTCTTGAGCTTCTTCTTTTGGACTGCTTTTCTCCTAATGGATTAGCTATATAGCCTTAGATATTGTATTCAGCATTTTTTGTTTTGATGGAGTTCCTACTTTTAACAACTCTTTGGAGCAACAAAATGACAAAATATTTGATTTGTCAATGTAATAATCTTAATTTTTGTTTGTTGTGCGAAATAATTGGTAGCTGGAAGCATTTAGAAAGAAACTCATGCGATCACTTCAAGATGGAGAAGATGTCTCTGTAAGTTATCGTGCAATTAATTATACATTCAATAAATCGGTAAATTTCTCGTTTTCATACTGTATTTGATTTCTTTTTGGTTCAGAACACTTGCTTTTTCCTTAGTCATTTTTCACATCTAATGTTCAAAAATTAAAAGAAAAAATAAAATTTGACCTATGTGATTGATTCATTATAGTTTTGCCTGTTTACACTTTACAGGCTGGGGATCTTGGAGCTGTAGCCAGTGCAACACGAGCACAGAACCATACAGGTCTCTTTTATTCACGTATACTGTTTGATCCCGTATTTGTTAAGCGCCTATTCTTTCAACTTTATAACTTTTTTTACCTGCATATTTTTCTAGAAGATGACGCTACTTTGCCTCCTACAAGGAATTCCTCTGTGCGGAGTCAAGTCTCAGACATTGGAAGTTCATATTCAGAGGATACCGAGACAGAAAGTATATATGCGCTCCATTAAGAATGTTTACGTATTATGTTCTTTTAGTGTGTTGTAGTTTTGTCATGGTAACTATTATTGTTTTGTTTCATGCGTGGTAGCTATTAGGCCTCGGATATCTCAGGGACTGTTGTTGGCATCTCAATCTACTACTCCCCGGCTTACTCCACCCGGTTCTCCTCCTAGTCTATCATCAAATGCATCTCCATACCTAACTCCCAAACCTCTGTCTCCCAGGAGACATTCGATTTCATTTTCAACGTCAAGGAGTGTATTTGAGGACAGGTCTTCGATGTTCTCTTCAATGCCTTCATCCCATAGCTCAATGTCAGGCTTAGATTCAGGCTCACAGTCTGGTTAGTTTCTTTCACGTTTTTAGTTTTACGAATGGTACATAAAAAACCCTTATTATCGGTATTGTTTTCAACAAGATAATATACCATGTATATGACTTATTTTACGTAATTTCCATCCAGGGCGAACACGAGTTGATGGAAAAGAGTTCTTCCGTCAAGTCAGGTAATGTATCGGGAATATATCTGTGGTATTTAAGCAGTAAAATTTTGCTAAAGCACCTATGGAAATAAAAAATCTTTTGTTTTCTTACTATTTTGTCCTGGTTTCGTCGTATGAGTCGGGTTTTCTACATTCAACCTTAAATTAAATGTAGCTTTTCTTGTTCTTGTTTTCCTTTACTTTTTTTCTGCTCTTTTCTTCTTCTTCATAATCCATGCTTTAAATTTATCAGGAGCCGGTTATCATACGAGCAGTTTGGCTCATTTCTGGCTAATGTTAAGGATTTGAATTCCCACAAGCAAACAAGAGAGGTATATTGATATTTTACACTCTTAGCAGCTTTCTCTCGTACTATCGATTCTATCATCGTGCATTTCTTGACATTGACGGTGATCTTTTTTTTTTTTTGTAAAGGAAACATTGCGGAAGGCTAACGAGATTTTTGGTCCAGAAAACAAGGATCTGTATTCTGTGTTTGAGGGATTGATTACTCGAAACGTTCATTGATATCATTGAAAATAATGTAAGTGTTGATTTTGATGGATCTTCAGTAAATGTTGTTAGAACAAACTTGAGTTTTGTGGATAGAAGATCTTGTATAAGATGTATAAATATAATAATCGTTGTTCTATTATTGTTCCTGTAATAATGGATCAAATCAAGCCAATTGTAAATCTTTCGACTTATTATGGGGGAGATGGAAAGAGTACAACACTTTATGTGTGGAAAGAAAGAAACAACTTTACGATGAAGAAAAGAAAAGTACAGGAATTTGCTTGTCTACATGTACATGTAAAGCGAACAAGGCGTTAGGGGTCCCGGAATTTTCCGTGAAAGCCATTCAACGCTCAAATCAGTGATTTGACAACAACGTGAAGTGAATTAAGTAATTTGCGTATAGTAATGATAGCATGTAAGAAAATACTATGAAAATGAAGGAGTTAATCCTTTTATATAGCACACCATCGTGGAGATGATGGTCCAATTAACGATGATTTCGTAAGGAGTTTATCCAGGTTGAAGTAGTGGGTGGAGGTCCAATTACCGCAATGCAAGTGTTCCATGTGACAGAGGACGACTTGTGTCATGTCTGTTATGAATGATGGTGTACGACCTACGCCACGTTGGATATTTGAGGCCAGTAGTGTCCTGCACCACATCGGTCACTCATATGTGAACGACGTGTGCTGCTGATGAAGATAATCTCCTTATGGGGAAGATGCCCCATCTTTTGTCAAAGAAGCCCAAGTAGCGAACTGAGGCCATGTCGGCCTATATGGGAATGCCGATGTGTAAAAGAACGAAAACAATTGAAGATAAAATAGTGCATCTTTCATTCATACTCCAACTCTTGGAATGATTGAGTTAATACAGATTACAAATTTACAAATACATAAATAGCCGTTGTGGGTGATTAGACACCAACTCACTTTCTAAAAAGAGAAAGAGCCGTTGTAAGAATTGTTCAAAACATATTACGAACTAAATCAAATACTAAGACAGTAATACAAAATAAACGTAATACAAAACAGACTACCGACATCGCTAGCAGTGAACAACAACAGACACCATCAGACGAGACTGAGAACAACAGTTGAGAAGGTTGAGACCAGAAGAGTAGAGATCACCTGTGTAGAGACTAGTTGTGTAGAGATCAGCTGCGTAGAGACAAGCAGAGCTGAGTTCTATCACAACTGAGTCCTATCACGACTGATATCTTCAACATATGTCCAGACACTTAGCAAATAATAAGGTCTGATGATGAATGAGGACCAGCTCGGCCAGTATGCTCAGAAGTGTATTTATGCTCATAGTTATGTTTAATGAGTGCCACGTGTACGGTGACCGATATCGCCTATGCCAAAAGCCCCCAAACCTGAGCTAGGATATATATTGTAGGTTAGGTCTGCTCATATGCAACGTGGCACGGACTGAGAGGCTAAACTTGATTTGTTTCTAATGTTAGTGATGCATGTTCAGATTATGCCGGCATGTTGATCACAATGAAATTGGTACTATAAACTACACCTTTATTTGCCCCGAATCATGCCCGATTGAGGAGTGATAGTTCGGTTATTGTATGAAATATGTGTCAATTGATTAGTGTCAGCTCCTTGATCGTTAATTCTGCATTTAAATATTTTATCCCGTGATTTGGTATTGTTCTGTATCGTTTCTGCGCTTTTCAGGTATACCATATTATGGAGTTGAAGAGGAGTGGATCCGAGTTAAAAGAGGTCATTGGGCCAAAGTCAATGAAGTCTGTGAAGAGTCTGCTTAGCCCAGAGGAGCTGAAGTTAGGCCCGCAATTACGGAAGCCCTAGCCGCGATTGAGGCAACTTGGAGGACACGAAAAGAGGCTGCCGTGATTTGTACTAAGTCGCTTAAGGTTGGGAAAACTAGGTCGGTTATATGGCTATATAAAGCATGCAGCAGAGTCATTATTATGTATGTGAGTATATACCAATATACAATACCAGAACTTATTATTTGATTGATGAAATAAAGTTCTTGAGTTTATTTTAAGTTCGTTCCTTTGGTTCTTTTCTCCAATCCATCAACTAGCTTGAGTTGATCAAGTTAGATCCGCCATTGATAATGGTATGAAACTTTGAACGTTCTTTTATGTTTTTATCATGGAAGATTAGCTTAGATTTATGTGATGTAACTAATCTGAATGTTTAAACGAACCGCAATTCACCAAAATTAATGAGAACAGGAACGATGATATTCCAGAAGTAGGAACCACCCGGAGCCGCAGTTGTGACGGTCTATATCGCAATTGCGGGATATCTTTAGGTCACCCTAAGTCTGGAGATTCAGTGTCAGCTACGTTGATCGACATGTTTAATTAACAGTAGGTTAGATCTGGCCAATCTGCTTATTGTACATCGTAAATTAACACGAAGGTCGATAAAGTGAAGTGTTAATTAGGACATAGTCTGGATCGATCTCTAGGAACGTGCTAGTCAATCCACGATAGCTGCTTCGGGATGTTCTCGGTCTTGAGCCGGCACTTTCTAGAACTTATTAGGCATGAGTTAATACAACCAACGAAGGAGGTTAACAAGGTTAGGAGATTGCACCCGTAGCTAAAACTGTGTTAGAAACACATGTTCTGGTTGAATCGGGGGATTACGGGGAAAGGTAGACATAACGATTAGTTACATCAAGTTAGGAGATCGGAGAGGAGGGAGAGACCGGTTACTTTTCTGTTCTTATGTTGGTCTAGGGACCATTATTTGTGTTCTTAATTAGATTAGTGAACTATTATCTGTGTTGCATCGTTTCTGTGGGATCGACCTTGACTCGCCCTTATTATACTACGATTGACCTAGTAATCTTGCTAGTCTTTCATGAGTAGAAGTGACTTACACCGGGGATCATGTTTTGGCGCCGTTGCCGGGGACAATGGCCAATATATATAATAAATTCATTAAATCTAACTAGGAACTATTTGTTTCTGTTCGTTAGTTTAATATTCAAGTTCAGAGTCTGTTTTGTATCAATCTTATATTGTTGTACAATCATAGGAACGGAAACAACTCTCGAAACTACGGCAGATACTGCCGCAAGTACGGGAATTCGAGACTCTGATCCTGATTGCTTCACTGTGTTTACTATGTCATCCCTATATGTTGTTAGTTAGTAGGTCCGCAGCAGTTGGGTCTGGACCCAACTGAAGCAGGAGTTGCTAACCCTGTTTTTGTTTTAGCCTCGTCATTCTTGCATGAAGTACAAAATACTTTTGAATTCTTCTCAGGCAGATTCCTGGATTAAAATTCAAACAAGCACAATGCCTCGCACCGTTTTGAATATTACGCCTATCTCGATGTATCTAGGCACCAGAGTACGGGAACAGTATGAAGCAAATAAGAAGAGAGTGAAGTTGGAGCAGGAAGTGGCTAGGACCAAAAGGGACATGGAAGCAAGCCTGAGGAAGAATGAAGACTTCCACCTAGGTAAGTCTCAGGTTCAGGTTATCGATATATCATCCTCTGAATCTGATCCCAAGGAGGATCCTGATTCTATTTTATTTGAGCCCGAGGATAACTTGGACTCCGGTGTGATAGAAAAGCTTGGAGACCCAGGCACATTTAGGCTCCATGTATCAATAAATGAAGTGTCTTTAGGATTAGGGCTATGTGACTATGGTTCTAGCTGTAACATTATCCCACTTTCACTCTGTCAAGCGGTAAATTTTAAGGTTGGCATGGACCAGAGGCGTACCATGCGATTTGTCAATCTCCAGGTGGACATGGTCGCTAGTATGCCAAAGGACTGTACTCTCAGGGTAGTAGATTTCTACTTCCCTACTGACTTTTGTAGTTCCAGACGTCCCAGATGACCCTAGTGCGAATATATTGTTAGGACGTCCATTTTTAGCTACAAGTCGAGCCATTCTAGACTACGATAGTAGTGACCTTACACTGGGGATCAATAATGATGCTATAACTTTTAAGATCTTAGAACCGCTACCTAATAGACCTGTAGAATGACGCATGAGTTCGAGCTCTGGAGAGGTGAAGACATAGATGTATAGGAGATTGGAAGCAAGAAGAAAGAGGTTTCCGTAGGAACCGGTGAGCAGGAAATTATGACGATTCTGCTTAGAGAAAGAGACGATAAGGACCATGACCAAGCGCCATTGCATAGTGAAGGATTGGATTTAAATGACAGTGAAGTGGAATGCTCGCGCCTAAAAGATAATTCTGAAAGTAGAGGCGAGCCAAGTGCACGGGCCGGGAGGGCCAAGCGTGCAAAGCGGAGAGCTCACGGACCTACTAGGAAAGTTTGAGAAAGTGCCTTTCTCGATTGTAAAGAAGCAAGTTTCTTTCTTGGCATGAAAAACCAAGAAAGAGAATTTATGGAGAAAGAAGAAAGGCGCACTTCAGTCCAAGCCTCTAGAGTGCAAATCTGGCGGGTGAAAACCCGAGAGTCTGATTGAGTAGGAGTCAGAAGGAAGTCACTTTGAACTCAGAACTACTTCTTTACCCTTAGATTAG
Source organism: Gentiana straminea (assembly GCA_036785695.1). NCBI lineage: Eukaryota > Viridiplantae > Streptophyta > Magnoliopsida > Gentianales > Gentianaceae > Gentiana > Gentiana straminea. Next base: position 8,519,309 of record JAVUPR010000265.1, read on the forward strand.
ATCAAGTCAAATAAGAGTATCCAGACAGACCGACAAGCTTTTTTTCATCCTACCGCATTCTGAGGCCGGAAGCCAAAGGATTGGTAGGAAGGTTTTTTTTTTACTTGTTGATCGTTCTGGTGAAGTAGGTTAGTAGAATTGGAGAAAAAGTGCAAAGTAGGTGAAGATGTAGTCTACGAGGAGTCGGGTTTGGATTAATAATCGTCGAGGATTAAGTGAAGGAGTAAGTTGTTTTGAAGTCTGATGGAACCTAGAAGACAAGTTCTTCCGCAATTACGAAGCATGCTCCCGCAATTATGGGACTGTGTAGGCACGGTTCCCAAGGTTTGAAGACATTCTGGGAACACACAGAAGCGCGTGTACTCCACGCGCTGTTGCGAGATTCTGACAGGGTCAGTCAGCCGTCCCATCCCTTCTCACTATCCCACATTTTCCTCTTCCTTTTTAATCCACCATTACTCCATTCTCCCTCAATCCCCTCAATCACCTCAATCCACTCCCCCTCATTACTCCCTCACATCTTCCCACCTTCACCCTTTCACCACCATCTTTACCTATTTAAACCACCCTTTCCCCCGCACAATCACCATCACCAAACTTTTCCACCATTTATAAACTTCTTCTTATTCTTCTCAAAATTCAGCCATCACCACCACCACCAATCCCTATTTCCATTTAACCGATGATGATGCTGTCAAGCACCCGAGGAGCAACCCTTATCACCATTGTTGTTCTTCGTAGGTTGCAGACAATTCCCAAAAAATTCAAGCCCAGAAATCTTGAAATTGCGGAAAGATTCACCGCAGTTGTGCAGCTTTTTCTCTCAGATACTAGGCAGTATAGTCTTTGATTTTTTGGAATAGCACTCCAGCAAGAGAAATAAATAAATAAGAAGATATATCTGTGTATTTTCCTCTTTCTCCGTTGATATATATATAGTAGATGGGGAGAATAATTGGTGGGCCCATTTCTCGGTTTAAACCGGTAATTCCCGGTCTGAGCCGGAATATTGGCATGTGGGTAGTTGTCAGATGTATTAAATGCCAAATATTCTCCAAATATTCGCCAAATCTAGCAAAATCTTCATATATTCCGGCCGCTAAAGGTCCGGCATGCGCCGCTTAAGGTCCAGCGTGCGCCGCTAAAGGTCTCTGACAGCTTCTTTTGCGACGCTTGGCGACTTAATAGGCCGGTTCTTCACAGCAGTTCGGTAAAATGGCCATAACTTGAGTTGTAGACCTCCGAATGATGTGATTCAAAGTTATTTGGAAAGCTCGTTTGATGATATAAAACTCTAATGAAGAAGTACTCTCCATAAAATGCCTCTAAGTAGGTTCAAAAGTCGTTGAAGATAGGCTACGGTAGAAACGCAAAAGACAATTGATCCGCTTGAACTCGATAGCTTTTGGCATGCTCTTCTAGCCCTAAAAAGACGTGTTTAGGCTCAACACGTGTCATCCATCAGGATCTTGGTCAACTTATAGTCCTGCAATAAATTACCAAAATACCAAGCGTAAACCCGACACGACGTTCCGGTTACTAAACCGGTACAAAACCTATCAAAATATGATATTTTATATAATAATTACTACTTACACATTTGGATGAAACTAAGAAATTAATGACTTGAATTGATACAAAAACATCAATAAATGCATGAGAAATGGGGATAAAACATCATAAAAAGTATCATCTAGTTGACTTACATCAAGGACACATTTTTTGGAAAAAAAAGAGAGAAATTTTGTTTTCTTGTCTTAGCCATTGGTAGAAGAAAAACTAGGGTTTTTCTTAGGCATATTCGAAGAGGTTTTACTACGATGATCGACGTCCACCAGTCATCGCTTGGAGATACAACTCGGAAGATCATGACTTCTCTCCGGTTGAGGTAAATCTACTAACCTTCTTGTAGATTAATTTATTATGCGAATCATATCGTAGTAAAATCGAAAAACGAATTTTAATTCGTAGCTTCCTCTATGCATGATCGAGCATCTCGATCGGCGCTGTGAATCAGATCTGACGATCCAATTATGGATCGGATCCGGATTCGGGTTTCTGTATATCCAGTAGGCTAAGCATACACAATTCTGCTGAGCTTCATTAGTCCAGCTTGAGGGGGTGTTGATAATATACGGCAGAGGTAAGAAGGTTGAGTATGCACAAGTCTGTTGAGCTGATCATAGATCTGCTGAAGTCTGTTGAGCTGAACATAGGTCTCCTGTGCTAAAAGTTCGTTAAGTCATTTCGTCGAACACCTTCTCTAAAAAGTCGTTACAGTTAGTTATCGAGCTGTAACAATCTCTAAGAGTTAGTTAACTTGATTAGTGATTCATACACCTATATAGCAATGAATAACTATTGTAATGGCTATTTTTTCCAATTAATGAGATTAAGTCCAGTTTTCTTCTTCCTTCATTTCTCGCTATTTTTCAGTATGACAATGTGAAGTACAAGCAATTAACCTATTCTCTATCTTTTGTTGAGATTTCAGAATGTACAAACCTTTGCTCCTCTTAACTGAGCCAATCATCTGACCATTGACCTTGTGATGTGATTCCAGTCGGAGAAGAAACGTATTAAATTTATTTGGAGCATTTTATTTATTTTAGTTATCTTTTATTATCACATATTGGTTATATAATATTTTATTTTTGTTATTATTTTTATTTATGGTTATTTTGTCCCACATTACTAAATTAACAATTGGTCTTGGAGTCTGTAGCCTATATAAAGGCGAGTAGAGTGAAATTTATGTTAAGCTTTTAAGCTTTTCGTGAGTATTCTTGTGTAGAATATTCGAATCATGAACTTATCAAGGTTCTGAGCATACCTTGTGGCGTTCGTATACCAAGGTTTTTAGGTACATGTTATCTAAGGGTTGAGGTCATACCAAGGTTTGTAGTTACGGGTTAGCTGAGGGTCGAGGGGTTGAGGTCATACCAAGGTTCTTAGTTACGGGTTAGCTAAAGGTCGAGATGCTCATTTTATTGGTGCCTTCAGTCAAGTCCTCAGGCATTTTCGAATCTGATTCGATTGACGGATCACAAGGTTCTTAGTTGTCGAGGTGCTCGTTTTATTGGTGCCTTCAGTCAAGTCCTCAGGCATTTTCGGATCGGATTTGATTGACGGATCACATCAGTTGGTATCAAAGCTCGACACTGATGGTACCCAAATATCCCTTTTTTTTTTCTATTCCTAATTTCCTCATTTTTTTTCTGTTCATTATCAAGAAATATCCCAAAAAAAATGAAATTCCTTCTTTCGTTCCATATCAACGTATCATCCTTGCAAATTTCAAAGTTGTTCTATAATCTATAGCAATTCCTTTATGCTTATGTCACTGCTTTAGTTCTGCCGTATAAGTCCAAAAAAAGAAGGAATATTTCTGAATATTTTTTGTTGGTCATTCTGGAGCTATTGAGTAATATCAAATGAGAGTCATATATATGCCTATTTTCGAATATTCGCAGAGGCCCAGACTGCCGTGATAGATAGGAAATTTGAAGAGACGAGGGCTCAATTTCAAGATATGTTAGAAAGAGGTGGTGGTAGAGGTAATCGTGGTGTTAGAGGTAACCGTGGTGGTACAGATGTTGTTAAGAAAACTTCTACGGGGCTGTTTTCTGTTTATTACGATCATTGTCACGGGAGTGATCATTACTATTATGATTGCCCTCATTTTTGGCAGAAAGTGCGTAGTTGTTTAGGGTATATTTTACTATATTTTCGGGCTTAATCCCTAAACAATTTACCTTGTTTTTAAAGGAAATAAATGAGAAAAGCATGTTTTTAACCAATAAATTCATATAATGTTCATTGAGGGTTTATAATTTAATTAGGAGGAAATATTGGGATTAAATGTTATTTTGTTACACATTTTATTATTATTATTACTCGATGACTTGGTGTAACAATAATTTTGCAGAAAATAAAGAAATGCAAGGGGATATTATTTATTGAAAAGATTTATGTCATTCAATCAAGGATTTCAAAATAAAGAAGAAAATCGGATCAGCATTTGAAGGATAAATCAGATCAGAGCGAAAGAGTGGAGTGGGGAACACGTTTTACGAAGCACGGTGTGAACGCAGAGAAGTGGCACGCTCGGTCGACCGAGCCGTGCTATTCGGTCGACCGAGCCTGGACGTTCGGTCTACCGAGGCTGCAGAAATTAATCCGACGCGTTTTCTAGATCCTTCCCTATGTCGGCCACAAACTCCTATATAAGCAGCATCCATTCGAGCAGAAACAAACATCCAGAAACATCAGAAAATTAGTATAGAAATTAGCAATAAATTAGATTCATAGATAGTCTTTCTTTTATTTTTTTCTTTCAATTTCAATTCAGCAAATAAGGATGTTTTTGAAGAAGATGAGTGGCTAAAGGCCCGAGGCTAGAACCACCAATGTGAAGCCACCATCGCCGGAATAAACAAGGATTTTTGCATTTATTCGTTCTAGTAAGTTTCTTGTTCTTCCTTCATGTTTTGAATTGTTCATGTGCAATGTGTATGACTATACTTGTGTTGCATGCTGATTGAATTTAGACATACGATAGTTGATAAATTCATAGATTGCCGTGAAGGAGAGTGATAATATTTCTTCTAACAAACGAAAGTTGAGGGAGAATATTGTTAGATTAGGATTTTATATCCATATCTTTGTTCCGTAAATTCGTTAGTTGCATCGAGAGGTGGACTAGTTAACGGTGTTCAATCGAGAGAGGAAACGCCTTTTTAGTAGATAATAATCCAAGGCTTGCAAACGAATGTGCGTCTTTCTTGTTAATTTCGGTGGGGTGGTGGATGTGCTTCTAGTTGTTTAATTATAATTGTTACGGAAAGATTTGTTACGTGCTAGTTTTTATTTTCAATTTTCAAACTCTTTGTTTTATTGTTTTTTTAATCCAAGATCGTAGTCATCAACCTTACAAAAGAAATCGAAAGCAAAAACACTATTTTCGTACAAGTCCCTGCGGATACGACCCGGTTTCATCACTATAGCTGCGAACCTTCGCACTTGGGGTTGACATCGGTTTTATTTATTTTATCACTGCTTTGCATAAAACCGCAAACAAGTTTTTGGCGCCGTTGCCGGGGACTTGGCACGGAAAGTTTTCGTTTTCAGTCTCTGTAATTTCTGGACGGTCGCTAATTCCGGTGCGTACTAATCTTTAAAAAAAACAAAAAAATCAGTTCGGTCGACCGAGAGTTATTTTATTACTTTTTTTTCTTTTCTCTGTTTACTTAAGACATCACCTACGGATGACTAGGAGAATGTTAATATCCCAGGGAAGGTTGTAGAGGCCACCGTGAGCTTGTTAACACTCGGTGGAGGAGTATGTTGGAGCAGAATTAGTGGAGGTAGTCCAAGAGTCGATTGTGGAAAAGGCAATCCCCGAGGAGAATGCAAAGGTGGTGGAGATAAATATTGCAAAGGAGTGTGATGTTGAGAAGACGAATGAGGATATCTCATTAGTGGCTGCGAGAAAATCGAGGCAGATGAGGAAGTTGATCCTACTTCACCGATCACTTGTTCGAGTTCTGTTTTGTCTGATTTGCAGGTACCTGGCGAGCATTCATTTGAGGATGGCTCGGGTTTACTTAATGTTCCCCATTCAGCCCCTATATTGCCTATGGTTGTTTTGATCATGTTGATGTTGGTGACAAGCCGGAGAATAATTTCATTGATCCATTTTTTGAGTATGTTGCAGACCGTCCGACTACTCATTGTTATCGTTCTGTTGCTACTTTGCATTGATTTCTCCGATTTTTTAGCACGTCGGAAGCCTTCTTTGATGTTGTCTTTGCGACGCTTAGTTCAACATTAAACCGAACCATTGATTTGAAGTGGTCTGTCCGCCCTGTATTTGATTCGGGCATATCATTGGTGTTCGTTGCTGGTTCCTCACCATTGGGAAGCTAAAAGACTATTACAAGTGATCGAAAAGAAACACAAGTTGCAACTAAATCGATATCCAAAACTAATGCACAATGATCACAGCACTATTCAACTATTAGCACTCTTATATTACAACCATGGAGTACTCTTATTCGTATTCTGATTCATTTCTTCGTATCTTTGGTTGATTGTCAGAATCGAATGTAACCTTTAATTAATTAATTAAAATGAAAAAAAAGGTGAGGCCCCCGAGCCCAAGGCAAGGGGGATAACTCAAACTATTACAAAAGATAGGGAAGAATATATACCTCAAATTACAAAATATTTAAAGGAGACAATAACTTCTATGAACATTTTCAGGAATTACTCATTTAGCGAACCCGGACTCAACCTACAACATAACACCTTCTCGGGGTGGGAAAAAGAATAATAAAAATGAGTGAGTACATAAGAACTCAGTAAAAGGTTGAAGCATTGTGCTTAACAAACATTAACAATAACAAGGCAAGATTAGCAATATCAATAACATCAACGGTTACTTACTTCCAAGTATGTATAAAGACACACTCTCCTCTAGTAGTCCAACTAGTAAAACTCAACCAAGCAAGCGATGAGTTGCGCATAAGTCCAAGGGAACTATGCATGGTGAAGACTGCACCACGACAATTCAGTCCCTCAAAAAGGCTGGAGAAAGTCCAAGGCCCTGAGTCTACCTGACTCTGGGGCGTTAGATCTACAGGCTGCGATATTAACACGTGTCTCACCAAGGACAAGTGTTGGAAATTAAATTTATGTTTTGATGATAATTCATCATATTTAATCAGTTATTATCTTAACCAGCTGTTATAGTGAAAAGCTAAAAGATGTCTAGAACTGAATGTATAGGTTTACTAGAGTCTGATATTTGTATAGGTTACATCAAACAAGCACTATAATAGATAGTAGTGTCGTGAAACTGAAAACTGGAAATCACTTAGAAAACTGGAAATCATCTAAGAAACTGGAAAGACAAGTCATTGTAACTGACTCAGAATACACCAAGAACTGAAGCTCACTCAGAAATGAAGAATGTAAGTTCGCTGAGGGACACAGACTCAGTTGGCTTATCTAGAAGACAGAAGAACTAAGGGATACAGACTCAGTTACTGAAGATTGAAGAAGTGGGGTTCAAACTTAGTTTATGAAGACCAAGTCGAGACTGTAAAGTTAGACTTCAGGCAAGTTTGCGGTGACATGAACCGACTTTATGGATCTTGTATGAAGACCTAAGAATCATAAGGACAATGAATTATTAGATAATATATACTTATGGTGTACTCTGGTTAAGTCAATTATAATCAGATGAAGAATTGGAGTACTGATATTTTAAGAAGAGTAAAATCTCAGTTAATGCTCCAAGTCAGTCACGAATTTGACAACTGACGAACTCAATATAAAACTGATCAAGAAACTCAGTTTTATAAGTCAGCCATCCAACAAACTGATAGTACAGTAAAACGTTGTAAAGGAAGCAACCTTATAGGATGAAATACAGACAAGTCAGAACGGTCACAAAATACAGCCGTTACAAAATAGACGTTGATACAACTCGAATTCAAGCAAGATGAACGTTGGACCTTACACTATAAATAGAAGACTTTGCACCAAGGATTATATAACGAAGATTTATCAAGAATTAACAAGATTACAAGCATTTTTGTGCACTAGTCTCGTTCATTTGAATTGCTATCATCTTTGCGCTAACAAGATCAATCAAGAATTTCTTCAAGTGTTCAAGCTACACAGAATTCATCTAGATTCAGACACTTTGAAGAACCACAAACAAGAATCAATTTATTGATTCTCAGCCCAACTTTGATTCTACAACAAAGGTTTAGACTGTGAAGCATTCCGGTGAAGGATTTGCCAAAGACAATTGTATCAGCAGTCGGGTAGACTGTGTTTGTGGTGGAAGCTGGTGAAGAGGCATACGTAACCCTTCAAGGACCAGTGGCTCAAGCATTTGAAGAGCAGCAATCCAACCTGTTCTTTGATTGTTTAGGTAGTGAAGCTAGGATTACCCAAGGACTATTGTTTAGGAACTTTTTGTAATAGCTCACCTCAAGAAGTTCTAGTGGAATTTTCCTCCTACACCACAGGGGAAGAGAGGACTGACAGGATTACACCACCTGGAACCTCTATAACTCTTGTTTCATTTATTTTACGCATTTACATTCTGTAATTTATTCTTTATAGCATTTATTATTGTTTTCACAGCATACTGAAGAACTGATTGTTACACAAGTCACAGTTCACAAACTGACATTCACCAGAATTCAGTTTTACACACTCAGCATTAATAGATAATAACAAGATCAAGAAAAAGGCTAGAATTATATCCGCTGCCGGTTGACTAAGTTTTGTATAAGTCAGTTTGACTTAAACTAAACTTTGTCAGCTCAACTCCACACAAGTTAAAACTGAACCTTAATTAGATTAAATATTGTTTTTGGTGACAAGTTTATTCAAAAACCCCCCTAAACTTGTGTTAGCCTTTCCAAGGGACCAACAACAAGTTTACTTAATCTTTTAGACAATCAATTATGTTAATCCGTAGTTTAACTAACTACCTGGGTTCATTATAAAAGGCTTCTTAGGGACTTCTCATCCTAGACCATTCTAGTTACACTACTTATCAAATTGCACATAAATTATTGACTACTAAGCACAACACCTCACGTAGCTAAAAGTTATCTTTCGGTGATCCCGTGTTTCTCCCCGCAAAAGGTCTCCACACGGTGTTGTGTCGAATACACCAAAAACCATACCTACAACAATGTCATATATCATGCAAGGCTTGTCACATTGATCACCCAAGGTAAACAATCATAAAATAGCTAACAAGCACTTCTGGAGCACGCTGAAAGGTCTCCAAACCAAAACCATCAAGTCCGCTAGCCTCCTCTTCTGGCACTAGCCTCCTCCTCCGCTAGCCTTCAAACCAGAACCATCATGTCCGATCCTGCTCTCCCTAGCGCACGTTGGAAGGTCCGTGGCGCTCACTAAACCTCTTTGGCGTATGCCTGGTTCCTTCTAGCGCCCACCAAACAGAGCAAGCATTCTGCTTCCAAATTACCACCGTTTGAAAACCATTCCGTGAATTGCCTGTTCATTCTAGCGTGTGCCAAAACAAGCTTGGCACGCACGTTAAACGTCGGGTATTTGCAAAAATAGCCTGCAAACTGTTGCGAAACCAATCCAATTCAACATCAACTCGTTTCCCAACCTTATAACACCATAACCTGCAAACAAACATGCATTAAACACAATCCAAGGCTCCAAATAACACACACAACACAATTGAACACCTATTTACCTTATTTTAATAGCAGAAAGCGTAGAAATCTGAAGCCAAAGACTTTATCCAATCAATTAGAGCAACTTCATATAAGATTAATCTACAACACCTAACAACATCCAGTTACTATGAATTTAAAAGAAGAACGCTAGATTCTAAAAAGATGGCTTTTGTATTATCACCGTGGTGAACGTTGTGGTATGAATTGTCAAGAAAACGATAATGAGAGTCGACATCTAGGATAAAGATTCCCTTATCCTTTCTCTTTTCTTCTTTTCTCCGATAATGTCGCTTCCGGTCCCCCCCAAATACAGAGAAGTGGCGTGTGATGAGGGTGGGGTTATGGTGTAGGAGTTTAACTGAGATTGAAAACTAATAATTATCCTAATTATCTATTTAAAAGTAATATATATAATAATTTGGTATATATTAAAATACCCAAAATTACTAACTTACCCTTACTTAGAAAACAAGGATAGTACGGTACTCCTCCCGTTTTTGAAATGTCAGACTTTGTTTTGTTCACTTATATTTGTCATTTTACATTATCAATAAATCATTTATTATTTTTTTCCCCTTACACACACATTAATTACAAGATTTAATTTAAACAAAGTCTTATATTACAAATAATAAAAAAATACATTTTCAATGCACAACAAACACCAAAGGTCATTTTGTAACTCCAATAATACTACTATCAATATATATTTACATTTCCAATGTAGTGTATTTAATGATTGTAAATATCTTTAAACGATTAAAAAAAGACAATCTAGTCATTTCATATTATATTTCATACATATTAATCACTAACCTAGTTTACAACATCTTATACAACACAATCAATACCACATATTCTGTTGGGATCCATCACAAAAAATAATTAATCACTTTAATCAATAGCTACTTTTATGTAGTGGTTTGTGCATATATCATTATTCATATATGTTCCCCCATGTAAATTATATGTTCCCCCATGTAAAGTCCTTTCAGTTAATTAGTCGTTGTGTTGTTAGTTATGGGACACATATATCATGGCAACCTCAAATATTCCAAACACGGATTTTCCCAGAATATTATTATAGTCCACAAAAATTCTCCTTCCATTCAAACGTGTGCAATACGAGTTTACTTAACTATAAACTTGCAATAAAAACCCCCCGATTTTTGTGCATACAAAGATCGGCTATCTCGAAAACACCTTTTTTTTTTTTTCTTTTTCTTTCTTCTTCTCATTTTGGCATACAATCAAACACGTCGAATGCATAAAATTAATACATATTTGTTATTACTAATCCCATTTCCCTTTTTGTTTGGTGTTTAAACATTTGCAAATCCCAATTGGGAGGGCTGCTGCTGCCTGTGTTAGGGAACCATGGAATGTGTCCAGGAGCATGCAGTCTCTCCAAGGTATAATTCATTTTTCCTTTTCTCCCTTGGAAAAAATTATAAATAAATAAATAATTTCCCCTTTTGTTTTCTTGTTTTAGTTCATTTTTGTGTTGTTTACAATCTTTCCTTGATTTATGATACGGCTAAATTGCAATTTATCGTTCATTTCCCTGGTTGATCGTAAATCATTTCTGCATTTTGCATTAGCTTTTCTAATAAACTATAGCCAGCTATTGTTTGCCTATCATATAGCATGAGATTTCTTTGAAGCTATGATCTTTCTTGTTTTTTAATTTCAAATTTTTGTTGCATGCACGTATGTAATTTGCTACTACCTTTCATTCATGATTGGGTGATGATTTGACATCAAATTGTGAGATTCAGATCAAAATCAATTTAGATAATCGCATGCGTAATGTTGTATGATCAAATATCTTCAACAGTTTTTTTCTTAAGTTTGTTATTGAATTATGAAAATAAGATGTTTCAACTTTGATTGTATTAGCTGCAATGATGCCCACAATGTTGAGGATGTGAATTCTGAAGGAAGCATTTTTCAAGTTGGACAGAAGTTTCTATTTTCTGTTTCCTCCATTTCACTTTCTGCTAAAGGTATTATAGTATCTTTAATCTTTCATTATTCTCTTGTCTACCTTTGAATTCAATCCCAATCCCAATAATCATAATCTACTTAACTAGATTTGCAGCATTTGAAGATGGTGCAAGAGATAGTAGATGAAGTTTCACCTGAAGAAGAGCCGGAAGACGAGCCTGCAGAATCTGAAACAGAAATACAGCAGGAAACTAATTGCACTTCAAAATCAGAGGAACAAACGAATAAAAAGCCGAATTCTCATTGGCAAGGCTTTCTTCGTAAGATCAAAAACGGACCCGGAATGCATTTGCATTCCTTCCATCCAAGCATACCCTCCCTACCTTCAATTAAGAAGACCACAACCAAAAAAAGTTGGAACACAGGGCAAAGTTTACCACCATTGCAACCCCCTGCAGATGGTGCAGGCTCATTGAATCAATGCCTCGAGTCTTCATGGAAGAATTTCTCTCTTGCTGAACTTCAAACAGCCACAAACAATTTTAGCAAGGGTAATTCATTGCTTCCTTAAAATCATTGATTTCCATGTTTTCTTTCTTCTTCAACTTGTATGTTTTAGACCGGTTGCATTAGTTGAATCTGTAAAATAATGATCATAATCATTCAGAACAAGCAAAAGTCACTACTTAGTATTTCAGACTAATAAAATCCATAAATTCTGCAGTATTGACGGTGCAAAAATACAGATTCTATATTCAGATTATGTTTTATAAAGATTTTGTAAAATATTTAGTCAATGCTAATTGTCCCTTGTATTTTTTTTGGCTAGATAATTTAATTGGGGAGGGAGGTTACTCTGAAGTATACAAAGGACATTTACAAGATGGACAATTAGTAGCAGTTAAAAGGCTAACAAGAGGAAGCCAAGAGGAGATGACATCAGACTATTTATCTGAGCTTGGAATATTAGTCCATGTTAACCATCCAAACATTTCCAATGTCATTGGTTATGGCGTTGAAGGAGGTATGCACCTTGTTCTTCCTTTGTCTCCACACGGGAGCTTGGCATCGCTTCTTAAAGGTCAGTTAATTAAACGACGTTTTTGTACCTCAAAAAGTAATTCAACGTCTTTTTTTGTATCATAATTACGAGGTATGCAACCTTGCGTTTTTCAATCTTTTGTCTACAGGTGACAAGGAGAAGTTAGGTTGGGGACATAGATATGGTATCGCTGTAGGAATAGCCTCAGGGCTCTCATATCTTCATGAAGGGTGTCAAAGGAGAATAATTCATAGAGATATCAAAGCTGCAAATGTTTTGCTCACACAAAATTTTGAACCTCAGGTACCTATCTAAGAAAGAAAAAAGGGTTCTTTAAGTTATAATCTACTTTTGAAAAAAGGGTTCTTTAATTTCTGATGTTTGATGTAGATTTCTGACTTTGGCCTTGCAAAGTGGCTTCCGGATCAGTGGACTCATCTTACTGTATCACAGTTTGAAGGCACATTCGGGTGCGTGAAACTATGAACATATAATAAATTGCATCAGCCTGAGCTTATACCAAATCTTTTGCATGATAGCTTTTTTAACTATATTTTTGAATTGACAGTTATCTTCCCCCTGAGTTTTTTATGCACGGATTAGTAGACGAAAAAACAGACGTCTATGCTTTTGGGGTGCTATTATTAGAGCTAATCACCGGTCGGCCTGCTCTAGATGAACTAAACAGAAGTGTAGTCATGTGGGTATGTTTAACTAAAAGTTCCAACTTTAAAGCTACAATTTTTTACAATTATCAGCAAATTATTATGCATTTATCAGACATTTTTCAAGATTAACAAAAACGTTTAATCCCCGTGTAGGCTAAACCTTTGCTCATAAGCAAGAGCTTTGAAGAGCTTGCTGATCCAGCACTAGGCGGTAGCTATGATGCAGAGCAGATGAATCTCTTGGTTATGATTGCATCTTTATGCATACATCAATCGTCTGCAGAACGGCCTCCAATGAGCCAGGCATGTTTTCTTTCTCCATCCCTACAACTTCTCAATAAAAAAGACAACCCCATACATGGGCAGGATCCAAGAAAGTTCCATTCCATAGGAAACTGTTTATACAGTTTGAACCTGTAATCTCTATACCTAACACTAAACCAGCTTCTAGAAATAAGCCTACAAGTGGCAATACACTGAAACAAATATGGCTAATGTTTTAAAATCTAGGAGTGATCGTCAATGTGACTATCTATAGTGTTCGATGCAGGTTGTGCTGATGCTAAAAGGTAATCAAACAACCGTACCGAAAAAGAAAAGGTTCCAGAAAAGTTCTGCACTCAGAAGGAGATGTAAGATGCAGTCGTTTGATACAGACCAATCATCAACCAAGTCTGCAAATGAAACAGGCCAAAAAAATGAGGTAGCAGTAGAGCAGTGAATTCTTAACTTCCACCCAATTTTCCCAGAAGAGCCTGCGAAAGAAAACAATTGGTTCAACGCTATACGGGTTGAATCAGTGGCAAAAGGAGTTCTTGTGCAAAGAGTATTTATTAACCTGGATGAAAATGTACAATATGTAGAAGACGACGAAACAGTGTCTTTTTTCTGTGAAAATGTCACTGTTTCATTAGTCTAGTTGTGACGAGTTCGGGGCAAACGATTTCCAGGCATGTTAGAATTGTGGAACAAATGAGCTGATCTTTTGCATGTTAACACTTGGTACAAAGGGAAGTATAGAAAAAGAGATAATTGGAAAGAAGGTTTTTTTAGGTTGGCATTCAGAGCCATAGTATTAGAGTTACCCTGAATGGTGACATACAATTTGAATGGATTCATGTACTTTTGTATTGATGTACTTAAATTTTTGCTGAGAAAGAAGGTGTCTAGCTGCATTTTCCAATGAAAATTACTTTTCTGACTTTAGATGCAGAATTATAAGAATAGAGATATGTGATATACTAGCAAAATGCTCGTGCGTCGCACGTGTTGGTTAAATTGATATATTTAAATGAAATTTAACAACGGTATTTAATGTTATACATTGTTAAGTACGTGTTTAACTTATAAAATAATAGTATTGAATAATGATAACCTTGTATGAGTTGATGGTTTCAATTGTGGAATAAACATCAATACAAAACAATGTAAACAACATAACACTATAGACACGTCTATTGTTAAACAACAAATTTTATCTTGTTTCAGGACCAACTATGGCATGGTGATCCCAAACCAATAGAATTTAATCATTTTCTTGCTTGAAAGAAGAAAATAATTATTTAAAAAACTTGATTGGCTGGAAAATGTTGACATGGTGTGTATTTGGTTGGTCCTGAACCACTATAAAACTACTGTGTTAAAACATAATATAAACAAGTTGATCCATATAAGAATGGATACTGAAAAAATCTTTGGACAAATCTCTGGACATGTATGAGTACTGGATTTAAAGGCAACCGGAGACCTTCCACCAATTGTTCTTTGTAAACGGTCATAAAACCTTCAGGGGGTTTAATTGGCCCTCTCATCAGATGACAGGAGGTGATGACCGAATGATGTGTCTAAATATGCCGCAGCCTGTGTTAACGGAAACCGCCAATCCAGTCACCCGGTTGGGGGCGAGCCGTGGAAAGGAGCGACCAAGGGGAAGTCGAGATAGAGCGAGGAGGCGAGCTCACAGACCGCAGCTCGAGCAACCTCGTGGTGACGCCGCCTGTTGTATTGATCGCATAGCATCATTACGTACTGTGTTTATCTACCCCTACCCCGTACCCTTAGCTCTGGCTCTTGCCTATAAAAGGAGGGCTTGTGTAATTTCATGAGATCATATGCAAAAAATAGACAAAGAGGGCAAAACTCTTGTCAAGTTATTTCTCTCTAGTGTTCATTCACTCCACCACATCACCGCCGTGCCATCGCCGGCTATCACCACTATAAATTTATCCAAAACAGCCAGATATCCATCTTTTATACCACCGTGATAATATTATGCATTATCACCGAATATTTTCATGTTGATATCATAAGATTGAGAAATCTCCTCCATGGCAGCGTTGGTAAGGGAGGATCGAATATCCTCCACACAAGGAAGTACTACCATAGCCTTAGATGAGTTTGTACCTTTCTTCTGAGCGGGTTGAGGACTTTCAGATGGACTCAAAACATCTGGAATTGAGAAACCTTGATCTTCAATAGAAACCATTGAGATTTCAGGGAGGATTTTGGTTTCAAAACAAGAAGTGTGAATGACTTTGTTGATATGGTGCATACTCTGGAAAACAAAATACTTTGATTATAATGGAAAAGTGAGGAAAGATGCAGATTGAATGAGTTCTTATTTTATAATGGTGAAGTCAGAATGACGTCTTGATTTTTGGTTTCAGAAGAAGAAGTGTGAATGACTTTGTTGATAACGTGCATACTCTGAAAAACAAAGGACTTTGTTTATAATGGAAAAGCAAAGAAAGATGCAGATTGAATGAGTTCTTATTTTATAACGGTGATGTCAGAAAGACGTCTTGATTACAAGATTGAATGATTAGTACGTATCCAAAGATGTAGGTGAATCGGGATCTCAAAATTTGATAATGGAGATTTGAATTTCAAAAGACGGCTAGAAAACGCATTCATGTCATAGACCTTTGGTTCCCACCTCTCAAGAAGTGCCACGTCATCTCCAATCAGACCTAACATATGACCTCTGTTCTAACTTAGGTCTATGGGGCTTTTGACATGGGTATGATGTTGAACTTTGTAAAATAGAAACTGAAAGTAAAGAAAATGCGGAATTATTATTAATGAACTAAAATCAACAAGTTAAGTTACAATGCTACTGATCATGGGGTATTTATAACTTCATACACATCATGGATCAGTTAAAATTAAGTTACAAACGGTTACAACAAACTCTAACTAAATAACCGCTTTCTGCATTTGGATGCCCAGCTGACTAACTCAGCAGACTACTGAGTCTTCATATGTTTAGCTGACTGGCACTCAGCAGACTTCCTTCAGCTTATATATTGTAACGCCCCCTCAAGCTGAGAATGGTACATTATCAGCTTGCACTCAGCAGACTTCCTTTAGCTATTGGAACTTTGGAATATTTTTGAAATGCCTAACTTGTCCAACAAGTAGGAGAAGATGAGTGCATCTAAAGCCTTGGTGATGATGTCAGCAACTTGTTCTTTTGTGTTGACTGGAAGAAGTTTGACAAGTCCAGACTTGACTTTGACTCTCACAACATGACAGTCAATTTCAATATGCTTTGTTCTTTCATGAAATATTGGATTATGAGCAATGTGCATGGCACTTGTATTGGTATTTTCCTGAATTTCTGGTATCATAGCATGGTATCAGAGCAGAATTTTGAGAAAATGGTATCAAGAGAACAAAATCAAAAAAAATCCAGGTAAGTAGAAATTTTAGATCTAAATTCAGGTGTTCTAAAATACGGAATTATTGTTAATGAACTAAATTTAGTAAGATATGTACAATGGATCTTGGACTATGATGCCACGGATCACATTGCAGGATCATTAGATCTGTTAAGAAATCCCAAACCTTCATCTGATATAAAGATGTGATTACCTAATGGAAATAATGTTTTTGTTACACATATAGGACAAGTAAGGGTTAACCCTGAGCTGGTCCTACATGATGTGTTTTGTATTCATGGTTTCAAATATAATCTCTTGTCCTTAACTTCTTTCATTAATCACACAAAAGGTGCAGCTGTTTTTTCTGCTAACAAGCGTGTTTTGCAGGACAAGAACAAGAAAGTGAGTTACACAAATGACTATATGTCATGGATCAGCCAATCAGACTCTTTGTTGTTAATACTGTAGAAAATCACACTTTATCTAATAGATTAGATGATGATCTTTTATGGCATTACGGACTAGGGCACTTGCTAGATAAAAGACTGCAAGTCATTCGTTCACAGTCTGTGAACCCGGTACACCCACCGGTTCAACCGGTGACCCGGTGACCAGGTGGGCACTGGTTGAACCGGTGGGTCAAAGAAATCTAATGAAAAAAAGTATGACATAGGTATCGAACGGGTTTTATATAGCAAAAATACTAAAATCTCTATGATATGATGTAAATCATTATTTAATCTTTATGTGCACTTATTATTTGTTATATATCTACATCAAAATCATTTTTTTTTTACTTAAACAACTTATAAATTTCCTGCAACATTTTATTTAATTACGTTTTGCTAAATAATTCAAGTCATACTTTGCTACAAACAATACATTTAGTTTTTCTAATCTAATATGAACAATAAGTGCATCAACATTCAAATAATTAATACTCACACGTATCGATAAAGTATTTAAGATCGTTGATGATATATTTTACCCCTGTATTTTTCTACGTATTTTATTATGGAGGCAATGAGTCAAAAATCCATTTTTTAATACAAAATAAATAAACATGACACACGCCTTTTTTTTAGTTGCGAAAGGGATAAAAAAATTCAGACGGATAAAATTATCCTTATTATGAAGTAGCGCGCGACACAGATGCAAGAAACTGATGGATTACATTCCTGCTGCTTTTCTTTTTTTTTAACAACCGTAACTTTTGATTTAGAACTCCGATCATCAAATTTTTTTTTTTACCAAAATTCATATTTTTTTTTCCCCTCTTCATTTTGAGATCTCATACGATAGCCTTCCGACGTAAATTTTGAAAGACCAATAACTATTTGCATTAATCGAAACGTTTTTCTTATAAACGACTGTAACTATTGATTTAGAACACCGATCATCAAAATTCTTTCACCAAAGTTCATATTTTTTTTCTCTTCATTTTGAGATCTCATATGATACCCTTTCGACGTAGTTTTTGAAATCCGAATAATCGAAGCGTTTACACTAACACAATAACAGAATCAGTATCACAGTAACATGTTTTATTAACAAACACAATGACATATATGATAAACATTCAATCACAATGGAAAAAAAAATTAACATGTATGATAAACAACATCAACATCAACATATATGATAATTAAGTTACGTCAAAGGAAATGATTATATAAGCACCTAAAAATATCGACAATGACCTTTCAAAAAAAATAAATCCTCGACAATGTCGATTGCTACCATCATCTTCTTCTCCACCTCTACACCAAATGGTTTAACATTTTTTAAATAAAGTCAACCTCTACACCAAATGATTTAACATTTGTACCATATCTCAATGCACAGATCATTACCAATGAGCATTAGCCTCTTCTTGGAACATTAGCTCGTAGATCTCCGCCTTCGGTTTCAATGCATCGACCTCAGCACCATAACACAATAACAGTATCAGTATCACAGTATCTGTATCACAGTATCGTATCACAGTATCAGTGACTACATTTGGACATAAATCTGAACTCACCTTACGGACGTCACAACGAACCTGCTTGCCAATATATTTACATTTTCCGCCAGCGAACATGCAACTAACACACTCGAAAAGATTGAAGATTTAAGTTTTGCAAGCCTCATTCTTCATTGATGAATACAACTCCATGCTTTTCTCCAACACTTAAATGCTCTGCCCCACTACTTTCTGATTCAAAATTTGGTCAGCAAAATTTACCATAATGCTGTCTAAAATTAAGACAAAATTGGAAAGAAAAAAAATGTGTATGAAGATTTTTTTTTTGTTGTTGAAAACCATACATCCAAGCAATAAACTGAATTTTTCTACTACAAGACATGAAAAACGGCCTGAAGATTCATCAATTTTCAAACTCTGGAAATCATTGCCTCCAAGTTGTATCCTTCTAGGATTGGAAAGAAAAGGTAAAATTGTGTTGCAGAAACAAGGGACTTCTCAACATGGTTCCTTGCCTAAAGCCCTTCAATCTACTGTTTCATCAATCAGTAGTCACAAGACTCACAACAAAGCAGAACCTATATTCAATCTCCAAAAATACCAAGCTCCTTAACATCATAACCACCACAAGAAAACGACATGGTAGATAGCACAGGTCATTTACAACCAACCCCTTCTTACAAATTTTTTCCTCCGGATCAAACATAGCACAAAAGCTTTATAATGTGAACAATGGATCAAAAAAACTCTATCAACATAATCCTAATTATGGAAATTTTCTAGCAAACCTGTTATTACTCAAATTTTCCATAAACTGGCTTACAAGATTTTAACGATTGGTTTTGGGCTAATGATTTCTTCAAATTCTCCAATCTCTGTTTCCCTTTCTCAAGTTTTTTCAAGTAATCTATTGTTTCTTCCAGAATCTTCCCTCTTGAGCCTACAAATCATAATTACATGACAAACTATGGATTTAACACAAAATAACAAGAAACCCATGAATTAAAATTGATTAATAGATTGACGATCGCAAAAAATTACTAGAAACACAAGATTAAAACCAGTGTTCTAAAAATCGCCCTGGGCGATCGCCTAGGCGCCGCAGGCCCTGGACGACGGCGTCCTCGACTTGGCTCTAGGCGATTTATCTGGGCGCTCAAGTGTCCTTGGGCGATTTTCTGGGCGCTCTGGACCCTTCTAGGCGCTCCTAGGCGCTCCTAGGACCTTCTAGGCGCTCTAAGGCCCTTCAGGCTATTAGGGTTCCATGCGGGTGAACATCAAGTTTTCCCAAGTGTTTAGACAAGAAAGATGCATAAAACCCTAAATCCCCCCTTAAAACCCTAAACCCCCCTCGTAAAAACCCTAAACCCCCCCCCCCCCCCCCCTAAAACCCCCGTAAAAACCTAAAACCCCCCCTAAAAAAACCCCCCTTAAAACGCCTACGGGCGCCCCGTGGCGTACCGACTTCCCTAGCGAGTTTTAGAACCCCGAATTAAAAACTAAACCTTAAGATTGTAAAAAGGCGAAACCATGGATTGAAGACGAGCGCTTTTGTATATACTCGCGGAACATTTTTTAGGCGAACCCATTTCGAAAACAATCATTCTCTTCATTGGTGAAGACATTTCAAATAATTTAGCGAAGTTTTAGAACATTGATTAAAGGTCGCCGTGCGCCGTGTCCGAATTCGGCCCGACAAACGCTCCCGACACGTGTAAACCGATTAAGATTGTAAATTCAAATTTTGAAGACACGGCCCGACACGGCGGGGACAGAAACCGGGATGGATTGAAGACGAGAACAATTCTCGGCGGGAACGGCGGGACGCGGCCTTCTTTTCCGTTCCTTTTGTACATACTCGGTGGACACGGAACATTTTTTAGATCAATTTTGGCATCAACCCGTCTATGTTTTTTTAATAATATAAACAATCATATACATATATATTTATATTAAAATTGCGTGAAGACATTTCAAATAATTTCGCCGTGAATTCCGAATCCGTTCCCGTATCCATGTCCGTGCATAAGCTTATATCCCTCCATAACCATAACAGCTACTACAATAAAAAAAACTTCAGAGATTTCTTCTTCTGTTGCTATCGATCTGATCTGTACTTTCGGATAGCTAACGGTGGAGGATGGAGCTCATTCAAGCTGAGTTGTGAAAAATAAAGATAGATATTCGGGAAAGAGTTATTTAGCGAAGATATGATACCGAGGGTAATTTAGTCCGGCCCAATAATTTTTATCCTTATCGCAACTAAAGAATTAATCGTGGATTAGAGCTTTATTTTCATGTGAAATGTGGATTTATACCTAATTTATATTTTATTATGATACTCAGATAAACAATACTTTAAATTTTTAAATGGTAGGAGAGATCAAGGGAAAATGACAAAAAAAAACATTACAAAATGAATAAATAAGATACACTCCTTTTTTTAGTTGTAAAAATGACAAACAATTTTAGACGAACAAAATTACCTCTTTTATTAAAGGGACGCGCGCATATGCATTAATCTTCTGTTGCTTCTGGTTTATTTGTTTGTTTGTGTTTTTTTTTTTTTTTTCCAAACATCCGTAACTTTTGATTTATAACTCCGATCATAGAAATTTTTTCACCAGAATTTATTTTTTTTTCTTGCTCTTTAATTTGAGCCCAAATACGATACCCTTCCAACGTAAATTTTGAAAGCTAAAACAATATTTGCATTAACCGGAGCATTTTTTTTATAAACGACCGTAACTTTTGATTTAGAACACCGATCATCAAAATTGTTTCACCAAAGTTCATATTTTTTTTTATCTTCATTTTGAGACCTCATTTGATACCTTTTCGTCGTAGTATTTGAAAGCCGAATTTAATCGCAGTATTTACACTAAACAGTATCAGCATCAGTATCAGTATCAGTAAACAGGGCTCATTTAAGGCTTAATTCAAGTGACTACTTCAAGGCACACATATCTGGCTAATATTAGGCTCATTTAAGGCTTAATTCAAGGGACACAATATCATATCAGGGCATATAAGGCTTATATAAGGCATACAATATCACTAACAGTATCATTTGCTATATTTAAATGTATAGACCAAAAGAAATGTCACAATTAGGGCTGAGCTTGGGTTGTGTTGGGTCGATTTGGGTTGGGTTTTTACATAGTATAAGTCGGGTTGGTTCAAGAAAAAACTAACCCAAACCAAACCAAATGACTATAAAACTCAATGGGTTGGTTCGGGTTGGTTTGGGTTGGGTTTCGGGTTTTCATCCATAAAACATGCATCTATAAGAACACTTTTATGCTATAAAATCCACACACATGTATATATCCGAATTCGAGTTCCATGTCATTATGTTCATAACAATAATCGTTAAAGAAACTACTTTTTTAGGAAAGAGAACGTTAAAATTTGATAATTAAAAGTCCAACAACATATAACAAACCAACAACATATAAAGATAATAATTAAATACCAATAGTCATACATAAAAATACATACGCAGATTCTTTTTTCAAAAGAAATGTCAAAGAATTGTAGACCGAAACTGAAAATGAATTGATATCAGCAATATGATAACATCATTTTACTTTGGACGGAAGGTTGGGTTGGGTCAACCCGGAAAAAAAATTAAAAAAAAACCAAACCAAACCAAAATGTTTTTGGTTTGGGTCAAAACCCAACCCAAAAAATTTGGGTTTCAATTGGTTTGGGTTTTCAGGCTGGTTCGGTTTGGGTTTTGGGTTGGATTGGATTCATTGGGTTTTCTGCTCAGCCCTAGTCACAATGACAATTGCCAAACCTAGAGTGAAACCTGGACTAGTCTATAACCTGAAAATGAGAGACTGATAGGTAAGATAATGAAAAAACTTGTTTTTTTTAATATAATATCTTTAATCCAATGTTATTAAAATTTTGAGTTGTGAACAGGGTTGGAATTGATATTCCGAAAATCGAAGTACGGTATGAGCATTTGTCATTGATGGAGATGCATATTTAGGCTCAAGGGCATTGCCAACTTTACTGAATGCTTCCATCAATTTCATATAGGTAAGTACTTATAAGTTCATGCTTGAGGACTTGTAATGTTAGTAGGTGATAAGTTCAAGAATGAAATGGTGAATTCAGACAAGCACATTGCTTAGACTATGTTTCTCTATTTTCAGTTTGTTTCTTTTGTGTCTATTTGTTTACAGAGTGTTCTTGGCAAATTTAAGCTTTTCCCATCAAATAAAAGGGAAATCAAAATACATATCAGAATTACCTATCTTTTGGTCCTCTGATTGCCGATTGCCATTCAAACATTAGTAGAAGGCAAATTACTGATACTGATACTGATACTTTTTTACTCTACATTCTCTCTGTAAATCAATTACTCCTTTGAAACCCTTGCAAGTGCAAAGAATCATCATATATAGGTAGCAGAACAAATCTAGTACAAACTTCATGGGCAATGCTAGGCCTCATATATACAGGACAAGTGAGTTTCAATCTTATTGACAACTTCAATCCCATGAAAGAAAACTGAGAATGACTCGATATTTATCGTACTAATTGACAGGCAGAGAGAGACCCATTGCCATTGCACAAAGCAACTAAGCTGTTAATTAAAAACAACTTTTCCCTCATTTGCCTCTCTGCTTCAACATGATTCAGAGGCTTGTCTCTCCCGTTTGCAGGCTTCCTACCAGGTTTTCTAGGCCGAGTTTCATCACCACCACCCATAATTGCGAGCTATTCTCTGTATGAAGCTTTGATATCTGAATGCTCACATTCAGCAACATTTGATGATCCTCCTGTGAAATTTATTTGAAGTTGCCCTCCTGTCTTTTGATGCTGAAAATCTCTACAACTATGGATTTTTTCCTTTCCCCCATCGATAACCCCTTGAAGCAAAAGACAAAAACACATTAATATGTTTCTTAATCTAGGTGAGAAAACAACAAATAGACAATTATTGGGAGATGGAGGTAGTAACAAGCTTAATATTGGTCAAGATTGACCTCAACAATCGAAGATGCTACAACAGCAGCTTGGTTCTACAATCCATAAATTTACATTGAAAAATACAACATCAATCCATAAATTTACATTGAAAATTACAACATCCCAAACATTATTATGGTTTAGCATATAAAACAGAGACCGAACAAATTCCATCCCAAAAAAGCCAATCAAATAAATTACACCGGCAATTAAAGTACCCAAAGCCACAAGCTCCAGCAAATGCTGAAATTCCATTAATATTACTATCCAATGATTCTCCATTTGAATGTATATCGTTGTCGCTTAATATATCAAATTCAGCTTTCTCATTTGATGAATTTTTTAATTCTTTTCATCTCTAATACTAATTGAGGGAAAATTCTTACCTTTCATTCTTGAATTCTGAATTAAATAGTGGGAATGCTTAAAGAATACTACTCTTTTGAATGTTCTAATGGATAACGACTAAAGCGGTGGTTTCCTTTGATAATCGACTGCTGGTCCTTTACTTTCTGGTCCTGCACGCACGAGAAAGGGGAAGCTTAATGGAAGAGCAGGTTTTGATCTCAGTTGAGAATGAATACAGAACGCTTAAATAAGGGCATATTCGTCCGGTGGAATTTATTTGTCATTAATGCAACTAAAAATTTGAAGCTGGATTAACACTTAATTAAGAGGGAAAAAGTGGACTATAAACTAATTTTTCCAAATGATAGCTCATAATGTGATATATAGTTTCATATCATTATTTATTTCAATATGTATTATAAAAAAATATATGTCATGATATTATGTATAATTCAATACTATATAAATTTTTGGGGGAATAAGGGAGAATGCCAGAAATATTTCATCAATTGCGTAGAAGGACGGTCTTTTGAAACTTTTGCATAAAGGATAAAACTATTTATTCACTGTCGAAATTCACTAATTTTCAAAATTCATTGTCGAAATTCACTGATTTTCGGGATTCACTGTCGAAATTCACTGATTTCGGGATTCACTGGGGAGATTCACTGATTTTCGGGATTCACTGTTTGTCATTTTCGCTAAAAAAATTATACATGTGTCCTTCTTCCTATAAAAATATGTAGTTGTCATATTACTTAAAAATATTTCAGGTTGTGTCCTTATCCCTAATTTCCCATAAATTTTTCTGGTTGAACAAGTGGTGACCCAACGGTTGAACTAGTAACCCGATGTGGCTTTTCCGGGTCAACAACCGGATTGGATATGATAACTATGATATGAATTATAGTAAATAAAAAGATAAATTTTGTATTATTATTAGGGACAATTATTGAAAAGGACGCATATTGAACTTAATTAGGCAAAAAGGACATCCAAAACAAACACTTAGTTATAAGGACAAAAAATAAGTAGATAGACCCAAATACCCTTAATGAAGAAAGAAATAAAATAAAATAAAATAAAAGAAGGAGGAAAGGCGCTGCTTAATGTTGTTGTTATTTTTTTTTTAATTTATTTCCTGGACTAATGTTTTTTTAATTTTTTTATTTTAATTTTATGGACGTTGAAAGAGATTTTTTTTTTTTTTTTTTTTTTAACGGTGAAAGTTTGTTTTTTTTTTTTTCCCATTGACCACCGTGATGCATTGACCACCCCGATACATTGACCTCCGCGATGCATTGACCACCGCGATTCATTGACCACCCCGATGCATTGACCATCTCGATGCAGAGACACCGCGATGCACTAACAACCGTGATGCATTGACCACCGCGATGCAGTGACATCGACAATCATATATGCAGTGACATCGACAATCATATATGCGTGACATCGGCAATCAGATATGCAGTGACATCAACATTTTATGTAGTGACGTCAGCAATCATATATGAATGACATCAACAATTTATGTAGTGACATCGGAAATCATATATGCAGAGGCATCGTGATGAAGTGACACCGCGATGAAGTGGCCACCCCCGATGCAGAGACACCGCGATGTAGAGACCATCGAGATGCAGAGATCACTGGGATGCAGTGACGTTTGATAAAACAACACCGTGATGAGTGATGACATTTGATATTTTTCCGACTTAATTTCATAAAATCGATTTATTTTCTTCATAAAATCGACTTCAAATGGTTATATCTTTTGATATAAAACTACGATCAACATAAATCTTTCACCTTAATTCATATTTTTTATGCAGTTACATCGGCAATCATATATGCGTGACATCAACAATTTATGCAGTGACATCGGCAATCAAATATGCAGTGACATCAACATTTTATGCAGTGACATCGGCAATTTATGCAGTGACATTGGCATTTTATGCAGTGACATCAATAATTTATGCAGTGACATTGGCATTTTATGCAGTGACATCGCCAAATCATACACAAACCCACCATCAACGTATATCTTTGTTTTCTTTGTTTCAAGGTGATGCATGTTAAACTAATTGATCATTATTACATCATGATCAACGGTGTCGATACATGATGTGACACTCGTTGTGTCACAACGGTTGTGTCCGGATCATTACTCATTCTAAACTTTAGGTAATTCCTCAATTCCCATAAAACTCAAAAGGGAAAACCACACAAGCACTAAATTCACTAGGGAAAGTTAGTTACACATAGTGAGCATATGATTTTAAGCAATTTTAGAGCTGAAACAACAGCAAGGGAATCCATAGAAACTACAGGCCCCAAACTAACCAAACCTAGCAGCAGGATCAGACCTCAGAACAGGGCCATCAACAGAAAAATCACTAGGTAAACCAGAAGCAGATGAGTCAGAAGCAACAATAGCAGATTTTCCAAGTAATAGCGAGGCACAAAAACAAGAAGCATCGAATGTAGGCCGAAAAAGAAAGCAAAAATAGCCCTCAAATCCATCTCCACCCATGAACCAACAAGACTGAGAGAAAGGGACATCAACAAGGTCATTCAGAAGAGCAAAGATCGTGTACAAGAAGCAACATTAGAAGCCCCAACATCACCAGCTATATCTTGCAAAAAAATAGCATCATCTGGGACTGAAACAGAGCCAACCAAAACAACATCTCGGGACCGAAACAACAAGAAAAAATAGCAAACATGTGTTTCATTAGTCATATTTGCATTATCGAAGAAAGATTTTCAAAGAAAGCATCAATGCCCAAACAAGCAACACTAACCAAACCCGGAGCATCCGAGGTAACAAGATAGCAAAGAAAAACGACCCATAAAAATGGAATAGAAGCTTAGAAGACTCCATAACAATAATCTTCTTGATGTGCATCCAAAGCTTCAAAGCATTTTGATATGAATTCTTTCACAAACAAGAGAAGAAAACCAAGCAAAACTTCTTCCAAAAAAACCAAAGCAAATCCAAAGATAAAATCAAAAAACTCAAATAGCCAAGATAAGACCGCAAATTAAAGAGGAATCACTTCCCAACCGCAAAGAAAAAAGAAGCGCATTCTTCACTTTCACCAATTCATCCAAATGTCTCGCATCTCATTTCCTTTCTCTACATCCGCAGAACACTTGTACTCCAACTCAGCAACGTAAATGCGTAATTTCTCCTCTTCAGCTTGTAAGCTTGATGTTGTTACGTTAATCCCTGTAAAAGCATTCTAAAATTCATTATTTTTCAGCAATTCCATGTCTTGCTCTTGCTTAATCTCGTCTGTTTCTATATGAATCCTCTAAATCTCACTCATTTATTTCGTTAATCTCCGTATTATACTGAATCAAACTCTTCTCTAACAAGTTCTTATCCCTCAAAATCTCATCAATCTTTCTCCCCATTTCTTCTTTCTCTTCCATTGCAGAACCATATTCAGATTTCAATTTCTTTAAGGTCCCTTGAAACTAGTTTCTCCCTCTGTTATGCTTCAATCAATCCTCAATGCAATGTATAGAAAGCCGAAGTTGAACTTAACGCAACTTAAAACCAAAGTACCAGGTCAAGCCTTGTAAGAAAAATGACTAAAGATTCAATCTGATTGCACCATATGCTTTCTTTATACTCGACACACTTTTATCAAAACTGCTATAAGTCACAAAATAAGAAAGGTCTTAATAAGCAACAACGTTAAGAAAAAAAGGATTTATGCAGTGACATCGGCAATCAGATGCAGTGACATCAACATTTTATGCAGTGACATCACATTTTATGCAGTGACATCAACATTTTATGCAGTGACATCACAACAGTTGTGTTCGGATCATTACTCAAAAAAAGAATGGAAAAAATAAAATATCATCCAGAAAAAAATGCATATGATAAAACAAAAATTCATTGACAAAATATATGTTGTTAAAGCAGAATACACTTGAAAATAATTTGCGAATAGATAAAGAATGCAAACACTGTTTTACCACAGACAATTCATGTTGCAACTCAATATGTGCAAAACAAGGAGTCTTTTCATATGAAATGACACCTTATGCAGTGACACACAATAACACCAACATTTTACGAAGTGACATCAACACCCAAATTGCAAAAAAATTTGTATATGCAGTGACATCTGTATTGCCAAAGATCAGCTGTAATAACCGTTTTATAAGCATTCATAGATCAACTTATAATGATGATGGTTTCTTATAGTATAGTATATAGGTCAACATGACCAACAAAAGAAAAATCAATTATTTTACCATTAATTATGGCTCCCACTTCCTAATGCAGCAGCACAAGAGGAGGATTACTTTTCTTTTAAAAAAACAAAATCAAAAGTGTGTTGAAAAGTATAGCAGTCTTTCTCCAAGTTGCATAGACAGTCAACTATTTCAATCATTTGCTCTTTGCTTTCCTTTTATTCAAAGCCCACAGCCCAGCAATGTATAATACTAATACCAATTTCAGCTGCAACTCCGATTCACGAACCTGAACAACTGAACCTTGTCCACATGGCATCAGAAGCTGATTGTATTGTGCCACAAAGGAAGTGTACAACAAGATGAATAAATCAAGACATAAATCAAAGCATTTTGTGCAAATTAAAACATGATCTCAACATCATCTTTAAGGGAAATTCAAATTCAAAATATCTGTAAAAGATACCAATTGAGTTCACCCCAAAAAAAAACCAGAAAGATTTGATTTTCAGAAACGAAAATAGAGACACAAAACACTTATTGTCAGCTAGATAATTAAGTAGCAAAGGAAAACAGTAATTTAGTCAACAAAATTGAAATAAAAAGCTGTAATTTTCACCAATTTCATTTTCATGATCATTCAACAGAGATGAATGATGGCTGGCCTCAGCCAGATAATTAAGTAGCAAAGGAAAACAGTAATTTAGTCAACAAAATTGAAATAAAAAAGCTGTAATTTTCACCAATTTCATTTTCATCATCATTCAACCGAGATGAATGATGGCTGGCCTCCGGCAAATAGCATCTTGTCGGAAAGCTTCATGGACTGTCATCCGGCCAAGTATACTTCTTTTGTTTGAGTCCTAAAATCTCGTTCAATCGAGATGAAAATACGTCGAAAAAATCTGTTGAAAAGGATCTAGAAACGAAAAATCCTGTTTCATCCGGTGCTGATGAGGAGTATGAAGAATGAAATGATTCAGATCCGGTGGCTGCGGTGAGTTTGAGTTGCAGCTTGAAGGCGCCGACGGGGTTATAACTTATAACCTGAGAAAAAATTAGAAGAAAAGGACAAAATAGGAAACATAAAAGAAATATGTCCTTATAACTAATGATCTTTTAAACATGTCCTAAGTGCCTAATTAAGTCCCAAAACACGTCCTTATAAACAAATAACACTTATTATGATTATTTTTTTGGAGGAAGATAAATTTTGTATGTAAGCCTTATGACGGCATCAAAATCAAATTTCTCCACATAAGTCGTCTTGCAATTATTCTTGGGAAAAAAAATGGTTGTCTTGCAATTTCAAAGAAACACAACGTGGTAGAATGTAATAATCATAATTAAGCAACTAACTGCTTGATAAAATGCATTTCTCTTGTAAAACAAACAAAATAATTCTCCTCATATTTTTTTTCTGGAATTATTTCCTTATTCCCAAAAAACTTCAGCTTCTTCATCCTCAAGAGCTCACAGCTTAGCTCAATGGTTCAATTTTCTCTTACATTCTTCCTGCTGATTGCATCATCTTTCCTTGATGATGTATCTTCGAGCTCATCAATTATCAATCCCTCAAAAGTGAAACAAGTTTCATGGAAACCTCGGTAAATCATCTCACTGTGGAATATGAATCATGTAAAGATCTGTTCAGTTTTGATTAAAATATTGTGCTTATGATTTTTATTTTCATTTCCTCCAGGGCGTTTGTATACAGAGGGTTTCTGACAGAGGAGGAATGCAATCATTTAATCTCTCTGGTGTGTTGTTATTTTTACTCTTTTCTATACTTCTCTTTTACGGTTTGATTATATGTTTTTTTTTTTTCTCTTTATCGGTTCGATCTGAATAATACTGGTGGTGAAGTGTAGGCGAAAACGGAGCTAAAGAGATCGGCGGTTGCGGATAATTTGTCTGGAGAAAGTAAGCTCAGCGAGGTTCGGACTAGCTCCGGAATGTTCATTCCTAGAGCAAAGGTCTGTTTTTTGTTAAGTGTTTCTACATTTATTTCTTGCAATCTTTAAATATGCAATGTTAACGAGTTGTCTTGGGTTTGATCATACCAGTACTAATGCACTGGATCCCATCACAACGCCGAAGTTAAGCGTGCTTGGGCGAGAATAGTAATAGGATGGGAGACCCCTGGAAGTCCTCGTGTTGCACCCTCTTTAAAAAAAAAAAAGTTAATGAGTTGTCCTAGCAATTCGGCTAGGGATCTCATGTCCATTACCCGACACTTGTTCTAACACGTCGGATTATAAGATCATGTCATGTGTACATGCCATAGGAATAATAGGATGGAATTACACAAATGTATGGTCTTGTCTGTTGTGACAGAGAGTAGTGATTCAAGAAGTGTACCACAAGATCTTCAACCTAGTAGTTGTCCTGATCTAAGTCCGAGGTCCTTTTATCGTGAAGAGAGTGTTCTTGTTTTTCCTTGTTACTATATATTCTAACAAATTGTAACATTTTATATTCGTATTGGCGTGTGCAATCTTAGTATGTCTCCTGGACTTACTTTGAGATAGTCGGTTACTTTAGTCACTGATTCTTGATCAAATCATTTTCCCCTTTTCCTTGTGCTATGCTTTCCAGATATATACTATCACGACTTATATAACCATTTTCCTAGCAAGTATTTTGCTGACTAGTGCTATTTTTTCGTCTGGATCACAGGATCCTATTGTCAATGGGATAGAGGAGAAAATTGCAACGTGGACTTTCTTACCAAAAGGTGTGGTGTATGTTGAACTATTCTCATTTTTCATGTGCTGCTTCCTTCTCGAGTTTTGCTTCTGTTTGACTAATTGATGTGGGCACAGTTTAGATTCGGATTATTTGAATGTAAAGAGAATATGATCATGTAAGTTAATATAGTTCAGTGAAGATGGGCTAATTTGGTGCCAACTAAGATTTCTTGCTGATTCGAGTTAGTATTTAATTGTTGCTATTCGAAGGATTAAAACTCATACTCTTGGCTTAATGAAGGCAAAGAAAGATACATCTGGGCAGAAATGTTTAGGATAAAATACAATTATTACCTTCTAGTTTAACGCATACGTGTTAACCTTTTTAATGAGCATGATTCCTTACTATGGCGTATGATTTTCTATTACCACCCACTGAACCGTTTTTAGTTAATTTTTTCTTCTTGTGCTTGCATCTTCTTCTCTAGACCATTTTTTTTTCTGCTTGCGTTCTATCTATCCATTCTTGTCTTCAACTGATATTTTGTTTCAGTTTTTTTAAAGGGGGGCGGGGAAGGGGATGGGGATTGAAACCTGGTTCTCACAAACAAGTACAATGCCTTTACCAATAGGCTAATCCCTGTTCACTTACAAGAAGATGAAGTAACCTACAAAAATTATAGTTTTGAAATCCTAAAGCAAAATTGGAAAACATAGGAAACTATGGGTTGAGGCCAATGATCTTAAAATCCATTGACTGCTCTATTAAAAATGTTTTCACTCGTTGCAGATTCTCGTTCTCCAATTTGTTGTACAGAGTTCATAGTTAATTTGTTACATGAAGGATTTGTGAGTGGTATTGTGTCACTTGAAAAAAAAGGGCACTTACTCTGTTGATGGAAAGTAGATTTTAAGAATAGCTACAGTACCCGAACGTTGCAGAATGACAGACGACACGGACTTTTATCCTTTGCCAAAGCCTACACCACCCATCAATGGAATCTAAAAGAAACCAGATAATGGTCTATTATACAAATTTCTGTTGCAGGATTCTGGACATGGTAATAAGAGAGATGTGGGTGCTGAAAATCACTTATCCGAAAAAAATTGAAGGCTGACAAAGCTTCAAATTTATTTCTCGATTAGAAGGGCGTTTTTCATTTTCGAAACATTTTCTCTGCCTTGATGTGCGATTTTTCTGCCTTTATCACCATCCTTTTATAAAGTTATCGGTTAGTGTCATGTCTTAACATATTCCATATTATTTCGTATCTTTTTTCTCTCTCCAGAAAATGGAGAAGACTTACAAGTACTTAGATATGAACCTGGACAGAAGTATGATGCACACTATGATTACTTTGTGGACCCCGTGAATATAGCTCGTGGAGGACATCGTATTGCAACTGTACTCTTGTATCTTACTGATGTGGAAAAAGGTGGAGAAACCGTGTTCCCTAATGCAGAGGTCAGATTTTTATGGTTTTAGCTCTGAATCTTATCAGGTGTCCTGCTTTCGGCTTATATAAATCACAATACTTTGTAACTCGTAGTAATTTTCATCTTCACGAGTACTTATTTGATTATCTATCTGGTTTCCTGTCCCTTCGGTATTTATATGCACTTGATAAGCTTCATTGGACTTGTTATTATACTGACATAAATTTGATTAGAAATAAACGAGATGAAAATCTGCTATCTCGAAAATTCACTCAAACGCTGTGCAGGATTCATCTAGACACAGATCTCTGATAGCTGATGAAGAACTATCAGATTGTGCAAAGAAGGGAATTGCAGGTAAGAAAAAAAAATCTCGCTTTCTCACGTGTTTGTTTGATATTTATATCAACTCAATGTGATAGTTGGTTCTCG
The DNA here is from genome assembly GCA_036785695.1 of Gentiana straminea. Classification (NCBI taxonomy): domain Eukaryota; kingdom Viridiplantae; phylum Streptophyta; class Magnoliopsida; order Gentianales; family Gentianaceae; genus Gentiana; species Gentiana straminea. Next base: position 8,551,950 of record JAVUPR010000265.1, read on the forward strand.
AATGGTTTCAGTAAAACCGAGAAAAGGCGATGCACTTTTGTTCTTCAGTCTCCATCCAAGTGCTATTCCAGACACTCTGAGCCTTCATGGTGGGTGCCCAGTTATTGAAGGTGAGAAATGGTCAGCAACCAAATGGATTCATGTGGATGACTTTAGCAAGATCATAGGTTCCTCGAATAACTGTTCAGACCACAATGACAACTGTGAGAGATGGGCTGCTTTGGGTGAATGCACCAAAAATCCAGAATACATGGTGGGCACTACAGAGCTACCTGGTGCTTGTAAGAAGAGTTGCAGACTTTGTTAGCAAAATGCTTCGTTTGGCTTTTCGTTTTTACAGCCTGTAAAAGATTTTTTCGACACATTTCCTTTGTGTTCGAAGAGATACTTATGTTGATGTTGATTGAACCTGTGAAGGCGTCGAGTAAGTCAACGAGAACATGTTGTGTATAAAGCTGAGTTTCAATGATTATGATCATTAAACTGTTTTTTATTTTTTATTTTTGCTGTTTATTTTACTACCCAGTTCTTGCAAGTCAGACATTTTTGTTTCTTGATCATACTGTGGGGATATTACATGGAGACATTTTATCGGTGGAGTCGTATTTGATCTTTGTTTCTTGATCAAATATCTCATTGTTTATTGCTGTTTTTTTTTATTTTTTTTTATTTTTTTTTATTTTTAAATACCTGCTGTAATAAATTGCAATGAAGAAAGTATTCTTGTTTTGTTAGAATAGAAAGCTCATGTAATGTTATTACAACGGTAATAAAGGATTGTGCCCCAACATTTTAAAGTTTAAACAACTAGGAAAATGACAAAACTAACAACTCTCTTGCACTCCTAATTAACCCTTATTTATACAAGATTAAGGGTAAATAAGAGGACAATAAAAGGAACATAAATAGCTACAGTAACAAAGGTTAAAATAATGTCATTTCCAACACTCCCTCTGCCAAGGAGATAGTTGAGACGTTTCTTTGGCAATCCCTTTGTCAGCAGATCAGCTATTTGTGCTTGAGAGTGAATAAACACTATCTTGATCAGCCCATTGTCCAATTTCTTTTTGATAAAGTGTCTATCCACTTCCATATGTTTGGTCCTATCATGTTGTACAGGGTTGTCTGAAATGACTATGGAAGACTGCTTATCACAGTACTAGATCATATGAGAGATTCTTTGAATTTGAAGATCATCCAGGATGATTTTGAGCCATAGCAATTCACATACACCAATATCAAGGGATCTAAATTCTGCTTCTACACTTGACCTTGTCACAACTGGTTGTTTTTTACTTCTCCATGCTATAGGATTCCCAAACAAGAACACACAATGACCAGAGGTAGATATTCTATCATCTTGACACCCTGCATAATCTGATTCTGTGTAGGCATCCATACTTTTTGATATCTCTTTTTAAACATAATGCCTTTGCTCGGACAACTCTTTAGATATTAGACAATCCTTTCAGCAACCTTTTGGTGACACTTCTTGGGATTATGCATGTATCTACTTACCACATTCACAGCATAAGCAATGCCGGGTCTGGTGTAGGGTAGATAAATGAGCCTTCCCACTAGCCTTTGATAGGACTATTTATCCACTGGTTCATATTCTAGTGCAAGGGTCAAACCATGGTTTGGATCGATAGGGGTATCCACTGGTTTGCACCCTAACTTTCCCAGATATTTAAGAAGATCCAGAATATATTTTTGTTGGCAAATAAAGATCCCAAGTTCAGAGTATAGGACTTCAATCCCTATGAAGTATTTCAACTTTTCTAGTTCTTTTATATCAAACTCTTTGCACATAAAGGATCTTAGGAAGGCATTGCCAACCATATGATCTCCAGTGATAATGATATCATCAACATACACTGTAAGAAATAGATATATTTTCATATTTGATATGCCATATAAATAAAGTATGATCTCCTTGACTTTGTTTATATCCCAGATTCACCATAGTTTTGGCAAATCTGCCAAACCAAGCCCTAGGTGATTGTTTCAATCCATATAAGCCCTTGTTTAGCCTACATACTTTTCCTTTATCGGTTTGAAAACCTGGGGGGACATCTATAAAGATGGTTTACTCCAATTCTACTTGAAGAAAGGAATTTTTAACATCATATTGGTGTAATTTTCAGTCTAAGTTGACTTTCAGAGATAACAAGACCTTCATAGTATTCATCTTTGCTACAGAGGCAAAGGTTTCAAAATAGTCCACCCCATGTGTTTGGGTGTACCCATTTGCAACAAGTCAAGCTTTGTACATTTCTAAGGTACAATCAGAGTTGTATTTGATGGTGTAAGCCCATCCACAACCCAGTGTCCTTGCACCTTTAGGAATAAAGACTAAATCCTAGGTTTTTTTCCTTCAAAGCTCTCATCTCATTTTTCATGGCATTTGTCCAATTATCATACATCCCCTTTTACTTTTTCTTAAAGCAATGGGAATATTCCCTTCTTCTAAAGAGACTATGGGGGTTCTAATAAGAATAATCATTATCAGAGGATTCAGTTCCAGACCACTCGTCACTTTCAGATGATTGAGTTCTAGACAAACTCTCATTCCTAGAGGATTTAGCTCTGGCAACTCCTCATTCACAGAGTGTTGTCTAGGACCAGTGTTATCCTCAAGGGGAACAATATTTTTCAATTTGACCCAGATTTTTCTTGTATAGATAGATGAGTTTTCTCTTTGGCCTTATTTCCCACATCAGCAGTTTTTATAGGACAAGAGTCACTGATTTGAGGTTTACCAACAGATTCTTGAGTTTCCTCATTAATTTGTTGGTTATTCTCTCCAGTACTATGTTCTGTATTCTCCCCTGGCTTGTAGTGTCAGGATTATCATCAAGAAGATACAGATCTTTTTCAAGATCAGAGGACAAGTTCTCCCCCTTAGATGCAGGTGTCCCAGTAAAGTAAGTACTCCTTTTATAGAAGGTCACATCTTTAGATATGATGACTTTCTTAGTAGGAGGGTGATAGCATTTGTACCCTTTATGTGTGTTGGAATAGCCAACACTTTAAAGCCCCTTGGGTCAAGTTTTCCCCTATTATGTATATGAATGTGGGCAAATATTTCACTTCCAAAAACATTGGGGGGAAGTCCCTCAGTCTTTAGGAAATATGTATGAACCCTTTTCAACACTTCAATAGGTCATTTCTTTTCAATGTTACTAAGGATCCTATTGATTAGGTGAGCAGCAGTAAGCACTGCTTCTCCAGTAGTTCCTAGGTAGATTCATTTGGAACAACAGAGCCCTTGCAGTTTCCAATAGATGTCTGATTTTCCTTTCAGCCACCCCATTCTGTTGGGGTGTATGAACACATGAACACTCATGAATAATCCTTTATTTCCCCACAGAAAAGGTTAAGGGATCTGTTAAAGTAGTCCATTGACTCAGATATTAATCTCTTGATCTTAGTATTAAACTGTGTTAAGATCATGTTGTAAAACATATGGAACACATAAGGCAAGTTAGACTTGTGTTTCAACAGATAGATCCAAGTGGTTCTAGTGCAGTCATCTATAAATGAGACAAACCAGTGAGAACCATTAATGTTATGAGAAGTAGGGGCATATATCACTATGAATTAGATCAAAAGGATTGGAAGCAAAGTGAGAATGAGAATAATTAACTCTTTTATGATTAGCAAAAATACATTTGTTACATTTAAAATTCTCATCATTTGAACCCTTACACAAACTAGGAAACAAATGTCTTAAAATTTGAAATGAAGTATTCCCTAATCTCTTATGGTACATCATGAGTGTATCACTATTATACTTAGATAAACAACAATTTTTTTTTGAAAAACTTCTTCATATTCATCTTGATCTTTCACAAAATGGAAACTCTCTATTATCCTAACAAGCCCAATCTTCCTCATTGTTGCCAACTCATGGATCACGCGGAAATTATTAGAGAACAAAACATAGCAGTTGAATCTCTAGTTAGTTTTCTGACTGAAACCAGATTAACAGACAACTCAGGAACAAATAAGACATTTTCAAGAGTTAAAAAGCTATTTAACTTCACATTCCCAGTCCCAACAATTTTAATAGTATGGCCATTAGCAACATTAATGCTCATGTTAGTTTTGTAGGAGAAATATGACTCAAAGAGATGCAGAGCATGGGACATGTGATCATTAGCCCCAGAATCAACAACCCAACCCTCAGTGACCTTTTGATTTAAAAGGCTAAGAGATGACATACCTGAGAAAACCATAGAGAAGGAACGGTTCTCTAAGGTATCTAGGAACTTCCTTAACTTTTCAATCTCAGCCTGACCAAGTATGGAGTTTTGACTTGAGGGAGTCTGATTCGCCCATTGAGTCCGAACTACTAGAGTTTGCAACATGGGCTAGGACATTATTTTTCCCAGGTCTGCCATGTAATTTCCAGCAGAACTCCTCAGTGTGTCCTCTTTTCTTGCCGTGGGTACAAAAGAGGCTATCTCTATGAAAAGTTTTCTGATTTTGCCTTTGATTACTGCCCATTTTTCTTGAATTTCCCTAGACTCATTTGTCATAGGGAACCCAGATCTGTTAGGTCCAACAAGTAGAGCAGAGCTTTAAGTAGTTATGGTGTCAAGCATGTCACCCCTCTTTCCTTCCTCTACCCTTATGATTGATATAAGCTTCATTAAGAGCAGAGAGGACTAGTTTCCCAAGGATCTGGACTCTCATAAGATCAAATACCTGATTGAGACCAGTCAAGAAAGAAAAAATTCTTTCATTTTCGACCATCCTTCTTAGGATGGCAACATCATCACCATCCTTCATTTGGATACTTTGATAATGATCTAATTCCTGCCACATCCCTTGAAGGAGGCTAGAGTATTCAGTAATAGACTTGTTTCCCTGCTTAGTGTTTTGAATTCTTACCTTTTGGGCGCATCATTGACCTTGGAGTAGGTCTATTGCATAGTGTCCCAAATCTCCTTAGCAGAAGACAAAAACATGCATGTATCACTTATCTTTGGTATCATGGAGTTCCAAAGCCAAGACATCACCATTGAGTCCTTCTCATCCCAGCTAGCATATTAGGATCATTCTTGGCAGGACCAGACCCTAGCAGGTGGCTTAGTTTGCCTCTATCCTTCAAGAATGTTCTAACAAATTGAGACCTCTTTAGATAGTTCTTACCATTCATCTTATATGCAGGATGAATGTTTTGGAGCTCCCCAGATGTTATGGGAGCTTCAGAAGTAATAGATTCAGAGGCTGTATTGGTTGCAGTTGATTCAGCCATTTAGAAAGGAGAAAGATTTTGAAAAATTCCTAGAAAATTGATGACGTAGATCAAGTGATAATAAAATACTTGACCACCATAAACCAATACTAGCAAGAGGACTAGGTCCATCGTAGTATAGCTATAGCGAATCAAGGTCGATCCCACAGGGAACCAATTGTGGGTCATTTATATACAAACAATTAATTATTCATGTCAAGGACACAAAGCGGTCTACGACCAACAAGAGACAAGAAATATAAAGGACACGACACAAACAACGTAATTAACCTCCCCAATTATTATGTTATCGTCTGGATCTAGAGATTCTATATAATTAAGCTAGACTCGACAACTATTAATCCGATTCATATTTCTTTTATATTGGCTACGGTAGTCATCCCCTAAACTTGACTTAGTTCCGGGTAGGACACTAGATCACTGTGCTACATTACGTGACTTCACTTCGTAGGCCTCCATCTCATATAACTTGCATGCTTACAATACTAGAGATGCCGATATAAACCGTATTCCTCACCTAGGCAACATTCCTGTGGTTAGGCGTACTTCCTAAGTGATCGCATCAGTCTCTGTCCCATTAACACTAACTTCAAAGGTATCATGTTAATCTACGATTTACGTATAACTAGATGAGCTCAATTCCCTAATACAGAACAGATCTAGATCTCGCTGAAAGTCCCAGAAGATCAATTCACGAGCCGACCTAGGGGAGCCCTATATTGGTATTTTCTAATCATACGCTAATTAAAACAGACGAGCAACGTAGCCGTAGCCATACCTACTAAGATAAGAAATTCTAGGTGGACAATCACACCATAAAGACGTGGCTAGATTGACGCGGCGAAAACCTAAATCTTAGCGTTTCTCTATACGTAACGGATAAAATAGAGATTCATAAAGCAATTATATAGATCTACTAGAAACACGATTGTCGATCATACAAAAGTCATCTATAGGTCACCGGATAACAGATCTGGGCGTGTGGATCCTTATAGACAAGGAATCCCCACTGCCTCATATCGTATCCTTAGATCTACATCGTCCGGTGAAGAACGAACAACCTCAAACGATAAACAATAATTGGGGGGACTTAATTACAAAGAACAAAGAACAAATAAATACAAGAACTCACATAATTGCTGCTGAACTTGTATTAAAACTGCTCTGAGAAACTGAGAATTTGTGTTATGAAAAGTGATATTCCACACTTAAAGTGATACAATGAAATAAGTATATATAGGCTTGGAAAATCAACTTAGGATAAACTCCAGCCGACCTAATTTACGTTTCCTAAACGCTAAAGGAGTCTAAAAAGCGCCGAGATAACTCCAAGTCGATCCTCGAGATTTGGCTGAACTCGCCCCCAGCGAATCATGGGCTCGCTGCCAGCGAGCTCACTGCGCCGAGCTCACTGCTTTCTGATTGGCTCGCTGGCTTTTCTTGTTCCTTACTCCACTCTTCGTGCTACTTTGATATTTATCTTTAATGCAATCCGATTCCGCTCCGATTTATCCTGAGATTTACTTCCTTCGTTGGTATATATCCTCCGATTCACCGTAATCTATAAAATCAATGATTATCACACAGTAAATCATATTTAAATAATCAAAATAGATAAATACCAAATTATATTCTATAAATCACATAACATTAAATAATCATTATAAACATGTGATTTAATATAAAATATATATTATTAAGCTCGATTTAAGGACAACGTTGATGACTTTTACGGGTATAATTTGACCGTCATCAACTACCCCCCACTTAGACTTTGATCGTCCCGAACAAAGCATCAATAAGTCATTCCTCAAGATAACATTTTCCAATGGTCATATCATACTTACACAAGAAACTCGAGTCAAATCATGACATTCATGCTCATAAGGTATCCATTATTCACTACTCGCTATGAATCGAAGTGATGTGTGCATGTGCATTCAGTTTTATATAATCGTGGCAAGATTAGAGTTTATGCTAACTTCGCAATCTCAACCTACCAACATCAGTATTCCTACTTCTTAAGCCTCGCATGGGTAAAGACATGGTGCAATAAGCAAGAGCGGTATCCAAGAGGTTTTTGGACTCGGAGACCGAGAAATACTCAAAGCCTCTTAAAAAGTTGAATTTCTTTCGCATTCTCATAATTTCAAGCATTAACACCTCTCAAGAAAGAAACTTGCTTTAAAAGTAAATTATGCATTGCAAGAATCCCCCTCTCACGGATTAGTCTATAGCATTGAATATTACCACAAGCGCGGGGCTACTTTGGTAATGTTACTACAAGCCCAGTGTTTAACGCATTGTTAAAACACTAATAATTCTCAAGCTTATTACTCCGCTTTGATGGCTAGAAGATAGGAATACATCAGCAGATAAATATCGACACTAAGTTCACATAACCAATCATCTACGCAATGTACACATAATTTCTTCAGTTATTATAATTCGTACGGTAACCATCGATTCAAAGATTGAATAATCGAATAATAAATAACTACTTGCAACAGTCGGCATGAATATCCTTAAATTTTCATTCACATAAGTATAAAATGATCACGTACTCATGCAACTTGGTTCCTTCCTTACTAATTCAAAGTTAAGGATTCACAATTCTAAGGGTACGAGATAATTAAGTTTGGCTTTTGGTCAAATTTTCAATTTTTCACCGTTTCATTCAATTTTCAATTATAGCACATCATAGCTAAGTCTCCTACCCCCCACTTAAACATAGCATTGTCCCCAATGACAAATAAAAATGAGAAATGAAGAAAAAGACTTAGCTCTGGAAACGGCTCTCAAGTAGATGCAGAACATCGGAGTAGTCCAAGCACGTCGTGGAGAAGCAAATGAAAACTTGTTTAAGCAAACCAAATAGAAACTCCACGAAACTGTTAATAACACGTCAATGGAAGTTATAAAATAATGTGGCTGTAATTAGATATAAAATATCCAAAAACAAATTAAGCCGCTTTATTTTATACAACCAATGACAAGGAAAACCAAAGAGTTAAAACGTCTCGTTCGGACACGAGTTGCAAAACGAATAAGAAAACGGATATATACAGACTCAGAAAGAAAAATACTAAATAGAAAGAAAAATAAACAATCAACAAAAGAAGATAGTCGTCACCGATATCCTCCACCACAAAAATATTCTTGAAACCGGGTGGAGAAGACAAAGATCAAAAAGCATTACCCCATGTGGGAAAACACAAGGTTGACTGGATCAACCATGTATTCAATCCAGTGTAAAAGAGAAACTTGGTAAGGTAGAACAAATTGAATGTGACCTATTGGCTAAAGATAAAATCAGATACTTAGCGCAGACGCTTCACGTTTTGATTGGATATCAACAACTTAGGGAGATGTAGCTTCTCCTCAAAATTACTAATCACCCAATTTATCACGTAGAAGGTCTCAACGTCATCAACAAGGTCGGATCGGTGTGATATTTTAGAACAAAGCTCGTCATCTATACGTGCCGGAAGGGTCAGAAAAATTGTGAAATTGAAATCTTCCAGTAGAAAGAGAAGTTGTATTTCGATCGAACCAAAAACTTATAAAATCTAGCTAGGATCATGAAAACCAAAATGATAAAAAATAATCATTAAAACTTAGCAATATTTCTAACTCCGCAACACAAGGGTATTTTGTAAACAAAATGGAGGTTGAGAGTATGATGGGTGTAGAAAAAGATATATATAAGGATGGTAAGGAAAGATAAAGGGTGGGTAAGACATTGCAATTATGGGTGGGTTGAAATTGGTTAAGGGATTGGGTGAGGGTGGTTATTGTTTAAGGGATTGGTATTGGGTGGGATGGTGAAATAGATGGAAAGAAAGAGAGGCGATGAAAGAATGGTTAGAAATGTGAATTGTGAGGCAGATTGGTGAGAGAATATAAAAGGTTGAAGGGTGAAAAGGTACAAAGGAAGGGATAAGGGTAGTTGCAGAACGAATTGCACACCATTTTGGATTTTCACTCGTATCGCTATTCTAAAAAGTTTTGGGAGTTGACCAAAAAGCGTTCTTGTTCGTACCAATCATTCTCTGTTACATTTTCAGTAATTCTCAAGTTCTCTTAATGCTTCCATCTTAAGGTTGATTGCTAAATTTTCATTTCTTTAGCAATTTCTCGACTCTCCTAAGAAACTCTATCTCACGTGGCCTATATTGAGTAAAAAAGTTTTGCACATCCTTAGCCTAATGGCCATCGGAACACGGAAAAATAAAAAACCTCAACATATGTCACGTTACTCTTATTTGACTCAAAGAAACAAAACCTAAAATCCTAAAAAGAAATCCTAAGGGTTTTAGAAGTAGTTCTGAGTTTAAAGTCCTCAGCTCGACTTTCCAAAATTATCCTTGTCAGTCATCCTTCTTGGATCGCCAAATATTGACCCTTGAGCACTATATGAGGTGGGCTCGTTACTTTTGAGGGTTAATATCCTTCCTTTGGTTGTGTGACCTAGAAACGACATTTATCCATACCATTTATATAAAGCTCTTACCTCGGCTCTCGTTTTAGGAACTAGTGAATTCTGAGAAGATTTAGTCCTAAGGACCCATTTTAATCACATCCTCTATAATGCTGCTTCATTATGCTCTCTCAAAACTCAACGTCTTCTTTAGATTGCGAATGCTTAAACTACACAAATTGTTGCTCCCGTGGCCACTAGAAGCAATCTCATGCATAGGACAATGAGATTTTGATAGAACTACGAGGAACTCTTTATTCACTGCTTCCTTCAACTACTACATGTTTCCTTACACCTCTAGATGAGACAGATTTGGAGCAGAACCTTCCACACTAATAAAATTAATCTAACAAACCAACTCCAGGCTAAGATTCATACTCAGGTTCATGTATAGGCTAACTTATGTTCAAAAAACCAAAAGATAGTAAAACATAAGCAAAAAAAAAAAGGTAGTACCTTGCCTTCAATATTATACCACGAAGAATTTAAGCCTTTAAAAAAAATTCTTTTTTTTTCGGAGCCATCTTGGTGCTTTAAAGGTATTGCTTCCATCGCTTTTTCCATCGTAGATTCGTAGCTCCACATGTTGCTGGGTTATTTTCTCAGCGCCGGCGAAAAATTACTGACTCGGATTATTGTTTCCCTTGTTTCTACAAACAGAAGAAAAACAAAAAACAAACTGACCGTAGACTGACTTTTACATGGTTTCCCATGTTGCTATCAGACCTAAAGATTAAACATACGGAGATAAACAGACACGCGAAGTCCCAGAAAATAGAACCAGGCTCGCTGGTAGCGAGAGGCAGTCTCACTGGGAGTGAAACAAGCTGTTCCAGATTCTGGAATTTTTTACACAGAGCAGACAACCAGAGGGACTCAAAAACGTAAAAACAGACTCTAAAACAAAAAACTTGACATGAATAAAAAATTATTTATATATAAAATTGACCGTTGGTTCCCCGGCAACGGCGCCAAAAACTTGATGACGTACATCAATTGATAATAAAATACTTGACCACCATAAACCAATACTAGCAAGAGGACTAGGTCCATCGTAGTATAGCTATAGCGAATCAAGGTCGATCCCACAGGGAACCAATTGTGGGTCATTTATATACAAACAATTAATTATTCATGTCAAGGACACAAAGCGGTCTACGACCAACAAGAGACAAGAAAGATAAAGGACACGACACAAACAACGTAATTAACCTCCCCAATTATTATGTTATCGTCTGGATCTAGAGATTCTATATAATTAAGCTAGACTCGACAACTATTAATCCGATTCATATTTCTTTTATATTGGCTACGGGAGTCATCCCCTAAACTTGACTTAGTTCCGGGTAGGACACTAGATCACTGTGCTACATTACGTGACTTCGTTTCGTAGGCCTCCATCTCATATAACTTGCACGCTTACAATACTAGGGATGCCGATATAAACCGTATTCCTCACCTAGGCAACATTCTTGTGGTTAGGCGTACTTCCTAAGTGATCGCATCAGTCTCTGTCCCATTAACACTAACTTCGTAGGTATCATTTTAATCTACGATTTACGTATAACTAGATGAGCTCAATTCCCTAATACAGAACATATCTAGATCTCGCTGAAAGTCCCGGAAGATCAATTCATGAGCCGACCTAGGAGCCCTATATTGGTATTTTCTAATCACACGCTAATTAAAACAAACAAGCAACGTAGCCGTACCCATACCTACTAAGATAAGAAATTCTAGGTGGACAATCACACCATAAAGACGTGGCTAGATTGACGCGGTGAAAACCTAAATCTTAGCGTTTCTCTATACGTAACGGATAAAATAGAGATTCATAAAGCAATTATATAGATCTACTAGAAACACGATTGTCGATCATACCAAAGTCATCTATAGGTCACCGGATAACAGATCTGGGCGTGTGGATCCTTATAGGAAAGGAATCCCCACTGCCTCATATCGTATCCTTATATCTACATCGTCCGGTGAAGAACGAACAACCTCAAACGATAAACAATAATTGGGGGGACTTAATTACAAAGAACAAAGAACAAATAAATACAAGAACTCACATAATTGCTGTTGAACTTGTATTAAAACTGCTCTGAGAAACCGAGAATTTGTGTTATGAAAAGTGATATTCCACACTTAAAGTGATACAATGAAATAAGTATATATAGGCTTGGAAAATCAACTTAGGATAAACTCCAGCCGACCTAATTTACGTTTCCTAAACCCTAAAGGAGTCTAAAACGCGTCGAGATAACTCCAAGTCGATCCTCGAGATTTGGTTGAACTCGCCCCAGCGAATCATGGGCTCGCTGCCATCGAGCTCACTGCTTTTTGATTGGCTCGCTGGCTTTTCTTGTTCCTTACTCCACTCTTCGTGCTACTTTGATATTTATCTTTAATGCAATCCGATTCCGCTCCGATTTATCCTGAGATTTACCTTCGTTGGTAGATATCCTCCGATTCACCGTAATCTATAAAATCAATGATTATCACACAGTAAATCATATTTAAATAATCAAAATAGATAAATACCAAATTATATTCTATAAATCACATAACATTAAATAATCATTATAAACATGTGATTTAATATAAAATATATATTATTAAGCTCGATTTAAAGACAACGTTGATGACTTTTACGGGTAGAATTTGACCGTCATCAAAATTAGCCTAAAGCTCTGATACCATGTAAGAAATAAAGCATTGAGAAAAGTATTCTTGTTTTATTAGAATAGAAAGCTGTAGAATTTTAGGAAAGGAATAATATTTTATTATTCTGATCTAAGGAATTAACAAAGTGTTAATCCTTTTTAAATACACGCAGAAAGCAAGAGTAGGATAAGAAAACAACTCCTATCTTATCTTTACTCAATATAATTTAAAATATAACTAACTTTTATTCTCCTATCCTTATTTGAATAAACAGACTCCTAACAAACGCAGCAGATAAATAATAAATACGAGACTGCTAAAATACGGCACTAAGATATTAATAGATATTCCAACACCCCCCTCAAGTTGGTGCATGGATATCTTTCATGCCTAACTTGCTAACAAATTTCTGGAAGTCTTATTTCACCAGTGCCTTGGTTAAGCCATTTGCTGTCTGTTTTGGAGAGGGAATGATGGTATGCAGAGAGTGCCTTCTTCCATCTTTTCTTTCACATAGTGCCTGTCAATGTCCACATGTTTTGTCCTGTCATGCTGTACAGGCTCATTGACAATGTCAATTGCTCCTTTGTTATCACAAAACAATTTCATAGGGAGACTACATGGAACCCTCAAATCTTGTAACACCCTTCTAATCCACATCCCCTCACATATCCTTTGATCCATAGCTCTAAGTTCAGATTCAGAGCTACTTCTTGAAACCACATTTTATTTCTTACTCCTCTAGGTAACTAGGTTGACCCACACAAAGGTACAGTACCATGTCACAGACCTTCTATCTTTTACACAACTTCCCCAATCAGCATCTGTGTAGGCTTCTATCCCTTTGTTGTCTGTCTTTTTGAAGTGCAATCCCTTTCTTGATGCATCTTTTAGGAACTTAAGTATGCTGTGATCTGCATCAAGGTGCTTATGGGTCGGATAGTGCATATACTGAATGATGGAGCTTACAGCATATGCAATATCTGGTCTGGTGTGGGCCAGATATATCAGTCTTCCCACCAGTCTCTGAAACCTTTCCATGTTTACCGGAGCTTCACCATTGTCTTCCCCTAACTTCAGATTGAACTCCATTGGAGTGCTAACTGGCTTTGCGTCAGTCATTATGGTTTCTTCCAATAGATCCAAAGTATAATTTCTCTGTGAGACCATCAGCCCTTCCTTTGATCTGGCAACTTCCATTCCCAGGAAGTACCTCAAGGGACCCAGGTCCTTTATCTCAAATTCACGTGCAAGTTTCTATTTTACCTTTGCAGCTTCTTTCACATCATCACCTGTAAGCACTATATCATCCACATAGAATTCCATGTAAATATCCTCATTTAGGTTGCTATGTAGGAAGGCATTCTTGACATCAAGTTGTGTCAAGGGCCAATCCAAGTTGACTGAAACTGACAGGATGATCCTAATGGTGTTTAGTTTTGCAACATGTGAGAAAGTCTCAGTGAAGTCAATCCCATGAGTTTGAGAGAATCCCTTGGCCACTAGTCCTGCCTTGTGCCTCTGTATGGACCCATCTGAGTTGTATTTCACTGTAAAAGCCCACTTACATCCCACAATTCTTCTGTTCTTAGGCAGTTCCACCAATTCCCATGTGTGATTCTTTTCCAGGGCTCTCATTTCTTTCAGAACAACACCTTTCCACTCAAAAGCACTTAAAGAATCTTGAATGGTTTTAGGAATTTGGGCCGTTTGGGTAGCTGAGATAAAGGCTTGGTATTTATGGGAGAGGTGGTCATAAGAGATATGATTGGACATGGGATAGGTAGGTTTTTTATATTTGGCACATTTTCTTGGCTGTTTTCTTATGGCAATGGGTTGATCATCCTGGGCTTTTGTTTCAAGTGGATTAGTGTTTGCTTTAGAGGGTGATTCACTGTCACTGTCTGATGTCTCATCATGATCAGAATCTACACTACTGCTTTCCCCTGGATTATGTCTCAGTTTCAAGGTTGGTGTAAGATTCTGCATTGGCATCAAAAGTGTGTAAGTTGTCTGCTTTGGGTCCTTTTTCCTTTCTTTGATACACTTTTCCTTTAAAAGTTTCAATTGTGTTAAAGTGTGGATTGTCTTCCTTCTCAGGATTTCCACTCTCTTTCTGTTCTATTTCAGTGTGATCACTGGTTGTTGGTCCTAGGTCTAGACCATTCTATGGGATTTGGATCATATCTAGGGTAGTGTTTTCAGTGTGATGTTTTTGTGAGAAAAAAGATAGGTGTTCATAGAAAGTGGCATCCATGGACACATAGATTTTCTTCCCAACAGGATCAAAGAATTTGTAACCCTTTTTGTGGCATAATACCTTAGGAAGACACACTTCTTGGCTCTGGGGTCTAACTTGTTTGCCAGTGTTCTGATGAATGAACCATACACACCCAAACACTCTAAGGGGCAGATCACAAAACAGTCTATCACTTTTGAAAAATGATTTAAACTTACTGAGGGGGGTTTGAAAACTAAAAACTTTTGATGGAATTCTGTTTATTAAATAAGTAGCAGTTAAGACAGCTTCCCTCCCATAGGCATTTAGGGCACTGGGCATTGATCATCAAAGCCATGTTATGTCCAGGACATGCCTGTTTTTCCTTTAAGCCACCCTATTTTGGTGGGGTGTTTTCACACATGAGCTTTGATGAACAATACCAGTTTACTAAAAAAAGTTTCCCATAATTGAGTTGAAGTACTCAGTTCCATTATCACTTCTAAATATCTTTATCTGTGTTTTGAACTGATGTTTAACAAAGTGATAAAAGTTTTTAAACACTTTTTTAGCTTCTGATTTTTCTTTTAACAGGTGAATCCAAGTTATTCGAGTGTGATCATCAATGAAAAATATAAACCATATTTTGTTACTTAGGGTTTGAGCCCTAAATGGTCCCCAAATGTCACTTTGAATCATGTAGAATGGTGCAGATGGTTTATAAGGTTGACTTTTTTTTGATGAACTATAAGGTTGACTTGTATAGGGTTTTCTAGGAAATTTAGCAAAATCACAAGTTTCACAATTTAATGAAGCCACACTTTTATTAATAAACAACTGAGGACACAATTTTTTCGTATAAGGTAAACTAGGGTGTCCTAATCTGGCATGCCAGAGGAGGATCTTATTGTGACTCACACTTGAAACATAATTACATTGACTCTTTAAAATAGGAAAATTATCTAAACATGGTTCTTGATCCAAAACATAGAGTCCTTCCACACTCTTATATTTTCCAATTATCCTCTTCGAGTCCCTGTCCTGAAACAAGCAGTCATCTTTAGAGAAAACAGCAGTACAATTCCTGTCCATGGTTAGTTTTTTGACAGATAACAAATTACAAGCGAGTTTAGGTACATGAAGGACATTTTTTAGTGTTATGTGATGGGTGATAGGGATGGATCCTTTGCCTGCAATGGGTGTTAGGGATCCATCTGCTAATCTAATTTTTTGATTTCTAGGAAGGGGTACATAAGTGGAAAAAATTTCTGATATGCTAGTCATGTGATCTGTGGCTCCTGAATCTACAATCCAGGATGCCACTTGTTTGGAGCTAAGGAGGGCTATGTTACCTGAGTCCACAAAGAAGCAGTTTGGTGTGGGAGTTTGGATGTTTAGGAGAGCCTTCAAGTGCTCCAGTTGCTCTGGAGTGAATAGTGTTGTCCCAGCTTCTGGTGAGGCCTGGATGTGCCTTTCCTCCTTCACCTTTTTGTCCTCCTGCTCCTTTTCCTTTCCATGCTAGCTTGCCATGGATGTCTCCAGAATTCCTCCCTTCATTTCTGGTGACAGCTAGTGCAGAACTCTCTCCATCTCCTGTGGCTGGAGTGTGCTTTCCCATTACCCTTCTTCTGGCCTCTCCCTTCTCACTTCAGAAAATACTTCTCTTAGGGGTGGTAGAGGCTTTCACCCGGAATCCTGCCTCTTACCTCATCCGGTTCTGATTCCAATCCAACAATGAATGAGTAGACCCTTTCACTCTCCTCCCTTTTTTGGAACTTGGAGCATCAGCAGGGCACTCCCATGTTTCATTGTAAAAGAGGTCCAGTTCTTTCCAGAGATAGACTATTTCATTAGAGAAATCAGTCACATTTCTGCCATCTTGTTTGATCTTCTAGATTATGATTTTGAAGTCATAAATCTGGGAGGTGTTCTCCACGTCTGAATACATGTCTTTTATAGCATCCCACATGTCCTTTGATGTAGGCAAAAACATGTGGGGTTTGGCAATGTTGGGTTCCATGACATTTATCAGCCATGCTTTGATCATGGAATTCTCAGATTTCCATTGCCTCCTTTTTGGTCTGTCTCTTCCGGGGCCTTGGTTTCCCCGGTTAGATCCCAAGTTTGCCTCTGCCATCGATTGCCAACATAACGGTTTGGGACCATTCTAAGTAGTTTTTCCCATTTAATTTGCGGGATGTAAGTAGCAGGGATGATGATGAATTGTTTGGGTACTCATCATTACCTGCTTCTCCTTCCACACCGGTACCACCGGATATAACGCCGGAGGAGGTAACTGACCTCTCTCCTGCCATTGTTGCTGCTCTATAATTCATTGCAGACTAAGATCGTAGATCATCGCTTTGATACCATGTAGAATTTTAGGAAAGGAATAATATTTTATTATTTTGATATAAGGAATTAACAAAGTGTTATCCTCTTTAAATACACGCAGAAAGCAAGAGTAGGATAAGAAAACAACTCTTATCTTATCACAGCTTCCTTGTAAGTGTTAGGTTCAAAACCAACCACTTCTTCAGCTACCTGTAGTGCATATCCAACCATACCCTCCTCAAACCCATATCTTCTTGGAGGTCTGATATTGGTCCTCCTAGCTCTGCTGAGAGCTATGCTGACCAACATCAGCTGTTTGAGTCTCTACTGACCCTTGTTCAGCAGGCTGGCTTGGATCCTGTTTTGGATCTGCTCACTGTTGACTGTTCCCAGGTGAGTCTTTTGATTCAGGAGACTCTACTTGAAGCTCCACATGTTGTCAACCTTCTCAGTCACAGATCCAATTTCAGATTCAGATGTGGCTCTCACAAATGAGTTAAGCATAGAGTTTTCATCAAAGACTACACTCATGCTGAGTATAACCCTATTTTCAGCTGATAACCAGATTCTATACCCCTTAACTCCATCTCCATATCCAACAAACACACCCTTCTTGGCCCTAGGCTCCAATTTACCCTCACTAACATGATAATAACAGTGCTTCCAAAAACCCTAAGTCCAAAGTAGTCTGTTGACCTTCTTGACCAAACTTCAAGTGGTGTTTTAAGTTTGATCCCAGTGTGAGGTGTTAGGAAATCTACGTGGGAACGCAGCGGAATTCAAAAATTTTATTTCCTTTTAACCAGGATCGACTTCGTTTAAGCAATAAACAAATAAGTAGTAGACGGTGGTTACCTTGGTTGATCTATAAGATCGACGCTTTGACCGTCTAAGGAGAGTAGTTCTGCATAGAGCCGCCCAAGTGTTCGGCCTCTACCGCTAGTCCACACGAACAGCCCGCCGGAATCCTATCATGGATTGCTATTGGAAAACTCCGGTTGCTAGATCGGCCTTTTTCCCTCTCTCCAACTCTCTATAGGATGCTCTCTATTTTACACAAGAACTATTAGTTCTTGGAATTGTGTTATACTAAAGA
Source organism: Gentiana straminea (assembly GCA_036785695.1). NCBI lineage: Eukaryota > Viridiplantae > Streptophyta > Magnoliopsida > Gentianales > Gentianaceae > Gentiana > Gentiana straminea. Next base: position 8,570,011 of record JAVUPR010000265.1, read on the forward strand.
GCTTGACACCCACACTATATTTATAGTGTATATGGCGCCATCTATAAGAGTGGAGGAGAAGAAAACATTTTCCCAATAAAATAAGGAAAATATATTTGATTGATTTATCTCATTTAATTTAATATCTTATATTAAATATTTCCAAGATATTGTCAATATCTCATATTGACTATCTTTATCTTATTACCATAAATCTATTTTACACATGTGTGCAAATCTATAGTCATTAATATCTAATATTAATATATGATAATCTTATTAATTAAATTGCACAATCCAAGTGTATCTTATACACTTCAATGTGGCGCCCCATATAGCCAAATATTGGCTTCCGGAATATTCTTTAATTAATATAATACTATGATTAATTAATTCACAAAATACATGTAAAATATATATATATATATATATATATATATATATATATATATATATATATATACCTACACATACATTATGTGTATATTTAATTAATCAACATAATTAATATCTTGTATTATATTTATTCACAATAAATAAACACCACCATATTAATTTACCACTATAACCTTTATAGTACGAGATAAATTCTTTCCTTATTTGGTTATCAACTATAACCATATTTTAATCCGGCTAGATGTTCTTATGTGTGTGACCCGATAGGCTTCCGAATATGTTGGCCGTAGACACAAAGTGCAAATTACGAAAATGCCCTTCACACCTAACGATCACGGGATAGCGTCTAGCAACACACCGTGACCCCCAATCATCGGAAGAGTCAAATGCAATGACTACTACCTTTCATGTGAAACAGTTACCGTGTAACTTACAATCCTATCGCTGTAATAATATCCATACGGTCGTACGTCGAGTGTCAAACATTAACGACCGCATCTTATAATCTGGATATCATGCTCTCTCGAAGTAACTCGTTTACTCCCACTTTGCAAAGATTCACGAGAGTAAGACATTCCTTATAAGAAGGCCATTTCGGATATTCGATCCCAATCATAGGATACGCGATTCCCGGATGACCAATCATGTATACTCCGCATGCTTCAGTATCACACTCAATCACTACCGCATGATCACCCCGTGGATAGGGGAAACCTCAATAGTGTCAAAGCATGACAATCCACACCGTGATGCCATGAAGACTCCGGTCTTAAGGATAATTACACAACCGTCACATAGTGTGACACTTATCCGTGTAAGTGGGTCAGTCTAACGTACGCATTCTCTAATACACGTCCACGTACAGTCCAAGTGTCTCTACACTTCGATAGACGAGATCTATCCCTGCCCTAAAGACATAAGACATTTAATACGTGCTAGCATATTCATACTATCAATGCCATGTTTAATAATAATCAGCCTAGAGACATTTAAGTATCAAACTTATTAAAGTGATTAGAGATCTCATCAACCATAATCGCCTATCATGGTTTGTCTATATCACAATTTAATACTAAGGACGTCATAAAAGCCATTTAATATATGTACAAACATAAAGAAATAGTAGAAATGATCCGACCCGGTCGGATCCGGTCCAACCCGATTGGGTTTAGGACACTATTCCAACATGAGGCCCCCTATTTATTAAGTAGCAGGTTGTACTAACAGCCTCTGCCCAAAATCTTCTTGCAAGACCAGAATTAGAGAGCATGCATCTTGCCCTCTCCAGAAGAGTTTGATTCATTCTTTCTGCAACACCATGAGTATCTCTGACAGTATGGTGCCGAGCAATGCCTTCATTCTTGCAAAATTCATCAAACTCAGACCAACAGAATTCTAGTCCATTATCAGTTCTAAGTCTCTTGATCTTTTTCCCTGTCTGATTCTCAACCAAAGCCTTCCACTGCTTGAAGTTCTTGAATGCTTCACTCTTGTGCTTCATCATAATTACCCAAACCATTCTTCAATAATCATCTCTAAAAGACACAAAATACATGTGACCACCCAGTGAATCCACCCTTGAAGGTCCCCAACAATCAGAATGAACATAATCAAGAGTCCCTTTTGTGATGTGAATTGCTTTTGGGAACTTGCTCCTATGTAGCTTCCCAAACACACAGTGTTCACAAAATTCCAACTTCTTGACCTTATGTCCCCCAAGTAGATCAGTCTTAGACAGAATTTGCATCCCTCCTTCACCCATATGACCCAATCTCATATGCCACAATTTAGTCAATTGTGACCGGTGAACCTCTGATAATGCAACATCAGCAGAACCTGATACAGTAGACCCTTGTAGTATGTACAATGTCCCCTGCCTGATACCCTTCAGAATGACACTTGAACCCTTATAGACATTCACCACTCCACCTGCACCCCTGAACTTGAACCATTTGTTGTCTAGTAGACTAGTGATATCAAATTCTTGGTCATTTGTGGAACATGCCTAACCTCCTTCAATGTGCAGAATTTTCCATCATTTGTCCTCAACTGGATTGATCCAATCCCAACTATTTTGCAGACCTTGTTGTTAGCCATTGCAATATGGCCTCCATCCACCTGCTGATAAGTTGAAAACCATTTCATGTTTGGACACACATGATAAGATGCCCAGTGTCCATAATCCACACATCTATGTGCCCTATTGACTCTGAAACTGCTAAGGCCAGATCTTCTTCAGAGTTGGTGTCTTGTTCTGCCAAAGCAGTTGTACTCTGCTGCTTCTTCCTTTTTGGACATTCATTTTTCCAATGTCCCTGCTCCTTGCAGTAATTACAGATATCCTTAGCTTTAGGACCCTTGGAATTCTTCTTGAAATTCTTCTTTCGATAATTGCATGGCCCCCTACTGACTCCACTGGACACCAACCCAGCAGATAGACTATCTGTCCCAAAACCAGATGCCTTATGGCGTAACTCTCAAGCATGGAGTGATGACCTTACATCCTTAAATCAAGCAATATTGTGTTAAGCCGGTCTAGATGATCCCTCAACTGAGTACCCTCATACACCCTTAAATTGAACAGACGTTGTTTCAATAACAAATTGTTGGTTAGAGACTTAGTCATATACAGACTCTCAAGTTTGGACCACAACTTCTCAGCAGTGTCCTCTTCAGCAACCTCTGTGATAATATCATCTGACAAGCACAACATAATTGTTGAGTGTGCTTTTTCCTCTAGACTAGCTCTCTCAACATCACTTCATTTTGTTGATTTAGACAATGGACCCTATAATCCCTGCTCCTTCAACAAAGAACGCATCTTGATCTGCCATAGACTAAAGATGTTCCTTTCTGTAAACTTGTCAATCTTAACATTTAAAGTAGACATCTTTCTCACCAGAAAAGCTTGCGTAGATCCCAAATCCTAGCGTCAATTATGACCTTGGTGCCAATCTACCTTGATTAAAACAAATAAACAGATTTCTTGATGAACCTGGACGCTCTGATACCAATTTGTTATGACGGATCGATCAAGAAGTGATGGTGATTGTGAGTAAAGATAAAAGATAAACAAGCAATCAAACACAGAAACAAGAAGAACACAGATTTAACGTGGTTTCCGGCAATGTTCCGACTACTCCACGGACAAACAATGATATTTTATTATCACCAGAAAGTTACATCAAGTTACAATTAATACAGATGGTATTTATAGCCTTGGGAATCCAACCCTAACCGACTAAACAACCAAGCCAGTAAATGACTGAAATACCCCAGAAGTAACTCGAATAAACATGCAACAGACATGTTTTACAAGTCTGCTGAGCATTAGCAGACTTGTCTTCAGTAGACTTGCCATCAGCAGGTTGATCAACCCTACTGATCTTGCCCCCATCTGAACACCATATTTCAGCAGATGCTTTATACATTGCTGACCCGAACATGTTTCCATACCAGACCTCAGTAACATAAGTTTAAGTCACCATTACATGGCTCTTTGAACTCTCCATTTTTCGGCAGTCTTGTGAAACCTTCCCTTTGGATAAAGGAAAATATATAAATGTAATATTCTGATTTTTGGGAAAGGGCAGACGTGTCATTTTGCGAAAACGAAATATTATTATTCTCACTTCTTTTATCGGAGTTAAGTATTTCTTCTATATTTATGTTTATAGTCGAAATTTGGATATATTTGGAAAAGAAAATCTGATTTCCTAATTATTAAGGATTAATTAAGGAAAAGAGATAATAGGAAATTATTTTGGGATTTTCTATTTAATGGAAATAAATCTCATTAGTTTCCACAACCAAAATGAAATCAGATTTTGTCCCACGTACAAGACAAACGACGCAGAAGCTGAGAAAAGGGCTGAGAGCTTTCTTCAAATTTCTTAGTCGTTTGTTTTCAGATTCGAGTAGAGCGTTGGAATCGTCGTGAAAGGGGCGTCATTTCAGCACAAGAAAGTTAGAGCTTTTCTCAAGGTTTTTGGAGATCAAAACTCATAGCTTTCATAGTTTTATTTCAATCGAAGCATGTGATCGAATCTAACCTGTTTTGGAATTGAACACATAGGTTTTCTGAGAGAAAAAGGATCGTTTTGCTGCTCTTTTCTGAGAAAAAACAGTTTTGGATTATAGGTTGTTGTGATGGTTTACTTTCTTGTCTAATTGTTCGTGATTGGGATCTTTGGCTTAATAAATATGAATACGCTATCTCTGTTTGTAATCCATTGACAAATTCATTCTTGGATTTGCCTGATCATGTCCTAAATAGTGTTGTATCTTTTGACGGCGGATATACAAAGAAGAGGCGGAGTCCTCAAATATCTTTTTACGGCTTCGGATATGACGATGTTCATGACAACTACAAGGTTATGACAGCAAGTCTTCCTACTTTTAATGAGGGTAAAGAATATGAGATCCAATTCTTGGAGTAGAGAAATATCATATGTAGAGGATATAAACTTTACGAGAGGTGAAGTGTGTGGCTCGGATGGGGTCTTAGTTAATTGTGCTTTACACTGGATTTTTTACTACCATAAAAATCAGTTTGAGCATCAGAAGACTTCCATTTTTGCATTTGATCTTAGAACAGATAAATATACATTTTTACCTTTAACTGGTGTTCTTGAGGAAAGTACTTTTTCGAGATTGGGTGTATTGTCACGGATTTTATCTATGCAAAACAACAAGTAATAATAATTTATAAATCCGGTATTCCCCAAGTGCAGGGATCGTAGTATAGCGATTAATACCGGAGTCGATCTCAGGGAATCGAGGTTGTTTAATCTAGTTCGATTAATTCTTCTAAAATTGTCACTACTATTTATTACTAAACCTAAACTAAAACGGAAAATAAACTGGACAGAGGATTGTCAGTCCAAAGCCAGGAAAATATCGTTGCGAACAAAATAAAGAAAACTATAACTAAGAAAAACGATAAATCTATCTAACGAAGAACAAGCAATGATCCACCTATCTCACAACCCTCAATTCCCTCTCTAGATTGTTTAGTGATGATTTTAACTAAAGATGTGGTTCACCTAACTAAGGCATGAATTCCTACTCTCGTAGATAATTCGTCTTGCAATCTTTTATCTCTCGATCTTAAAGACTAGCGCTTTCAATTCAAAGGTGTAAGATTTATTCAATCTAGAAACCTAGATTTCTAACCTAATATGGTTATCTTCTGACTATCCCCAGTATAAACTGAAAGATATGTTGTAGGGACTATCCTCTAAGTATGTCGGAAATATTTTAAATGCTCCCTATTATCTTTTCGGAATAAGTATGTTTGTGAGGTGCATGTTATAATCATTTTTATATTTCTAATTTAAATGGGATGTTGGCTAGTTTTGTTTGAATCAATTTCAAGTGTGGATTTAGTGGAAATTTACTATGGCTATGCACACACTCACTTGGGTGAACCTCTAAACTACTTGAATATGTTTTATATTTGCATAAGTGTTTATTTGTCTCGAGTGATGATTATGTTTTGTCTTGCTCGGGACGAGCAAGGTTTAAGTGTGGGGGAGTTGTTAAGGGTGATTTTATACGTTTTATAAGGATATATTTTATATCAATATTCCCCATATATGGATGTTTTTCATAGAAATCGAGCTAATAATCGATTAATTGAGTAAATGATGTTTTTAATAGCTAAATCTCAAAACGTAACGATTTATGTGTTTATTTGATGATTTTATGTTGTTTTGGAAATTGTTACGTTTTGGTATGTTTTCGATGCTTGTAGATACTAATGGATGGTGGAAAAGGTGATCCTAAAGAGCTAATTTCGAGATAATAGAGGATCAATCAAGTTTATGGAAGATAGGAAGAGATAAGGAAAGAATAAATCAAGATAAAGATGGAATTATCAAGTTGATCGTCATCAGACTGGCGTCCAAGATCAAGTGGACGAGCGTCCAAGACAGGACGGGCGTACGAAGGGGCAACCGGCGTCCGAGCTGAAGAATTTAGATCGAGAGAGTTTGGACGCTGAATGAACGAACGTCTAGAACAAGTTCAAGTGAAGGAACGAACGTACGAGATGCGGGACGAGCGTCCAGAGGAAGAAAATCAGGATTCCGGGTAGTGCTGAACTTCCAACGCAGTTCTTGATATGATAACAACCGATTTGACTCTGGACCTAAAGAGAAGAGTTGTAGGGCTTGAAGAGAGGATTCTACAGGATTTTGAATCACTCGATTACGACTTACGAGGCCCGAGATATGAGCGTTACAAGTTCAGAAGCTGTTCCAGGGGGCGGCTAGACGAGCGTCCATAATACCGGACGGGCGTCCGCCACCGACCGAGCCGAAACCGCCTTACTTTTCCCTATAAATACAGCGCGTTTTCAACCCTAAAACATATATTTTCGACTCCTATTGATCCCCAATCATAAGAGAGCAACCCTAGGTCGCCCCAGGCCCCTTTTGGGAGGTTTGGGGTGGCAAGTTAGATTAGGTTTTATTTCGTTCGCTTTTCTTTTCTTGTTCGAGCATGATGAAAGGCAGCCATGGACAGCTTTGTGAAGCTTCTTTTCGAAAGCAGCACTTTTATTTCTTTTCATGGATGATTTTGTAAGTTTTAGTTCAATTGTTTCTTTTCCTATGATTATTTGTATCGTGCAATTTATATCGGAAGATTATTGCTTGTTGATGCTACCGTATGACGGAAGTCGGTGTAGTTTAGATCACCGTAGGAAAGATTGGATCTTTAATCTATACATAACGGAAGTTCGTAGGTTAAATTTCTAGGTTTACGAGAGAACCACAATTTGATTAATTCGTTGCAAGATTTTTCTAGATTTGAATTGAGGGATATCACCGTTACCGGAAAGATGAGATTTTTCATGTATTTGTTTCATTACGTTATTCTTGTTCTCTTTCATGTTTCGAGATGCTATATGTTAATCGAATTTAGATAACGGAAGTTAATAAATTCGTTAGATTGCCATGATAGAGATTAACAATTATTATTCCAACAAACGGAAGTTGAGGGATAAGGTTGTTAGATTAGGATTTAATCCGTATCTTTGCTTCGTATACATGTTAGTTAAGACCGGAAGGTAAACTAATGAATGGCGTGATAAATCGGAAGAGGAAACGCTTCTTTAGATAAGATAATAATCCAAGATAACTTGTGAATGAATATGTGTTGATCTTATTTCTTTCGGTGAGATGATGGTTGTTGGGAAGAGGTTGATCATGGTTTGTTCATGGTTGTTCAGTAGATAGATTTACCGCTTTCGTAGATGTAGTTTTATTTATGTTTTTATCGCTTTTATCCTTCCTGGCTTTGGATTAACAATCCTCTACGTCCAGTTTATTTTCCGTTTTAGTTTAGGTTTAGGTTAATAAAGAAGGATTAATTAGATTAGATTCAATATCCCTTTTCCCTGAGGATCGATACCCGTACTTATCCAACTTTACTAGCAACTACCCGGTATTCGGCCGGTTAGGAGGTAGTTTTGCATGGTAGTATAGGTTTTATAAATTTTCTTTTGTTTTAATGATGCAAAATATCCCCAACAAAAGTGGCGCCGTTGCCGGGGAATCGGTACGGTTGTCTAGTTTTATTAGTTTTTCTAAGTTGTTCCGCTTTTCTTGTTTTAATTTCTTTATATTTCTTGTTTTTAGGTAGACTTGAGTTAGGTTATTAGGGTTTTTAATCGTTTAGGTTTTGTAGTCTCCTATTAGGTTCTCCCACTTTATCTCGTTTTTACTTTCCTATCGTTTCGTTTTTCCGTCCTTTCCGTCCCCCGTTTTCTGCTATTTTTCTCGTCTCTCGTTTGTTTTTTTTTCTGTCCCGGACGGGCGTCCGAACAATCAAACGCCCGTCCGTTTTAAAATTCTCAACTCGTATCGTTTTTACCAAGTCGGACGAACGTCCATCAAATTTGGACGCCCGTCTGTTCTTCGGCCTTCCGGACGAGCGTTCGGATTTCCAAACGCCCGTCCGTCCTCTGTTTCGGTGTCTTTTCGTAGGTAGGGTTTTTGTTTCTATCTTTTCTAGTTTCCACATTAATTCGGGGACATCCGAGGTTGAATTATACGACCCCACGTTTTTAACGATCAAATTTTTGGATAAAAGGGATCGCTTTAGCACTCTTTAGTATTTTGGCCATAACTTTCGGCTCGAGTGTCGGATTGGCGCGCAGGACCCCAATTCGGAAAGCTCGTTCCGACGCCGACGACGTGGTGGACAGCCGGAGGCCGGCCGACACCGTTTTCGAGGTCAAAATCCACTGTTTTCCCTTCCATTTTGGGCTCAGAAGATTTCAACACGTTTTTTTCCCCCTTTTTAGTGTTTTATGTTTTTCTGTTTTAAATTTTTCGTAGTTTAGATTTCTGTTTTTGTTTCATACAATCTTCCATCTAGGATTGAGGACATGGATGAGCAAAGTAAGATCGCCATCTTTGAAACGGCGAGATGGCATCTCTTCAAATGTCGCTTAATCCTATGAATCCGACCCCGTCTTTTCCACAGAACTCTCTGTTCGTTCGTGGAAGATGTTGTCGACACGGCCATGCTTTGTTGGCCAGTGTCAGTCTCTTCCCCCTGCTGGATATCAAGTCAATTCTTTCCATAATCAGGGAAATTTCAGTCCAGTCACATGTCAGAATTGTGACAACGTGGGACATACTGCTCGTTTCTGTCCCAACAGTGGACAGAACGCCTTCTTTGGCCAGAATAATCAGAAATTTAACGATCAGTTCTCTGGCCACAACAATTTTCAAAATCAGGGTTTCAATCAAAACCAGAGTTTCAATCAAAACCCGAACTTCAGTCAGAACCAAAATATCAATTTTTCCAATCAAAATCAATGGTTCAATCAGAACGGTCCCGATCCTATGTTTCAAAGTCAGTCTAGCCAATCTTTCCCACAGAACTTTCAGAACTATCAAGGCCCCTCTCAATCGGACGATCTTGAAGCTAAATTGGAGGAGCAAAATAGGACACTCAAGAATCTTGAGAGACGGCTCAGGCAAATGGTTCAAGACCAACCACCGATCTAGCTCCCACACTCCCTTATGGTGGAGGAGATGCTTACGATAATGATGGTGCAAGTTATGAAAATCAATTCCAATATAGCCACAACTATGCACCAGCAAAAAATGATGGGATGAGTAACTATCCTTGTTCTCTGTTGGGTCAAGATCGAAGCCATTGGCAACAAGGGACGATTGATGAGTTAGAACATGATGTGGATCGGCTTAAGTTACAAAGGTTAGAGACTTCCTTCCCTCCTGCAAGGTGTGATGATAAAGACGGTTGCCCTAGGAAAGAGCCGACATTAGAGATGGTTGAAGATGTTAATCACCCGGTGTTGGAGAATATAGAGGACACTGTGCCTGCATTAGAGATAAATCACCCGGAGGAAGTCACAATTGAAGAGCCGTTGAAGCCCCAGAGTGTTGAGGTGATTGTGGATAAGAGAATGAAGGATGAAGAGGAGGAAGAACCTGAAGATTTAGACCTTTCCTCTCCTCTCCGGAACGTTATGCATCTAGACAAGTGCACTCATAAGATTCCTTGGTATGCTTCTATCGTCAACTACCTTCATTCCCAATATCTTGACCCAAAATTGTCCTATCAAGAGAAGAAGAAATTTTTTCTCGATATGAAAACTTTTGTTTGGGATGAACCTTACCTCTTCAAAATGTAAAGATGGTTTGCTAAGGAGGTGTGTTCCGAATCCGAGCACCGCGATATAATCGAGCAATGCCATAGTGGACCCACGGGTGGTCACTTTGGTCCTTGGAAAACGGTTGCGAAGGTCTTCCGAGTCCGGTTTCTATTGGCCCACGATCTTTAAGGACACGGAAGCTTTCGTAAAGCTTGCGATAGGTGCCAAAGAACCGGTACTCTAACAAGGCGGTTTGACATGCCATTGAAACCCATTCTTGAATGCGAAGTCTTTGATGTATGGGGGATTGACTTTATGGGTCCATTCCCATCCTCCCGTGGGAATAAATACATCTTAGTCTGCGTAGACTATGTATCGAAATGGGTGGAGGCAATAGCCACTCCTCGCAATGATCATAAAACGGTCATGAATTTTCTAAAGAAGAATATCTTTGTGAGGTTTGGATGTCCACGCGCCTTGATCAGTGATGAAGGGACACATTTCTGCAACCGACCCCTAGAGAAAGTTCTTGAAAAGTATGGTGTTCGTCACAAAACTGGCACACCATATCATCCGATGACTAGTGGTCGGGTTGAGCGAAGCAACCGAGCTTGAAGAAGATCCTGGAGAAAACGGTGAACGGTCATAGAAAGGATTCGGAGTCTAAAGTTGGATGATGTACTATGGGCGTACGAAGCGCCTATAAGACCCCCATGGGTACATCACCCTATCGGATGGTTTATGGAAAATCATGCCACTTGCCAATCGAATTAGAGCATAGAGCGTATTGGGCCATTAAATTCTTAAACTTCGATGCCCAATCTTGTGGAAAACACCGACCATTGCTAAGCGGTTGCATGAGTTAGATGAGTTTAGACTCCAAGCCTACGAGAGTGCCAGGATCAGTAAGGACAGAATGAAACTCCTTCATGATGAAAAGATCAAGCATCGAGAATTTCAAGTCGGGGAGCAAGTTTTACTGTATAATTCCAGGTTGCATCTGTTTCCTGGAAAGTTGAGGACACGATGGTCCGGCCCCTTTGAGATTCTGCAAATTATTCCTGGAGGTGTTTTAGAGTTAAGAGGTTATGATGACCAGCCGTTCAGAGTGAATGGTCAGAGGTGCAAGCATTATATTGGTCAACCCAAAGAGAAACCTTTGACTGTTCATTTCCTCGATATCCTCGGGTGTGGTACCCCTGAAGTCAACCAGTTTGACGAGTTTTCGCCCGATTTGTTTTCTGAGGGTGACGGCAGTGGTCCAGTAGAGGAAGTTCGGGTGGTAGTTGGGATATGGAAGAGCTTAAAAGGGAGGCACGGTTAAAGAGAAGGCGAAGAAGAAGAAGTCTACAATGGGGAAAATTAAACGTGCTTGGAAAGCTATCAAAGATTTGACCCAATGCGTTAGATGTTGTTTACGCGGCCACACCACCGATCGAGCTTACACGATGTAGTGGCTGGAAGAAAGGTTAAATGGCACGATCAGTGAGCTTCAAGCGTGTCGAGCTAACGACATAAACCAAAAGCGCTACTTGGGGGCACCCAGAGATATCCGTTTTTTTTATTTTCTTTTGTTCTTCTTTTGTGTGTCTTAGTTTAGTTTTGGTCTAGTTAGGGTATTGCGTGAATCGCTCCGTATTTGTGGTTGACGGTTGGATGTTACGCACTTTTCCTTGGACGGTGATTTTTCCATCTAAACGATTATCTCTTGTGTTTCATATGATATAATTCCCCCCTTGTCCCCGAGATACTTTTCGTGTTTGTCAAGTGTGCAGGATAGTCTTGATAGCGTTTGTGAGTTTCAGACGGTGTCAGTTTTCCGGTGGATGGTCCACAATCTGCTGATATCCTCGAGCATTCCTGGGTGCTGCGCATCATTCCAGAGTTGCTCCCATTCGAACGACAATCGCTAAGTTCTTTCTTTCTTTTTATTTACGCACAACATGAGGACATGTTGTAATTTAAGTGTGGGGGAGGGGAATAAGCTATGTATCTACCGTTTGCTTAATATATGATGTTTCGTGCAAAATGGAACATTTGTTTCGTGCAAAATGGGCTTAATTTTTCAGAATTTTTCGACACTTTTGTTTTTGTTTTGTCCCGAGTAGGCAATACACGTTTTGTTCGGTTTGTTGTAGTCATTGATGCTGTATACCATATTTTTAGTGAGTTAGTTGTTTCACCAAGATTTATTTTCCACGTGCCATAGTGAATGATGAGCTAATTTATAAAGCTATACCCCGTTTGGATTAGTAGTTTTTGATTATCTTATAAGTCATGTGCTTAGTGCTACGTATATATCGTGAGATTTATGATAGTTTGTATTTAGATCCAAAGTATGAGATACTGTGAATATCTAGAAGTTTGAATGTGATAAGTAACACGTAGCTATTGTCAAAGTGAAAAAGTTGAATTAATATGAAATTATTTGTGTGTGTCGAAAGCTAGTCGATGATTTGGGTGCGGTAGGGTATACCACGTATGTCCTATACCACTATGATGGCTAAAAGCTCACGACAGTTAGGAAAAGTTTGCCTTATGATTGGAGTAAGGTAGGGTATTATCTTGAAATGTCCTATTCGCTATGAGGGCAATAGCTCATTCTAATGTGTGTTTAAAAAGTGAATGAATTCAATCAACTTAAGAATTGTTATGAAATGAATATAAGGCTTAGTTATCGTTAATCTTATCCCAAGTATAAACTGATAGATATGCTGTAGGGATTATCCTACGAGTATTTCGAAAGGCCCTAGATATGTTCGATCATTCTTTTCAGGATATGTCACGTTTGTAGGGTGCACCTTATGAGTGTCATTTATTGCTATTCTACGAGGGGGTATTAGCTAGTTTTACTTTGAGTTCCTCAAGTTTGGATTTAGTGGAAGTTTGTTATGGCTATGCACACACTCACGTGGGTGAACATCTAATTTATTTGAATCGTGGTATATGTGTTAAGATGTCTATACTTTTCTCGAGCCTTTACTTTGTTTTGTTTTGCTCGGGACGAGCAAAAGCTAAGTGTGGGGGAGTTGTTAAGGGTGATTTTGTACGTTTTATAACGATATATTTTACGATGATTTTCCCCGTATTTATATTATTTGCATAGGAATTGGCCTTTATATTGAAATATTAAGCGAGTGATGTTTTTAAGGGTCTAATTGCAAAAGTGATTAAATTATGTGTTTAATTGCTGATTTTATGTTTATTCGTATGATGTTACATTTTTCATGTTTCTATCATGTTGTTAGGTACGTTTTCATGATGAGTAAGGAGCTTAAACGATGATCACATGAAGATGGAAGAGTTGAAAGATGTTTAAGTGAAGAATCATTGAAGAAACCGGAACCAGGCACTTCATGGGGATTTTGTCCACACTCGTAGGCACTTTCAGGGAAAGTTGTCTTGATGTAAGTTGTAGAGGATTTAAATAGCTTTCCAACGCATCTTGAATCACCTCATTCGGAGCCCAGAAGTGAAGTTATGAGCAAAATACCGGAGCCGAGTAGTGGACGGGCGTCCATAAAAGTGAAGCGGCGTTCGGAGATGCGATTTACATTCGAGCCTTCAAACGCCGCATAGACGAGCGTCCACCCTCCGTCCGGAGAGCATGGACGGGCGTCCAAAGCATTGAGGACGGGCGTCCACGGCCGACCTTCAAAGCAAACCGACTTTAAAAACTATAAATATGCGTGTTATTTTCAACCCTAATCACCACGACATTACCCTGGCGGCCACAGCCCCTTGGGGCGACTTTTTTGCGCGATTTTCGGACCAAGAATCACTTTAATTTCTTTTAGTTTATTTGTTCGATTTCTACAATGATTAGAGGCTAAGGCTTCCTTGAACAAGCATGTGAAGCCAATCTCAACAAACAACTTGATTTCAATCTTTGGATGTTTGTGAGTTTTTAATTTAAAGTTGTTTCTTTTCGATGTTTATTTGTTATGTTGCAATTGAAATCGAGAGATATATTGCATGTTGATGTTTACTATATGATGAAAATCGATGTAAACCTAGATCACCATAGGAAAGATTAGACTTTTAACCTATAAGTAACGATAATTGTGAACCAATTCTAGGTTGCAACTTCTGTGAAACTTTGTTGAATGCCATTTGACATAATTTGGGGTGACTTAGTTATCATATTCAAGACTGAAATTAATCGGGTGAGACTGTATTCTGTCAGTTTTGGGAATTTTGGTGAATACATTAGACCCAATTTGTGTTCATTCCATACCGAAATTGAGTCAAATTCCACTTTGCCATATTTTTGGTCGAAATAAGATATTTAATTAAAAAATCCGGAAAAAATCTACAAAAAATATTTAGCAAAACATCGCGTCCAAACTAGTCTAAGTTCTCGGGATTTATGAATGGCTGCGGAAATAAAAATTTGCGGGTCACTATGTGTCACTGCCTTGGATTTCATGGTTCTTCCAGTACCATATGCTTTGAACAAGTTCTCAAAAAAAAAGTCTCCAGAATTAAATATTGTCATGCTTATACGTATTCACATTGAGACATCTCTTGAGCCATTCAGAGGTATCAGAAGTCGAGGTAAAGTAGGAATAATGCTGTCAATGAATCACATTCTTCCACATATTTGTCACCCAGGAGTAGTCTCTCAAGGCGTGTGCACTTTGCCTTGCATTGTGGACTTTGGTGAATGTATTTTGACCAAAGTTGGTGCTACATATTGTGTTGGATGTATGTATTCTGCCAGTTTTAAGAATTTTGGTGAATACATTCTGTCATAATTAAGTTGGGACTACATATGTGCTTCTTCCATACCAAAAAAAAAAAAAAAAAAAAAAACTCACGTACTAGAAAATGATGATTAATCAGTGAAATTTCGATACGTATTGATGGACGTGTTTGCGTTGTTGTTGTTGTTGTTTTTTTTTTTTTTTTTTTTTCTGATTCCCAAGAGAGGTTTTTGTTTCAAATTGACACAAAATTTTATCCCAAATGAAGTGTCAAAAATTTGCGCACTGTTTGTGTTTTTTTTTTTTATAATTTATTTTTAAAACGATCTTTTATTAATTGTCATGAGTGGAAGCCCACAAACTTACAAGAAACATAAAACTAATACAATTAATCAAGGTTTCGTGCTAATCTAAGGTTTCGAACTCAAGGCTCATATTTGTGCATAATTTGTAAATTACTCCCTCCGTCGTCCCAAAATATAGTCAATGGTGTATTAGGTATTTTAGTCCTACATTAATGATATTCATCTATTTTTTTAATATGTATGAGAATTTTAAAATGAATTATATTTTGGGACAGAATGAATAATAAATGATGATATTTGTATCGGTTTCTCAAAAAAATAAAATAAAACACGGAAAAAAAACGTGTCATTGTAAAACTACTAGGGTTTTTAATATTTCTTTCTCTTCGCCTCCGACGCCCCCTCCTGTCCAATTGCTATCCCAATTTCTTGTTCCATCAATGAGGATTTCTGAATTACATGATGATCTGTTGAATAATATCCTGGTGAGATTGCCACCGGAATGTCTTGGTCAACTGAAGAGCGTATCAAAATCATGGAATTCTCTGATTTCAAGTTAGAAATTCATCAAATCCCATCTAAATAATCAATCTCGCATCGTCCAGAAACCCAACGTATTAGGCCATGGATTAACCGAGATAAAAATGGTTGAATTTTCGATCACTGGAGATCTAGACGAGAATTTCGACTGCAGTCGGGATTTACACAAGGATTTCAACTGCGAAGTTAAGCGACTCCACAGCCTTCCTGAATTACTAGATGAGCGGATCATAGAAGAAATTGTAGGCTCTTCCAATGGTTTGATTTGTCTACTGCTCTCTCGTAATCACGATTCATGTGAGACATGTCTCTTATCTGTTGAACATGAGAAATCTTGTTTTCTTGATGGTTATGTCTTTGCTTTGTGCAATCCGTTGACAAAGTCAACTTGGGATTTGCCAGGGAATCAATGGAAAAGGCTCTTCAGTACTCATGAATCTTTATATGGGTTTTGGTATGATAATGTTAGTGAGGACTACAAGGTTGTGATAATGAACCATGTTTTTGAAAAGGGTATCCACGAGTATGAATGTGAAGTTTACAGTCTAAGGTCCAATTCATGGGGTAAGGTACGATCATATCTGGATTTTAGTTATGAGTATAATGTTTCAAAATATGACGTTAATGGGGTCTTGGTTAATTGTGCTTTGCATCGGATAATTATTGTTGATGATAGGAGGATAAAGTTCATTCTAGCAGTAGATCTTAGAACATATAAACCCAAGATTTTGCCATTGCCTGAGGTTGAAGGGGATACTTATACTTTGAAATTGACTGTGTTGAATGGTTACCTAGCTTTAAGCAGCAACAGTCATTATAGGAATCTATATAATTTATCGGTGATGAAGGATTACGGGTCAAATGATTCATGGATGAGGATAACTATACGTAAGTCATATGGCTCGTTAACACCCCTGGCTCTTTTTGAGGATAATAATCATAAGAGAATACTCGTCTCCTTTGATAGCAATAGCAATAGCAATGACAGAATGCTTGAATTACATGAATTAGATGAATCAGATTATGTTGGGAGTATTCGGATTCAAGCACCTTGCAATTTTGACTACTTGAAACAACTTGAGTTTGTCAGCAGTCTTGTTCAGCCTTATCCAGATGATATGATGTCTGAGAATAAGGTGACTGCAGGTGATTCATTGATCAAAGAGCAGATTTTGAATGCTCCGAAATTTTTCAACAAGTTCCATATCCATGTAAACGGTGTATCCATAGATTCTCAGCTTCCTAAACAAAGTATTATGAGCTATGCTGCTTCAAGAAGTCGTTCCTCCACGAACGATTGGTACCGGGTGTACCCTCTAAGTTAGCTGCTACTATGATAATTGAAGTTGTAAACATTGTAGATTCCATAAGAAGTTGCAAATTCACCACAACCTCAAGATATGAAATTGAGGAATGGGGGAAATTACTAAGACCCTTTGAGCTGTTAGGTATGAATGTTGGATTTTTACGTGATTGTATACGTTGGCTCTTAAGACTTGCCTTTGACTCTGAAGAAGCCATTGAAGCAAAGAAGTATTGGAAGGTTAAATCAAAAAAGGCTCAAACTGAAAATGAGATTGAACGTCTTGAAAAAAAGCTCGTGGAACTGAAAATAGCGGGAAAGAATTATGGTGCTGAGGTCAACACACTGAAACCAAAGGCAGAGAGCTACGAGCTAATGTTCCAAGAAGAGATTGGAAAGCTGTTGCATCCCCCCAATCAATAGATTGCTGGTTATTATTGTATGTTGCTGTGTTGATGAATAATATAGTACTTACCAGCCTACATAAACAGCACATATGTTTTTTTCGAGTTGTTGATTTGGTCAAGCAGTGTTTGTGTTCTTTATTGTTTATTATTTCAAGATTGAAGATAAGGAGTGATATGGTATCAGAGCCAAACACTTGTGTAAACACACACACATATTCACAATCACATGGCAGATTGATGGAGAATTTTCAGACGAAGACGACTTTGAGTTCACGAGCCGAACATGATTTTATTTGTTGACGAGGAATGAAACAGTAGTAGATCGATCTTCTTGATGTATGAGACGGAGACCTCGAGCTATACATCAATCAACGTTTTTTTTTTTCTTTGTTGTTGCTGGTCTATAAAGGAAATCAAAATCCTGTAGAGCCTATTTATGGAGATTATTGAATTGGTTTTGCAAGTGATAAAAAGGAAAAAATATATTCATTATTTTCAGGGTGTGTTTTTAAACAACAAAAGATCAACAAATTGCTAAAGTATCAAAATTCAAAAGTTGAATGGAGCAAAAACAAGAAGCATAAGCAAAAGGCATTCCCGAACCACTACATCAAATCGCGTGCCTTTGGTATTACGCCCCGACATCCTTTTGAAACATTGCGTTTGCAATTCCATAATAGCATTAGTAACAACAAAATTCTTTTGATCGAATACAGGCTCATTACGTTTCATCTAAACAAACGGGCTGTAACTTTTCTGATTGCATCCCATATCAAAACCTTATTGTCATTCTGAGAAGTATTTGGATACAAATTATATAGTTATTCCCAGCATCCTGGCAGTTGACCATCGATCTTACACCAATCAAAAATAATTATGACTCCGCGGTGTTTTAAAAGATTAAGTTTTGTGGGCAACCTATTCAACCTAATTTTGTGAGCTTCCTCCTTACACTCGTAAGATTGGATTGCATGAATCACGGTCTTATATACTGTGATACGATTACCTCATATTGATAAAAACTCTAGAGAACAATTTTCAATATAAAGAAAGATAAAATTTTTGGTCAGCAAAACAAAAAATGCATGAATTGCGCAAGAAGTTCTTTCACTTAAAACCCCGTGTGACTCAGACAACATATGATGTTGAGAGAATAGTCTAGAAGATTCTTGTAATCAATGAAGGACAAGAAATCCTCTCGTAATATCTATGTAATAAAAAGCATTTATTCTGTGTAGATTATCAGTACAATATATATATTACCAATGTAATAATCTTATGATCAAGGAAATCAATCTTCAATTACATTTCTATTATGGTATAAGAGTTTTTCGACTAACGTGTTTTGGATCCGGAGCAATTCTTCAAGGAATTCATTCGGGTGGGGGGTTCGTTACATTAATCCTCGCTCCCCCGTTTTTACTTTCTTGTCATTACATTTTCTTTATGTTATTTTATTTTTACTTTGGCGCGCGCGTGTGCGCACGCATCCACGCACATCGGATGATTCGCACGCGATTGATCGGTGTTAGATCTATATTATAATATAGATCTTATTTTCCGATGCGCCGGATTTTTCTTATTTTTCTCTTTTCACCCCTCCAACTCTATGTACAGTAAGCCTTTTTCAATCTCTTGGAATTTCTCATCAATTGGAGAATCAAATTTTGTACAGTTTATTCATCACTTGGACTTTGAGTTTCGATTTCTTAAGTTGTTGATGCTGCAAATGAAACCCATCCCCTTTCGCTTTTTTATTGGATCTCCGTTTCAATTTTTCTTCTCCCCCCCACGTCTTCAGATATCTCAGTTGGAGACTTTACAGCCAATTTATCATCTTATGAGCACACCACCACACAGTCAATGACTATCTTTTCCCCATCATATTCTCTAAGCATTTCACAGATTCACTATACAAGATATAATGCACTATCACTTCAACATCATCTTGGCTATGCAAAAGCTTAGTCTTCCATAGCTATTAAACCACGATTGTCATTCATGGGTTTCATAGCTATGAAACAAGAACTAAAAACAAAGAGAGAGTACCAAACAAGATTGCAAACAATTAAATGAAGAATAATTGCATTAACCTCAAGAAGCTCCTTCAATGACCAACTAAATGAAAGAGGGAAAATTAAAATCCTTCCAGCCGGTGGCCAGTGGCCGCTAAGAGGGGTCTGGTGGACGTCGGTGTAACCAAAGTACAGTGCAAAAGTCAAATGCATTTAATGTTGTGCAGGCAAGATTTGGTGGCCACCAGAAGAGGGTTGGTGGTCACCGGCTGAGACTAAAATCGTTATATTGCAAATATTATGATTTGTAGACATCCGATTCAAGTGATACAATATGCGTTGGAAAACTCGTTCCCCCATATCTTCCTTGAGCTTGACCTCTAGTCCTTAGGTGGGGTAGATGTAAATCCAAATGAACCAACTGAAGGGTCTTGATATGAGCGATTAGCTGAAGAACGGGTAACACGTCTGTCGCATGCCATCCCTACAAAAAGAAGAAAATTGTTAGACACACTCTCTAACTAAGGTCAAACCTAACTATTAACATCTTATACGTACATCGGTGTTTACGCCCTAAATGCCAATTAAGATTACATCAAAAAAATTAAGCAAATCAAATTGGAGGACTTTAAGGCCATCACACCAAATTTACCATTGACCATAATGGCCCCACAATACATGTTTATCTTATAGTGGTGTCGTAGGTAGATTTAATGTGCTGAAGGCACGATTCAAATTTACCTAAAGTCATGGTGATGACAAAAATGATAAAAGCCTTCTTGTTTAACAAAGTATTTTGACTTTTTTTTTATAAAATAAATTACTACCTCCGTTTCAAAATATAACTACATTAAGTTTTTTAAATTTGTCTCATAATATAAGTATATTTAAAATACAAATAGTGCATTTATTATATTTTTCTTCCTTTTACCCCTAATTTACTATACATTTACATATTTTACAACTATTACATTGATTAGAGTAAAATGATATTCTAGACTTTTACAATTAAATTAACGACACTTAATCACTTTCTTAATCTGTGTAAAAAATCTAAACGGATTTATATTTTGGAAGAGGTAGTATTAAATTTAGGGAGCAATAAATCTTATTTTGGCTTGTGCAGACTACAATTTTTTTTTTCTTTTTTTGTTTTTTGGCGGCTACCGATCGAAACCCATGAAATTATGTGGTGTGCTACGAAAATCATACCGAAATTCTACTGAAACATAGTATTCTTATCATAATTTAGAGAGCATACATAGATTTTATGCTTTTAAAGCGTATTTTCTCAGGTTTTTGATAATAAATGTCTTCTTCTAGCACAAAGTATTTCGGCTTTTTTTATAAAAGAAATAATTATTTCCGTCTCAAAATGTAAACCCATTTAGATTTTTATTTTGTCCAATAATATAAGTTCATTTAGAATAACAATAGAGTATTCATTATATTTTTTTCGTTTTACCCCTAATTTATTATATGTTCACATATGTTACAACTATTACATTGATGAAAATAAAAGTGTATTCTAGGTTTTTATCATTAAGAGGCAGTGGGCTAAAATGATCAGATAAGATTGAAAATAGTGGAATAAGACGGTTTTAAAAGTACATGGTTGAAAAGGACTAAAAAAACGGTAAATGTACAGAAACACCCTTATTTAATATAAAACAATTTTTTTGTCCATTCCTAATAGTCGGGTGAATCTAAATCAATTTTTTTTCTTCGTAAAATTTGGCTGGTCATAAATAGTAACAGACAAAAAGTAACTACCTATTTAATATAAAACAATTTCATATTTCCATTCCTAAAAGTCGGATGAATCTAAATCAAAAAAAAAAAATTCTTCCTAAAATTTTCTTGGTCATAAATGGTAACAAACAAGAAATAACTACCCACCGGAAATCCCACTCCTGATATCTACATCTCTTGATCGTAACGGACGGTGTTACTGATTCTGATTCTAAACACTTCAAACAACAAAGAAAAAAAAATCTGGGCGACGATTTAGGGTTTTTATTTTTTTATTTTTTTACTCCAAAATGGAATGATCTCAACGCTTCTTGATTGTCATGGACTGTGTTACTTCTTCTGATTGTAATCAATTCGATCGATCAGCAAGTAGTAAGTTAATAAATGGGTTGACAATTAGTAGTATGTTTTGGGTATAACTACATTTATTAGGACTGACTAATACTAATCTTATTCGATGTTACTACATTTTTATTGTCGTAACTACATGCTTTTTATGTGTGTTACTACACATTTTTGTTGGTACTACACTTAATTTATTAATTGTTACTACTTAATTTTCTATGTTACTACATGTATTTGGTTGAGTTGTACTACATATTTTTCTACGTAAACTAAATATTTTTCTACGTTAAATTTCAACCTAATTACTATATCAATCTTTACTACTTGTTACTATATTAATTATTATTTGGGTGTAACTACATGTATTAGACTGACTAGTACTAATCTAATCTAATGCATGTTACTACATGTTTTTTTTTTGTAACAACATTCTTTGTATGTGTGTTACTACACTTTTTTTTTTGAAACTACACTCAATTTATTAGTTGTTACTACATGTATTTTCCGTGTTACTACATGTTTTACAGGTATTACTACATTATTCTTGGGTGTAACTACATATATTTGGTTGATCTGTGCTACATATTTTTCTACGTTAAATTTCAACCCAATATAAGTTTGTGCTCAACAACATGTAGTAACTCATGCACTCACACACATGTATATTAACTTACTACTTGTTACTATATTAATAATTTTTTTGGGGTGTAACTACATGTATTAGACTGACTAGTACTAATCTTTTTCGGTGTAACTAGCAACAACATACACAATGAATTACACTATACACCCAATCCACACAATGCAGTTACACTGAGTAACACGTAGTAACATCAACTTCATACAATACAGTTACACTGAGTAACACGTAGTAACATCAACCTCATGTAGTAACACATGTTGTAACACATGCAGAAACACATGTTGTAACACATGTCTTTTTCATCATGTAGTAACACCACTATGCTCACTCCACAAGATGTACTAGCGCATAATGTAGAATCACAGTGAAAGTCCACAAATGAAGTAACATGTTCACGTTGGTTTCATGAACACGTACCCTCAGATGTAGTAACACCACGATGCAAACACCCTCAAACGTAGTAACACATAATGTACACCCTAAACTCTAAACCTTGAACCCTAAACCTTAAACCTCCTGAACCTTAAACCTAAACCCTAAACTCTAAACCCTAAACCCGAACCCTTAACTCTAAACCCTAAACCCTAAACCCTTAACAAAATATTCTTTTGCCCTTTAAACAGATTCTTAAATAGTGTGTTGCTTCTCAAACTCGATAACTATCTGATACGGGTAGGGGCGGCTACACATATACACAAGTGGGTCACACGACCCACTAAAAAATATTATGCTGGAAATTTTTTTAAGGTACACATTATATATGTGTACTGACCCCTTTATTTTTATATATTGATCCCTATTGACCCGTATTGAATTATACTATATAAAATTAAGTTTAGTAATTGTAAAATATGACAATTTTCCAACCCGTATCATTAAATTCCTAGAGCCGCCCCTGGATACGGGACACGTTAATACCAAACAAAAGTATCAACGCATCGTGAGTCTATAAATAAAATTGTGACGGGAGAAGTACTGTATTAAATTACTATTAATTGTTGAGAGAGATTGCCCACACTCTTGAATGCCTAAAGAAATATAGTAGCGCATTTATTAACACCAATTGGTTTTAATACAACGGTAAGCACTTGATCTTAACATGGTATCGGAGCCAGAGGTCATGAGATCGAACCCTGGTTGGAACATTATTTAAAAAAAATTGTGCAAGTGTTGGGAGAGATTGCCCACACTTAAGGGGGTGTTGGGAGAGATTGCTCACACTCTTGAATGCAAAATTGTGCAAGTGTTGGGAGAGATTGCCCATACTTGAGGGGGGATGTTGGGAGAGATTGCCACACTCTTGAATGCCTAAAGAAATATAACAACGCATTTATTAACACCAATTGATTTTAGTATAACGGTAAAAGACTTGATCTTAACATTAATCTTGCTAATTATGATTGAAATTTAAAACACCGATCAATTATATATGGTGTGGATAACATGGTTGGTTTTAAAGGATAAGAAGCTTCAAAATAGAATTGCGCTGATGAGAATAAAGGCAAAGTGTAGACACAATGAGTATAATAAAGTGTAAGAATTTAGGGAAAAACTTATGTCTATTATTCCTCAGCACATGCTTGCAATTTATAACACATTGAAACCCCTTTTCCACGCAAGGTGCAGCAGTCTAGTGGTTAAGTGCAAAAGAAACCCCTTTTCCAAGTAATCATAGCCGTATGGGGTTTTAGGCATTTACCCATTAACCCTCTTACAAATTAGGAAACCAGAAAAATACTCCATACATATATTTTTATTATTAATTATATACACAATACAAAGTCACTTTCCAACACCCCATCAAGTTGGTGCGTCGATATATATATATATTGATCATGCCCAACTTGCTCACAAAATCATCGGAACTCACTCTTCCCAAGAGCCTTCGTCAATCCATCAGCCGTTTGCGTCGCAGATGGTAAGAATGGGATGCACACTTCACCACTATCAAGCTTTTCTTTGAGGAAATGTCGGTCAATCTCTAATGCTTTATAATCTAACTAACTTTTATTCTCCTATCCTAATTTGAATAAATAGATTCCTAACAAACGCAGCAGATAAATAATAAATGTGAGACTGCTAAAATACGGCACTAAGATATTAATAGATATTCCAACAAAAGCTCATTAAATGTTATTACAAGTACTACATCCTTAAATACACTTAGGAAGAGACCCAACTGCTAGTTGGATGAGAGAGGGTGCATGGAACATTGTTCCAACGGTAATAAAGGACGGTGGCCCAACACTTTAAACAACTAGGAAAAGGACAAAACTAACAGCTCTCTTGCACTCCTAATTAACCCTTAATTAATACAAGATTAATGGTAAGTAAAGAGGACCAAAAAAAAAAAAAGGAACATAAACAACTACAGTAACAAAGGGTAAAAAAAAAAAGCTCTTCCAACACCTGCGACCTGCGACAACATACAGGCGACCTGCGACAACATATAGGCGACAACCATTGCATAAAGCTCATCATTATTCCACACATGAATGTTATAAAAAAACATAGGGTACTGAGACAGCTATATCATGCTGCAGAAGTTTCATATGTACAGTACACAGGGAGATGGGGGGGGGTGTTGAAGACAGGTTTAACATTAAAAACACTATGAAAATACATTTCTATAGGGAGATTTTTAGGTGCTTAGCACATGTAGAGAGATTTAAACCACGGTTCAAACCCCATGTTCACTCCAGATTTGGAGTCGGCTTCTAAAAATCTCCCTTTCTATAGGGCAAGTCATGGCATTATTACAGAGCCAAAACAAAGTGTGTGTATATATATATATATATATATATGACTAAAATAACAAGCAGAAATATCTTCAGTAGTAGGCTCTTCTTCGACGTCGTCTGGTTCGCCTGATTGGCATGGATGGATTTTCACCATTTCCGGGAAACTCCCAGCTGGCAATGGCTCCGTCCCACGAGGAACTGACAAGCATCGGGTAAAAAGGGTGCCAATTGCAGTCTCTAACAGGTGCCTCATGGAAATCCAGTTTTGCCACCTCAGCTCCACTAACCTATTTATTACATATAAATGAGGACCAAAATGGTAAAAACTATAGAGTCTCTATTGCATCCATCAACCCGTAATGTAAGTGTCGCTCGTATAAAAGACGCCCCTTCAATGGTGTTGTACGATTACTAACATTAAGGATCAAGAATGACTTTTTTGAAGAGACGATAAAACATACAATTATGTTATCTGCAACAACAAAAAAATAACGTAGACATACCAGATCATAAATGTACACCATTGAATCTGAAGATCCGGCATAGATGTACTTTTGCCCAGTGCTGAAAAAATCAACAAGCCAGTTCAAATATAAAAGGCAGTCAGGACAGTAGCTGAAATGTGGAGGGAATATACTACTGGAAGGATTCCTTTTTGGATAATCAGTACTGAAACTGGTATTCTTGTAATCGGGTGTAATGGGTTTTTCTTTTATGGTTCATATTCCGGATTGAGGTCATTTCTGTTTTGAATCGTAGATGAAAACGTAAAACGTAAGAACTACACGGTCACCAAATTGTAAGCTCCAGTAAATAATAGTATAGAATAATTACCTATACGCAGGAGAGAAATAACAACGTATAAGAGTCTGCAAAACTTGATGGCCTTTATAGGTAGCAACCGAGATATCATGTGGGTGCCGCAGATCTTTAGCATGACTTGGATACTCCATCCATCTGTAATCCCAGTCAAAACCTAAGCCAACCCTTTTGCTGTATCAAAAAAAAAAAAAAAAAAAAAGATCAATCTCCCATTCAGACAATGAACAAATAAATCATTTGAAAGGAAGCGAAAGACGTACTAATTGAAGTTAGACGACATCTTTCTAAGATCCCATAATTTGATTGCCTGGTCTTTTCCATTTGAGATGAAATATCGACCATCTCCACGTGTATCAATAAAAGTGATGCCTTCTAAATGTCCCATTAGAACCCCAGATGGCTTTCCTGTTGAACCAAAGCATCGTCTATCCCAAACCTGCATTCACCAGAACGTTTGTAAAGGACCAGGTCACCACATTACGTAGGGAGTCTTCAACACATCAACATCGTTAGATGTATGTATGACATTTACGTTGATACAGAAAGAATAACATATTAATCTTACCCATATTAGTGTGTTTCCTAAACCATATCGGTGAGCTTTACCTTACAAAGGCTGTCATCACTTCCAGAGTATAGGAGATGACCAGTCTCATCCGCAAAGCATACAGCATTAACATCAGACTGCAACAAAAAGATGCTGTCAACAACTTCAACATAGGACCACAACCTAAAAGAACACAAAGCGGTATGCAAGTAAGAATACAACCATTCTGCTCACTTATTTCTAAATTCATGTTAAAACCAAGATTGACTATCCAATAGTCTGTCTTAAAAGGAATAATAAAGCATGACACAGCATTTAGGACGGAAACGAACATGAACCATCAAAGCAAAAATAAACCGAAAATAGCAAATCCGTTAGAAGTTACATATGATTGGCTGATTCTGACTTTTTCAGCTTCGTACGTCTACCAAGAACTTATAGTCAAGTCAACCAAAACAACAACAGGTTGATCCATATCAGCCTCTAGCCTCAACCCAAATATCTTAAAAGTTCACAAAATCAATCAAAGGATTTAAGCAATAATTGTATCACCATAAAAGTCATTCAATGTTCTGCTAATAGCAATGAAAAAACCCGTATGATGAAAGTTCACAAAAAAAAAAAACATGAAGGGGGAGATTCTTAAATCTGACATTAAGAACTGGTTATGACACCCTAAGTAATCCAGTGCTTCAAATTCATCAAATCAGAAAGAAAGAAAAAACCATAGAAAGGCCTCCAATCCTTATTAAGAGGTGACAATCTCTGCTCAGCAATGAGCAAACCAACCAAAAATAATAAGTCCAGATCACTTACGCCACTTACAAACTGAGAAATATACTAGCACAAGAATCTGACAAGCAATACCTCATGAGCTGGAATTCTAATATTCACTGTTCTTGCTTCAAGATCATAAACATAAATTGAGTCATCACTGCTGCCAGCAACAAGTTCGCGTCCATCATTGGAGAAATTCACCGAGAAAATACCAAAAGAATAGTCATTATGGTCTGAAGCATCGGAAGAAAAGGCCAAACCTTCATGAATTTCCTGCATAGAATTAAAAAACAAGATTAAATAATCATACTTAACAATGCAGACTCTAAGTATGTGCAATTACAGTAACAACCTTGCCATATATACTCATTCCTAGACTAAATTCAGAAATATGATAATTCGATGAAGGATTCCGAATCAAAAAGAGTTTGGAAGTGGTCACAAAAGGGCACTATCCATTGGTTAGGCAAACGGCACATTAATGCACAATCCCACATTGATCAACCAATTTAACCTCATCAGGATAACTAGATGACAAAGTTACATTCATACACTGGCTTCACCCTCCCTCGTTACCAAAACCTAATACCCCACCAAAATAATCAGAAGAAAGTAGTCAACCAATCATACTGGAGTCTAATATCCTATCTTCAAAATTATGAACATGTGAAAATTTTCCAACAACTAAAAAATACCTTGATAATCTCCCAAAAACAATGACAAAAGTGTTATGCCTGCCCATCAACTGTGAAGTGCATATGCATATTGTGTAGATAAATACAGTTTTGTCTAAAACAAGTTCGCTATATTGCTCTTACTTTGGATATACTTTACGTTTACAGAAGCAGTTACTAATAGCTAAACCATAAAAATACGTATTAAGATAAAATTACCGTGACATTTGCCACAGATTCTGTTGCAGCAGATCCAATGTTGACAATATTGACTATTGGAGAAATACTTGAATACACCTGCCAAATTGAATGGACAATTTTGAAGCAACTCTTGAAGTAAAGAAATATGAAGGTTGAGGCTATGAACACGCTTCAAACCAAAGAGTTCATGACAAAGTATTATGTACTGCTACAACAAATTTTTTTCAACTAACAGCGGAATCATATGTAGACCACATCTGACCATATAAGCAGTAGGAGAACTTCGTATTCTATTGAAGCTTCTTTTTCTTTATAAAGAATTTATCTGATACAAAACTTTTTTAATGGCAGAATTGCCAGTTCCGTTATTAGAGAAGCTTGATTAGATCCTTTTCTCCTTTGTTTTTGGACAATTTGTCAAGCAAAAATTCCACATTGGAAGCAGTCTTACTAAAAGGCGTTTATCTGGTGAAAGAGATGTATCGGTAATTGTCCAACGCAGACTTCTAGCTCGAATGTCCTTCTGAATCCTCCAATTTCTATCAACATTATACACCTTAATATGACTATCCTGCACCATGAAAGAACAGATTCACAAACACTAGACTAACCACTGTAAAAAGACAACAAAGTCCCATTTTTAAAACCTCATATGACAAAAAGTGATTAATAGAATCAAAGCATATACCTGAAACCCAGCAACAAAGAGAGAACCATCCTCAGAAAACTGTGAAACATATGCAGAACTATCCATCATGTCCATCACCACTGGACCATTGACCGGAATATACCGACTTAAAACATGGCTGCAGTCAGCAGAAGAGAATCTCCCTCTCCCAGTAAAATTCCCTTCCCTCCCTGCCAACATTACTACCGGAGAAACAGGCAACTTTGGCTTGCCAGGTAACACATTGCACAAATGCTTATGAGGGTCAGTCTGAAGCTTTGTAAGCTGAGAAATATCATTATCAATAAAAAGATCATCTACATTGGAACTTTCACTTCCAAATGACCCCTGTGCTCCATTTTTACTACTACTACAACAATCAACAGTCTTTCTGCTTCTACTCATTTTCCTAAACTGGGTTTTGCCTTTTTAATCTATTTCCACTGCTACACCCCAAACCCAGTTAAATAACACTAGAACAATGAACTGCAAAACTTCTTTCTCAAAGCAAAAGCTTCAATTCCAACAGAATCGATCCTGGGCAAAAAACTTCACACAATCAAAATCAATCCATCAAAACTTTGAGGCAGTTACAAAATCCCTAAAAGAAAAGAAAAAGAAAAACACATAATAGACTCATGATCAAACCTAAATCATATGCATAACAATTGAACTGAGATGATAAACCCAGCTGGGAATCCTCAAATGTCGGTTAATATAATACCTAAACAAACCTATAACAATACCCAATCCCTATAACAGGAAGAACCCACGTAAGCAATGACGAAATTAAAGATATTCACTTTGCCTTCACTCTGAAATTACCATTTTGCTTCATAAAAAGGGTAAATTTTTTAGTCCATTGATTAAATTCAATGTAAAAAAATTCTATGGATTTCCTTACCTTCAGAAAGTTGTGGTTCCCTCAAAAAAGAAAAAATCTGGTAACTGAAGTGGCAGCTGGTTCTGAAGATGGGAAAGCGACGGTTGGAACCTATGATGCACGGATACTCGTCATGCAAGCATATCATGTATCCGATACGTATCGGATCCCGATACTCCACGGATACTCAAGTATCTGGGGTAAATTGTAATTTTTAAAAATTGGCCACTTTACACGATACACGTATCTTGACTACTAATACGGATATCCGAAGAACATAATACTTAAAGAATGAGTTTGAAACTTAATATGTATACATACATACATATATATATAGAGGGAGAGAGAGACATACATACATACATATACATATATATACAGTCCTTGTATTTTTTATTATACAAATACACCCTTGTACCCGTATCCTATATGGAATGAGATGTTTGAATGCATATTGAACTATACGGAATTGTAATGCGCTATTGTTACAACGTGGCGATGTTATACAGGTTTTATACGCCGTCCGGAGTATCTTTTATCTCCATCTTCAATCTATCTACAATCCTACCATTTCATTCTATGAGAAGAGAAGATATGAATGGTATGTATGAATTGTTGGAATAGAGATTTTTTTCATTTCATTCAGTCATTTTGACGCGTTTGCATGCGATAGAATTGAATTTATTTACATTCTATTAGAATGATTTTTTACCAGTTTTAAATAAAATGATTTTTTACTATTTTCATCCCATAAAAAAATAAATAGATGAAATAAAATGTAAAACATAAACTAGTTATAAAAATCTACCACTACCCACCGCCACCTCCCGCGCCACCCACCCATCCCACCACAATCTACCACTGCTACCGTTCATCACACCATCACCTGCCACCACCGCTACCTACCTTGCTACCACCCTTGTTACGACTCACCATCATCCTCCGTCACGACTCACCAACATCCTCCATTACAACACAACCCACGATTATTTGTCCTACCACCACCTCATGTTACTAATCATTTCACCACCACCCACCTCACCACCATCATCCACATCATCATTCATAACATATCACACCACCAACCCATACAATTATCTTCCACCACAACCAACTCAATCACCACCGACCTTCCCTCAGCCACCACCGCTATCACACATCTCACATCTCACATCATCCGCCGCCACCCACCACTGCATGCCCCACCGCCACCCACCACTCTCGTCATCACGCATGCCCCACCAACCCCCTCCACTCTCGTCATCACGCATGCCCATCACCCGCGTGTAAGTTGTCACATCTTATAGAATCTCACAAATTTCATTATATTGCGTGTCAAACATATGAATAGAATCACGTTCATTTCATTTCATTGCATATTTCATTCCAGCAATTCAAAAGCACCATAAGAGCAAAGTCCAGATGACAAATAACCTTAGAATGTTTTGTACTAAATATACATTAATTAAGCTAAACTAGAATATATGACATCAGTAATTAAGGGCTTGTTTGTTTACAAAATTAAGCACTTGCTCTTAAAAAAATTAGGTGATGGTTATAGTAAGTGGTGTTTAATAATAATTATGACACTACTTAATTAGTTAAGAATAATTTTAAGTGGTTTGAAGACCGCTTAAACCACTAAAAAGAAATAGAGGGAGAGAGAGGGAGAGAGAGATCGCTCAAGTGTGAAAATATCGTTGTCGAAAATCACTGCTCCCACGTTACTTTTATGAACCCTTTAATATTTTCATTATTTCAAGGACTTAGGTTTTTAGTGTAATTGTATGATTAGGATAAAGTTTTGAGTATATATTTTTCTTATGAATGTGTATTACTTATAATATCCTACAGATAACCGTTGTGGACCAACCAAGTGACTCTATTTTACTCCAATGAAACAACTTGTATGATTATATTGTATGACTTTATATGATGCTTCTCAATTATTGTTGTTGTATCTATCATTCATTATAATTAAACCGTGTTTAAAAGAAAAACATTATATCTATCATTCATGCAAAAAGGTATAACATGTTATTAATACATACACGATTGAGTACCAATATGAAAACATAACAACAATATACAGAATCAATAAATGCGCGAAAAAATTTTTTTTTTCAAAGATTTGTATAAAAAAAAATAGGATGATATGAGTATGCACCAATAAAATAAAATTTAAAAAAAATAGGAGGGAGAGGAGAAGAGGGGGTGGGGGAAAGGAAATCTCAAGCACTCTTCTTACACCATGACCATGAAAGTAAAAAACAACAAACTAAGGCCCAGATGTAGGCGAAAAGGTGGCTCTGAACAAAGGAGAGACAGCAAAAGGGACCTGCCACATAACAAAGGACTTTCATTGTCACTGCATTCAAGATGTCAAGTGCAACACAACGCGCAACCTCAACATTCGATTACAACACTAGAAACAAAACGAATTCGGTAAAACAGACCCTACGAGCTGCGTCCACCAAAAAGGAGGGGAGGGGAGGGAGGAGGGGGGCTAAAAAAATTTGTTTCGGGCGCATATAGGACGAGGTTCCCCAGCATAACATTTTTCCCCAAGTATGACAGCCAGCAAGTTGAACGCCATTTGCAGTAGTAGTCCTAACCAAAGCAAACCAAACGGCCTTTAACTAGGGCTGCAAAAACAAAAAGGAAGCAAGATCAGTCTAACGATACTTAAATAAGGGAACCAGCATCGGAAAAAAAAAAAAAGGAAGACAAAACATTCTCATTCTTGTTCAGAGATATTTGATAAATCGGGAAAAATGGCACTAATTTGTGCCCAGCAAAATGGCTTGAATGTCATGGAGCAAGGTTTAATTCAGCAAAAACTAGCCAAACAGCATCCACAAACCTGTGGGATCTAGAACGTGATTCGGATGGACTGCGAGTTTTTCTTCCAGGAAGAGACATGTGCTCATAATCCTCATCAAGGACCTTCTTTCCATTCTCTTCTCGAGTTGAGTGCCTTTGACTTACTTGGTCTTTAGGCTCATGGTGAGGTGAAGGTGACCGGGAAATAGATCTAGATCTTGCACGAGACGTGTAACCTCTATCTTTCCTTGGAGAAACATGCTCATGGTGAGGTGAAGGTGAAGGTGATCGGGAAATGGATCTAGATCTTCCAAGAGACTTGTAACCTCTATCTTTCTTTGGAGAAACATGCTCATGGTGAGGTGAAGGTGACCGCGTAATGGATCCAGATCTACCAATAGACATGTAATCTCTATTTTTCTTTGGAGCAACACGCTCATGGTTAGGTGAAGGTGACCGCGTAATGGATCTAGATCTTCCACGAGACTTGTAACCTCTATTTTTCTTTGGAGCAACATGCTCATGGTGAGGTGAAGGTGACCGAGTAATGGATCCAGATCTTCCACGAGACTTGTAACCCGCTTTCTTAGGAGAAACAAGCTCATGGTGAGGTGATGCTGACCGCATAATGGACCCAGATCTTCCATGAGACTTGTAACCTCTATCTTTCCTTGGAGAAACGGATCTTGAGACTGACCTAGACCTTCGTGGAGAGTAGCGATCATCCAGTGCCCCACGATCCCTGGTTTCAAGGATTAGAAAACAAAACCAAATCAGAAATGGATTACCACAAATCCAAATCTAAACCAAGTATAAATGATTGGAGATACGAACAAGCAAAAAAGATAGTCCTAAAAAAGAGCAGCCAGTTCAAACTGAGCCTACTCCATAAGCCAGGAATTATGCGCATACTAATCAAAAACATTTTCAGGAAAAGGAAAAATGAAAATCTATCATCGCCTCCTAAATTTTAATAATCGAAACATGACCTTTACCTGCACCTTTTGCCAGTGTTCTGGAAAATATTACGATACTTTCATCCAAAACATTCTTTTAAAGCTCTATAGCAGTGTACATGTTGATCAGCAACGAACAAACTTTGACGCTTTCACAGTCCCAACTTATGGAGACCTCATTCTATCTTTTCTTGAACATTCCCATCACACCTCAACAGTATAAACTTTGAAAAACTTTGCTTCTTTGAAGAGAGTTTCTTTGACCAACTATAGCTTTAGATTCTTTGTTTAACTGGATAGTATGCAACGTTAGGAAATCAAACTAAAATATAAGTTAGGAAAGAGAGTGAACACCTTTTGAACTATAATCAATCTACACACTACTCAAATCAGTTGGTCTCTGCAGTAAGGTAAAACCTTACAAAGCAATTTCTATACGAGAGACCCTAAGAATTTGAAGATTATTCTTGAAGGATGAACTAAAACTTCTGCAGAGGCATTGATTTGTACGCAAGTATTCTTTGACCTTATGATCCCTTTCCTCTCTTTAATATTCAAATTTTTGGATTATGTTAAGCCTATTTCTCAAGTTAGAGGGCCACCAGCATATGTCATTTAAATTTGGCAGAATAAGCACATGCACATCAACCGGGATTGATGTGAAAACTAGACTCAAAACAGCTCAATTTAAACATATATCTAGCACTAGAACCTAAAACACGATCAACTGCAACAAAACATCGACAATTCCTTACACACATCTCAGAAAAATATCACTCTACTACCAGACATTCATAGTACTGTAAAGAAACTGATTCATCTAAACAGCTTCAAGAAACAAACCTTGAATGGCGTCTTTCATGGGGAGAGCGGGAGTAAGCTGCCAAAAGGGTTACAAAAAAAAAACACTCAACACAGAGACTAAATGTCACCCAAAGAAAAAGGAAAAGAATATGCTCCGACAATCATAATATGAAGCAAAAACTCCAAGAAGAAAGAAAAAGTTCCAAGTTAAACATTAATATCATAGATGGACAGAACTCATCATTCAGAAAGCTTTTTGGACATTATCACATTATTGGAAAAGTAGTGAGAAGTTCAAACTGACATTGATAACGCCGCTTAGGAGATCTTGAAGGACTGCGTCGCCTGTAGCTGCTGCGATTACTAAGTCGGAGGGTAAAAGAAAACAAGAGAAACAAGGTAAAAAAAACACTTAGCAGCTCATTACTACAGGAAGGGGGAAATTTAAAGAAAGTGGGAAATACTCAAATAAAAAATAAAAAAAATAAAAAAAATGGCATACCTCATGCGAGTTATCCTGCGCATTTCTTGAGGAGTCTTTCGGTTCTCTTCAGCATAAACAATTCTAATTTCACGCCCACCGATAACTGAATGGTTCAGGCTTGCCTTTGCCTCAGCAGCATCCTCAGCGTAACGGAATTTCACAAATCCAAAACCCCGATGTTCACTGTAGACATGAAAATAAAACAAAGTAATGGCAACAAAATGAAAAAGAGCACAAACGCTCCTTAACAATGAACATAAAAATCAAAACTACCCGGTGTAATAGTCCTTGGGAAGATAAACATCCTTTAGTGGCCCAAATCTTTCAAATGGAATCCTTAGGTCTTCGGGCCTGCATAGTCATTTGAATTCACTTCTCGACACATATATGCACATTGTTACATAAACAAAAACAACAAGAAGGAATCTGAGTGGTTTAAATATAACACTTTGGACAGTAGAGGAGCCACGCTGACGCAACTTGCGTGCTCACCAAAGCATCTCCCATGATCAAAATGTGGAAGGTGGGTAACCTTGGGCCTTACAAGCTTTACCATTAGCCCAAGAGGTTTTTTAAGTGGCTTGAGTCGTGAGCATCGGTTTAATACCGTGTACAGCCATGACAAGGCTCCTCCTCGGAACCAATTTGCACAATGTAAACAAAATGGGAGCATTTCGGAAGCAAAGACACACACTCCTAAAGGGCTACGTATAAACATACATAAACATAAGAAGTCAGTATTCTACATGATTTGCAGAAACAATTCCTTGACTGAAAAAATTTCCTGATACCACAATCATTAATTCAAGAAACGAAAGGATAAGGTTCATATATATTTTCTGTGTTCAACATAATTAAAAATAAAAAATTTGAAACCAGGTTCAAACCTTAAACACCTCATTTTCCTTAACGTGTCACTAAAAGAAGAAGAACTCCATGACTGGGGATAACAGGCACACAAACAAAAGAGCAGTCAATCGTTAGCTGGCCATAAAAGAATCCCGAAACACAGTATAAAAAATTCCTTCATGTCTACCGCCGAATTAAATAGTCTCAAAACTACAATGCAAATATTAAACTGACATCATGATGTATTCTCGATCCATTCAATTGAGAAAGCTTCATAATTTCTGGTTCATTCCATTGCTTTAATTATTTCTTTCACGGCATAGGAGGCCATGATTGATCATAAAAAGATTGGGGAAAACAAAATAATAAAAATACCTAGCACTTAAAGGGATGTTGCGAACAAGAAGACCGGAGGGAGCTGGAGAGCTATGGCGTTCCCTTCTGCGTTCACGAGGGTCGTCATAGCGCTTGCGCTTCACCGGGCTATAGCTCCGACTTCGACTTCGGCTTCTATGGCGCCCCATCTTACGTTATGTTCTCCTTCAATTCGAAGCCACACAACCAATTTGACAAAAAAAAAATTTGTTTTTTGAGGGCAATTTGACAATTCCTAACCCTAGCTTAGTAATGGAACCGGACGCTTGTGTGCGGGTTCACCTAGGGGCGTAAACAAGTCGAGCAGTTCTTTTTGAAATTTTATTTGATTTTTTTTTTAATAAATCGATTTGATAGGGTTTGAGATAGAATCGAGACATCTTCCGACCCTATACCTATAGACTGGCCACAAGGGTCGACGACAATGTCTTAACTTGGTAAAGACTCGATAAAGGACTTATATGCATTCTCGTACGTCTCAGACGATTCTAACCCCTCACATATAATGAGCTGCTTCGGCCATATCATCGAGACCTTCTGTAGATTCAAGACTCACAGTACACGGGTGAGCCATGCTCTACCACTTACGGTGATTTTGCATGCAATTATCTTCTATGTTTTTTTTAGATATAAGTGAGCTAATTATGAATTGTCTCCACAACATTAGGGATACACCTTAGGGCAAGTCCAATAGAGATGTATCAAAATCAAATTTGATACTCAAGTGAGGGTTTTAGCATCTCCAGTAGAAAATATAAAATGTATCGAAATTTGATATGATATCAGTTTAGGTATCATATTTGAGACCATGGCTAAAGCTTTCTCAACCTCTTCACGCGTGCGGGTGGAAGAAATTTTGCTCAAAATAACATTTGTCAACCCCTACATGGGTTTGTCTCCTCGTGATGTAGACATTGTCTACTCTCAAGTCTCAAATCTCCATGATAGAAAAAATATTATGCAACATCTCGTTGCATCGATAATAGAAATCCTATTTGGTGTGTCCAACCGATAGAAATTAAGACATTTTCGGTGACCCCTGTGTATAAAATTCAGCAGCCATTCATATTTTTAGAAAGTGATGATATGGTGGTCTAAATATTTGGTCCAGGACCACCATAAAATCACTGATAGAAAGGAAAAAAAAAACTGAGAATTGCAATGTAACTTTCAAGAAAAAAACCCTACAATGTAGGAGAATCAACAGTAACAATTTTAACATAATACAAATACCACACATTTCATTCATTTTCTACACATTTCATTCATTTTCTACACAATTTTTCATCATATATCCTTCTACGAATTAATAAAAGCGATATGTACTTACCATTTTGTGTAACTGTTTAAATCAGTGCAATCATATTTTGGGGTTTGTTCGTAAAAAAAAGGGGGGGATAGTTACACTTTAGTCTCCTATGTTCTTTTATTTTCTCAAAACCTCTTCCATCTTTCATTGTTACGATAAACCCCTACGTATTCGTTTTTGTTACGGTAAACACTCAATGTTTCATTGTTATGACAAACACCCCTATGTATTGTTTTTGTTACAATAACATTCTTACGTATGTGTTTTTGCTACAATTATAGGACAACTAATAGGATATTTATCATGACAAAAACTTATACATAGGAGTATTTATTGTAACAAAAACCATACATATAGGTATTTGTCGTAAAAAAACAATACATAGGAGTGTTTACCGTAACAAAAACGAATAAATAGGGATGTTTATCATAACAATAAAAGATAGATGATATTTTTTAGAAAATAAATAAGCATAAGGGACTAAAAGTTTTTGAACTGTTCCATTAACAAAGCTATACTTGTTCTTGGTGATCAAAGTCATATCCATGACTTTGCTCCAAGGATGATAATTGTTGTCATTTAGAAGAGGTTGATCCAACACTATAGATGGATTCTCATTTGGAAGAAGATAGCATGGATTGGATGGGTTTAATTCTTGTCTCTTGGTTGCCATTGCCCCAAATTTTTCTGAAAACCGCTACAGATTTCCAAGAACATTCAGAAAATACAATCAAGAACGGATTCTACTGAAAAAATATTGGAAAAAATTCATAAAATACTCTCAAGATTCTATTAATCTAACATAATTTGAAGAAAACTCCCAAGTTTATTCTACAAACGCTCTGATACCATGTTGAAATTTATAGAAACAGAAAATAGAGAACGAAATAAAGCGGAATTCACATTAATCAGAAAGTTATCAAGTTAAGTTACATAATGCTGATGATGGAGTATTTATAGACGATACTCTCAATCGGTTACAATTGTTGTGAGCTATTAAGGTAGTCACAACAAAAAAGGAATCCGAAAATGCATCTCGATCAATCATATTAGTTCATCTCAGTTGCCAATCTTCTCTTCTGATCTGATCATCTCAGTTGGTCACCACATCTAATATGATCATTTCAATTGATCTGTTTTCGGAACGCATCTTCACATCCTGCTTGTATCCTACACTCTTTCATTCACTTTTATATGTTAACAATAGTAAAGAAAGCATGCATCATTTCTCAACAACAAATAGCAAAGTTAAACTGAGAAATCGCGGAACTAAAAAATCAGAAGAGGTATGGCATCAATTTTGATTTTAGTTCTCGAAACTTGTATCACATTCATGCTCGATATCCAAAGAATCGTGATCAAGAAGATCATCCAATAAATGTTGATGTCAAAATAGATTTGACCAACTTTTCTATTGACAATATTTTCATTGAAAAAGCTTATGTATTTTTTTAATGATAAAAATGA
This sequence comes from Gentiana straminea, assembly GCA_036785695.1. Taxonomy (NCBI): domain Eukaryota; kingdom Viridiplantae; phylum Streptophyta; class Magnoliopsida; order Gentianales; family Gentianaceae; genus Gentiana; species Gentiana straminea. The sequence continues at coordinate 8,608,415 of JAVUPR010000265.1, forward strand.
CACTGATTTTCCTACCCATCTTTATTAATTTTGGAAATTTTGTTGAACAAGGGATTTTTATGGATGATCAAATTTTTGAATCGAAATTTATGATGAATAATCCAATATATGATGATTATAGTGATGTTAGTGATCAAACTCTTGATTTTAGTGGTGTTTGGGCCGAATATAAAGACGAAGAATTTAAAAATGAAGGAGGTATTGTTGATGAAAAAATCATAAGGGGTTACCATGTTGACAATTTGGTCGAAAACACGACACCTATCTTTGATGATGAAAAATATGTCACTGAAGAAAATATTGTGTGGGATCATAGTATTAAACCAAATTCATTCAATACGGTTGAACCAAAATTTCAAAATTACTTGTGGAAGAATGAATCATGTGAAAGAATATTATTCAATTTTGTTGAGGATTTCTTAAAAGATAATAATGGGACTATGGGAGTAGTGTTAATAGGGAAGTTCTTCTGTGGTGAAGAATATACCCCGATGTGACCCGTGGGTTGATCGGAGCCACACAGTTTCCATCCAGGATAGAAACTGTGTGGTTCTTATCAACCCACGGGTCACATCGTATTAATACTATTGAGAAAGTTAGTCACAAATCCTTGTATGGAGACGGTGATCATTGGAAGAAAATGAAGAAATATATTTTGTTCTTCCATATTCCTTATAACTAGGGCTGTAAACGAGCCGAATAATACCGAACCCTGGCAGGGTTCGGCTCGGCTCGAAAATTTTGTACCTCAAGGCTCGGCTCGGGCGAACCTGATTTTTCAGGGTTCGGCTTGGGTTCGAAGCTTAAAAAATAAAAAAATATTTGGCTCGGTTCGGTCCGAACGAGCTGAACGGTCCGAACAGGTTCGATCCGAAAAAAAAAAAAAAAAAAGCAGAATGCAGGTTACATTACAGCAGAAATTGTCCAATATTACAAAAACATTTAAGATGGGTAAACATATAACAAAAACATTAAAGATGGGGAATACTATTAGTCTATTACAAAACATCATAAGTCCAAATGTCCAATTGTCCAATATTACAAAACATGATAAGTCCAAATAGTCCAATACTCCCAATTGTCCAATATTACAATATTCATGTAATCATGTTCTCCTTGTCTTTTTCTTCTGAATCTTAGAGTTGGTTTGTGTCGTTTGCCACGGTCGAACCGAACCGAAAGAAAATTTGCCCAACAGTAGAATATGATAGCTTGTTTTGCTTCCATGTGACATCTTTTGATGATTGTGCAACTTGAGATGGAATGCATTCTACATTTTTAGAGCCACCGCCAGCAGCATCAACTGTAAAGTCTATAATTTCTATTACAGACATAGATAAGTTACTAAGTTAGGCAACATTAGTTACATTACATAGATAAGTAAATTAACATAAATATATAAGTAAATTACCACTGTCAATGGAATCTTTCATTTCATATTCGTTTTCATGTTCCAATTCAATTGGATCTTCATTTCCCTGAAAATAATAACAAACATTCTTAATTATTACCGTCACGTCACAATCAAACAAAAAATGATTTATCTAAACAAGATTTACGAGGCAACAAAATATCCCATGACCATTACACGCCGTATAACAACGCAAGATTAAGATTACGAAAAAATCATATAAATTACTAAATTAGTATAGTACCTCTTTCAATGAACGGATTCCATAAGCTTCCTTTATCCAGTCTCCACCACAAAGCAAAACCACAATTGTATCCCTTCTCATAGAAGCTATTTTTTTATCAACAACCCTACCACCAAGACTTAAAGGTAGACTCGATGCAACGATTGTAATTGGAATAGACAAGATATCCATGGCCATTTTGGATAACACTTTGTATTTTCCCTCATTCCCTTTCCACCAAGCAAGGGCATCAAAGTTATTAACATTTGGAAAGCACCCTTCCTCAAAATAAAGCTCAAGGTCGATTTCTCATTTCCTTTTGATTAATGTCATCACAAACTCATCAAACTTTCTTTTACCAATTGTGGAAGAGGGAGGTGTTTTGGAATTAGCACTATAGGATTTTAATCCTATCTCTTTCTCATCACCATAAATCTTAACATAATGCATAAATAGTTCATCAAACTTGGCCATAACAATTTTAATCTTGTCCTTATGATTAGAAGGGTACATTGATTGATAAGCAAATTTGATCATTGCCTTCTTATATCTAGGATCCGAATTGAACCAAAACAAAGCAACAAATCACACTCATTCCAATACTTATCATACTTATCGGCCATTTTAAGAGCCATGCTTTGCATATGTTTCTTACAAGAGATGTCTAAGCGAGCATTGATCAATTCTTTAATTCTAGACAACTCCAAAAGAAACAAATTCACAGTTGGATAATTACTCCCAGAAATAAGGTTGGTAACATCCAGAAAAATCTCCAAAAACTCACAAACTTCATTAACCTCCTCCCATTTGGTTTTCGAAGGAACATACTTTGCAAACGAATCATCATCTTCACCAAACTTACTAAAACACTTGTTTGTACTTGTAAGCCGTAGACAACATAACATAAGTTGAATTCCATCTAGCGTTATTGTCTAATACTAACTTATTTGGTTTCAACTTTAAATTCATTCTATGCTCATTGAATGAGCGAAGTACGATTTACGAACCAAATAAGTACTTCACTCCGTCTCTAACCGATTCAGTAACCTTTTCATTCTCTTTCAAACCATCTTTAACCAACAGATTTATGATATGTGCACAACACCTAACATGAAAAAGTTTTCCATCCAACACAAATTTTGAAAGAGAATTATAATCGTTTCTCAAAGTAGATATGCACACATCATTCGCAGATGCATTGTCTACGGTCACAGAACAGACTTTATCACTAATCCCAAAAAGATTGCAAACCCTATGTACTTCTTTTGCCAATGCAACTCCAGTATGAGGTGGAGGTACATTGACAAAAGAGAGTACTCTCTTTTGCAAATTCCAATTCCTATCAATGTAATGAACAGTTATTGTCATGTACCCAATCTTTTGAACCCCAGAAGTCCAACAATCAGTAGTTAGGCTAACTTTGCTAACCTTGGCTAAACTCTTCTTAAGCTTTTCTTTTTCAATTTCATACACTTTGAAGCACTCTTTCCTAACCGTGTACCTAGTGATTGGTTTGTAGTAGGGAGTATATGCTTTCAAGAACACATTGAACACTTTATGTTCTACGATGCTAAAAGGATACTCATGGGCTAAAATCATGTGTCTTTGCAAGTTCTTTAACTCTATCAAAATTAAATGTAAAAGTAGATATAGAACTTGCACCTTCGAAGTGATCATACCAAGGAGTTGAGATTGAACGGTGGAAGAATCTTTCTCTTTCAATATCAATGGCTTAGGAAATATTTTATTTCTATTTGGACAAGCCGATTTCAAATGCCTCATCGGATGGGATGTAGTTTTACCTTTACGAACCGATAGTAACCCCGAGCAATGAATGCATTTGTTCTTTTTAACACCATTAACTCGTCACTTCCTTCATATTCGCCACACAATAGACCTTGGTTTGCCTTGATCATTGAGTTCATTTACTCCCTCAATCTCGGTCCCTCTTGCTCATGCTCATGCTCGGTTGCCTCAGTATCAAATTCATCTGAATCATAATCTCTGTCCTCAACCTCGTCCCCCATTATTTCAACATCATCTGAAGAATCAACAAGAGATTGAGTCATTACTCTCACTGTCTCACTCTGTTTATAAATTAATCAGTATCTCACAATCTGTTTATAAATTAAAAAAATCACAGAGTCACTCAACTCACTCAGTCTGTTTATAAAAAAAATTATACTCATTGCAACATTGGCATCAAACACACAAAATGCAGCCATTTTCCAAACTCAAACCAAAATTACAATTTACAAAACACTGAATTTAATTTATAAATCATAAACTATAAAAAAAAGTATATATAAAAAACACACAAAAAACACAAACTTGACCTTGAGATAATGGGGGATTCTGATTTTCAGACATTGAGGATATGAATTTGATATCGTAATCACGAACAAAGAAATCAATGGATGCAATCTCCGTTTAAAAGCAAGCCGAAACGAAGCAAAAAATTAAGATGATGCTCCGTTTGTTGGTGCTGCCGTGCTGCTGCAGTGCCGATAAAGAAGAAAGGGGTGGTCGGAGGAGTGGAGGGGAAGGAAGCGGAAGGCCGGAAGGGTCGAAGGGAAGGTGGTCGGAGGAGTGGAGGTTGAAAATTTGAAATGTTGAATGGAAGGGGGCAGGGCAGGGGCGACGGGCCGACTTGAAGAATGAAGAAAAGAATGAATTAGGTTTTCCCTTTCCCTTTCAGTATAAACCAAAAAAATTTAATTAATTTATTATTATAAAAATAATTAATAAATATAATATAATAATATTTTAATATTTTAAACGAGCCGAACCTGTTCGATACAGTTCGGCTCGTAGGACGAATATCTGATTTTTAAGGCTCGGTTCGGGTTCGAAAATTCGAACCGGATCACGAATTGAGCTTTTTCGGACCGAATATACCGAACCGTATCGAATACTTACGTTCATTTACAGCCCTACTTATAACCAAATGAATGGATTATAAGTTTTGTGCTGTGCAAAGTTCAATTGAATACGCAGGGATGTGTGCATTATTTTGAAAAACACTAGATTGATTTTATTATCAATTCTTCAAATAATTATGGCGACAAAGCTAGTGAATCCGGATTGTGTTCTATCATGTAGAAATATTTAATTGATCAACCATTTGAACGTGTAAAGACGCAAGTGATTTACGGACGAGTTCTCTCCGACCCAAAGGGTTTGATGCAGGAGAATTATCATTTATTCCCATTTTAGTTAGTTAAGGTAAATATTTAATAACTATTAGAAAATATAATTAGATTTAAATATAATTTAAAAAATCAAAGTACACATCCGTTGTAGCTGATGAGCATTTTTCACAACAATACACAATAACAGGAAAGTCAATCGAAAACTACCATCTTCATGATGGCGGAAAAAGTGACTTGATGCTCCAAATCAGTCTCTTGAATTACAGAAGAAAAAAGAGTAGGGGATACATTCGGATACGAAAACACACATCAGGGAATGCTCGCCCCTAACACGAGTCTCTCTACCCGTCGTTGCCCCCCAAATGCCACATTTATTAAGGTTTTGCTTTTCTTAGCAGAGAGATGTATAATCAAATCATTCAAGAGGACATGCCTTTTCGAAATCTTTTTGCTCTTTACGACAAAGTTCAAACTCATTTGTGTTGTACCACATGCATCGTGTATAAACATCCAACTCCTTAGTACAACTTTGATGGAGATCCTTCAGCCTGCAAGACGAGATGAGAGGAGGATTCAGGCGATATAAGTTCGTTTCTTTGAGAATAAATATTTCAAAAGGAAAATGATACTGCAACTTCATTATAACATTGCACACTTGTAGACCATTGATCAGTGAATAAGACCCGTAACAATCATAGGGTCCTTCCATGATCAATGGTCTGCAGAGATGTTGTGGCAATATCATTTTAACGTGACAAACGCAACCAAGGGAATAATAATGTTCTGCTGATTCAACAGAAGACAAAGTTAAACTAACTAACTATTGTTAATCTAGGATATAGTACTAGGAAACTTGTTTCATCAGAGGCTTTTGACCAAGGGTAAAAACAACATTGGTCTAAATCTATGTCAGGAAGCTTTCATTGGTACTACAACTTAATTTACTAAATACAAGGAACTCAGAAATGAACACTTTAAATGCATCACACCTAACTTACTGTGGTAACATGCCTGTCAGGGCACCACACTGGAAAGGGATTTTGAAAAAGTAAAAGTATGTACACTCTACTTAATCAAAGTCGAATATATAAAACATATACATTGACTTTCATACTCGACCTTATGAAAATCCCTTTCCAGTGTGGAGCCCTGATAGTTATGATGCCACGACAAGTTAGTTGTGGTGGGCACCATAATTTGTATGCCGTGCATTTAAAGATCTTGTCAAAGAATTAGAGTTAGCAACACAATCTTGAGTCTTCACAAGAGAAATAAAACAAGCAGAAAAGGTTGTTCACAACATCAAACAAGATAAGCACCACAAGCAGGGTTAATGAACTACCGTGAAAGCAAACCAAACCAAACCAAACCTCAAAAACTAGACAGTGAAGATACATGAAAAATGTGCACAAAATCAGGAGGAAAAATATGATGTGGCTCAAAGGCAGAAGAAATACAAACTGGCAGAGAACACTAACCAAGCTAAAACATCAGATAACAATTTAAAAAGGAAAACCTTTATACTATTACATATTCCAGATTGCTCAGACCCTATTCTGTTGTTGCCTTGTTGATTGTTTGTTTTCGGAAAATAACCTGGCTATGAGTAACCATAAATAGTAGCAAAACAAACTCAATTGCACCCAAACATGTCGATTATTGATAGTTCGGGACAACAGATTCAAAACTACCAGCATCCTTGTAGTATGGTTTAGCCTGTGGTACAGAATTTTGCAACCTAGAAAATCAGAAGTTAACAAAGATTCCACTTAGTAGAGTTCGTGACAACCTCACTGCTGTGATATTCTATTGGAAACATTTATTCCAAGGTTGGTGCCTGGTAAAGCACAATTTCAGGCCTTTATTTAATTAACAATTAACACCCTTGTGTCCTTTTACCCACTAAGAAGGGTCTGGCTGATCACTGATGGCACGAAGCATTTTCTAAGGAAATCTGTTGGTCCATCTTTTTAGGTCTGTTGTATGCATTATTACCATACCATTTCTGTAATAGACTTACTCAAACACATGGCAACTCTTACTGCTACGCCAAAGCTACCATAAACATTCTCCTCATAATATTGCATTAAAATTCCACTTCAGAAAAGTTGTTGCCAAACAGACCATCAAATCATTTACTTATTCATGCCCCCAACTCAACTACACATAAGTTGCAAATGTTTCCATGCAAAATTGACATAACAATTCTACTAGGGCATTGCAGTATACCAGCTCTTCTACTACAAAAAAGTTCAAATAATTCCAATTCATAGTACCAATGATTATCAATATGTCTAGAAAACGCGTGTGAACAACATGCCGCATAATTCAAGGAAAAAAAAATTAAAATGACGATAAATCAGGAAGTGAAACTTACAAGCTAAGAACACAACTGGTGACTTCTCGACCTTTCTGAAGGCACTTTTCAGGATTTGGATCATCCTTCTTACATTTCAAAAACGCCATATTCTCATTGCGGCATTTTGTAGATATATGCTTCGATGCTGCCGTCAGCAATGCTGAAGAAGGGATTGGGTTTCCTGACGCATCTACCGTGCTAGACATTCTTCAATCCGCTTTTCAATTTAAGAATAAATCAATCAATCAATCAATTCACAGAAAATAACTATCAGTCCACGCAATCAAAGCAAATCCTCCTGAATCTCCATCCCAGATATTTCTCGAATCAAAGACACCAGATGAAATAAATTCAAAAAAAAAAAAAAAAAAAAAAAAAGAAATAATTGAATGAAACTCCTCGTTAAGAAGGAAAGAAACATTTTACCTTTGATATCCTTAAAGGCGATTGTATGGTAATTTGGCTTAGGGCACAGTTCAGTGACTACCAGAAAGCGAATGCAACTGAGTATGCTCCTCCCGTATTGTGATAAAAAGCCAAAGATGAGAAATGAGAGTAAAAAAAACATTAAAATTAAAATCTAAATCTAGTGAGACATAAAACTAAGAGGAAATTGACATTTTACGACCATATATTTTATGATCGACCTTCGAAAAGTGGATTTTACATATGGTAAAAAAAACATTTAAAAAGTGGGTTTTATATGTGGTAAATAGATTAATCATTTACAAACATAATTTGTGATGCATTGGTAACCGTTTATTTTTATATAGTTGTGATGCAACATGTAGAAAAACATGACGTGCCATCAAAGCCCCCCCCCCCGAGCACGAGTAAGAAGATGGATTTATTAGTCGTTTTACATAAGCCATGAACGAATGTAAGCGTTTGAAACAAATTCAGATCTGGCTCATATAAACTTGTGTTTCAATAGTTGTTTACTATTGAAATGCTTCAGTAGTATCACTTCTGTAGCTGATAACATTACAAGAATCAAATCATAAAGTCAATAAAGAATCACACATGATATAGACAATCAAAACAGACTTAAAACTTAGGATTCTAATCAATACTGAGATTGTAGCCCTGACGACGACGAAACAAATAAACAAAAAAAATTGAGGAAAAAAAAAAAAAAAAAAAAAAAAACCAGACACCCATGGTTTAAACATAGTTAAATTTACCATACACTAAAAAGTGACAAAAATATCTGTCTGGAATCCATGATTTCTAGCCTCCAACCTCTCAAGCTGCTGTACAAAAGTTGTCTAAATAAACAAGAGCAGCTATAGATATATATATAATTAACTCTAATAAGCTATAACTGAGATTGCATAAAGCATCTTTTGGTGAAGGATCAGTTAGAACTAAATACGTAAGCAGGCAATGATGCAGTGTCGATCTCCCAAAAACCTCTCAAGCTGCCTTCTCTTTCCTCTGATAAACGAACAGCAGGAACTTGATGAGAAAACCTCAGTATCTCTGCCATTGGAATTACCATAGTCACTGTTGAACCCCCCTGAGTTTGAGGCCTGAAAACGGATTTTAAACCACGGACTCGCTCTAGAAGCATAACTTTAACACCTGCCTCGTTCTTCTCTAAAACTTCAGTAACTTCATATTTGAACTTTTTCAAATCCGAGTGTGCAAGATTTTTGCTCCAATCTTTGTATAATGCCCAGACATCGCCTTTTTGAGGGAGAATGACGTGGATGTTCTTCTCTTTTATAAGCTCGACTTTTACCTCGTGTGAAAAGGCATCAGTGTTGTCATACTTTAAGGCCTCTTTTTTTCCAAGCTTGAAATTTCCACAAGAAATCGTCATTCTTTTGTCAACCCATCGGATTATGCCTTTCGAGGGCGCGCATGCAGTAAGCCATTGCAAGTATATTCCGAAATGGGGAGGTGAATCAATCCTCCTGATGATAGAGTAGTACCTTGGCAATGCATCTTCTTCACAATATATTGCCCATATCTGACCTACTTTAAACTTATCCCGTGTTCTGTTAGCATCAAAATTGTTAAAATCTGGATCTGGAACCGTTAGATCTTCGTCTGAAGTAGCAGCTTGTGAACTGCTGGCAATATCATTGAACTTCAGATCCACTTCTTGTGGTATTTTCATTGCTTCTGTCTCCTCCATTGTCAAATGCTCCTTTTCTCGGTACTCACCATTCAATTGTTTAATCTCTGACAAAGATGGACTTCCTTCCACTATGACCTCATCTACTACATGGCTCTTACCCTTCGACTTTGCCTCAACTTGCGTACGATCTGAAAGAGATGCATGAACAGCAGACTTTGCAGTAGACGAACCATCTTGCTTCACGTCATTCTTTGCTTCCAGGATATCTACTGCAGATCTAGAAGAACCATTCATCGAGATCTCTCTAGTGTCTGTGTTCGAATTTGGGAGTACTTCAATTCCTTCATGGCTGAGAGGCAAGGAAGCAGGGTCGAGTTCAAAAGATCCGGCTGGAACATTCTTTCCTTCCTTTTCCTTCCCATTCATTCGAAAAGAAGGAACCTTATGGGAGAATTTGAACAAGTGCTCAGCTGGAATTACATCAGAATCTCTGCCTTCTTTTATGGTTCGACAAAAAAGAGACGTAAAGCCTGTTATCTTACCCAAATATGCAACTCGTACGCCTACACCATCAGAATAGTCAGATAAAACTTCAACAAACTCAAACTTATAATTTGTCTTGTCCACTAAAGTGGAATACCAATTTAGATCCCAGTTCTGGAAAATGGCCCAAGTTTCACCCTTTCTTGGATAGATCGTATACACGTTGTTTCTGTTGGGCCTTTCCCAGTGGGCCAAATGGGAGAACATATCATGATCTTCATTATCTTCAGTATAACCAAGCCTGAATTTACCACATGAAGTCGGTAAGCCAACACTGAGCCACTTGATCTTGTCCTCGTCATCAGGGTGTGGTTCTAACCAAGTGATTCTCACCTTAAACCCAGGAGACATAACTTGCTTGATAAGAGCATAAAACCTAGGCATACCATCCAGAGTATCATACACAGCCCATAGTTGCCCGGGTGAAAATCCTCTGACTCGTCTAAGTTCATCGAAATCATTGAAATCGGGAATAGGATATTCAAAGTATTCCGGTGCAGAACTTGCTTTAACATCCCCACACAAGGATGCCTCTTTATGTTTTTTTGTGATATCAGTAGCAAGGCCGGTTTGTTCCTGGACATGATCCATCTGGGGACGAACCACGTCAGGATTGATAAATTCAGATGATTTAGACCTTTTCGAAGGTTTCAGCACCTCATCATCACCGTTCAGATTTTGATCATGAGGCACGTGTTGCTTAAACTGAGCAGATCCGCGGGGATCGTGCCCATTTGTTGTGGTGCCCCCAGTCTCAAAGATCTCACAGGACTCGGCTGATATATTCTGCTTCTTCTTGTCATTAACAGTTTTTGTTTTTCTCTTTCGAGAATTATCATTTTGCTTCGCCTCCTTGTTGACATCAGAAGTAAACGCCATCCCCGAGGAAGGATCTTTTTGGAGGTTTTCAGGATCGACACTTCTCTGATCCTGTGTTTTAGAAGGAGAATTTGTAGGCTTACTAAGCTTGACAGGTGCAAAGTGACCATGGTTTACAGTCCTCTGCTCTTGTGAATTTTCAGGCTTACTTGAACCGATCCCATTGGCCCCATTAGGAGTAGTAGTCTCGTAAGCAATGAATTCCCTTTTGCAGTTTTGACAATATATATTTCTGTTGACAATGTCCCTATAATATTGATACTTAATGGAACAAAAAGGGCAAACTGTCCAGAAAGTTGGTTGTTTGTTTTCTCTTACTGTTTGAGTATACAGTACCGGTTGTTCACTCTGCTGATTCATGGACTGAGGAGAAGGGTTGCTTACGACGTTTTTATGGAGCCAAGGATGTGACTGTCTACTTCCTTGCTGTGTAGCCCGGCGTGACACCTGAACTGTTTTAAAAGCTTTATACTTGCTGTCATAAACAGCACGCTTTTGATTGTCCACAAGCACCTTGTGAGCTTCACCAATGAATTTAAAAGCATCTGAAGCACCAGCAAACTGATTCTTGTCAGGATGAAGCACGAGAGCAAGCTTACGAAATTGCTTTTTGATTGCAGCCTCGTCAACTGTCGGTTCAACTTGTAGAATTCCATACCAATCTTTTTCATTGCCATTAACCTTATTCTGAGCAGCGCAATGCACATCACACACCAAAATCACCTGAGAAATGTCCTTGAGATCAGAATAGAGTCGTTGGGCCATAAGAGCAGCCTTCCGGGCACCAACAAAATCTTTGTTCTCCATTTTCTTAACAGCAATTTCTTTAGCCCTGACTGCTTCTTCTTTGTTGCACTCCATTGATGAACTGTAATCTAGCAAAAGTACTCAGAAGGCTGATAATAAAAAAGCTAAGTTAGCAGGTGAATCTTGATGTTGCTCGACCAAAATATAACAGTTGTAAATCTCAAATCAATCACCTATCATGAAAAACCATGACTAAATAAATAAATAATAATATCACTCATCATCATTACAAAGATAAATCAATTCTCAACTCATAACAAGCCATATGATGTTACTATTGCAGATTAGGAATCACTTGAATAGCAAATAAACAAGAATGGCTTGCCTGAATTGAGGATCTCAATTACTGAAAGTGGCTAAAGTTGAACTGTGTATGGACAACGAATGTACCGTAAACTTTTTGTTTGTATGTCCCTATCTTTGCAGCAGTAGGCACCTACATATCCTCCCTGGTTGTCTATATTCATTCTTCTAAACTTACTGAGCAAAAGGGATAATCATTTGCTTTGATTTCTTTTAGAAGGGCAGATTTACATAAGATAGTAGCACCAAACAATTGTAAAATCTTAATTCAGCTAGTTCACAGTAACCCTTACTAACATTATCAAGCATAAATGACCTCATAAAGAGGATTTTTTCTCAGATTACCATGATTTTGAGTTTAAGCAAACAATACAAAAACAATCTTCAATTATCCTCAGCAATATGTAGTTCTGAAATGGTAGAAGATTGAATAAACCAATTCTGATTTACAAACATCACGGGAAATTCCTAAAGCCATTAGAAACACAAGTAACCACCAACTAATATTTGGAGAAATGATTCAGCCCCCGACAACAAAAAGGATGATTTCACATGCAACAAAGGCTACAATAAGAGACGAAGATTACCATGTATTGTTAGAAAAGAAAGGAATCCCTTCCACCCTTGTACCTCTTCCTCCTCCTTAAAGGATCGATGTCAATGACAGCTGATAAACAACGGCTACTGCAACAGAAGAAAAGACTATTTTCAGGTGCATCTCAAAATCTCAACAGCTTCCTACGTAATAGAATTTGAAGTATATACTCAAGTGCATCCCTTGGGACACGAATACAGAACAGTGCTAAATTGTGAAACAGTAATGATTCATTTATAATCTTCCCTTCCCCTTTCCCCCTTTCCCCCCTCCCCCCTCAATCTTTGAAATCAAGTGGATGAAAGAGTCATGAGGTGTAAAGCATGGCATTTGCCTTCTAATATGTCCAACTTTAACTACTTTTTTGCCTTAATTTAGTCAAAGGGTTGTCGTAAACAAGACCCAAAACATCCAAACTATTCTTAATGGTAAATATGTTCAATTCAAAGTCATCATCATTGAAAAATCTGAGGAGCAGACTGGAAACAAATTTATTACAATGTAAAAACCAACATCCACTTGAAATCTCCAAACAGACATGAAGTAGATGCTAATGAACAGTTTAACAAAAATATTATCAGAGTGCATTACACCAAAAAAGAGGAAGCAAAAAAAAAAAAAAAAATTCTCCCAAAATATCCCATTTGGACATACATAACACATTTCAGTTTAAATCACATGAGATATTATGTATAGTTTATTGTTTGTTGAGAAAAAAAGAGGCACAAAATGCGATGCACAGCACTACAAGCTATACAAACCCAAAGAGGGAAACACAGAGACAAAAATAAAGTAAAATATGCTAGCAAAATACTACAATAGACAAGCAAAATCTCGAAGCCCGCCAAGTGAAGACATCAAAATCTCACAATACTATCATACCTTCAACCCAAAAAACAAACCACTTAAAAAGAAACCTAAAGAAAACTGCTACTAATATTTCGGCTTAAAGCCATCCCAAAATCACCCGGAAGCAGGACTTTATCAGAAAACGCAAGCCCTTTTTCAGAAATTAAAAAAAAAAAAAACCCAGGTTACAAAATCAAAGTAATCGATGATAAATAGACATAGGTATGCAAAAACAGATACAAAACTTACGTTTCAAGAAAAAAAACCAAAAATAACAAACCTCGTCAACAAAAATTCCTCGTTTGCGCAGCGAAAATGAAAAAACATATTGGAATCAAAATTTAAAGAGCTTACTTGAACTTTTCAGGCAGAAAAAGCATGAAGGGGAATCAAAACAGTAAAAGGACAATGCAACCGGGGAGTAGTGGCACTGTGGCGTTGCCAGCAAGAAATACACAGGACTGATGCTGTGCTGGCCCAGGAGGCAGGAGCATATCTCACCGTCTCTTCAGGAATAATAAATAAATAAATTATAATTAAGGGAGTTATATAGTCCAGTCCTTCTGTTTGGTTTAATATCGTTTTCAGCCCTGGGCTTCTTTCTGGACTTTAACGGCCCATTTGGATTGATATCGGCGGTTCTATTGAAATCACGTTTATTACTTCCGACACTAACAATCATTTCAATAATTACTTCGAGTATCACGATTGTTTTTTATGAAAAAATAGGATTAGTGACACTGACGTTATAGTCACAGAAATATCACTGATTAGTAACATCAAAGCTACCATATGTTATTTTTGAAAAACAACGACTTTGACGACCATAGTGTGGTGTCGGTAATTTAAAAAAAAAAAATGCATGTATGGTGTTGGAAGTAAAAAAAAAAATTAAAATATGATGCCCGAAGTAAAAGTGTGGTTTTAAGAGAACCACTTGATATGATATAATGTACCTGTCTCAAAATATAATGTATTTTAGTCTTATACGTAACGATTTTATAGAAAATTAATAAATAAACGATTTTATAGTATTTTAGAACAAAAACACCCCCTCATCATTTTTTTTTTGTTTTACACGTTGAAACACCATAAGACAACATATTGATAAGTTGATTATGGGTAGATATAAGAGGGGAATACGAAACAATAATATTGCATTGGGTTGTGAGCGAGAAAAAAAAATTCATAGAACTAAAAAGGCGTGTATTTTCAGTCGGAAGAGGAACGAGAGACCCGTTCCTGGGAATAGACCAACAAGGCCATAACCTAGGGTCCTCCGACGAATTATAAAATTTAGGACCCACAATTTTCTTTTGATTCAATGAGTCTATTATTGTAAATATGTATTATATCCATTAAAACCGTTTGTTTTGTTTTAGAAGACCCGTCTTGATAAATTTGCTTAGGGTCTTAAGAAACTCAGGGACGGCCTTGAGTAACAAATTAAATGAATGAAAAACAAAGCATTATAAAATGATGTTTGACATGCGATGTAATAAAATAAAGAATATTAAATATTCATTTCATTACCACCCTACCGCACCCTTGTTCATCTTACTATCACAATACCCCCACCCCTTCCCACCAACCATCATTCCACCCTTACGCGCACCTCACCCTTAACTGCACCCTACTATACCCCTACTCATCCTCACCCATATCCGACCCACCCTCACCCATTCCTTACCCCGCCCACCATCAACCCTCAATCAGAAGCCCACCTCATCCACGTCTTACTCACCCTCACCCCACCTCACTTTTTATCCCGTCCACCCATCAATCATCATTCCACCTTTACACGCACCTTACCCCCACTCTTAACCACACCCTTCCCTCACCCATTATTACCCACATCTGACCCAGCCTTACCCTCACCCTACCCATCCCCAACCTTCAAACCTAAGCCCACCTCATTCATATCACACCAACTCTCACCCCACCCACTCTTACCCATACCTTACCCACCTTATCCAACCTCAACCATTACCCTAAACCCACCCTTACTTATACACTCACAAACCTACCTTCTACTCCCACCCACACTCACCCACCCTCACCTACCCATACCCCTCCACCTTATCCCGACCTCTATACCTTATCCCAATTGATATGGGTCCAGGTCGGGTCATGTAAGTGAGAGTTACTGATGTCAATATTTGTTACATCCTATTATATTTGTTTTTTTAGAGTAACGAAAATGGACCATTTTCATTACGTTATTAAATTTTAGTACATCATCATACATTACAACATCACCCAAACATTGTAATGTAATGAGAAATATTTCCATTATTTTCTATTCTTTCCATCTGAATAGCTATGATATTGTGCCCGACTTCAAATGCCATTTTTTTCTTCAGTTTTACCCTTTAAGAAATTATTGGGTTTTAATAAATATTAGGGGTTTTACTGGTTTTTAATTTTTAAGTTCAAATTGCTGGAATCCAAATGGACTAACCCAAAACTGTTATGTGGGCCCTGGAAACTTTGCTCTACTCACTAAAGCGAGCTAGTTCCTCTTCGGGAATTGAAAAATTCCATTCGCATCATTCCCAAGTGAATCACATTCAACCCGGCAGTGGAATCGATTAACGCAACTCGAAATACGAATTAAAAGCTTGTATACACGTAAAAACACGTAACTAATGCATAATGGGGTTTGTGGAAATTATACCAACACTTGGTGATCTAAAAAATGATGAAATGAGTTGTGGATACCAAGATCTTATGGCAATGCCTTTTCTCTACGCAAGGTGGTGATTCCTTATCCAAGCACGCTTCAAGTAAATCCAATGATTTAGCTATAATATGAAGATCCGACATTATTCTCTTTTGAATATTCTAAGTATTTAGTGTGAAGAATTTGTCCCTACTTTTTATCTATGAGTGGTGCCCTAAATGCTTTTGGATCATTTGGGTTTTGCTTTGTTGTAAGCAATCCTTATATAGGCATAATTAGGGCATCTAGGAAAGATCTATATACCCCTAAAAAAATCTATATCTCATAAGCAAGTTTATCCACTTAGATGGGCTTTCTTAATCCCTTATTAGGAAACTCCTTACTTAATCCCATTAAGAAGGTAGTCCACTTAGAAAAAGCCTTACATAATCACAGTTAGTAATTAGCCTATTTAGGTGAAGGATCTGTTAGGTCACTAGATCAACATGGGTCATGGGTGAATGGTTATTACCAAAATTTACCCATAAAATTTTCCCTTTAAAGTATACCACAATGACATCAGTGTATACGCTCTGATCTCAATGAATCAAGTTATACAAGTGATCAAATGGTTAAGGTACGGAATACAAGTAAGTATAACACTTTTTTGATCAAGTGTAACTCTGTTCAAGTCAAACAAATAGCTCAAAGACGTTCAAACAAAGAGTTAGGCATGTTTGTGACAGATTGCATTGTTGTTGAAGTTCTTGTGAACTTTAAGTGTGTAGTTGCTTTGTTGATTATACAATCAACTCATGGATAAGTAAGCAAGCAATCCGAAAAATCTCACAAAGCAATAGTAGTGCCGAAAGTAGTGAACACGGCTGTTTAGACATGTTCTAACAAAGAGATATAAACCATTCAACTTGCAATCTATCATATACCATGTGTGACATTGGTTATGAAAACCTCCTTTTAATAAGATTCTTTTATTACCTTTATTCTTCTGTTGCAGTAGAGTTTGTAACTTAGTAAGATATATACACTAAGCCATGGATGGATCACCAGAATGTCTTATAAGTCTTATTAATGAGTACAACAATCCATATTGATATTTGTTATGTTCAGTACCTTTGCCTATATTCTAGGGTGATCTACAAGTACTCTTCATTAATGATGCCAATATTTCTCATACATTATGTAAAGGAGTAATGTAGACCTACCATTTTTAGGTTAGAACAGGATTGAGAGTAAAACAGCTCGATCAGTGGTAAAAGAGCGGAGGTGAAAGAGCGGAGGTGACGTGTAATGACAATACAATAAATGTAAGACTATAATTTTGAGAAATTTTTTTACTGAGGTTGTGAGGGTTCGATTACGTAAAGAACTAATGTAATAATCCAAAACATACAATAAATGTAAGACTATAATTTCAGAGAAATTTTTTCACTGAGATTGTGGTGGCCTTGCACTGGGACTGCGGTGGACTCCTTTGGTTTAAAGATTGTTCAAGGCACGAAATTACATGATGTCAACATAAAAATAAAAAACGAGATCCACACACACACACACACACACACACACACACACACACAAGGTGCATTTTGATCTTCGGATTTTTTATATATATATATATATAAATATATATATATATATATATATATATATATATATATATATATATATATATATATAGTACCTCAAATTTCGATCCCTAAGTTGATTCTTGCGATTCCAACAACTTTTCTTATTCTTGTACACATAAAAAAACATCATAATCTCATTCCTATTTGACCAATCCTAAGCGAACCAAGGCAATTCCGAGCACCAATGAAGATAGGCTGTAGCATCAGTTCTTAGTAAAGAAAATATCCATCTTTTCGAGTTTCTATGAACATAAACTAAGGTTTCATGTTCTAATTGCTTTTCAATGTTAATCGTAGTTTCTTATTCAAATTAAGCGGTTCATCGATTCCCGCAACCAATCTAGGGTTTTGTTATTACTACTTGTAGTTTTCTCCATATTATATTTGTAATATTTCACTCTTAATTACTATTTCGATTCGATATCTTCACTGAGAGAAGCCTGATAGAAATGTAAAAAATTTAGGGCGTCGAAGCCACTGGTGTAGCGGTGGCGTTGACCATTTTTTAGTTATGCAACTTTATGTTACACGAAACTAGTCCAGATTCATAAATGCAGTTGTTTATGCATTTATTTTCCATATTATAGTGTACATATTGCATCTTAATTATTGGCATGTAGAATTGGATAGAATGTTTGTACATTATAGGATAATATGCATTACGTCATTCGGTTTTTAGTTAGGTTTTGGTAATGGTTGGGGTTCTTAGAATTTCAAGTGGATGTTGACACGATTATAGCCGGTTAGCATCGTTTCGTATTATAATCTAATGAATTATTGTCCAACCTCTGTAGATTATACAACGACGTAATACCCTAGAATCATCTGCCAATATTTTTTAAGGACAGTGATGGGGAGTCGAACCCTGGTCAACACCAGAAAATGCGATGACCTTTCCACTAGCCAAGTTCAATCTAATCGGACAATATTCCATTCATGTCATTTACTTCACTTCAGTTTTGCATTGTATTGTTAATGTAAGTAATGTAAGGTAAGTATTTCAATGTAACTATTGTAATTCAAGTAATTCAAGCCGTGCAGTATTGAGTTATGGTGCATTGTATCATTTCATGTGCCATTCCATCATTCCAATTATTCATATACTGCACCTAATTATGTGTAAGGAAATCATAACATGATAACTCGTAGGGCCACATAATATTTTCTATTTTTTAATATATAAGCAAGAGGCGATTACAACGTTAACACTCCTATATCACACACAACACAAAAACATCTCCTACTTCATATATCATCTTATAACGATAAAATCTATCAACTCCTAAACATACTGTACACACAAGCACACACACAAAAGCCTTTCATGTTGCATGTATCCATAAAAGTCCTAAGCTACATAAAAAAAAAAGAGGAAAATATATGGCTTTGATCCGTTCTTCGTAAAATTCACGATCGAAGTAAAGAACAAAATTAGGAGGATAATCTTTCACCATCGCCTACACAGTTACTCGGTAATAAATACTACCACCGTCCCAGAATATAAGTCTGTTTAGTTTTTTGAACGTGACCTAAAATATAAGTCTATTTAGAATACTAATGGAGTATTTATTACATCCTTCTTCCTTTTACGCATAATTTATTATTCATTCACCTACTTTACAAATATTACTTTAATGATGTTAAAGGGTATTCTAGATTTTTACCATCAAAATTAATGACACGTAACCACTTTCTTAATCTGTATGAAAAACACTAACGGACTTATATTTTGGGACGGAGGTAATAACAATTTGATCTTTTCATCTTAATATAATTCGAACTAGGTGCTTTAAGAACCTATTTTCATTTCTTCGTCGTTTTATCATTAAATCTTTTGTTTCTTGATAATTTGTTGTAGAGATGATTGATGAGAGTTAACATTGCTATCATTTCACATGTGTTTTGACCCTAATTTATGACTCATTTGACGCATCTTCGGGGTAATTTGAGGTTTTTCCATGCATTATTCACCAGAGTGAGCACTATGAGGCGGGATACGTTTAAGTCGAGAAATCTCGTCATTTAGGGTGGTTTTGAATTAATTTTATTAGTATTTATCACGCGTGGGTATTTGGTATGTGTTCGTGACAAGTATCATGTGGTAAAGGGTAAAGGGTCCAAAATAAGGCACGGCACATTGAATAATGGTTAAAACGGGACATGTGAGTGAAAACTGGAGGAAAATTGAGAAAAAAGGCCAAGGAGTGGGCCAGGCGCACGCCCGGCGTCATGGGTAGATTCAGAGAGTTTGGGCGTACGCCCGCCACCACCCAGGCACACGCTCGGGTTGACTGGATACTAGGGGGCGTGGAACAGAGATATAGGGCGCATGTCCGGCATCACACGGGCGCACGCCCAGGTGCGTCGAAATCGAGGAGAGCAATACTGAAACATCGGGTGCACGCCCGCCATCACCCAGGCATTCGCCTGACCCATCGGAATGTGATTGGTAAGAGCCTCTAAGTCAGTTTTTTACCTATAAAAATCCCTTGGGTCGAATTTTATATGATACTTTTACACGCAAACTTTTATTTTCCAGTTCTTGGCAGCAAAATTAAGGGTTATATTTTATTATTCCAAGTACTGCAACTTTTAGCATAATTTCTCTAGCTTTTCGCGATAGGAACGCAAGGATTTGACGATTCCTTGTTCTAGATTGCTTCAACTATCCGATTGGTAATTTATTTTCCTCTTTCATCATGTTTGTGAGTTCTTTTATTATTATTTTCTACGATTTAAGTTTAATAATGAGTAGCTAAATATTTAATAGCTAAATTATGTGAGGGTTTACGAAATTGATGCTTCAAATGACGATCTAGGGATATGTTGTGCATAAAAATCATAATTTTTGAATGTTAGTGTCCTAAAACTTGATCTTTATGCCTTTATTGACGTCGCGAACCAATAATTGATTTAACACACGAACTTTATAGATATATTTTGCGAGTGAGTGTGGGAAATTGGTTTTAGGATCACCATGCACGAACTAGTCGAGTATTCGAGCATGTTCCTTACTAAAGGTTCTTCTTGTTAAGCCGTGAACTCAGTGGATACGAGTTACGACGCGTCTCTCAGTTCTTAATCAAGTTAGGTCGGTTAAATCCCAAAACAAGGGACTTTTGAACCGAGCATAGGGGACTTAGGTTGTGGTATAGTGCCCAGAGACCATTTTAGGAGATTTCACCCGCAAACACATTCATTAGTTAGATTGGTTGGTTGGTCGGGTAAGGCTTATCCCTTATGATTTAGTAGAAGTGTCGATAATTATTTCTGAGCATAGTTTCTGAGAAGTAATAGTATTTTAGGTCATAACAATTTTCCAGCAGTATTGTGAGCCTAAACTAAAAACAAAGGTGATTGTGATAATTAATTCCTCATAGGATACGACCTTACTCGCCATTGTAGTACAACTAATCCGATACCCTGCCGGTGAAAATTGACCTCTACGATTTGGCCATCAATGATTTCATGAAGTTAATTAAATATTGTTTATCTTGTTTCTTTCCAGCTTTAAGAAATATGCGGGATTTGTTTTAGGTCGTGTCTAGAGAATCTTACACCAAGGTAGGGAAGCCTTCTCGTCAATTTAATTAGTTTTTCAATTATATTTTCCGTACTTATTTGCTATTGTTCTATTGCGAATAATTCATAAATCAAGTCGATTTCATAATAATTGGGTATGTTTAACAAGATTTCGGGTTGATATAAGACTTCTGGCCCGTATCCATATGGTGGCAGCTCGAGGCTAAAATCTGCTGAGTCTGGTTTTGGCTCGTTTTGTGGTCCGTGTTAATTGCACTTATGTGCCATAAAATCTTATATATATAGAACATGTGTTGCTTATTATATTCGTGAGAAATAGAGTTTAATTTATATTTATATATTATTGGCATTGTAAAGTAATTTGGATAAGTAGAATAAAAGTCTAGATTGAATTTATCTTTTTTTTGTTTTTTGTTTTGATAGACGATTGAATTTAACTTATTGACTGCATACGTGCTTTTATGTGTTGTATACATGTCTTAATTTGCTTTGCATATCGGAAAATTTATCCAGGACTCCCTATGAATTTAACTTATTGACTGCATTGTTCGGATTTGGATGCAAGGAGTCCTCTGACAAAGAAACGACCCTTGCATATCATAGCACTTGCATTGTTCATTGGAATGAAAAGCACTTGTCACTGTTTCTTGGATTGAAAACCATTTGTAATGCAGAGTAGGTGCATATTATTCATATAATAATCGTAATAAAATCATGAGGATAGAATAGTGAACTGAAAAGTTATCGAATTACATATATAGCACTTATATTTATTACAAACATCTATGTCAAGAATTCTTTTATATATTTATTTCAAGTGGTAAATTAGTGAACTAACATTGCGATAATTACTATTATTAGTTTCATTTCATGGCATTAGTAATAAGGCAATTGCGCCATTTTATAGCAGTTCCCATTCTTTTCTTCTTAGTGCAAGTTTGTGTAGTTTTATTGGGTTACTAATATAGTACAAGTTGTGTATTTTTCTAGAGATTTACAAATATGTCATGAGTTCACTTTATTATTAATATGGTTTGGCCCTCGCACGTATTTGTAACGTTGTTTTTCTCATTAAGTCTGGATTGTAAGTTTTTCTATTGGGGTCGCCGAACTTGTAAAACTATATTTTTTTAGGAAAAAATAGGTAAAAGTCCCCTTTTTCCTCCTTAATAAAGCATTAATCCTGATTCAATTTATTAGTTGCAATAAGGACAATAATTTTCCGTTCGGACTAAAATACCCCAATTATATCACACTGAATCTGAACGCGTTTTTCCCCTGACTCGCTTCCCACTTCAATGGCGTCACTCACCACTCCAAGCAATCATCTTCGCTGCGGTTAACAGAAGACGAGAAGCAATAATCTTCCCTGCTCCCTCTCCTGAGCTCTTGCTTCTCTCGTTTCGTGGGTTTGATTTCATTGATGGAATTGGAGTTTGTTTCTGATTGATGATTCCCCAATTTTGCACCGATGATGTGCTTGAATCACCGGTGGCCGGATTTCTTTCTCTCGCTCCCAAAAGAAGTAATACACTTTTACGACCAATTGTTGTACCCGCTTTGCACTATATATCACATCTCTATTGAACCTTCTTTGTGTTGCATTGTTGAACATCACCTGCTGGTTTGCCGATCCCAAGCCTGCTGCATAAACCTGCTATTACTTATCTTTGTTTTAAGTATGTTTAACGATCATCCTTTTTCTGGAAGGATAGTTTCATGTTAGATTTTGTCCTCCTGTTCTTGTAACTTCCCTATTGACATGTTTTAATTTTAGCCCTTGCTTTTTCTGTTCTTGGATTTTCATGCAGATAATCCATTTTTTTTGTATCAATTACGTCAGTTTACACAATTGATGTTGCGTGGAACACCAGATTTGCGGTAACAGTGTTTATCTTGAGGATATAAGGCTGATATGAATGATTTCTCCGGTGTGGTTAGGGTGGTGATTAAGAACAAGGCTGCCGGATCAGTTTATAAGATGAACAAGTTAATCAGTCGACAAGTTGGCAGAGTTTCTGCTTGTATTAGATTTATAGTTAAAGCTTGAGAGAGAATCCTCCTTTTCTATTACAATGTGATCCTATATATATAGGCTAAAAAAGTAAGTCGGTTCCTTGTTCATTGATAAGACAACTTAGAATACATAGCTAAGTTATGCATGCATGCAATACAAGTGTCCTATCTAGGTTTGTAAAGTGTTGCCGAGTTTGGATTGGCCGGTACAGGTAAGCATGGCGAACGAGCGAGTCCGGAGAAGTATGGTTGAGCGGCGGACTCGTTTGTGCCTTTATGTATAGGGTGGAATCACGTGGAGAGAATGAGTCCGGCTTACCGTTAGCGGACATGATCCGGCTTCTTGTTGGCGGATAGGCCTCGGCTTGTAGCTAGCGGCCGAGAAGATGTTTGGTGGCGGCGGCCGGCGGAGGTAAAAGCCCGTTATCGTGTTGACGGGCCAAGATTGTAGGCCCGATATGGATGAACGGGGCCCCATTCCAATCCGGGTATATCAATAGCCCCCTACTCGTGCACGGCGTGTCCGCCAAGGCGGAGAGTAGAATTTGAAGAACCTTTGATGGAGCTCCTTCGTAGTCGCTTGTGCTAGAAGCTTTTGACCTTGTTTTATCGAGCTTGAACCGGTGTTGGTGAAAACCACTAGTGATATCTTGTGCATTTGTAGCGAACGAGGCTTGATCGCCGATAATGTTCTATCGGGCTTGAACCAGTGTTGGTGAAAACCACTAGCTATATGCTGTGCATTTGTAGCGAACAGGCTTGATCGCCGATAATGTTCTATCGGGCTTGAACCAGTGTTAGTATCGCGTAGCGAATTACCGATTGATCGCCGACAACGCTCTGTCGGGCTTATTTAAATGATTATGCTCTGTAAAAGGTGTTTTGTTGTGTAAGCCAAAGCGGGCATAGACTGATGCTGGCTGTTTTGAAATAATGTTGGGAGATAGTAATACGCTGAAGTCGCTTATTCCGCGTGATGTGATGCTCGTCAGAAGAAACTTGAACGGTTAGAAAATGTAAACGGATGTATCGGTACACGAAACGTCACGTCAGCCACGTGTTCTGACACGGCGGTTGGAGCTAAACCGTCCCTTGCTCTGATTGGTGGAAAGGAATCGGTAACCGTTCTGCCATCATTACGTTTGAATTTTGAAAATCCCAAACGTCGTTTCCCCTCTCTTTTCCTCCTATAAATAGAGGAGTTCCCCCCAACACTTACGCTTTTCTCCTCTTTCACTTCTGATAAATCCCTCCGGCGATAAAGCAAGGAAATTCCGGCGATTGCAAGCAGATTCCGACGAGTGCTTATTCCAATCCAAGATCAACGTTTTACCTCTTTTCTCATCCATCAGGTGTGAATTTAAACATTCCTTTATCGTTTTCTGAATTGATTTATGTATTTATTATCGTCTGTTCTTGCTTGAGACATGAATGTCGTGATTTAGCTCCTGCGATTTTGCCTCTGTAATTTCAATTTCCTCGATGAACACCATGAGCCCATCGTGCACGTGATTTCATACTCTTTTTACCCGAAATACCCCTATATGTATGTATGCTTTGATTGCTAGTTTAGTCGTTTGTTTGGTAGAGGTTTGAATGCGTGTTGTTTGAAGCCTTTTCTAGTTTGAGTTTAAGGTTTTTTCGAGAATTTGGGGGTTTTTACGGGGAGAACGCTTGGGGTTTTTCGGGAATTTTGTATTTGTTTGAGGAAGATGGAAGGGCGAGGTGTCGGGGTGTGATTGCTCTCACCTCGACCCGATTTCCATGTCCGGGTGATAAAGCGATCCACCTTGCCCTTTTTCTTTTCCGAATGTCATCGAGCACACACAATCGGACGAAGAGGCTAGGGCCGCGGCGGGTTATGGGTCGAGAGGAGGTGAGCATGGAGGATGCTAGCTCAGCGGTGACGAGGAGGAGATGGAAGAAAATCCAAACCCTGGACCCATTAACATAGAATCGACCCGAGAGGTCGCGGTTATTGGTGAGGGCGGCTGTGGAGGGCGAGGTCGAAGATGATGACCAAACGGCACTAAGCAATCTCCTCACCCGGGATGGAGAGAGTTTTAAAACCTGGAGCCGCTAAAAGTAGCGGCAAGATCAAGGAAGCCGTGGAAACCGCCGTGGTATCGGAGAAGCCCAAAAAGTCTCCAAAAATTGTTGTACGGAAGAAAACCGCCGGCGAGGAGCCCGCAAAAAGAAGAGGGCGCCCAAAGAAGGTCCATTGCGGTTGAAAATGAACTCGCGAGAGCAAAAACGGGCGGATAGTGAACTTGTAGCCCGATGGAGGGAGTTTAAGGATCGAGAAGATTATACTTCGGCGTTAGCGACGTACGATATCTCGGCGGACTATCGTTTTGTTAGTATGGGCGCGACCAACATGCCATGGACTGTGGCCGAGACCGGCAAGACTATCGTGGTTGCATTATGATCATCGGCGGCCGGACTCGGACCTCCCTTTGACCCATTCTTTATTACTTTTATGGAAGAGCTGAAGGTGATGCCTTGCGACCTAAGTTTGGGAGTTGTTCGCGTGGTCATGTCCTTTATCATAATCAGTAGGTTAAGCGGGCGCGAACCGTCGATGCCGGTGCTCTTATATTTTTATAGTTTCTCCCGGAAGGGCGGCGCCGGCCAAATCCAACCGCGTAGTCGATCGAGTCATGGTAGACCCCGCTTGTTATTTGATCTTCCCGACAAGGTGGCGGATTGGGACAAAAGATGTATGAAGGTAGAGTCCCGGGTAGGCTGGCCGTTTGAGAAGCTAGCGGAGAATTCGGTCAAGACCGATCACTTGAATAAGATAAAAACCCAATTTGACGATGATGAGTTTATCTCCGAGTGAAAGACGATCCGGGCTATACCCGTAAAAATGAACCTCGAGGCTAGGGCATTTAAGCGGAGGTTGTTGCTTGACGTCGCTCAGCCCTATCTTATACAAGCCGGACTTCCCGGAGCCGGTGTCGGCGAACCTTTAGTTGTAGTCGACTTGTTGCCGACCCATCCTGATTGGTACGGCGAGTGCCATCATGGGAGGTTCATGCCTTCTCAGTGCGAAATATGCGGCGGTTATCCTAATATGCGAGCACCGAGTAGGATTTTTACTTGCATTCTTCTTGCTTCTTTTCATAATATGTCTCTTTTCATATGTTCGGTCGCTAATATATATTTGTTCCCCGCGAGGTACCATGGATAGATTAGTTCGTCGCGACCAATTGTCCAAGCAAAAGACCGTCGGTGAGGTGAAAAGGGCCGCCGAACTAAAAGGGATTAAGACAGCCCTTCCCATGGTCGATTTGCGGACGTCGGCGGCCGGAGCCTCTGCGGAGCTAAGGTCGCAAAATCATCCCGGCCGCCGATAATAGAGAAAACCGCGGTGGGCAAGACTATGAAGCGGACCACTCTTACAAAGCCGCCCTGCTTTGGTGATAAGAAGAAGAGGGCGCTATTGAAGAGCTTGAGCCCGCGGGAGATGAAAGTGGCTTGCGGGAGGTCCCTCCCTTTAAAAAATCCGGGCGATAAGGGTAAGGAAAAATCGTAGATCAAGGCAAACCTGTGGCCGATGAGGTTGCGTCGCGGCCACGAAGACGGTGGTGCCCTTCGTTGGAGTTCCTATTGGGCCTAGAGGTTGCCCCGCCGCCTGGTTGGATAAAGAGTTTATGCGGCAACAACCTCTCGACCTGCCCAAGGCACGCACAATTGCAAGGGGTATCGATGTGCCCCCGTTGAGGCATTTTAGATGGGGTATCCCTAACGACATCCGGTGGAGATAGGCCGCGGGATAGCGGATAGGGTTGTGATGGCGGATCAGACTGATCCCCGCCGTGCCTTTCTCGGGAGTATTGATGATTTGTGGGGCTTATATGGCGCCACGGTGAGCATGGTAAACCTTCTTCTTGCTTTTGTTTTTATTCCGCTGTTTAATTTTCCTCCATTAGGTTGGTACTGGCTTGGCGCAGTTTGTCAATGATTATAGAAATACCATAGCCGAGAGCGCCGATGTCAGAAAAGAGCTAGCCGAAACCCAGAAAGCTCTTGGTGCCGCAAATGCAGTGTCCGCTGGTCTTCGTGGGCGGTTAAGTGCGGCCGAGGCGGAGAACGAGAAAGCGAGAGCACGAACTTGCCGAGGCAAATAAGGTTAACTCGATCTCGTGGAGCGAGTAAATCCGTTGATCGCACTTATGGAAGAGATGAAGGCGAAAGTAAGCGAGGCTCAAGCTCATTGGGAGGCCGAGCAAAAAGCGTGTGCGGATGCGAAACAAGCGAAGGATCTTGGCTCAAGTGTTGAAGGCCGGCTCAAGACCGCGGGCGATGACGGCTTTATGATGGGATATGACCAAGGGTTTTATCACATCGCGAGGTGCGTCCTGGCTCATGAAGATGGTACCCCTGACCTTGATGTTTTAGAGGAATGGATTCTCACCCATCCCTTCTCTGATTATCTAAGAGAATTTCATGACCGCATACCCTTCTCTGATGTTGAGCTTCAGCGCTATGTCCCAGAGTGTGATCCTGACTGGGTGGCTCCTGTTGTGATAGAGACAAATCTAAGGGAGCGTGTTCGCTTGGCCACAGAAGCGAGAGAGAGAGCCGCTGAAGAAGGCGAGATCGAGCAGCCTGGTGAGAAGTCGACGAGCTTGCGAGTCGGAGACCAATGCGATCGGATCGCACCATTCTCTCCGTGAAGAGAATGTCCATAATGAAGAGATGCGGCCCGAGGGTTCTTAGATTTACGGCTCTGTTTTGTAAAACATTATTACGTGTTCGTATATGTATAACTCTTTTCCTTTTTCGCACTTTTGTCCGCACATTTGTCTCTCGTAATGTCCGGCTTATAATTTTATTCACAAGTTTGTTTCTGCCCGTTTTTTATGTATGCTTGCTTTTTGCTCGAATTTATTGTCTAAATTGAGTCCGGCGATAACAACATCCGTCCCCCTTGTTTTAGATAAGATTCTGGGTCGATCTTGTGCGGACCCCTCTTGAATCTTATCTGAAATAACTTGTTCGCTAGGAAGTTGTGCCCGCGTTAAATTTTCCAGCCGAAGTTTTGTTGAAAATCCTTCGAGCACAATTCTTTCTTACCCATGCATACTTTTAATAATTTGCATATAAAAAAGAGAATGTAAAATCGGGCTTTATTAATTTCGACTCATCCCGCTAGATGAGTAAAGATTACAAGCAAAATAAGAAAGCCTAACCACTCACGTCGTAAAACGTGAGGATAGCTATACCACAGCCGATTTATTACATGTAGTACCTTTTGAGGTTGTCCGCATGCCAAGGTCTATTGAGCTCGTAGCCTTGATGATTTACGAGGACATAAGTCCCTTTCTTGATCTCTCTTGCGACTTGATAAGGGCCTTCCCAATTTCTTTGTTAGCTTCCCTTTATCAGACTCCATACCCGTGGCCTTTCTGTTCCGAAGAACGAAATCCCCGACTTTAAATGAGTGGCCGCGGATTCGCTTGTCGTGTTGTTGTTTAGCGATTTGCTTGTAGTTCGCTAATCGATGATAAGTTGCTAGTCTTTTTTCCTCCACCAGATCCAAGTCGATCTGGCTGTTTAAAAGATTATTCGCTAATTCGTATAATGCGACCCTGATGCTGGGTAGTGCCATTTCGACCGGAATCATAGCCTCGATCCATAGGTAAGGGCAAAAGGTGTTTCTCCTGTGGGTGTTTTGATCGTGGTGCGAAGTGACCGAGTATGGCGGGTAGCTCGTCGACCCACCCTCCTCGCTTTTACCTTGTCATCTACGCTTTTCTTAAGCATTTTGATTATTTGTTTATTGCCGGCCTCGGCTGGCCGTTTCTTGAGGATAAGCCACGGACGGCGCCGGTGTTTAACTTTGAATTCCTCACAAAGGTCGAAAAGTCTTTTCTGAATTGTGGGCCGTGATGCGATACTACGCCCGTGGAATGCCAAAACGTGAAAAAATTTGATCGTGTAAAAAATAACTGCGGCTTTTGCGGTTATCTTAACCATAGGTTTTGCTTCGATCCACTTTGTGAAATAATCCACGCCTACTATGATAACTTTACATCCGCCTCTTCCTGGTGGAAATGGTCCGATGAGATCGAGCCCCCACATGTCGAAAGGCCAAGGTGCGGTCACGATGCTGCGCTCGACGGATGGTATCCGTGGGATGTCCGCATGCTTCGACACTCGGACATTCTCGAACCAATTTTTCGAGTCTTTAAGAATTGTTGGCCAATAATACCCCGCGGTTATGACCTTCGTGCCAAAGAGCGACTAGCGGGGTGACCTCCACACACTCCTTGGTGAAGTTCGATAAGGATTGTCTTGCTTTCTTCCTCTCGAACACATCGTAATAAAGGCCTTGTTGCGGACCTTTCGTAGAGTATTCCATTGTTTAAGATATACCTGGCCGCTCTTTTCTTAAGTGCGCGAATTTTATCCGCTCCATCGGGCAAGGTGCACGTTTACATATAAGCTTCGAATCTCATCGATCCAACATATAGTCGGCGGTGTATCGATTTCCATGACTTGTGTTTCTCAATGGCGGGTATAGCTAGATACTCTATCATAATTGAAGGGTCGCAATTTCTTCTTTGAGTGATAATTTTGAGAGATAGTACGCTCGCTCGTTGTCCTCTCTCCGGATTACGATGAACTCGCAATACTTGAAGCCGCTTTTGAATCGTCGAACAATCTCACCATATTTCTCGAGAATACCACGGTGTGTGTCATAGTCCCCCGAGATTTGGTTGACGATGAGTTGGGAATCGCAATAGACTTCAACATTTTCCACATTTAGCTCCTTGGCCGGTTTGAGCCCGGCTATAAGCGCCGTACTCGGCTTGATTATTCGTGGCCGGGAATTCGAACCTTAAAGCTTTTTCGATTTCCTCCGTCGATCCGGGCTCCATCAAAATTACTCCGGCCCCACAACCATTTCGGTTAGATGCCCCATCCACATATAAATGCCAACATTGATCTGGTCTATTCTTGGCCGCTGCAGGCTCATGGGGTAATGGCGAACAGGGTTGTGGCGAGCTAAAGCTTGTCTCTACAATAAAATGGCAGCGCTTGACCCTTGATAGCTTTTCTGGGTTGATATTGTATGTCGAACTCAGTGATTTCGATTGCCCATCTGAGAAGTCGACCAGAAAGGTCCGGTTTATGCAATATTTGACGCAATGGACTATCCGTTAAGACAACTATCGTGTGTGAGGTAAAGTAAGCCCCGAGTTTGCGGGCGCAATAACAAGCGAGTAGGCTAATTTTTCAATATTAAAATAGCGGCTCTCCACCGGACCGAGAGCCTTGCTTACATAATAAACGGGATTTTGGAGGGTTCCGGCCTCATTGACAAGAACGGCGGCAACGGCCCGGTGCGAAGCCGCTAAATACAAAAACAGCACATCTCCCTCTATAGGGCTAACCAAAAGGGGTGGTTTCCCTAGATATTCTTTTAAAGCTTGAAATGCCTGTGAACACTGCGTTCCATGAAAAAGTTTTGTCGCCTACGAGAATTTTGAAGAAGGGGAGACACCTTTCCGGCGATTTCGATATGAAGCGACCTAGCGCAATGATGCGGCCATTGAGCCTCCGTACTTCTTTGATGGTAGTAGGCTCTCTCATGTCAATCAAAGCTTGAATTTTTTCTCCGGATTAGCCTCGATGCCACGACGACTAACCATAAACCCCGAAATTTTACTGCTGGACGCCAAAAGTACACTTGGCCGGATTCGGCTTCATCGAGTGTTTTCGGACATTATTGAAAGTTTCTTGAAGGTCAACGAGCGTGACCGTCCCCGGCGGACTTAACAACCATGTCATCTATGTAAGCCTCCATATTTACGCCTATACGCGACCGAAGACCCCGTTGACCATTCGCCGATAGGTTGAACCCGCATTCTTCGGCCCAAATGGCATCATTTCATAATAATACAATCCTCCGGCGGCTCGAAAGCCGTTTTTTCTTTGTCGGACTCGGCCATCCGTACTTGATGATACCCGAGAATATGCGTCTAAGAAACTTAAAACCTCAAAGCCGAAATAGAGTCAACTAACCGGTCAATTCGTGGCGGTGATAAGGATCCTTCGGACATGCTTTGTTGATGTCCGTGAAGTCAACGCACATTCTCCACTTGCCGTTGTGCTTCTTTACCATAACCACATTTGCCAACCAAGTAGGGTAGGCAAGCTCCTTTATGATTCCCGCTTGTAGAAGCTTTCCGACCTCTACTTTCACCGCCGCCTCCTTTTTCGTTGAGAAGCGACGCGCTCGTTGTTGTATCGGCTTGAAAGTAGGGTCGACGTTAAGATAGTGCAGGGCGACGTCTGGTTCGACTCCTCGCATGTCGGTAACCACCCAAGCAAAGGCACTCAAATTCTCTTTGAGTAATTGTATCAAATTTTCCCTTTCAATAGGACTCAGTCGAGCCCCTATCTTTATCTTTTTCTCGGGATATTCATCATTGATGACCACCTCGATCAACTCATCTTCTGCCGTAAAATCGGCTCATCTCGACTTGCAATGTTTCACACTCTACTTTGACTAGTTCGGGATCAACACCGACCACGATCATGTCGATGTTCTCCATGTTATATGGTGTTCGATTCGAATCCTCTTATTCCCTGTTCTCATCTCATGTATGTATGTCGGGACGGCGGCGGGTTCGCGATCGACGTTCCGATCCTGTCCCCAACATAAAAATTTGCCCGGCCGATGCGGAATGGAAGCTACCATCCGAAAGCGCTTTAAAGCGGGTGTTCCAATTATCATGTTATAATTGGACCGAAGATCGACAACTAAAAACATCACCTTTTCCGTGCGAAAGGGTGCATAATCTCCCATCCGTACATCGAGGTCGATGGCCCCCTTGACTTTGTATCTTATGATTGGTGAAACCCTCGAGGGTGCCATTATGCGGTCTCAAATTAGAGTCGGCGAAACCCAACTCTTTGAAGCGGTTGTAATATAGGATATCGCGGCAAGCTCCCTGTATCAACCATCACTCTATTGACACGGAGCCCGATTGACGACCCCGAGATTTAAAGGCACATATCCTCTGTATTGGTTGAAGTCACTAGCTCACTTCGAGTAAAGGCAAGGGGTTGTTCACTCCCTCGCAAAACTACGAGGCTTCTCCACATGTTTGTTGATGGAGCCGATGCGATTCTTAATCGATTGTTAGTGGGAGGAAGCTCGGTTATCATTCTAATGTTCCTATCGGCGACGAGCTTGCGATTCCTCCTATCCGGACCACCGGTATCAAGTTTGAGGTGATCATGGTGTCCGCGAGCGAGCAACTTCTCTATTGCTCGTTTGAATTGGATACATTCATCGGTAGTGTGACCCTTATCCTGTGATAGCCACAAAATTTGGATGCATCGCGGCGCGTGTCGGGAACCATTGGGTATGGTTCGGGTATTTCGTCTCGATTTCATTCAACACTTGGGAATAGGAAATTCGAGCGGCGTGAAATGCTCTTCCTTAAATCTTTCGGGTTTCTTGATTTCCCTATCCGCCCTCTGCGGGTGTCTCTTGGCGGGCTACGCTCGGCCCTCTGTTTGCCTTTGTTGGACGAAGACGCTCCTTCGTTTCCCGCGGTTGCAATGTACTTCCTAGTCGAGCTCAACATCTCTTGTAGGTTATTTGGTGGTGACAAAGCGAAATAAGACTTCAAGTATCCCGGCTTCAACCCCTTTGTTTCAAAACTACTCATGACAACGTTATCGCTATACCCCTGGTTAGCTCATACACTTTGAAAAACCGCTCATAATAGCTGCGAGTACCCTGTTTGTCGCCTTGTCGGACCTCGTGTAGGTCGATATGCGTCTTTTTAGGTCCTCCCACCGACTTGAATTCGCTATAAACTTGTTGATCGAGGTCATCCCATGATAAAATCGATCCGGGAGGAAGACTGCGAATCCATGATGCTGCCCGATCTTGCATTGATCCCACAAATGCTATACACCAAGCCTCGTCGCTAGAGGTACATAAGCTGATTCTGCTTTGAAAAGCGGATAGCCAATCCAGAGGATCTGTTGCTCCGTGGTAGTTTATGAAATTGGGATAGTGAGTTCCTCCCCTTGGAGCCGCTTTCAGTATGCTGGGATGAAGCACACTTGTTCCCCATGTCGGAACCGTTTTAACACCCTTTGTTCCTTTCTGTAATTCCTCTATCTGTTTTTTCATGATGCCTATCTCTTCCTGATTTGGGGGTTGAGGTGGGAGCGCAACATAACTTTCTTCAATTTCCGAGTCCCCCTGTCCTTCCAAGCGGGTGCGAACTCGCCGAGTGTTCCTTGGTCGCACTGGGGCTGCACCGCGATCGTCGATCGCGGGCCCCAGTCTACCAAGTGCAGATTTCCTACCCTCTCTAGGATGTGAGGTTGCATGACTACTTTCCTCTATTTCGATCGGCGTGGTCGAACCGTTTTTGGAGGAATGAATGTGAAATTTGAATCTCGGTTTGTGCGGGTTGAGGAGGGTTGAATTTACGGATTGACCGAGGAGGTAATCCTTCCGCAATGAGTAGTGCATTTCCTTCCCGCATTTCTTCAACATATTCCATGTGCGCTTGCAAAGCTATTTTATATGTATCTTGTTGTGGGGAAGGTCCCCCCGGCTGAAATAGCTTCTTGTTCGTTAGTTGGTTTGGATGTCCCCGCGATTCCTTTTCCCTTGCTTTTCCTAACCGCTTCCTCGTGTATTTCACGGGCTTTAGTCCTTTCCCGTATGTATGCTCGCATGTCGGTTGTGAGGGCGGGGTTGACATCGCCCCATCGACATAACCCTTCGGCTAGCCTCTCCACGGGGCGTGCTCGCTCCACGTGGCGGTCCACGATTGGGCCGCCTTAGCCGGTGTTGCGGGGTTCATGTTTTTCCCGCCGGCCATGACTTATGATTTTTGGGCGGGTATTTTTTCGACTCGGGAATATAAGGTAACAAGTTTGTATTTCCCAGGCTATTTACAACTAAAAGATGACCAAACTTTCCTTACTCGAAGATGCGAAACCGGCAAAGAGATGCGTAAACCAACCTGGGTATTTTAGATGGACTCAAATGTGAGTTTGCAATGAAGTTGATGATCTTCTCTGTGCAAGTTCTTTGAGAGGAAGAGAGCGGCGGATTACGGGTCGTATTATCCCAAAGAAAAATTTCAAAGCTTTGATGACCGACGAGTTGTAGATGATGATGACTTCGTCTGAGACACCGTGAAATCGTCTTTGTGGTGGAGTAAGTAGCCCTCGAATGCTGAATGATAATGATTTTCCCGGTAACGGAGCCAACTGATGTTGCGTGGAACACCAGATTTGCGGTAACAGTGTTTATCTTGAGGATATAAGGCTGATATGAATGATTTCTCCGGTGTGGTTAGGGTGGTGATTAAAAACAAGGCTGCCGGATCAGTTTATAAGATGAACAAGTTAATCAGTCGACAAGTTGGCAGAGTTTCTACTTGTATTAGATTTATAGTTAAAGCTTGAGAGAGAATCCTCCTTTTCTATTACAATGTGATCCCATATATATAGGCTAAAAAAGTAAGTCGGTTCCTTTGTTCATTGATAAGACAACTTAGAATACATAGCTAAGTTATGCATGCATGCAATACAAGTGTCCTATCTAGTTTGTAAAGTGTTGCCGAAATTTGGATTGGCCGGTTTGGGTAAGCATGGCGAACGGCGAGTCCGGAGAAGTATGGTTGAGCGGCGGACTCGTTTGTGCCTTTATGTATAGGGTGGAATCACGTGGAGAGAATGAGTCCGGCTTACCGTTAGCGGACATGATCCGGCTTACTGTTGGCGGATAGGCCTCGGCTTGTAGCTAGCGGCCAGAAGATGTTTGGTGGCAGCGGCCAGCGGAGGTAAAAGCCCATTATCTGTGTTGACGGGCCAAGATTGTAGGCCCAATATGGATGAACATGGCCCCATTCCAATCCGGGTATATCAACAATGATTTCCAATATAATTTTTGTTGCTGATAACAGTCTGCTCTTTTTTTCCATCAACGTGTAACAAGAAAAAACATTTAAGTTACTTCACCTGTTTTAGTGTTTGGCATTATGTTTGTATGAGTGGGACTGATTTTCTGTTTTGCTGATACTATGGAAACTTGATGTAGTATAATTCTTTAATGTTTTATGTATACATGATTAATGATTTGTAGGGAAGTTATATATGATTTTTCACAATCTTCTCATAGTTTTTATTCTAATCATCTTCCCTGCACTTAGTCAAGTTGCTTTTCTTGCTGCACCTTATTCTCTTCTAATAACCTTTGACCATTTTATTCTGCATCCGCATTAGTTCACAAATTTAATATATCGGTTTATATCACTTGGTTTGAAAACTAAACACACGCACTGTCTTGTGATGACCTTGTGTTGGTACGTTCTATTTTACATTGACTTGGTTTATCAATCCTTTTTGAATCCTAGCTACCGCACCTTCATATTATTGCACTTGAAATATTTTAGTTGGAACCGGACCGCACATGTCCGAAAGAAGTAAATATGAGTGCTTGAAGCGTAAGAAGACATTCGGTTCATATTAAGGACTTGGGGGACATAGACCTTGCAACAAAAAAAACCGAAAGGAGAGTCCTTTTGAGCCCGATGCGATGCGATACCGCGCGATGCGATGCGATACGCGATACCGATACGCGATACCGTGTGCCTTAATACAATAGATAGGCCTAATTCAAGTGATTAACTGCTGAACATGCATGTTATAAACACCACACCCTTAATCAAGTTAATCTATGATATTCCTTTTATCAATCAAAACCACATAAACTTGACATGGGCTTAATAGTTAATCACTTAAATGAGTCTTATATGAGCCAGCTATGTGTGCCTTGAAGTAGTCACTTGAATTAAGCTTTAAATGAGCCTCGATATCGATATCGATACGATCGATGCGATGCGATATGCGATATGCGATACTACTGATACTGATACTGTGTTAGTGTAAATGCTGCAATTAAATTCGGCTTTCAAATACTACGTCGAAAAGGTATCAAACGCGGTCTCAAAATGAAGATAAAAAAAAATGAACTTTGGTGAAACAATTTTGATGATCGGTGTTCTAAATCAAAAGTTACGGTCGTTTATAAAAAAAAGCGCTCCGGTTAATACAAATATTTTTTCGTCTTTCAAAATATACGTCGGAAGGGTATCGTATTTGGGCTCAAATTGAAGAGCAAAAAAAAAAACATGAATTTTGGTGAAAAAATTTCGATGATCGGAGTTGTAAATCAAAAGTTACGAGTGTTTGAAAAAAAAAAAAAAAAAAAAAAAAAAAACAAACCTGAAGCAGCGGAAGATTTAATACATATGCGCGCGTCCTTCTTTAATAAAATGGGTAATTTTGTCCGTCTGAAATTATTTGTCATTTTTGCAACTAAAAAAAATAAGTATGTCCTATTTATTTATTTTTTGTCAAAAAAGGACTTTTGGTTCTTTATCTCTATTTTTTATCAAAAAATTTGTTTAAGCGGGGTTACAAGAGGCTAAAACTACATTTTTTTTATCAACAAAACGACACTTTTTAACAACTAGTCTATATTATTTTAATACTAAAAAAAA
The DNA here is from genome assembly GCA_036785695.1 of Gentiana straminea. Classification (NCBI taxonomy): domain Eukaryota; kingdom Viridiplantae; phylum Streptophyta; class Magnoliopsida; order Gentianales; family Gentianaceae; genus Gentiana; species Gentiana straminea. Next base: position 8,645,051 of record JAVUPR010000265.1, read on the forward strand.
CTCAGGTCGCAGTGAAGTCACATGACCACCTTAGTAGCTATAGATCCGCTAGGAAATGATTTTGGCACCGAGATTCCGTGCCCTTATCCCCCGAATTTTTTGATTTTGTGGTCCAGAATTTTTGTGTTATTTTGTTTTCTTTTTCAAGTGTTAAAATGTGTGGTTATAAAATGTTGTGTGGATGAGTCCTATGTACAAAATCTATGCCTAAATCACTATCTATAGATCCGCACCTGTCCTGGCCCCAAACATATATGTTTTAGTTTTGTCTTTTCAAACCTCCTCTATTTGCTTACTTTTGTATCATTCTTTTTTTTTTTTTTTTAAAATTCTGGTCAAAGAGCGTGACGTGTTTTGTGAGATTGATTTCGTTTTCAGTTGTGTGCTTAGCTTGCGGGACGGGTCATTACAGTTACCGTTATTTAATTTCTGTCAACAATAAGATGTGTATAGACGGTCTCTGTCACATTAAACTATTAATACATATCTCTCTATTTCCATCTTTTACATAATTCCAGGGACGAGGGCCTTCGGGTGGAATCTCCCTTTTATTAATTTTAGTTTTATTTACTTATGTTTTTTTTTGTGTTTATCCATTTTTTTTTGCAATTGGTTTATCCATATTATACAAGTTCCTTTAGCATGCGAGAATATCACCTTCTTTTTTCCCCTTTTTTTTATGAACGCATATTTTTTCTTTTTAATGAAACAAACGCATATTCTTTTTTTTTTTTGTTACATCTTATCTTCCTGTTTTGAACCCCGTGGGTGAACATGTAGGGGAAGCGACGGCCTTAGCAGCTGATTCCTCCCTTACAATAATCTTTGTATTAGATTCTCAGAATAATTGAGTCATTGTACCACCGTTTGTTACATATCCTTATATGGAGGCTAAAACAGAAAAAGATAAGGAGGACACATGTCAACTCCACACAGTGACACTTCCTCACAGAAAAAGATAAAATATCTATTTTCTAACACCCCCCCTCAAACTGAAGGTGGGGACAGCTACCACATTCAGTTTGTGTCTGAAAAACTTCAACTGTGGTGCTGGGAGAGCTTTGGTTTGGACATCAGCAAGCTGCATGGAGGATGGGACAAACTGAACTGAAAGCTGTTTATCTAGGACCTAAATGCGGATGTAGTGAATGTCCACTTCAATATGTTTAGTTCTAGCATGGTACACCGGATTTTGAGCCAGGAAGGTAGCACTTAGATTATCACACCAAGCAACTGGTGTCACACTTAGCTTGATTCCCATTTCTTGAAGTAACTGCTTGATCCAGAATATCTCTGAGGACATATTAGCTAAGGACCTGTACTCAGATTCAGACTTGATCTAGATACAACATTCTGTTTCTTGGAACTCCAGGATACTAGAGAATCACCAATATAAACACAGTATCCTGCAAAGGACTTCCTATCAGATGGATAGCATGCCCAATCTGCATCACTGAAACCAGACAGATGCATTTTTCCCCGATTTAAACATTATCCCATATTGTAAGGTACCACGAACATATCTCAACAATTTTTTTACGAGCGGCCAGTGATCCTGTGTAGGGCTTTGCATAAACTGACTGAGATAGTTTACTGAATAAGATATGTCAGGTCTTGTAGATGTTAAGTACTGTAAACCACCAATAGCACTTCTATAGACAGTAGGGTTGATCATAGGTTCACCTTGATCTGGAGACAGGTGCTGTCCAGGTGTCATAGGAATATCACAGGGCTTTAAATGATCCAGCTGCAGTCTTTTGAGAAGTTGAGAAGCATAATGTCCTTGAGACGAGAAAAGACCATCCGCATTTCTATGAGCTTCCATGCCAAGGAAGTGAGATACGGAGTCCAAGATCTTTGAGAGCAAATTTTGAATGCAAAAGCATTGTGATAAATTTCGAATTAGAGCCGTGAGTCTCCCGTCACAAGAATGTCATCAACATACACTAGAACATATAACGGATGCTTATCGTTTTGAGTATGAAAAGAGAAGAATCGAAACGATCGATGAAAACCCCATTGTAACATCCGAGACCTCAATGCACCGAACCGGGACACGGGTGCCTCGTTTGAGACCATACAATGCTTTCGTAACTTACACACATAGTGAGGTACGGTCTTGTCCACAAACCCTTCAGGTTGATGCATATATACATCTTCTGACAGAGGGCCATTTAGGAAAGCATTGTCTATGTCTACTTGGTGAATGTTCCAGTTCAGACTAACTGCTAGGGCCAGCACAACCCTGATTGTTGATGCCTTGGCAACTGGACTGAAGGTTTCTGTAAAATCAACACCATAAGTCTGATGAAACCCCTTGGCAACAAGTCTTGCTTTGTGTTTTAAAATGGTCCCATCAGGCTTCAATTTCAGTTTAAAGACCCACTTACTACAAACCACATTTTGATTTCTGGAAGGTGGAACCAAAACCCAAGTTTCTGTTAGTAATACCATCCGCAACGGAAGCGATTTTAAAGATCTAGATCTATAATTACACGTAATAAAACAACTAGATCTATTCTACAAGGGGGATGTAGATCATACCTCTTGAATCTCAAAATTCAAGTTGAAGAACCGCAAAGGATGAATGTGAAGATGTGTAGAGCACCACGATCTTCCGTACGTGTGATCCAAGCAATTCCCGGTGGAAGGAATTCTCGACTCGAACCCTTCCGATATGCTACCCGGAAAAATCTCCAAGATTTCTCCCTAATACCCCTTGGCCGAAAAAATATTTTCTTCTCTCTCTAAGAGGTGAAGTCGAAATATGTAGTGTGTTTTAGGCTTGGGAGAACTATCTTTATATAGGAGAGTAATCCTTGTCCTCCAAGGATTAAATAATTAAGAGATAATTATTACATTAATCCTTTTTCCAAATAAAAGATAAATAAAATAATTATCCCAAACAAATTAGGATAAATCATATTATTATCTAATATTTCATGAATTATCATTTAACAAATAAAAGATAAATCACACATTAAATATTTATCCAAGAAAAACCAATTTTCCAATAATTAAATAATAACACAAAATATGCGCACCTTTTTTCTTTTGAAAGGTCCATGCGCACGTTCTATATATTTGACCAATGAGGTCAAAAAATCAACACACTATTTTTGGGCCAAGTCCACGAAAAATGTCTTTTCCGTGTATTTTAATTATTTAGCCAACTAATTTAATAGTCCACTAAACAATTAATTCACATATCGTTTTAATAAAGTCCAACAAGAACTAAATTAATATTATTAGGATTCGACGTCCGAGAATAGTTATGCTATATTAGGAGGCACGTCGGGGACCATGGACTAATAATCAGCGGCTCCGATAAATCAAATAAATAATTATAGAATAATTATATTCGATAAATCAATCACAGGAATATGCCACCATAATCCCGTGACTGCACTCCTCCGATTATGAGATTATATTTATCTCTTCATGAGAATGATAATAAGCGTCCATCGATACAATCATTACATATGGATTAATCCTCCATAGACTGTTCATTCTAAATCGGGAAGTTACCGTTAACCCTTTTTAGAACCTCTTATCCTTATTTACCATTAACCCCCTAGTGATCAATTAATTCATACAACTCACCGGTGATCAATCGGTGTGATATGAACTCGCGCGATCGATCGGTTTCTAGGATTAACAAATAAGGGAAGCTGTCTATCTACTTCCATAAATGGAAGGAATGGATTCCGTATACGTGATAACACGGACTACTCACTCAATCCAAGTATAATGCCAAGATGGGGTAATTCGGACCACGGACTCGGTGTAATCCTTAACCGTCAAGTCAAACCTCATACCGATTCAAGCGGTTGATTGTGATCACCTCGGGATTAAGATATATCCATAAATATGATCATCCATTGATTCGATAAGACTTCTCGATTACGGAATTATATCGTGAACTCTAATCAAATCGGTCCACCCCTATATGATATATCTATCATATATAAATGCCCCACCGGGTTCTCTTAACCGAAAGTCCGGATAAGACAATCACACCTATTGTGTTACGGGCGCATTAATAGCACGTTAAAGGGGAGACCCGATACTCTCGATTAACTTCACTACGGGCTAATTGTATTTTAAGTATATCTTCACTAACTCAATCCTCCCGTGTATATCCCATACACTGAGTTAAGTGATTACATAAACGATATACTTAGGGTTTTCTGTAGTGTAAATACTATTGTCACATCGGTGAATATGAGAATAATAAATATGAATAATAACATCATTTCATTTATTAAATAAAACAATTACAAAATTGTCTTTCGGGCATCACACCTAACAGTTTCATTGTTGTGCAATGCTTCAAATTCTTTGATCATGGCCTGTCTCCACTCAGTACAGGTTACAGCTTCTGAAACTTTAGTTGGTTCAGAGAGGTGATCAGGGAGCACATTTGATTGAATTTGAGTGGAATAGGTCTTAGGTTTGTAAATACCACTTTTAGAACGGGTTTGCATAGGGTGACCTTGAACAATTGGAGGGCAAGGTGTTGGTTCAGAAACAAGAGGTGAATCCTCAGTGGTAGGTGATTGAGGTAAATTTGAAGGGGTATCAAAATGATGATTAATGGTGTCAGTTGATCCAGGACTGAAGTGTGTGTGTGTGTGTGTGCTGGATTGATCTGACTCTGACCCTTGTGTGTGTAAATCAGAGACATAAGGGATAGGAGAAGAAATCTGTACCTCTTGTTGTGTTGGACTTGAAGCAGGAGTCTGCTCTGCACTTTTCCTCTCAGATGAATCAGTATCAGATTGTAGTTCTTGATGATGAGTTTCAAATCCAGACAAAGGAAGGGGTAGATTGAAAAGATTAGGATCAGTGCAGATTTCTCTATGAGGTCCTTGTGAGAATCCTTCTTTGAAGGGAAACTCACTCTCATTGAAAGTAACATTTCTGGTAATGAAAATTCTTCCTGACATATCCAGACACTTGTACCCTTTGTGATGAGGACTGATGCCTATATAGGTGCATTTGCTAGTATGATATTTGAATTTAGTTGGATAGAAAGGTCTGGTGTGAGGGAAGCAGGCACATCCAAAGACCTTATAGAATTTGTAGTCAGGTTTCTTGTTATAGAGAACCTCAAATGGTGATTTATTTTGCAGGACTGGTGTTGGTAGAACATTAATAACAGTAACAGCTTCAAGAAAACTGTCCCACCAGAATTTCAAAGGAAGAGATGCCTGTGCCATTTGTGTAAGACCAAGTTCAACAATATGCCTATGTTTTCTCTCAGCTCTACCATTTTGTTGGTGAGCATGAGGACAGGGGTGTCTGAACTCTACTCCTTGATCTTTTAAGTAGTTTTCTAGGCTTCTATACTCCCCCCAGTCAGATTGCAAACACTTGATTTTTCTTCCAAACTGATTTTCAACTAATTTTTTATACTGAACAAATGTGTGATAGACTTCAGATTTTGTTTTTAAAGGGAAGATCCAAGTGTATCTAGACTAGTCATCAATGAAGTGCACATAATAAGAAAAACCAGAAGTGGATTTAACAGGGGCAGGACCCCAAACATCAGAATGCACCAAGTCAAGAACATTTGAAGCATGAGATTCAGAATTTAAATAAGGTAGGGCATGGCCCTTACCAAACTGACAAGCATCACAGAAGGTCAAATGATCATTCACATTAACATTACAAGTCTGAAGAATTTGACTCAAAACAAGTCTAGATGGATGACCTAGCCTTCTATGCCATACATTAGGATCCTTATTAGGATTGATCATACTTAGGAGAGCACTAAGAGAAGTGGGAACAGCCTGAGTGATGGATAAGGGCTTGATTTTGGAGTGAAGGGAGTCTTCATTTGGAACCAGAATCTGATACAGACCATCCTTGAGCATTCCTTGCAGAAGCAGTTTCCCTGTTGTTTTGTCCTTCACATAGCAAGAAAAGGGAGTAAATTCAATGGTTACATGATTATCATATAGCAATTTAGACAAACTGATAAGGTTCTTGGTAATAAGTGGTACATGTAAGATATCTTTTAAGGCTAGGGTGATATGTGGACAGTGTGTGGGAATGTGTGTGTGTCCAATATGCAAAATGGGCAACCTCTCACCATTTCCAACAGCTAAAGATTCAGAACCTGTATAACCTGAACTCAAGTGAAGATTGTTCAGATCAGCAGTTAGGTGGTTTGAAGCCCCACTGTCCATGTACCAGGCAGGATCACTCACAGATTGTGGGGAGGCAACATAAGCTGAAGCAGGTATTTGATCATTTCCAGTGATGCTAATTGGAGGGACAAAGTCTTCTTCAAACTGTGCCGGCGGGGAGGTGACAATGTGCCCAGTTTTCCCACATAGTTGACAAACCATTTTGTTTCCTGTGTAGGCACCTGATCCTCTACCACTTCCTCCTCTACCTCTGCCTCTACCACCCCTGCCATTGTTTCTTCCTCTTCCTCCAGTAGTTTGTTGTTGAGGAGGCCTGCCACTGTTGTTTCCATAAGAGTTGGTTCCCCTTATTTGATATCCTTGGACCAGATTGGCAGTAGGACCAGCTCCATTGTATCTTGATATAAGCCTTTCATGTGTTATGAGTTGGGATTGAACATCCTGCCAGCTCAAAGAACCAACTCTGGAGGTAATATTTACCACTACAGACTCATAGTCCCTATCCAAGCCTCCCAGTGTGGCTAGAATCAGTTCTGATTTGGATATGGGATAGCCAGCTGCAACCAGATTATCAGAATACGACTTCATTTGAGCAAGGTAATCTGACATGGATTTTGAACCCTTGGATGCTTTGGACAAGGCATCTTTGTACTCCAACATTCTGGATTCAGATCTACTATTGAATAAACTTTCAAGGGTTGTCCGTATTTCATGAGCGGTACCACATCCAACAACTTCACTCAAAGCTCTGCTCGGTCATGGATCCCAAAAGCCGACCCCCATCAACAGATTATCCTTAGTGAGCCAGTCATCATTCAACACATGAAACCCAGTGGTGTTATGAAAAGGAGGAGTAGGACTGAACAAATGATCTTCCAGTTTATATCCTTTGATGATGGGAAGAACGGTATATCTCCACAAAAGGTAATTGTTCCTATCCAATTTAACAGTACAGGTCTGATTTAGGTTGCTAGAAAAGGGTGGATGCAGAGGTGAGGTTGGATTTGAGTTTAAGGCTCCAAACAACGGAGGAGAAGATATAGTGGTTCTTACATTCGGATAAGGTGATTCAGATCGGAAAAAAGAAGGCGCAGCATTTTGAGACAAACCTGAGCTCAGAACAGGAATGCCAGTAACTATTCCACCGGAGAGGACTGGTAGACTCATCCCTGGTGCTATAGATCCAAGTCTTGTGGCATGCATGTAGCTGGTGGCATTTGAACCCAAGATTGGAATGGTTGTTGTTGTTGTTCCAAGCTGAGGAGAGCTGTCGTTGTTGACAGCATTTCCTGTAGCTCCTAGCTCTGCATTTTCCGGTGCCGGAGCAGCGGTGCTGGTGGCCATGGATGTTAGGCTCTGATACCAAGATAAGAGGACAGTGAAAACATAATCTTTGTATTAGATTCTCAGAATAATTGAGTCATTGTACCACCGTTTGTTACATATCCTTATATGGAGGCTAAAACAGAAAAAGATAAGGAGGACACATGTCAACTCCACACAGTGACACTTCCTCACAAAAAAAGATAAAATATCTATTTTCTAACAGAAAAGGTGAATTTGATTGATGTTTCAACAAATTACAGAGTTTAGGAAGCTTCGAAAAAAGCTACAGGTGACAATATGATTTCTTTAGATGTTTCAAAGGAAAATATGCAAAATAATGACTCGAAAAGGAAGTATTGCAGACCAAGTCAATTTTGCTATGTGTAAATGATTTCGAAAAGGAAGGCCCGGTTACTTCTACTGATGTTACACTTTCTAAAGGTAAGCATTCTGGAGATGCCTCCGATACTATCACATCTGTTATTGATGCTTCTACTTCTTTATGTTTGGAGTTTATTTGCCTTTTTTGGTATGTTCATAAAATCTACACCGTTAGGTTTTCTTTAAACTTGTATATCATTTTGGCAAATATTGACAGCATTTTAAGATGGTTAGTTTAGAGGTGAAGGTTGATGCCAGAGATTCTCTATTTGCACCGCACCATTAGACGATTCTTTGTTGCTCATCTAATATATGCATATGAGGTGCCTTAGATTCAGAGAACAGAACATGCAGGATATTCTTCTAGTATACCAAATTTTGGTCAAACTTTGATATCTTGGTGTTGATTGCTTTTTTCTCTTATTCTACTAGTTTTACCACTTGGGTTTGCATGTTTATATTAATTGTGAGTGATTAGCATAGTTATTGCTTGAAAGAACTGTTGTAAAGTTTCACTTTTGGCTGTGGGCTATTTTGAAAGTATGGATTATTGCTAAGTTGAATGTGAAGGGCATAACTAGTAAAGTAATTAGCATATTCTCATTCAGGTTTTAAGCATGAGATCAGGAGTTTTGAAACGCCTTGTTAAAACAATTGAACCTTTTGCAGGAAATTCAATTAAGCTTTCAGCTAGCATAAGAAATGCGTGTGAGGACTTGTCTGCCTAACTTTTTTAAGCAAAAGAAAAGGACTTCTGCACCTCCGGAACGAGTAGATGTTGATGATGGTAAGTAATAATGCTGCAAAAGCTATAAGTGTCACCTGGTCATGTTTAGGAGCATAACGATTTTTATTCTTATGAGGATCTTCAAACTGAGTTAAAAACTGATGCAGAGGTTTCAAATGTTGAGAATGTCAGACTGTATAGTTACATCGAGTTGCAAAAAGACACTGATGATTTTATGCCGTCAAATAGAATTGGACGAGGAGTGCAAGTTGAAGTCTAAACTCGATGTGGTTATCTTCTAATTCTGGTGGTTCTGTTTTGGGTAATGATGCTGGTTTGAGTGCTGGGATTGTTGCTGTTTCTGTTCAGGATTCAGAGGTTATTAATGAGGCTTTGAATACCCCTGCTGAGGTTATTATTATAAACCCATTCGAATGAGTAGCAACATATCAAATTGTATATATGGTTTGCATCACAATTGTGTTTTTTTTTTCTTGTATTTGGTGTTCTCCAAGGGAAACAAGGGAAATGAGGTGAATGAACCATTCATTTTAATGTTTTTTTTTGTTCAAGATCTAAATATGCTTATGTGTTTTAACATCCGAAAATTATGATCATTTGAGAATTGATGCAGTGACATTGATGTCATTGCATTTACGATTACAGAATTGATGCAGTGATATTGATGTCACTGCATATACAATTTGATAACTTTATAAAATAAGTGTAGTGCCATTCACATTAGGGTGTAATCGAGCCGATCCGAGTCGATACTCTCTAGGGCTCGATTCGATTAAAAATGTTTAGGCTCGATCGAGCCATAAAAAGGCAAGATCGAACTCGACTCGCTAAGTACTTGATATATCTCGATTCGGCTCTTAAGCTTGATTATTTTCTTAGAATTCATTTATTTTTTAATAAAATATAACAAGATCAAGCTCGACTCGTCTACTACTTGACTCGAATAATATTTTTTGAATTATTAAAAAAATATTTTATTATAAATTTGATAAATATAATTATTTAAATATTTAATTAATGAAGCCCGATTAGCTCGCGAGGTACTCGATTACTATATTTTAAAACTCGAGATCAGCTCGGTAATTATTCGAGTAGCTCGACTCGAATTCGAACTAAAAAAAAACCGAATCGAGCTTGACTCACTTACAACCCTAATTTACATGTCAGTTCATCGTCAAATGTCACTGCATCGCCAAATGTCACTACATCGTCACATGTCACATCATCTTCTCATGTCAATACATCGTGATGGTCAACTGCATCATTATGGTTGCTGGGTGTACAATTTTTGGCTCAACCGCGATATAGCCGTTTGAAGTCAATTTTTTGAAGGAAAGAAATCGATTTTCTGAAATTAAGTCGGACAAATATCAATTGTCATCGCGGTGTTGCTTCATCGCAGTGTCGGATCATCAAATGTCACTGCATCGCGGTGTCACTTTATTGCGGTGTCTCTGCATCATGGTGTCACTTCATCGCGGTGTCTCTGCATCGGGGGTGGTTACTGCATCAAGGTGTGTCTGCATCGGGGGTGGTCACTGCATCGCGGTGTCACTTCATTGCGGTGTCTCTGCATCGGGGGTGGTCACTGCATCGCGTTGTCTCTGCATTACGGTGTCTCTATATCATCAAATGTTATAACATCACGATGTCTCAACAATGTGGCGTCTCTGCATTGCGGTGTCACTTCATCGTGGTGTCTCTACATCGCGGTGTCTCTGCAATGCGGTGTCACTTCATCGCGGTGTCTCTGCATCGCGGTGTGTCTCTTAATCGCGATGTCTCTGCATCGCCAAATGTTATAACATCGCGATGTCTCTGCATCGCTGTGTCACTTCATCGCGGTGTCTCTGCATCGGGGGTGGTCACTGCATCGGGGTGTCTCTGCATCTGGGGTGGTCACTGCATCGCGGTGTCTCTGCATCGAGGTGGTCAATGGATCTGGCGTGGTCAATGCATCGCGGTGTCACTTCATAGAGGTGTCTCTGCATCGCGGCGTCTTTGCATCGCGGGTGGTCACTGCATCGCGGTGTCTCTGCATCGGGGGTGGTCACTGCATCACGGTGTCACTTCATCGCGGTGTCTCTGCATCGCGGGTGGTCACCGCATCGCGGTGTCTCCGCATCCGGGGTGGTCACCGCATCTCGGGTGTTTTTTTTTTTACCCAAAGGACGAAAACTTTTATTATCAATAACCCGGGGAAGCCCGGGACTTACAAAAACCGGCACTACCCGGTACTTACAACAACCGGACCAACCCGGTACTAAGCAAACACTTGAACAACAGCACTATACAACAACAACAACGTCAACAAACAGATAGAAAGGCCAGGGAGTGCTGAGCCAAAAGAGAAAAGATCTCCGGAAAAAATTCCGAAAAGCTGGCCAACAGACACGGATTCCCCGGGTCCATCCATCGATTGACAACAAAACAAAACGCACACAAACAAACTAATACAATATTAACACAGTGCTAGTAGCGCCGCCGGGGAGGAAAGACCGCAAATCTGAAACCATGAACCAAGATGGACGCCACCGCCACCGACCGCCGTCTCCGGGCGGAGAGCGAAGCCCGTAAGAGATGACTAACACCTCCGTCAAGAGAACGACTACCATAACCGCCAGATAAGAGCCCGAAGCCTTAACGGTGTTATGAAAATCACGGAGCAAAAAATGACATCACCCGGAATAGGAGACAGACAAGCCGCTCGTCACACCGCCGCACCACCGCCGCCAGCACCAGACTCTGGTCGCACCATCGCCGCCACCACAGCTGGATCCAAAACCGACACACCACCGGCCTTCACAAGACCACTAACTCCAAAAACAGCACCATAGAATGAAGTCGTCGGAGCAAGAGCACAATAAACACCGGATCCGCATCCGATCTAAATCTACGGCCATGGAGAACAGCCAAAAAGAAGACGAACAGAGAGAAGAAGCTGTAAATATTTTCCTTCTCCGCCAATGGCTCCACCGCCAGAAGGGGTTAGCCACGAAAGTGGGAAAAGAGAGGCGGAAGAGGCAAGTGGAGGTAGATCTACATACTAAAAGAAAAAGCTGTAGGTGGTCGGACGCCGGCAGCAAACGCCACCGGCGCCGGAAGATGGAAAGCTCAGTTCTTACTCAGGAGAAGGGAAAGAGAAGGGAAACCGTCTCAAGTCAGAGAGAGAAAACCAAACAAACGCATATTCAATAATAATAATACGGGCAACAAAATAAAATACTACATTACACCCAACAAAATAATATTAAAATATTATACGTACAACCAACAAAATAAATTATTACATTACTGCCAACAAAATAACAATAAAATATTATATTTATAGTACATCGATTTTAGGAGGTACTTCCTCATATTTTTAGTTTAATAAGTTTATGATGATACAAATCATGTCGCCAATGCTTAGTCTCGGAAGCAGCCTGAGGAAGTTCTGCGACTACATCTTAGGCGGCGTCGAATGATCTTAAAGTCAAGGCCGCCGCCAACGACCCTTCCTAGAGCTTCGTCTGAGCTAGGGGGCCGGTGGACGACCATGGGCACGAGGCTCTCTAAGGGCCGCACAAGACTTGAGAAGAAAATAGGGGGCGAAGGCCAGACAACGAGGCTGGCGACCTTGGCGACCACAAAGGGTCGCCACCTGGATATTATAACCACTTACTATTAGATATTTAGTATTTGCTTAGCTATTAAGACTAGTGACTAAGCTGCTTCGCACCGCCAGTCTTTTACTTCACCCCTAAGTCTAATCTTCCTATAAAAGGAAGTCTTGTGTAACCTAATCAGACACATTCTAATACAAAAAACACAGACCAAAGCTCTGTAAAAGCAAACTCATCTCCCCGTCTTCCTCTCGCCGTCTCCTATCTCCGGCTAATATACTAACAAACTACTCACAAACAAGCCAGATATCCACAACACTAACACCGCAACGCCATCGTGACAATTTCTGCATCGTCAGTTGGCTCCGTTACCGGGAACCCTCGCAACGACTTGCTCACAGTTCCAGGCGTGAAAATCATCTAAGAGTGATAACACGCGGCGGATCGAAGGAATCTCACTTTCACCAGTCAGGAAACGTCCGGCTATATTCATTCGTCCAAGTTACGTTCCGGAAAGAGGTAATCTTACAAAGAAAAACCCTCAAAATCGCCTTTGTTTCCCTCCCCCCAGAGAAGAGAACTGTCAGAGAACAAACTTTTATACTTCAAAAGCATATACCCAGAAAAACCCTCATCTAAACGAAACACTTCTGAAAAATCACACTTTTCCGGGGTTATTACACAAATCGTCACCACCTTTCCCCAGAAAGTCACTCTACAACAATGACAGGAAGTAAAGGACATCTGACACCCAAAACCCCTGCAAAGGGGGGCATGCAGCATCAGGCTCGTGGAGAGGGAGCAGGAGAAACACTTGACAATCTCCCCGCAGAAGGAGAAGGGTCGCAACGAGGGGTCCTATCACCTAGCGACGCCCGGAATGTCATTAACCAAAAGGCCAAGTCAAAGGAGGCCATTGTTGCGCTAGATGGGGCTCACAAAGAGAGAACAAGGTCACAGCAGAGTCAGAGGTCGACCCCCGAGACAAGACCAGGCTCCCTGGAGGACCCTGAGATCGCGGAAATGAGGGAATATGCAAGGTATGCGGAAACTATGTACTTAACCAACTCTCGCCTGGTAGCGAAGGGCCAGGCCCCAATGGCGATACGACCCCCGAATCCTCCTAGAAATGAAACTGCTTCCGCGGCCATAAACAAAGGTCGCCAGAGTCAGATTCAAGAAATCGAGATAGAGGAGAGTGTGCATTCGTCGGGTCGCAAAGGATTGAGGAAAGAAATTGCGCAAAACTCAGTACTCCCAGATCGCGACCACCAGAGAGGAAAGACACTTGAAAAAGGATCAGCTTTCAAAAGGTTGGGTGAGAAGGACAAGGCCTCGGCCCCAAGTCGTCTCAGCCTTCCAGGGGGAGGAATACCCCCCCGACCAGATAGGAGCGCGCATGACGCTCGCATAATAATAAGAGAGAAAAGAGCTCGCCAGGAGGGATCGCAAGACTATGGGGAATCAGAACGCGGGCAGGAACGGGCTGATAAGCAGGCACTGTCGCGACCCAGGTTCGACTCTGCCTTGGCAGAACAAATGGAAATAATGAAAAATGAGCTCGCGGAGTTGAAAAAGTCGAGGCCAGTCGAGAGGGCCGCACCGGTCTCAGGAATCGACGTGCTCGCTAAAAGAATCATAGAGACATTGCCTGCCAGCAATGAAAAGGTTAGCTACCCCAGCTATAATTACTACAATGGTAACTCTTGTCCGAATGACTGGCTTACCGCTTTCCAGGGCCGCATCACTTTAGCAACTCAAAATAAATCCGTCCTGATGCATCGTATTAGTCGGTAGCATGCAGGACAGGGCTGCGTCCTGGATACGCGGGCTTCCCCGCGGCTCGGTTAAAAGCTGGGAGGACCTATCGGAAAAATTCGTCCAGAGAATTTGAATCGGCCAGCGAGACCTAAGAAAACCATAGAGGATCTATATGAGGTTCGCATGGGAGGGCATGAGTCTGGAAAAGAATATTACGAGCGGTTCATCAAAATATATGATCAGACAAGAAATATTCCGGATGACGCAGTTATAACATGTTTTCTCACAGGGATCGCCAAGGGTCCGATGAAGACAGAATTTAACCTGCGGCCCCCCAAAGCGGGTCTCAGGGAAATGCTGGAAAGGGCCCGGATGATGGGAGTCATCGAAGCGCCATCCTCTGGGAAAACCAAACCCAGAACAGAGCAACCTCCACATAAAGAGGATCGCACGGAGGATCGTAAGAGGGAAAAGGGGCGAGATGCTAGCCACGATCGCGAGGTAAAGAAACCGTACAAGTTCAGCGAGGACAACTTTACCCCGCTCAACACCAAAGCCTCCCAGATACCGTTCGAGATTCGCGAACATTTCGGCAAACCCAAGCCCATGAGGGGCGATCCCGACAGTCGCGATAAATCGAAATACTGTGACTATCACAAAGATCACGGCCACGTCACAGATGAATGCTTCACATTGAGGCGTGAAATAGAGAGATTGATCCGCGAGGGACCAGCGACTAAGTAAAAACGAGACGGGAATACCGGTCCTGGATAGGGTCGCCAACCCCGCGTCTATCAGAGGGAAGTTCAAGTTATCCATGGGAATATTCCCAGGAACAACCAGCTGAAATCCCAGATACATCAAATCAATACGCGCGGCTTTGAAAAACAGGTAGTGCTGGGGGAAAACGAGAAGGGAATCATGTTCACTAAAAGTGAGCTCACCACGGTCGACGGTCCCATGGAAATACCCCTCATTCTCAAAGTCGGGGTGAACGACAAGCATGGCGTCAACAGAGTAATGGTCGACACTGGGGCTGGCCGGGACGTCATCTATTTCGACTGTTTAAAACAGATCGGATTCGGTGAGGCCAAGCTGAAACCTTACCTTGGGGTGCTCGAGGGCTTTACCAATGATACGGTACGGGTCAAGGGCACCATCGACCTCAACATCACTCTTGGCGATTACGAACCCTGCCGAACCGAGGTAGTCACTTTCCTGGTTATTGATCTCCCCTCGTACTACAACATGATTTTGGGGATTCTAGCAATGAGGAAATTTCAAATGGTGGCTTCTGTTCCTCACCAAAGAGTCAAATTCAACGTAAGGGACGAAATTGGGGTCGCCATCAGCCGACCCGGATTTTTCCTCGAGTACATGACCAAGAATAGGGTCGACTCCAAGCGACCCAGAGTAGAGGGTTTTAACATGACCACAAATCAGATCGCCACGGTCAAGGAGGTTCCAGAGGAAGCAGTAGAGGTTGAAACATTACAGATCCGAGACGAGCCGGACTTCATCGCCGGGGACGAGCTAATCGAGGTTGTTATAAATAATGAGCACCCTGATCAGAAAGTCAAGATAGGATCGCAGACCACCGAGAAGGGAAGGGAAGGGCTGATCGAGCTTCTAAAAGCAAACTTGGACGCCTTCGCCTGGGAGGTGACAGATATGAGAGGTGTGGAATCGGAGATCGCTTTGCACCATCTGAGTGTCGACCCCAATTTTAGGCCAATCCAACAAAGAGCGCGCCAATTCTCTCCGGAAAAGGAGGTCGCAATAAAGAAAGAGGTTGAAAAGCTTTTAACAGCCGGCATTATCAAAGAGCTGTAGTACCTACCTGGTTGGAAAACGTGGTAATGGTGAAGAAACATAACGGCAAGTGGCGGATGTGCGTCGACTTCACCGACCTGAACAAAGCCTGCCCCAAAGATCCCTACGCACTGCCCCGAATTGACAAAATGGTCGATGGAATTGCAGGTTTTGAAACGCTGAGTTTTCTAGACGCTTATTCAGGCTATCACCAAGTGAAGATGGCTGACGAAGACAAGGAGCTGACGGCCTTCTGGGCCACCGGCGGGCTATATTACTATGAAATGATGCCGTTTGGTCTAAAGAACGCAGGTTCAACGTATCAAAGGATGGTGAACAAAGTTTTTAGCACACAAATAGGCAAAAACATGGAGGCTTACATCGACGATATGGTCGTGAAATCAAGTCGCCAGGATCATCTGGTGGACCTTCGCGAAACCTTTGCAAACGTAAAAAGTCACTCGATGAAGTTAAACCCCGCCAAATGCACTTTTGGGGTCCAGGCAGGGAAATTTTTGGGCTTCATGGTAAGTCAAAGGGGGATCGAAGCAAACCCCGAGAAAATTGAAGCACTGATAAACATGAACGAGCCAACCAGCGTTAAGGAGGTACAAAAGGCTGAATGGGAGAGTGATAGCCCTGGGAAGGTTTATATCAAAATCCGCCGAGAAAAGCTTGCCCTTCTTCAAAATTCTAAAGGGAAATAAAACCTTTTTATGGACAAAGGAATGCTCTCAGGCTTTCGAAGAACTCAAGGCCTACCTCTCAAGCCCGCCTCTGCTAACCAGTCCAGTGGTCGGCGACGTCTTGCTATTATATCTGGCTGCCTCAGATAGGGCCATCGCCGCAGCACTTATCAAAGAAGAGGGTACCTCGCAAAAGCCTGTTTATTATGTTTCTAAGGCTCTAAGCCCAGTAGAAAGTCGTTATTTTAATATCGAAAAGTTAGCCTACTGCGTTGTTATCGCCGCCCGGAAATTAAAAGCTTACTTTTCGTCGCATTCAATAATAGTACTGTCAGACGCGCCGCTACGGCAGGTCCTCCACAAACCGGACTTATCAGGTCGTTTGCTACGCTGGGCCATCGAGCTCACCGAATTCGATATCCGGTACGAACCTCGAAAGGCCATCAAAGCTCAGGCATTGCCCGATTTCATAACCGAAACGAGCTTCAACGAGGATATCCCGCAACAAACCAACGTAAGGCATAGCCCTGACAGAAGTACCACAGCGGACGAGCCTCAGCGGCCAAGTCACTGTTGGCAACTTTATGTCGATGGCGCCGCCAACCTCAAAGGTTGCGGTGCGGGGATCATTTTACTCGAGCCTGGAACTTCAGAAGAAATTGAGAAAGCCCTGAGATTTAACTTCACTGCGTCAAACAACCAAGCAGAGTACGAGGCAGTCGTCGCGGGACTGGAGCTCGCAAGAGCCATGAAGGTCGAAAATGTGCAGGTTTTCTGCGACTCCCAGTTGGTTGTTAATCAAGTGACCGGGTCGTTCGGCATCCACTGCGAAATTTTGCAAAAATATATTAATCTCGTCAAAAGGCTTGAAAGCAGCTTCAAGTACTGCAAGTTTACCAACATCCCCCGAGAGGACAATCACAGGGCTGGTTATTTATCCAAGCTAACCAGCGATGACGAGATAAGCAACCCATCGATTATGGTAGAGTATCTGTCAGGGCCCGCCATCTACAGGGTCGAGGTAATGGACTTGCAATACACCAACCCATGTTGGATTGATATCATGAGGGAATACATCGACTCTGGAAAGCTCCCCAAGGAGCCAAACGAGGCAAAAGCCCTAGTTAGAAGAGCCGCCAGATACACCATCTTAAACAACATCTTATACCGGCGATCATTCTCTAAACCATTGCTCGAGATGCGTACGACTGAAGAAGTCGATGGGATCCTCATAGAGCTGCATGAAGGGATATGTGGTGGCCACCCAACTAGCCGCACCTTTGCTCAAAAGGTCTTATTGGCAGGATATTACTGGCCGAAACTCGCGGAGGACGCCAAGGAATATACTAAGGCATGCGACGTATGTCAAAAATTTGCGGATATTCCTAGGCTACCATCAGTTGAGCAAAGCATTGTCGTAGCCGCGTGGCCCTTCGACATGTGGGCCATCGACCTCATCGGGCCATTGAAAAAGGGCCGCTCTGGATGCGAATATGTGGTGGTCGCCGTGGACTATTTCACCAAGTGGATCGAGGCCAAAGCCTTGGTAAAAATCAGTACCAAGGATATAACTTATTTTTTGCTCGACCAAATATGGACCAGATTCGGCGTCCCCAGAGTAATAGTGTCAGACCACGGACCTCAATTCAGAGAGGAGTTCGACACATTCTGCGGAGAGAACAACGTCAAACATTGGCAATCGTCAGTATGCTATCCGCAGGGAAATGGTCAGGCTGAGAACGCAAACAAACAAGTACTCAGCGTGCTGAAAAAGAGTTTGGGTGAAAAAGCGGGTAAATGGCCGGATCACCTCCCCGCGGCTTTATGGGCACTTAGAACGTCGCGGAAAACAACTACAGGGGAAACTCCATTTGCCTTAACCTACGGATCCGAAGCTATGGCCCCGGTGGAAATGGCCCTACCAAGTTTAAGGGTCGCACATTTCAGCGAGACGGATAACCCGCTCAAGAGAAAGCTCGATCTCGACTTAGCGGAGGAGCGGCGGATCGAATCATATGGACGTTTGCTCAATTGTAAACAGTGCGCCAAACGTCACCACGACAAGCACATTCGCGGTCATCACTTCGCTATCGGAGATTATGTTTTACGGAAAAGACAAGCCACGGGCCACGAGGCCAAGAAAGGGAAACTATCGGAAAATTGGGAAGGCCCCGTGAGGATCGCTCGAGTAGTCAAGAAAGGTACCTACGTGCTAAGTGATAACCAAGGTCGCGAATACAACCGACCTTGGCATGCCGATAATCTGAAAAAATATTACATGTAGAACGTGCGTCTGCTACATGCGAACAAAGCATGCGGAGAATGAAATCAATAAAAGAAAATCTTCATTCAAAACAAAGGGAGTACAATTGTTTCCAGCAAGAAAGGGGGCCAAAAACAAGGGGGCCGCCCAAAAAAAAAAAAAAAAAAAACCACCGATAAGGTACACTCTGCCTAATGAGTATACCTATAACGATCCAATGAGTGCTTCGGCACCCTCGCTAAGCTGCATAGCTTAGTTATCAATGAAGCAAAAGGGAAGCGACGATTGCGATCCATAGAAACTGCAAAATTAACCGCCTCGCGGTGAATCAAGATCCCCCAATCAATGTCAACCTGATGATCGTGAATAGCGTGCAAAAGCAAAGCTTCGGCCTCACTAAATGCCTCGCATCGTGTAGACAAAAGGGCGCGTGAGTTGATAAACTTTTTCCACTCACGATTGCTGCGAGAAAGAGCGGACGCAGGTTCCAGTGCGCGAGGCCGTTCAGAGTCCGGAAACAGCGCACGGATTGCTCGTCGTAAGCAAGCTTGTTTACTTGACTCATCAGCAAGGTTCCAAGCGAGCTCATAATGGGATGAGGGATCGATAGCATGTATACGCAAGGCTCCATTAATAGCTTCCGGAGTAAAAACAACCGCGACACCACGAAGGGTAATGCAGCTGACAACCCCTTCAGATGCAACTTCAGACAAAATGGAGTAGAACTCCCTCACCATTGTAAGATTGGGAAGTATTGATGAGGGTGGTGCAACAAAATCTGCCCACCCAGAGAAACGTACACAACCAGAGAGCCATCACCCTCAACCTTGCTCTGATTTAAACCCCTCTCCTTCGCAGGCTCAACCCATTCAAAATAGCGCCAGAAATGATCTTTAGCAACAACAGAGGCAATAAAGAAAAAGGGGGATACATCACGAGTGGGACGGGCTTTAAAAACTCGCACTCTACCCTCTCCGGATGGAAGAGACATGGTTCTCACAACAAAAATTTATGCAAAGGAAGAATGAGAATGAAGCTAGCCTGCCTCCTCCTTTTTATAGCAAAGGTCAGCAAAAGGGACGGCCACGATCAACATGATCTTACGGTCGGCCTTCACACGGTTTATCCAAAATTCAAAATTCAAAGGGCGCATTTAATGTATCAGACATCAGGGCAAGATTGTAGCATATATTCACGCAACAGTTACTAGCCCGAGATTATAGGACACTGAACATGCATGCACTCCCAGTGAGCTGTCAAATCGATTCAAATCCCTGGATTCCCGACAACACGGCAGTCGAGAAGGGTTAGTCATGCCCATCGGTTCAGCTAGCAAGTTTTAGAAGAACCTCTGCTCCGCCTAAAAATTAGGGGGCCGCATCTATAAAATTTCAAACAACCAAATCAAAGGTTTGTACGAGTTAGCGACGACAATTTGTTTCGCTCAAAGTATCCTCGGGCCTCGCCAAAAGCAAAGGGGATGGGGAAATTTTAGGCACGCACTTTGTCCCAAATAATTCTCGCAATAACAATTTTCGATCGTGCTCGTCCGTTCTAGTTATTTCGGCGAGCTCATAAAAACCTCACCCAAATAAAAGGGGCCGCATACGCATACAAAATACAAGCAGGAAATAAATCAAAGAAACAAATGCAAATACATAGTCAAAGGGCCAAAAAGCGGCCACAAACCAAATCCAACAAGCCAAACGCGGCCACAATGTCAACACGGAAAGAAAAAGGATAAGCTAAGTTATTACAATCAAACGAGGACGCCAAATAGTTCAAAAGACGAGCAAAGTTGAATCATTACAAGACCGCAGACATGTTTCGGAAAAAGCCCAAAAATAATTAAACAGAGCCAGGAGTGTCAATATACTCGTCACCGGGTTCATCACTCGCGGCCGGAGGAGCTCTCAAAGCGGAAAAGTTCACAGGATTCACTGGAGGAGGATCCCACACAGGGTCGCCATGCTGCATCTGGTTATTCTGGATGGCAGCAATATGGTCCGCCGTATAAGGAATGTCGGGGTGAAGGGCCAACAGCTCGGGAGTTCGCTGAGACAAGTCAATCCACTGGAGCATTTCCTCAAAGGTAATGCTCTCCCTCCCATGGTAGGCCCAGATACAGCGGGCAAGATGGTTAAAGCCTTGATCAAAGCTCGCCTCTTGATAAGCAAAAAACTCATCAGAGAGCTTGTAGGCATCCACAGCCGCTGGCCCCGCTTCCTCAGCAGCCTTCTCCGCAGCAGCAAGCTTCTCCTTCAGACTCGCGATCTCCTCAGCAGACAGGCGAGCTTCTTCCTTCAGAACCGACACTCTCTTCTGCAGCTCCACATCTAGCTTAGCACTATCCGTCATGGCTTTTTTCATACGCTCAACCTCTGACAACGCCGCCGAGCTTTTCTTTTCAGAAGTGATCCGGGCTTTCTCTGAGGCCCCAAGAGCCGCCGTCGTTTTCTTCAGTTCAGCCTTGCGCTTCTCGGCGGCCTCAATCGCCTTGTTTATACGAGTCCCAAGCTGAAAGAGAGAAACGAGTCAAGAGCCCGCTAGATACGCAAAGTATGAAAGAATGGAAATGCAAGAGAATTATAAACTTACCATAGAAGCGGCAATTCCAAATTGGCCCGACAGATCTTTCAGCTCGGCAACCTCATCACCGGCAGGGGCGTCGTCCTGAACCACGACGCGAGCAGTGATTCCCCTCCCGATCTCCATCTGAACCCCGGGCGATGACTCAAATCCTAAGCGACCCAAGGGGATGACATCAGCAATAGCCTCCCTGATTTGGCTCGCCTTATTCATATCGAGGCCCTGGATAAAGTTGGCATCCAGCCACACAGCCTCCTTCCCCTTGTAACCACGGGGCAACGTCCCAGTCGGCACCGGCTCCACCTCCTCAGGGGCCTCTTCAACAATAGCATCAGCGGCTCGCCTATCAGTGCGATCAGACCCTTTTCCGGCACCACCAGCAGTCTTGGTTTTTTCAGTTCTGGATCGCTTCTGACCCTGGGACTCCTTGGCCTGTTCATCGGCTTGTGATCTTTTTGGGCCACGGTCTGGCTTGAACTCGCAGGTTGTGGCGCCGCCGAAGCCTAGGTAGGATCAAATGTCTCATCAACAATGGATGCGTCCACAGTACGGGGGACCTTCCCCAGAGCTTGCTTCAAGGCCGCCTGGCGGGCCTTAGCCTGCTCATCAGCGAGCCTTTGCTTTTGAGCCCTGCGTTCGGTGGCGTCCATATCTGCAAAAAAGGTTCGTTAAAAACGGATCCAAAAGAAAGAAGACGACAATTTATGAAATAAGCAAACAGAGAGCAAGGAAGGTTACAAGTCGGCCTTCCACTCGGGTAGCCTCCACAAACCGCACACTCGGAGGAAAGCATACGCCAAGTGGCAATCCCCTACCCAGTCAGGGTCACTCTCCTCAGGAACTATGGCAACCAATGGCTCCGCCTTACCCGGGCCCACAATGCCGGCCATGCGCGCCAGGGGAAGAGCCTGGTCAAGAAAATCGACCCAAGCAACGTTCCGCAGAGAAGCCTTGATTCCATCTGATTGTATGAGTGCCATAAGTCCTTTGACAAGACGCCGCTCTGATATTAAAGGCTCGTCAATCGAAAGGGTGGACTTTCCCATGCGCTTTTCGGCCTTAGAAAACGGCCAGCCAACCTTGGATTCTACCTCAAGGATCCGCTCATGCCATCTGTGAATCTTATTTGGCAGCAGAAATAATAGGCGAGGCGTCTTGGTCCTCAGCGATATTTTCCCCGGTATGCCTGTGCCGCAGAACAAATGAAATTGACCTAACAAAGTGAGAGTGGGTTCTATCTTCATCGTCCTACACATCACAATAAAGGCCATGATCTGAATGACGGCCCCGATAGCAAAATCAGAAGGCAGAGCCCCCATAAGCCTGCAAATCTTAACAAAGAAAGGATCGAATGGAGGTCTGAGCCCCGCATAAAAATGATCAAAGTGTAGGATTAGGGTATCGTCGGGGCGGCGAGCGTAGACATAATCCTCACGGTCTTCGGGCTTAAGCTTATCCTCCTCCCTCGAGTAATCCAGCAGAGAGAACCTGTATATACTGGTATCAATTTTAAATCGGCGCCGGATGAATTTGTTTACATCACCGCTGTCATGAAGCTGCGCCCACTTCTTCTCCAACGCCTTCTCATACTCCGCCAGGATAGCGAACTCTCTCAACGCCTCGGGATTGTTGGGTGTCGGTTTCTTTGCCTTAGTAGCGGCCTCCCCGACGGTGATTTTGGGATCCCTCTTCTTCTTTGGTTTTTTAGGGAGCTCCCAGACAATTTTGCGAGGCAGGGGGGCGTTCTCATCCTCACTCGACCCCATTAACTCATGCAGAGCGGCGTCCTCAATATGCGCCTCGTCATGATCAGCGGCGCCGCTGGGGCTAGGATCGGAGGGCTGTTCTTCGATATCAGACGTCGCCCTTTCACCAGCCTCGGTAGTGCTTGCCCCCTGGGCCCGTGCCATTTCCCTGCGACTTTTCTTACGTCGCGGGACGGGGTCAGGGAACAAAGAATCCAACTCGAAAGGATCGTCGCCCACTCGAGCTGCGGCCTCTCCGCCGACTATCTCTTCAAGCGGGTCGACCCCGGCGGACATTTCGGGACTAGAGGGGTCGTCGTCCTCTTCCTTATGGGCATAGTCATATGCCTCTTGTTCTTCGTCGGAGTCGCCTCTCACGGAATGCTCTCCGTCAGACATCCTGCAAAAACAAGAGGAAAAGGTGGAGCTTTCAGACCTGGGATAATAAGAATTAAGCCAGGAAGGTAATCGCACCCATCTCGACGCCTTCCCCTCCGTTTTTACAGGAGAAAGTGGAAAGCAATATGCAAAAGGGAAGTGCAAGCAAACGCAGCCAAAAACAGGGGTTTCTGGGCTAAAATCGCCTGCCTCTCCCCCCTCTTTCCAGAAAAAACAATCAAAAAAGCCTTATCTTTTCCCTCAAACACCTTTCCCATGAACTCATCCCCATACAATGAATCAAAACCACTAAAAAAGCTCGAAATTCAGCAAGAAAAGCAAGGAGAATGGGATAAGGAGGGAAGAATTTACCTGTTTCTGGGAGAAAGATGAAGATAGCAGCCTCAAAAACACGCCGGAAACCTCGAAGCCTACTTCAACCACCGCCAAACCCTTCCTGCTATCCTTCACCGGAAGCTTTCGTCAAATCCAGAAGAGAAAAAGAGGAGAGAGCACTTGGAGAAAAATTATGAGAAATAAAAGAGGGAAAAGTGAGGAGGTATGAAGGAGGCCATCTTTATATAGGCAGGCAAGTTGCGATCGTGGGGCTGGGAGTTGATCCATCCAACGGTTGGAGTTTGCGCGGTCGATTCAAATTCCAAAATTCAAAAACCGCAATCATGACGAAGGCTAATCAATGCCCACGTGCCTACTCGGGCAGTTACCCAGGGCGTTACGGCCCACGTAATTACAGTTATCAAGGGGGCCAACGTCAGCCACGATCTGACTTATAAACTGCCCCTAACAGCCCGTGAAGGATAAGATGGTCTTCCAGACGACAAGGTCACGAAAAACAGGCCCAGAGTTGCTTCGAAGGCCGCTTGCTTTGAAAGCACGGTCCTTAGTGAACAAGTCGCATCAGACGACAAGGTCGCAAAAACCAGGCCCATAGTTGCTTCGAAGGCCGCTTGCTTTGAAAGCACGGTCCTTAGTGAACAAGTCGCATCAGACGACAAGGTCGTAAAAATAGGCCCAGAGTTGCTTCGAAGGCCGCTTTCTTTGAAAGCACGGTTCTTAGTGAACAAGTCGCATCAGACGATGAGGTCGCACATACATTGCCCAAGAGCTCACTACTCCACACTCGACCCTTTCATGAAAAATGGCCAAGATATGGAGTAGGGGGCCATTGATGATACAAATCATGTCGCCAATGCTTAGTCTCGGAAGCAGCCTGAGGAAGTTCTACGACTACATCTTAGGCGGCGTCGAATGATCTTAAAGTCAAGGCCGCCGCCAACGACCCTTCCTAGAGCTTCGTCTGAGCTAGGGGGCCGGTGGACGACCATGGGCACGAGGCTCTCTAAGGGCCGCACAAGACTTGAGAAGAAAACAGGGGGCGAAGGCCAGACAACGAGGCTGGCGACCTTGGCGACCACAAAGGGTCGCCACCTGGATATTATAACCACTTGCTATTAGATATTTAGTATTTGCTTAGCTATTAAGACTAGTGACTAAGCTGCTTCGCACCGCCAGTCTTTTACTTCACCCCTAAGTCTAATCTTCCTATAAAAGGAAGTCTTGTGTAACCTAATCAGACACATTCTAATACAAAAAACACAGGCCAAAGCTCTGTAAAAGCAAACTCATCTCCCCGTCTTCCTCTCGCCGCCGCCTATCTCCGGCTAATATACTAACAAACTACTCACAAACAAGCCAGATATCCACAACACTAACACCGCAACGCCATCGTGATGATTTCTGCATCGTCAGTTTAGTTGATCAATTATTCCACTTTTGTATTCATTTTCAATAATTCTCCCTCACTTTTCCTCATATGATCCGACTTCATACACATGACACTTAAAACTTCAGTTTGGACATTCTAAGTAAAAGGGGACTAATGGTCTCAGCTCGATATTGAGTCTTGAATAGACATTGGTCTCAACATCAGAGGCGGATGCGCGTTTAAGTAATGGAGTCCACGGACCCGCTAAAAATAAGAATACTCTACATTTTACCTATAGAAAAATATATCGGACCCCGTGAAAAAAATTATTTAATTTGTAAAATATTAACGATCCCCACTGAATATATTTTCTGGATCCGCCACTGCTCAGCATAGTAGACTTTATGAAGCGTAGGTCGCCCTAAATACATCAACACTACACAGGTTGTCCAATGTCCATTATGATCAATTTGAAGTAAGATAATCGCCTACAGCAGATCGAATATTCTATTCTAAAGGATCAAGACACTTTTGCTCCAATTGTTTCATGATTTTTGCTCATGTACTTCTATCTTCGATGTTTCATAGGGGCAATTTTACCTCTAATGTATGCACTTTTTTTTATACCTTTTCAGTCCTTTTTTGTCAAGTGTCAAGTTCATCTTGGTTGTAATGCAGGGTGTTAAACACGTGACACTTTGAAAAGAACATGTAAAAAAAGATGTATGGGTGTGGAATAAGAGTGACAAGATGAAATGTTGAGAACATAAGTACAATATAATCATGAAATAAAAATAAACAAAATGGAAGAAAAGTGTCATTGTCCCAATATTCTTAATATGTTTGTTATTCTATTAATTACGCATGTAGGAAATTTGATTAGCGTCATATGAACTGGATTGTTCTTTGAATTTTTGTTGCTACATTAGCATGGAATGGTTTTGCTTAGTACTTCCTATTCACAATAAGAGGGATAATTATCTGACTAGGTTTGGTTAGATGGAATGTCAAATGAAGAGTAATCCTGTTGATTAACCAAACTCAGAAGAATAGCCTTTGAATTTGATGCACCAATGAAAATATTAGAGTGTGACACCAATATTATTAGTGGATAACACCCTTTGAAAATATATTATCCGTGGACATCCTTTGCAAAATAATATTCATTGTTAGTTATAATAAGTTCATTTACATATATACATATTTTATGATCATTGTTTCGAACTTCAAAGATGAATTGTTATAATGGTTTAACGTGATTAAATAACCACGAGCACAAAAATAAATTATATTATACTCATGTTGAATGAATAGTGATTATATCATAATTAAAATATTTATTCACACGTTCGAAAATAATATTTATTCACACATTATCATACTTTTGTTTTATAACTATTATTTTATTCCACATAACAACAACGATAATAACAAAATTAGAAAACACATTTCAAGTGCATTAAAGAAAATAAACACTACAATATCATACTTTCATCAATATAACTATTATTTTAAGTACGTAAGTAGTAATAAGTTATCATACATGGTAATTATAAATGTCATGATTTTCAATAAGATACAACATGCTGATAATTTTGTTCTGAATGGAGAAATATTTTTCATAATTAAAATTTCAAAACTTGAGCCATAAAACATATGATGAAATACATGATATAGTCAACCTCATTTTGAAACCTATTCGTTTTGTCTACTAACAAAAATTAAAATCAAATTGAAATGTAATTGAAGTTTTCTTAGTCCCGTAATGCAAAAAAAATGCCGTGAAAATATAAACAATTATTCGTAGTATTACCATAAATATGTTATTAGAAAGTCTGTTAATATAATAATAATTTACCATACTATATGTTATTGTATTAAAAATATGTTATCAAAACATGAAACAACTCCTTCTCTCTAGAACCCCCAACTCTCTTGAGTTTTCTCTAGCCATTCTTGGCTCTTTGAAGATTCAATGGACAAAAAGGATATTCACCTTCTCATCTCCAACCTCAAAATCCATGAAATACCTACTACAACCACCAAAATCACTACCCTTGACTTTAACAAAGATGTGCAGCAAAATAAAGCAAGCCTATTAGGAAAATTCATTACTACAAAAGATATTCCGGTAAAAAACCTTAGAATTTCCATGGAAAAATCTTGGGGTACTACAAAATTCAAAGTAGTGAAACTTAACAAAAACTTTTATCAGTTCTTCTTTGAAAATCCTGATGATCAGAAAAGAGTGCTGAAGGAATGCCCTTCGTGCTTTGACAACTTTCTCCTGGTGCTACAGGAGTGGACTCCCTTCTTAAATCATGAAAGCAAGGAATTTGACGAGTCTCTTTTCTGGATCCAAGCTCAGGGTCTACCAATGCACCTGCATACAGAAAATGTTGGTAAGAAAATTGCTCTTGGTCTTTCAAATTGCTCCTTTGTTCAAATTAGGGAAGATACTAGCACAAATCACTTATCCTTCAGATTCAGAGCAAAGCTTTCTTTGAACAAACCCTTACCCCAACTCCAAAACTTGCCTGTTGATGATGCTACAACGTCCATTGAGCCCTACACAGCCCTTTTCCAGTATGAACGCTTACCATCCTTCTGCTACTTTTGTGGCATCCTTGGCCACATAGCAAGAAACCGCCCCTCCACCACTGAGGAATTCAATCCGGAGGACGAAAGGAAATTCAGATTTGGAGCTTGGTTAAATCCTGATACTCGAACAAAATTAGTCAAAGAATTCCGACTGATTGATATGGAACTTACCCCTTACCATAACCCTTCTTCTTCCCCCTCAATCACTAAAACTCCCTTGCCTTTTCCATCCCAAAACCACTTCCATGCCCAGAAAAATTCAAACACCCCGCCAAAATTTTCTTCAATCTCCAGTCAAATCCAAAAAGAACAAAAGTCAACCTTGGACACACTCAAAAAAGTCTTTGGCCCGTCCCTGTCTAAAAGTGACAACACCCTTTACCTTAACATGCACACTGACCAAGAGTCCACAAAAGACAAAACAGTGGCAGAAAAAGCTTGCGATCCTAAACCATATGTCTACCTCAATTCTGAAATCCCAACGACCAAAGACTACCCCCACAATATTCCAACCTCGAATAGCTATGATAATCACGTGTCCCATCAAAGAACTAAAGCAGAAAACGACAAAAACTTAATGACTTCTCAGGAACTCAAATCCCAACACCTCATCCCAAAGCCTCTCTCCACCCTCACTCCAATCTCTTGAACATCCTGAAAACCTGGGGAAACTACCAATCAACCTCAATAACCATGAAGCTCATAACCAATCCACAAAGCTTCTATGCCCTTCAATCCTGCAAGAAAAAACCATTAATCAAAACACAATACCTGCCCAAGCTTTTAACCAAAACACTAACATCTGCTCAATCCCTACCAGAAGTACCTTCAAAAGACAACACAAAAACTCGGACAAACCTATGGCTGATATCACAAATTGGGAACCCCTGTCTGGCAATAGGAAAGCTTTTGAGGAGATTGTCTTCTCCCTAAAGAAACCAAAGATGGAAACAACTCTTGAAAAGGTGGAGGCTGCTCAGCAGCTCCACCTACAACAACGAATCTCTTATCTTAGAACTGCAGGGGCCTAGGCAACCCCAAGGCAGTTCCTAGTCACAAACTGGTAAAAGACTTTTCTCCTTCTATTCTATTCCTCTCTGAAACTAAACTCTCCTCTACTTCAATGAATCAAATAATGAATACTCTAGGGTTTGCCTCTGGGTTCCATGAAAGTAGTTCAGGAACCAGGGGAGGACTCTCACTTATGTGGAATGACTCTGCAATTGCCAACATTCTAAGTAGTTCAAGTGGCCATATTGACTCTGTTATCACCTTTGATAGTAAGGTCTTTCGTTTTAATGGTTTCTATGGGAACCCAAAACACTCTCTCAGACACTTCTCCTGGGATTTACAAAGAAGGCTCTCTGCTATCTCCAACCTGCCATGGCTTTGTGTAGGGGATTTTAATGAAATTCTACATATGAATGAGAAGACTGGGGTTGTTTCTAGGTCTAGATACCTAATTGAAAACTTTAGAAGGGCCCTAGAGGACTGCAATCTCTTGGATCTTGGGTACTCGGGAGCTAAATATACATGGGACAATGGTTGGCCAAATGGCAATGTGAAGGCAGGACTTGACAGAGCTGTTTCTACCATTGATTGGATAACTCTCTTCCCCAACTACAGTGTAACTCATCTCACTGTAGCAAGAAGTGATCATTTACCCATTTTAATCTCAAGTCAGGCTTTTAATAGAAGAACTCACAACAATCACTGCAGGATTGCAAGGTTTGACCCTTTCTGGTTTCAAGATAAGGATAGTGTGTCCATCACTAAAAATATATGGAGGGTGTGTCCTATACCAGTGATGTTGATTGTACTATTGGCATTAGGCAGGTGAGAGACTCTATATGCCATTGGAGCTCACAGAAATATGGGAAACTTTCTATGAAGATCAAAAATTTGCAGGATAAGCTCTTTTGTCTTCAGCAATAGGATACTCCTATGGTGATTCTGGAAAATGATTTGATGAAGGAACTTGACCTTCTACTAAATATGCAAGAGGAGTATTGGAAACTGTGGCAATATTCAGCATGCTGATAAGTCTGCAGAGGTTCAGCAGGGTGCTGAACCTGTGCCGGATTTTCTGTGTACACTTTATTTATTTATAAAGAGACATATTAATTGTAGTACATATAAACAATTAATATGTCAAACTCTAGTCATAGACATAGCTTTTACTCTAGTTCACTTTATGTATAGACATTTATTATGTAAGAGACTAAAAAGCATCTAGCCTCGTTTATAGCTTTTACTTTTTCTATGAAAGGTCACTATCTTGTCTAGGACCTTTCAAACTCCTCAATTGTATCTACATATACTCCACATTATCAATGAATAAAGAGATAAGTTGAAGTTTACTCTTGTGTTAACACATTCTCAAACTCTCTTCATGGTATCAGAGACATTTGTGTTCTAACTTTTTCCGCTGCAAAACTCATATTTCTGAAGAATGTCTTCCACATCCGACATTACTTCAACCTCAGCAGACTCTCAGCAGCCTCAGGTGACCTGGGAGTACTGACAACTCCTCTTCTTATACAAACCATAGACTTGATGGTAACAACTATCTGTTATGGTCAAGGTCTATGAAAATGTACATTTCTGGACAAAGTAAGATGGGATACTTGTCTGGAACAAAACCTGCACCTGCTGAAACTGACCCCAGTTTTGAAGCATGGGACACAACAAATAATCAACTCATGACCATCCTCACGAGGTCAATGACAAAAGAGATAAGTGAAAACTTTATGATGTATGATACTGCCAAAGAAATCTGGGATAATGCCAGAGATCTTTACTCCAAGAAAGATAATACATCTGAGGTATATGAACTAGAAGCTCAGATTCAAACTTGCAGGCAAGGGGATATGTCTGTAACTCAATATTTCAATCAACTATCTAAGGCTTGGCAACACTTAGATATGTTAGAAACTCACTCTTGGAATGATGTCAAGGATCGCTCTTTATAAAGACATCATAGAAAAGAAGAGAGTATTCAGTTCCTCACCGGACCGAATCCTACTCTTGATGATGTTAGAGGAAGAATTCTTGCCACCAAACCTC
This sequence comes from Gentiana straminea, assembly GCA_036785695.1. Lineage (NCBI taxonomy): Eukaryota > Viridiplantae > Streptophyta > Magnoliopsida > Gentianales > Gentianaceae > Gentiana > Gentiana straminea. The sequence continues at coordinate 8,675,893 of JAVUPR010000265.1, forward strand.
TTCCAAATCTCAAATCCATGTTTGCCGAGGTCAAACATGAAGAAAGTAGGAGAAAAGTCATGCTTCGAAATCCCCTACCGACAACCCTACCGAAGGTGCCGCCCGTCGACCGTCGGGGAAGGCCGCCGAGGTTGCCGAGACATACAAGAAGCCTACCGAGAAAAGCGGAACCGTTCGTGATCACCGCAAACGCACAAATCACACCAAGGACAACCGCTTGGAAGCTCCATGGCAAGCCTAACTCCTCAAAAACCTCAAAACCTATCGGGGAAAGTCAAGGCGGACACACATCGGTGAGGAGGAGAATGACAACCAGATGAATGCTCGGTTTTTCGCATTCAAAGCCTTCCCGAATCAACAAAAGGAAGGTAGTCACTCTACCGATGTTGCTACTCATACTCATACGGGTAAATTCTACTCTTCCCTTAGCAATGAAACATGGATTGTTGATTCGGGGCATCCTCCTATATGACTGGTAATAAAAACCTTATAACCAACTATATGCCTTGTCACCAAATTCATAACATTAAAGCGCCGATGGATCTATCTCTCGTGCAAAAGGTGTTGGAAATGTTAAACTCACTAATAAGATATGCCTACAGGATGTCCTATTGGTTCCAAACTTAGACTCGCAATCTTATATCGTCGGTAGACTCACTAAAGATTTGAATTGGACTCGTTGTTTTTAAGGAAAATCAAGTGCACATTCCGGGATCCTACTTCACGGGAAGTGATTGGGAAGGCTAAACCTTGCGCTGGATTGTTTCGGTCAACCCCCGAAGACGTAAGACCGAAGACCGAATCGCCTCGGCGGCTGCTCCCGGACTTTAGACAATATCATGTTATGGCATTATAGATTAGGACATCCAAGTTTTGGTTACTTAAAATCTTTAACTCGAATTGTTTAAAGGATGTAATCGAATGACCTTCAATGTGATATTTGTCAATTTGCTAAACTTACAAAATCTGTGTATGCTAAGTTACCTCATTTGCATTCCTCACCCTTCACCTTAATACACGGTGATGTGTGGGGACCCTCTAGGGTGAAAAGTATAACGGGGAAAAGGTGGTTTGTCACCTTTATTGATGATCATACCGGGAACACTTGGGTTTTTTTAATGAAAGACAAATGCGAAGTTGGCCCTATCTTTCAAGAATTTTATCATATGGTCTCCACTCAATTTGATACTAAGGTCAAGATCTTAAAGGCGATAATGCTCTAGAATACTATGAGTCTAATCTCGTACCTTCTTGACGAGATAGAGGAATTGTTCATATCGTAGTTGTGTGGAAACACCTCGGCAGAATGGGGTTGCCGAGAGAAAGAACAGCACCGCCGGAAATGGCCGGATCAATCATGTTCACCACACATGTTCCTAAATATATGTGGGGTGAAGCTATACCGACCGCAACTTATTTACTCAACGAGACTTCCCGGCAGAGTGTTAGGTTTCAAAACTCCACTCCAAACCCTACCGACCACACACTCCCGCCATCATCTTGTTTCCCGCTTGCCTCCAAAGATCTTTCGTTGTACCGTGTTTGTGTATATCCATGCTCAACACGAAGTAAACTTGATCCTAAAGCTCACAAGTGCATTTTCCTAGGTTATGCAAAGGACGACGAAAAGGTTACAAATGTTATTCCCCTATCGAAAAGAAATTTTACAATTCTATGGATGTAAAATTCTTTGAGAGGACCCCTTATTACAAACAAACCTACCGAGCCATTCACCGATGGAAACCCGATTGAAACCGACCTAAACCCCTTCCCTCAAAGCAAACTCTTAACCCTCAAAGAACCTACGGATCCTCAAAGCGGGCGAACTTCGCACCCTACCGACTCTCTACGTGCCCTAATACTCCTCAAAGCAACCTCCCGAACAAGAGTCTACCGACCCGAGCCCGCCGATCCCGAGCCTACCGACACTCAAAGAATCTACGGATCCTCGGCGGCACCGCCGATATTGATGATAGGCCTATTGCTCTTAGGAAGGGAAAGAGATCATGCACCGATCACTCTATTCATTCTTATTTATCTTATGATAAGTTATCTCCCGCCTTTGCCATGTTTTCACGGGACCCGGACTCTCACTCTATTCCTAAAAATATTCGGGAGGCCCTTCAAAATGATAAATGGAAGGTCGTCGTTAAAACGAGAGATGACAAAGACTTACGGATAATCATACTTGGGATTTGACACCTCTCCCACGGGGCAAGAAGACGATCGTTGCAGATGGTTATTCACTATCAAATACAATGCCGATGGCACTATTGACAAGTACAAAGCCGATTGGTAGCCGGGGATTCACTCAAACTTATGGCATTGACTATAAGGAAACTTTTGCACCAAAGTGGCAAAACTCAACACCGTCGTGGTTCGATCTCTCTAGTTGTCCAACTTGACCGGCCTCTTCACCAATTGGACATCAAAAATGCTTTTCTAAATGGGGACCTCACCGAGGAGGTTTATATGAATGTACCTCCTGGTTTTATCAATCCTCATACTCAAGGCAAGGTGTGCAACCGAGGAAATCTCTATATGGCTCCGAAGCAATCACCAAGGGCATGGTTTGGAAAATTAACAATGTGGTCAAAGCCTTTGGATATCACCAATGCAATTCGATCACATTATGTTCATCAAGACAACCAACCGAAGAGGTCTATTATTATTATTGTCTATGTGGATGATATCATCCTCACTTTGGAGATGACTCTACCGAGATCCAACATTTGAAGACTCGCCGGCAAAGGTGTTTCGGTGAAAGACTTGGGTTTTCTCAAATATTTTCTTGGCATGGAAGTAGCAAGAAACAACAAAGGCATTTCGTCTCCCAAAGGAAATATGTACTTGGATCTCGAAGGAAAGCGGCATCCGGGGGTGCAAAACCTGCTATATCCCCCGTAGACCCCGGTCATACCCCTGTTACATGGTGACATTGCCGTCGGGGAAAGAACAATATCAAAGGCTTGTAGGGAAACTCATCTACCTCTCCCATACAAGACCCGATATTGCATATGGTGTCGATCGGTTAGTCAGTTCATGCATTGCCCTACTGAGCAACATTGGGATGCAATAAATAGAATACTGAGGTATTTGAAGTCCACTCCTGGCCAAGGGTTACACTTCACCAAGTCTGCTGATAGATCCATCAAGGTCTACACTGATGCTGATTGGGCTGGATGCCACATAGATAGAAGGTCGACCACATGCTACTGTTCCTATGTATGGGGCAATCTTGTTACTTGGAGGAGCAAGAAACAACCTCGTGTCTAGAAGCGATCTTGAAGCCGAACTCGTGGCACTTGTCTTAGGCATTTGTGAAGCTCTTTGGCTCAAAAGAGTACTTACCGAACTTCGACAACCTATCACACTCGCCGTGATAATCACTCAAAGACTATGCATGGCGAAGAGGATCCAGTCCATCATGACAAAACAAAACATGTGGACATTGACGGACACTTCCTAAAGGAAAAGATTGATGCCAAGATTATCCGGCTCCAAGTATGTTCCCTCGCGGACCAAAATGCAGATATTCTCACCAAAGCTATTCCACCTCTCATGTTCGGCGAGACTAAGTAGCAAACTTGGCCGCATCAACATATACGCCCCGGTTTGAGGGGGTGTGGCAATATTCAAGCATGTCGATAAGTCACGAGGTTCACAGGTGCCGAACCCGTGCCGGATTTTATGTGTACACTTTATTTATTTATAAAGAGACATATTAATTGTAGTACATATAAACAATTAATATGTCAAACTCTAGTCATAGACATAGCTTTTACTCTAGTTCACTTTATGTCATAGACATTTATTATGTAAGAGACTAAAAAGCATCTAGCCTCGTTTATAGCTTTTACTTTTTCTATGAAAGGTCACTATCTTGTCTAGGACCTTTCAAACTCCTCAATTGTATCTACATATACTCCACATTATCAATGAATAAAGAGATAAGTTGAAGTTTACTCTTGTGTTAACACATTCTCAAACTCTCTTCGAAACAAAGGGGCAGATGTGATTGGTTGAAGTCAGGTGACAGGAACACCATTTACTTCCATATGAAGGCTTCAACAAGGAAGGCTAAGAACATTATTGTGAATCTCACCACTGAGGATGGCAACATTCTCACCGATCCAGAGGAATTGAGGTTTTATGCTGGGAATTTCTACAAGGCTCTCTTTTCTTCTAATGCAGGTACAAACAACCTTGATGCTCTCAACTCTTTACCTATCAATCATATCACTGATCTCCAGGTCACTGCTCTTAAAGAAGCTTTTACTGAAGATGAAATTCTTAGAGCTATCAAGCAACTACCAGGGAGGAAAAGTCCAGGTCCTAATGGCATGCAAGCTATTTTTATTCAGAAGCATTGGCACTTATACAGAGACGACTTGCTGTTTTTCTTCCTAAATATTCTCAACAATGGAGCTGATTTCACAGGTATTAATGACACTTTCATCACTCTGATACCAAAAATCCCTCAAGCCACTCTTCTCAAAGATTTCAGACCTATTAGTCTTAGTAACACTGTCTACAAAATCATCTCTAAGACCATTGCAAATAGACTGAAAAAAACTCTTGAGTCTGTTATTGATACCACTCAAAGTGCATTCCAAAAAGGAAGACTCATTACTGACAATTGTTAGGAAATCTACGTGGGAACGCAGCGGAATTTAAAAAATTATTTCCTTTTAACCAGGATCGACTTCGTTTAAGCAATAAACAAATAAGCTAGTAGACGGTGGTTACCTTGGTTGATCTAAAAGATCGACGCTTTGACCGTCTAAGGAGAGTAGTTCTGCATAGAGCCGCCCAAGTGTTCGACCTCTACCGCTAGTCCACACGAACAGCCCGCCGGAATCCCATTATGGATTGCTATTGGAAAACTCCGGTTGCTAGACCGGCCCTTTTCCCCTCTCTCCAACTCTCTATAGGATGCTCTCTATTTTACACAAGAACTATTAGTTCTTGGAATTATAATGTACAAAAGAGCTTGACACCCACTTCCTTTATATAGAGGAAGTGGCGCCCCTATGTAGTGTGGAGGAGAAGAAAACCTTCTCCCAATAAAATAAGGAAAATATAATTGATTGATTTATCTCATTTATTATAATATCTTATATCAAATAAATCTAGGATATTGTCAATATCTTATATTGAATATTTCTAAGATATTGTCAATATCTTATATTGACAATATTTATCTTTTATTATATTACCATAAATCAATTTACACATGTGTATATATCACATATATATTACACAAATAAATCTATTAATATATATCATATATAAACACTATGGTGCGCATGTATGCAAATCCAATTTGCATTTAATGTACACACACGCATGCATTCACAATATATCTATATTATTTTATTTTATTAATATCTAATATTAATAATAGTTAATATCATTAATTAATTAAATTACACAATCCTTAGCCAATAAAGTGTATAATATTACACACATGTTACAAATTCATGAGACATATTAATTGCATTGAATAAACAATTAATATGTCCTAATAGCATAAATAAATTGTCCTATTATGTAATCCGGAATATTCTTTAATTTAATATAATATTAGGATTATCCTATCTTGTAATCCGCCGCAAACTCTCGGCAACCCCGTTGAATCAAGAATGTCTTCACTATCCGAAGCTTCCTCACCTTCGTTGAGTCCCGTACCGCCTCGCGGACCGGGGTCACCGAATCTTCATCTTATACTAATCATAGACTTGATGGCAACAACTATTTGCTATGGTCAAGATCTATGAAAATGTACATCTCCGGACAAGGTAAGATGGGATACCGTCCGGCTCTAAACCCGCCCTGTCGAAGATGACCCAGGATTTGAATCATGGGATACCGCTAATAATCAAGTCATGACCATTCTCACAAGATCAATGACAAAAGAGATTAGTGAGAACTTTATGATGTATGATACCGCAAAGGAAATGCGGGATTATGCCGGGGATCTTTACTCCAAGAAAGACAATACATCGAAGTGTATGAACTTGAAGCTCGGATCCAAAACTGAGGCAAGGAGATATGTCTCGTAACTCAATACTTCAACCAACTCGTCTAGGGCATGGCAACACCTAGATATGCCGGAAACTCACCCCCGGAATGATGTCAAGGATGTCGCCCTTTATAAGGACATTATTGAGAAAAAGAGAGTATTCAAGTTTCTTACCGGTGAATCCCGCCCTTGATGATGTTAGAGGAAGAATCCTTGCCACAAAACCTCTCCCCAATCTCAAATCCATGTTTGCTGAAGTCAAACATGAGGAAAACAGGAGGAAAGTGATGCTGCTGAACTCCCCTACTGACAACCCTGCTGAGAGTGCTACCCTGCTGACCATCAGGAAGCCTGCTGAGGTTACCGAGACCGTCGGGAAGCCTGCGATAGAACCGGAAAGTTGTTTCGTGAGCACGCAAACGCACAAATCACACCAAGGACACTTGCCGGAAGCTACATTGCATGCCTAAATCTCTCAAACCTACCGGGGAAAGTCGGGCGAGGCATGTCCATGAAGAGGAGAATGACAACAAGTTGAATGCTCGAGTTTGATGCTTTCAAAGCTTTCCTCACTCAACAAAAAAGAAGGTAGTACCTCTACCGACACGGCTACTCGGGCTAGTGCGGGTAAATTCTACTCTTCTATTAGTAATGAAACATGGATTGTTGATTCGGGGCCTCCTCCCATATGATTTGGTAATAAAAACCTCATAACTCACCTTATGCCATGTCAACAAATTCACAATGTTAAGATCGCCGATGGATCCATTTCTCGTGCAAAAGGTTTTGGAAATGTTAAACTCACTAATAAGATATGTCTAAAGGATGTCCTATTTGTTCCAAAATTAGACCGCAATCTCATATCATCGGTAGACTTGCAAAAGATTTAAATTGACTCGTTGTTTTTAATAAGAATCGGTGCACTTTCCAGGACCCTTCTTCACGGGAAGTGATTGGGAGGGCTAAACCCTGCTTAGGATTGTATGTGGTCGACCCTGCTGAAGACAGAAGACTGAAGACTGAATCTGCCTCAGCAGCCTGCACTCAAACCTTAGATAATATCATAATATGGCATTATAGACTAGGACATCCAAGTTTTGGTTATTTGAAGTCTGTAATTCCTGAATTATTTAAAGGATGTAATGTCAATGATCTTCAATGTGATATTTGTCAATTTGCCAAACTTACCAAATCTGTGTATGCCAAACTACCTCATTTGCCTTCCACACCTTTCACTTTAATTCATAGTGATGTATGGGGACCTTCAAGGGTAAAAAGTATAACGGGAAAAAGGTGGTTTGTCACTTTCATTGATGATCATACCGGGAACACATGGCGTTTTTAATGAAGGATAAATGCGAAGTTGGACCGTATTTCGGGGAATTCTACAACATGATCTCTACTCAATTTGACACTAAGATCAAGATCTTAAAGCGATAATGCTCTTGAATACTATGAGTCTAACCTCGTAATTTCTTGATGAATAAGGGGATTGTCCATATCGGCGGTTGTGTGGAAACACCTCAACAAAATGGGGTTGCCGAGAGAAAGAACAGGCACCTACTTCGGAGATGGCTAGATCAATCATGTTCACTACCCATGTCCCAAAGTATATGTGGGGTGAAGCTATATTAACTCGCCACTTACTTAATCAACAGACTTCCCGGCGAGTGTTAGGCTTCAAAACTCCTATCCAAACCCTCCCGACCACACACTCATGCCCTCATCTTATCTCCCAATTACCACCAAAAATCTTTGGTTGTACCGCATTTGTTTATATCCATGCCCAACACAGAAGCAAACTTGATCCCAAAGCTCACAAGTGCATTTTCCTAGGATATGCAAAGGACAAGAAAGGTTACAAGTGTTACTCTCCTTCTGAAAAGAGATTTTACAATTCTATGGATGTAAAATTCTTTGAAAGGACTCCTTACTACAGCAAGTCCACTGAGGCAGTCACTGATGGAAACCTGATTGAACTTGACCTAAATCCTTTCCCTCAGCAAACTCTTGAACCTCAGCACCCCACTGACTCTCGGCGGCCCTGCGATCCTCGGAACCTCCCCGAACCGAGTCTGCGACCCGAGCTCGCCGCGAACCGAGCCTACCGACACTCGGCAACCTGCGAGTCACGGCAGACCGAACCTCGGCACCCCACCGACTCTCGGCGGCCTGGCGACGTTGATGACGGACCTATTGCTATCGGGAAGGGAAAGAGATCTTGCACTACCGACCACTCTATTCATAATTATCTATCCTATGATCGGTTATCACTGTTTTTGCCATGTTTACACGGGACTTGGATTCTCACTCTATTCCTAAGAATATACGGGAAGCTCTCCAACATGATAAGTGGAAGGCGGTGTCAAAACCGAAATGACTCGCTCTCCTTGACAACCATACTTGGGATCTCACCTCTCTCCCACATGGAAAGAAGACGATCGGTACACGCAAATGGTCGTTCACTATCAAGTACAATGCCGATGGTACTATTGACAAATACAAAGCTAGACCGGTTGCAAGGGGATTCACTCAAACATATGGCCTTGACTACAAGAAAACCTTTGCACCCGTGGCAAAACTAAACACTTGTCGAGTGCGATCTCAATTGTTGTCCAACTTGATCGGCCTCTGCACCAATTGGATATCAAGAATGCTTTCCTAAATGGTGACCTTGCGAGGAAGTCTACATGAATGTGCCTCCTGGTTTTTCCAATACTCACACTCAAGGGAAAGTTTGCAAATTGAGGAAATCTCTATATGGCCTAAAGCGGTCCCAGAGCCTGGTTTGGCAAACTCACTCGTGGTTAAAGGCCGCTGGATACCATCAATGCAACTCGAGATCACACAATGTTTATCAAAACAACAAACCGAAAAGGTCCATTCTTATTGTCTATGTGGATGATATCATCCTTACTGGTGATGACCCTACTGAGATCCAACACTTGAAGACCCTGCTGGCAAAAGTATTTCAAGTTAAAGATTTGGGCTACCTCAAGTACTTTCTTGGTATGGAAATAGCTAGGAACACCGGGGTATATCGTTTCACGGAGGAAGTATGTCTTGGACTCCGCCGTGAAGGAAAGCGGCATCTTTCGGGATGCAAACCTCGCTGTATCCCCGCAGTAGACCCGTAATACCTCGTTGCATGGTGACATTCTTTGTCGAAAGGATCAATATCAAAGACTTGTAGGGAAACTCATTTATCCGTCCCATACAAGACCCGATATTGCATATGGCGTCGCTTGGTTAGCCGGTTCATGCATTGCCCTACCGAGCAACATTGGGATGCGTGAACGGGATACCGAGGTACACGAAGTCCACTCTGGCCAGGGCTTACATTTCACCAAGTCTCCCGATAGATCAATCAAGGTCTACACCGATTGATTGGGGTGGATGTCACATTGACGAGAAGATCTACCACGAGGCTATTGCTCATATGTATGGGGAAACCTAGTTACTTGGAGGAGCAAGAAACGACCTCTCGTGTCAAGAAGCGATCTTGAAGCCGAACTCGGGGCACTTGTACTTGGCATTTGTGAAGCTCGTGGCTAAAAAGGGTACTCACCGAACTTCGGCAACCTCTTGACAACCTATCACAAATTGGCATCCGGAATATTCTTTAATTAATATAATATTATTAATATCTTGTATTTAATTTATTCATAATAAATAAATACCACCATATTAATTTACCACTATAACCTTTATAGTACGAGATAAATTCTTTCCTTATTTGGTTATCATCTATAACCACATTTTAATCCGGCTAGATGTTCATATGTGTGTGACCCGATAGGCTTCCGAATATGTTGGCCGTAGACACAAAGTGCAAATTACGAAAATGCCTTTCATGCCTAACGATCACGGGATAGCGTCTAGCAACACACCGTGACCCCCAATCATCGAAAGAGTCAAATGCAATGACTACTACATTTCATGTGAAACAGTTACCGTGTAGCTTACAATCCTATCGCTGTAATAATATCCATACGGTCGTACGTCGAGTGTCAAACATTAACGACCGTATCTTATAATCTGGACATCAAGCTCTCTCGAAGTAACTCATTTACTCCCACATTGCAAAGATTCACGAGAGTAAGACATTCCTTATAAGAAGGCCATTTCGGATATTCGATCCCAATCATAGGATACGCGATTCCCGGACGACCAATCATGTATACTCCGCATGCTTCAATATCATACCCAATCACTACCGCATGATCGCCCCGTGGCTAGGGGAAACCTCAATAGTGTCAAAGCATGACAATCCACACCGTGATGCCATGAAGACTCCGGTCCAAAGGAAAATTACACAACCGCCACATAGTGTGACACTTATCCGTGTAAGTGGGTCAGTCTAACGTACGCATTCTCTAATACACTTCCACGTACAGTCCAAGTGTCTCTACACTTCGATAGACAAGATCTATCCCTGCCCTTAAAGACAGAAGACATCTAATACGTGCTAGCTTTGTTCATATTATCAATGCCCCGTTTAATAGTACATCGGCTAGTAGACATTTAAGTATCAAACTTATTAAAGTGATTAGAGATCTCATCAACCATAATCGCCTATCATGGTTTCTCTATCACAGTTTAATACTAAGGACGTTATCATATAACAATTCATAATTGGTTCTTTAAAAGAACATATATATGACAACATAAAATCCATTTAATCTATGTATAAGCATAAAGAAATAGTAGAAATGATCCGACCCGGTCGGATCCGGTCCAACCCGATTGGGTTTAGGACACTATTTCAACAATCTCCCACTTGGCCTAAAACCAATCACTCATACACACGAGACCAAGTTGAAACACATGAATCTCATGCAATACTCGCAACCAGCCCTACCCATAAACGGATCGCTATCCGTGGGGACTCAGACTATCTTCATATCACGTTCCATATGATCAAGTCAAAGGAACCGCCTCAACACACACACGAATCTCTGACGAGACCCTGGTCCTTGCTTCAAGCAATGAATCCACTTATTATATCAGCTATATAGAAAAGGTGGAAGAACTGTACTAGGTTCAGGAATGAACCTTCTAAATCCATGTACTGCTCCTGCTGCGCCTCTAAGGCACTACTGTGTTTTGGCCTGGTTGTAGAATTTACAGTGACCCATAGGCTAGAACATTTCCAGCTCACTGCATCACTTAATCAAAGTGACTGCAAACCCAGACTGTAGCTCCCACTCGCCTTCATAAGACTCAGGATATACGTCTGTATATCTACGTTTATTTAATTCCAAGTTTCAATAAACTAGGAACTTTTCCTTAACATGTTTAAGGATGTTCTCGACATTCACCAGATTTATTTTCATACTTGCTCATGACTCTTCATGAAGTGTGAACATACGACATAACTCTTATGATGGTTCCTATCGCAGTAGCAAAGGAAACCTTCATAATTATCATCTTTCACCTCATCTTTAGGACCAACTTCCTAACACAGATAGATCTTGAGAACACCGGCTAGCAGTATCCCCTGTTGCGATCTATGCTAAACTCTTTTATCATCACATCTATATAGGTAAACAATAATCTAACAGAAGTTAAATCTATCGCAATAGATTCCTATTTCTAAAAATAAGAACTGCCAATCCAAGTGCTTTCGTAAAGACCTTGAACTACCAAACATTAATTGACTGTGACATGGGGTGATAATTCTTGAGAGAGATATCCAATACCTTACTCAAAAATTGTAACACACTCCCACTATCCATCTTGCACATGGGCATATCCTTCTTTTGACTAAATCAAACTCCTTTGATTATCAAACAAAGAAATCGTCTAGAGAAACTTGTTTGAGTCCATAAATGAATCTCGTGGGATTACATATCATGTCATCGTCTATGAACATCGAGCTTTCTGTCCAACGTCTTCAACACTATCATATAGTCATGATACGAAGTTACAACAAGCATAGTCTGAATAGAACTGGGCTCAGCCTTACAGGGACATTCCCTCTAGGTAAGACAAACTAGGTTCATAACCCGGCTGTCACTGATGGAATCTAATTCAGATATTATGGCTCCTGGCCATATCTCTCAATCTTGCTTTTCAAACATTCTTTCATAAGTCGTGAGATATTCATTCTTCAAGATGAACATACCGGCAGCCTTTTCAGGCTTGAGGTTATCCACAGACTTGCAGAACTTTTGTGTGCACTGAGCAGTGTTCTACACCTCATCGCTATGTGGCGTCTGCTCATGTTCCATTGGTTGAATGTATCTTTGTGGTTCTCAAACTCTTTTGAGACCTAATTTACTCCCACTGTTTCTTTTGGAAGAAACACTTCCTCTAGAAGACAGCATGTTTGGAGACAAACACCTTTTGCTCCGCGGACGAGTAAATAATATCTAGCGTACTTGCTAAGATATTCCACCAAGTTGCATATGTCGTACTAGGCTCCAAGCCTTTCTGACTTTGCTTATGACAACTTCAAATCATCGGTTAAGATAGATTCGACATTATCCTCTTCCATATCTAATATTGAATTTATTCAACCTTTATTCTTTGGAACTCGGTTAAGTATAAGGGCACTATCCCGAAACGGGTAAGGGATACTTCAAATGGCTTGCGTCACACCTTTATCATATAAAGTGTTGTTTCCATTTTGGGAACACAATCTAATTGCGTATCCCAAAGATGGTATCCTTCAAGGGAAGAATCTTATTCCTTTTCAGACGACTTCTGAAACACCCTTCAGGTATTAATTACTTCAATCCAATTGAAGATTAATTCCTAAGTAGCTCATCAATCTCATATTCGTACTAGCTCGAACTTTTTGGGCTATCCGAATTATGCACTTTACTGAGTACACTTGACTATTTCTAAAAATAGTCGTAGAGATTAATAAACAATATTTGTGACATTAATTGTCATAAGCCAACAAACATCGGTATGTTTAGGCTTTAGACAATTTTTCTAGATTTTATAACCTTTTCATAAAAGGGTATTTAGTCATCTTTAGATAAGATACGTATCACCCACATGATTCATAATCATATGGTTCAACATCATCAGAATGACGTTTAGTTGCACGCTTCCCTTCCAGAGAGACTATGTCTAGAACAACCACAAATATTAAGGATAACAACCATACAAATATTTAGTTGAGATCACATATATCTACTACATAGTGACATCAATCTAGTATGTTAGATTCAGTGACCTTCCAACTTTATCGGAATAACATTTATTCTTTACAATTGAATATGTCTACTAAATCCTAATAAATAACTGAAAGTATGTTCTTCATAAGAACCGGAACATAATAACATTTATTTAGTTCCCTTATCAGTTTACTAGATCCAGAATATGGTAAGTGTTACAACGTTTGCTTCACCTTCCATATCTGTATTTAATCTTTCTAATTTAATCACACTCGCAAGATATCATATATCTACGAGTTGACTTGAACTTAGATAGATTTATCTCAACTCACATGCCTATAATAGAAACTTCAATAAGTTCTCTATTTAAGCACATGCCCTAACTTTCATTTTAATCCTTCAAGCACTTGTAAATGTTTCTTAGTGTAGTCTTCATAAGACTTAAGAAAGATCACAAGAGCCATGTCCTTAACTTCCTTTCATAAAGAAAATCTAAATTTTATTAACCTTTTGAATCGTATTCAAAACATTGACTATTTAATTAACCTTTAAGCAATGATAGAATTAAGTCGATACTTAAATCTTACAATTTTGAAAACAACATTTCCAAAATTTGATGTGGTCATTCTTATCCAACGTTTGAATTAATTGTCATCGTATGACAGAATGATCATCTTGGATCGTATCCAATATATGACTAATTCGTTGAAACTTATTTCAAATGATTTTAATCATATCATGAGTTTCCGCTTTCATTAATAATTAAAGCCTTGGAATACTCCATCAAATATGTAGCCTCCTTGTCTCTAACTACTATAACGGGATCTCTCGTGTCATTGCTCATTTTAAAAGGATTAAAATTACTTAACCATACTTGAGAACGTTTCTCAAAAGGTAACAGTCATAATTTGGTTTTACTAATTGAGAATAAAACATAAATATAAAGTTTGCTAAAACTACAACATAAATGAAAATAAAAGAGTGTTGTTTATACACGCAAAATCAAAAATGGTCTTTTGGTTTATGATTTTGCTCCCACTAGTCAACTACTCCCAATTGACTTTCAAGAATTATTAATTTCTTTAGTGGACAAGATCCCACTAAACTACCGCGACCCCCGCTTTGGCTGGTGGGCCGAAAATAGTCTAATAGGTAGACAACATCCCTTTGTCAATCGTATCCTATACGACTCTTATTGTTTGACTAGTCAACTCTTTGACAAATTTTCATCTTATGAAATAGTCAACTCTTGCCTCTAAAATCCAAACGACCCCGCTTTGGTTGGTGGCCGAGAGAATTCTTAGTCAATTCATAACTCCAATATTCGTGAGATCTCATACGATCATATCTCGATAATGACGATATACCCGAGGTAGGTCAACCCCCTGCTTTGGCTGATGAGTTGGAACCGAACAAGGGCTCTTCACCGTCATTATAATATGGGGAGGCAATTTCAACTTGATTCTTTTGAGGTGGAAGTATTTATGTAAATTAATTCACTTAATTAATTTTAATTATGGTCTCATCATAAATATGTCTATCTCTATAAACATACATCCTACACATTTATCTAGATCGTGCCTAGTCATGCATCTATCGTATCATATAAAATAAATACAAGCACAAAATAAATAAATGCGTAAAGTAACCGGTATGATCATGGACTTTTCCTAGGTGCGGTTTCAAATACAGACTGACGAAACCGCGGGCCACAATCTAAGGGTAGCTGCAACTGCCAATAGGATCTTTAATGCGTCATTCTCCAATGGGATCTTTATTCTTCTTTCTTTGGTCTCCGTCTTCTGCTCCATTCTTGTTACATTTAATTCTATCTAATAAAATAAATACACCCGCCGCACACGGGGAAGCTAACGGGAATGGGATAAATGCAGAAAATAAACTAGGTCACGTTCTTCATAACGGCCTAGGACAATTTTTAAACCAACAGAAAAATTAAATCATTCACATCTATCCTATTGGTCGAGTCCATGATCAATCGGGGTCCATATAATCATATTATATCTACTATATCTAATCCATACAATAACATCTTACGAAAAAGATAAAATTAAAATTTAACTACTTGCGTCTTAATTAATCAATTAACATGTAATCTATTAAATAATTTTATCCAATCAATTAACTAATTAACATTTAATTAATTAAATGATTTTAATCGAAATAAAATTAACGATTAATTTTAAACGATTTTAATTTTAATTTTAACTAATTAGAACTATTCTAAAAATAAATCAAAATTAAAATTAAGTCTCTTTTGTTTCTTTCCTTTTGATTCTTAATCAAAAGGGATGCCTTTGGTTTCCTAAACCAAAAGGCATCTTCCTAAACCAAATTTGGCTTAGGTCTGGGCACTTTCCAAAATCAAAATTTTGGAAGTGGCCTAGGCCTAGGCCTTTTACAAATCAAATATTTGAAAAGGGCCTAGGCCTATTTCAAATCAAATATTTGGAAAGGCCAAATAATTTTGGTTTAGGCCTGGTCATTTTTCAAAATCAAAATTTTGAAAGTGGCCTAGGCCTAGCTCTTTTCCCAAATCAAATATTTGGAAATGGCCTAGGCCTATTCCAAACAAAGTTTGGAAATGCCATTATTATTTTAATGCCATGTGGCATCCCAATGGCCCAAACTATTTGAACCATTGGTTAGCCACATGACACAACTAAACAAAGAAGATATTAATCACAACTAAGAACAATATTGAATCACAAATACACAAAACAAAATTGGGGACCACCATATCACACCAGCAGCCGCCGGCAGCCCGGAGGCCGCCGCTGGCGATCACACGGTGGTGGTGCCGCCGCCGATCGGCCGAGCACCACCATTGCCGCCTTTTTTTTTTCGTGTATCAATTTTGCAAATAAAAAATCTTTCATCTTTTAATTATATGATTTAAACGATAAAATTAACTACGCAAAATAACATGCTTATTGCTTAAGCTCGAAGCTCGCTCTGCTACCACTGTCAGGAAATCTATGCGGGAACGCAACGGAATTTAAAAAATTATTTCCTTTTAACCAGGATCGACTTCGTTTAAGCAATAAACAAATAAGCTAGTAGACGGTGGTTACCTTGGTTGATCTAAAAGATCGACGCTTTGACCGTCTAAGGAGAGTAGTTCTGCATAGAGCCGCCCAAGTGTTCGGCCTCTACCGCTAGTCCACACGAACAGCCCGCCGGAATCCCATTATGGATTGCAATTGGAAAACTCCGGTTGCTAGACCGGCCCTTTTCCCCTCTCTCCAACTCTCTAAAGGATGCTCTCTATTTTACACAAAAACTATTAGTTTTTGGAATTATGATGTACAAAAGAGCTTGACACCCACTTCCTTTATATAGAGGAAGTGGCGCCCCTATGTAGTGTGGAGGAGAAGAAAACCTTCTCCCAATAAAATAAGGAAAATATAATTGATTGATTTATCTCATTTATTATAATATCTTATATCAAATAAATCTAGGATATTGTCAATATCTTATATTGAATATTTCAAGATATTGTCAATATCTTATATTGACAATATTTATCTTTTATTATATTACCATAAATCAATTTACACATGTGTATATATCACATATATATTACACAAATAAATCTATTAATATATATCATATATAAACACTATGGTGCGCATGTATGCAAATCCAATTTGCATTTAATGTACACACACGCATGCATTCACAATATATCTATATTATTTTATTTTATTAATATATAATATTAATAATAGGTAATATCATTAATTAAATTACACAATCCAAGTGTATCATACACACACACAAATTGCGCCACCTTAGCCAATAAATTGGCATCCGGAATATTCTTTAATTAATATAATATTATTAATATCTTGTATTTAATTTATTCATAATAAATAAATACCACCATATTAATTTACCACTATAACCTTTATAGTACGAGATAAATTCTTTCCTTATTTGGTTATCATCTATAACCACATTTTAATCCGGCTAGATGTTCATATGTGTGTGACCCGATAGGCTTCCGAATATGTTGGCCGTAGACACAAAGTGCAAATTATGAAAATGCCTTTCATGCCTAACGATCACGGGATAGCGTCTAGCAACACACCGTGACCCCCAATCATCGGAAGAGTCAAATGCAATGACTACTACATTTCATGTGAAACAGTTACCGTGTAGCTTACAATCCTATCGCTGTAATAATATCCATACGGTCGTACGTCGAGTGTCAAACATTAACGACCGTATCTTATAATCTGGACATCAAGCTCTCTCGAAGTAACTCATTTACTCCCACTTTGCAAAGATTCACGAGAGTAAGACATTCCTTATAAGAAGGCCATTTCGGATATTCGATCCCAATCATAGGATACGCTATTCCCGGACGACCAATCATGTATACTCCGCATGCTTCAATATCATACCCAATCACTACTGCATGATCGCCCCGTGGCTAGGGGAAACCTCAATAGTGTCAAAGCATGACAATCCACACCGTGATGCCATGAAGACTCCGGTCCAAAGGAAAATTACACAACCGCCACATAGTGTGACACTTATCCGTGTAAGTGGGTCAGTCTAACGTACGCATTCTCTAATACACGTCCACGTACAGTCCAAGTGTCTCTACACTTCGATAGACGAGATCTATCCCTGCCCTTAAAGACAGAAGACATCTAATACGTGCTAGCTTGTTCATACTATCAATGCCCTGTTTAATAGTACATCAGCCTAGAGACATTTAAGTATCAAACTTATTAAAGTGATTAGAGATCTCATCAACCATAATCGCCTATCATGGTTTCTCTATCACAGTTTAATACTAAGGACGTTATCATATAACAATTCATAATTGGTTCTTTAAAAGAACATATATATGACAACATAAAAGCCATTTAATATATGTATAAGCATAAAGAAATAGTAGAAATGATCCGACCCGGTCGGATCCGGTCCAACCCGATTGGGTTTAGGACACTATTTCAACAACAATGCCATTACTGCCTTTGAGGCTTTTCACACTCTCAATAGTGGTGGAAAAATCAATAAGCAGCAGATGGCTCTCAAACTTGACATGGTCAAAGCTTTTGATAGAATTGAATGGGGTTACCTTGAGAAAATGCTTTGGAAGATGAACTATCCTAGCTCCATCATCAGTCTCATAATGAAATGTGTAACTTTAGCATCCTTCCATGTTCTTGTAAATGGCAAACCCTCCCAACAGTTTACCCCATCTAGAGGTATAAGACAAGGAGACCCTTTATCCTCTTTTCTTTTTATCATCTGCTCTGAGGGACTCACAGCTCTAATAAAAAAGTCTATCATTGTTGGTGACTTAATCTCCTTCAAGTTTGGTTCTAATGGTCCCTATCTCTCCCATCTGGTTTTTGCAGATGACATTGTTCTGTTTGCAAAAGCAGACCCTTTCAATGCCTTGGAGATCAAGAAAATCCTTGAAACCTATGAAGGCCTTTCAGGTCAACAGGTAAACCTTTCAAAGTCACATATCTACTTTAATAAGCATCTGGATTCTGGTCTTAAGGATGAAATCACCAACATTCTTGGAATCCCTATTGGACAGGCTAGAGGGAAATATCTTGGACTCCCCTTCATGATTGGAAAATCCAGATATGAAGTTTTTAAATACCTCAAGGATAAGATTTGGAGAAAAATCAATGGTTGGAAAGCTCAGTATCTTACTCCTGCTGGGAAAGAGGTTCTTATCAAGGCTATTATACAAGCAATTCCAACTTATGTCATGCAATGCTTCTACCTACCCAAAAAACTACTCAATTAAATCTTGGTTATGATCAGAAGATTCTGGTGGGATAAGGAAAATGGGAAGCAATCTATGGCTTGGATTTCCTGGGATAAAATTTGCACTCCTAAAGATCAAGGTGGGTTGGGATTCAAGGACCTAAACATGTTCAACAGAGCCATGCTTGCTAAACAATGTTGGAGGATATTAAGTAACCCTCACTCTCTGGTTAGTTCTATCCAGAAGTTTAAATACTTTAGAAATAACATATTACTAGAAGCAAGAGTGGGTAGTAAACCTTCATTTATTTGGAGGAGCATCCTTATGGGCAGGGACCTGCTGAGTTCTGGAGTTAGATGGGCTGTAGGGAAGGGTGATGATATTGATATTTGGAATGATCCTTGGGTCCTGCTGGAACCAACCTTTAAAGTCACATGATTGAGAGCCACGGGAGACTATCACACTGTTAACCAATTAATTACCAATGGACAATGGAACATGGAGGTTCTACATCAACTTTTTCTCCCACATGAGATTGAGGCTATTCTATCTACTCCTATCTGTAGAAACTACTATAATGATAGACTGGTCTGACACTTCTCTAATAGGGGGTTTACTCTGTAAAGTCAGGATACATGCAAGCTTTAAAGATGGAACCAAAATCTATCTCAAATGGGGAAGCTTCATCTACTAAAGACAATAGGAAAGCCTGGAATTACCTGTGGTCAAGGGAGATCCCGCCAAAAATCAGACCTTTTACGTGGAGAATTGCCTCAAACTCTCTCTCGTTGGTGCCAATTTGTTGAAGAGAAAACTTTCGGATGGAATTTGTTCGATCTGTCGAAAATCTGTGGAGACTTTGACTCACTGCTTCTTTAATTGTCCTTGGGTCAAGAAATTTTGGCTTGCTGAACCCTCTTTCTCCAATATTGCTCATCTCAATCATGGCTCCTTCATCGGTTTTGCCTATTATCTGTCTTATGGTGCTATTGAAGATGTTGATCTACTTTTCACCCTCCTGTGGTTTATCTGGCTGGAGAGGAACAACTCCATCTTTAATAATCTTGTTCCTACTTCGGTTCGGATTTCGTATCAGGCAAACTCTCTCTTGTCGGAATACCAAAAGGCATCCTCCATTGACTACTGTCATCAAAAGATGGAACCCTTGCCAATACGATGGATGAAACCTCCATCTGGATTTATCAAGACCAACGTGGATGCAGGGTACAAGAATGGAATATGAACGGTTGGTGTTGCAATTCGCTGTCACAAAGGCTCCCTTCTCTCTACCTTTTCAATCAACTTGGGTCGTGTTGCTTCGGTTGAATTTGCAGAATGTTTTGCAATCCTCTATGGAACTCTAGAATCAGTCAGGATCTGAAGTGGCAAAATTATCATTGAATCTGACTCTTCACTCAACGTTGCTCGTCTCAATTCTGATGAGGAAGATATCTCTCCTATGTTCGCTCTTACCAAATGAATCAATAGAGCTAGTCGTTTCTTTGCTAGTTGCACATACTCTTTTGCAGTTAGAAATTGTAATGTTGTTGCGGATAGATTAGCAAATCTAGGGTTTGATTTACCCTTGGAAAAATCTGGGTACTGTAATTGGGGATCTGATCCTCCAACTTCCATCTTCTCTATCATTTTGGCAGAAGCGATTTGAATTAATCAATGTTTGGACTTTTTCAAAAAAAATAAAAAATGAAACAACAATCATTTTACCATACTCGATTAATATAATAATAATTTATCATAGAAAAAAACGAACCCAAGTGATAGCCTTTAACACCGATAACGAGAAAAACTAACGGAAGAAAAAAGACAAAACACTAAATTTACGTGGTTCGGTCAATATGACCTACATCTACAGGCGAAAGAGAATATTACTAAATGGGAGATATACAAAAAAAAATACAACTCTCACGAAAAGCTAAAAGCCAAAATAGGCTAAGACAATGAAGAGTTTATCTTAATTGGTAAATCGTAAAATTATAGGCTCAAGCATATTATATACTAAGCCATTTTCGGCTCTTAAATCTAAATTGATGATGTGGAAATTTGCTCTCACTACTTAACAATTCTCCACCGTGGGACAAAGTCCCGCATCCAGAAATAGTCCACGAGCTCCAAAGTCTTCAAAAAATGTCAAACAAGTCCAAACACTGGTTGAACTTAACAAATAGACGACGCTTCATAATATCTACCTCTGAATATGATGATGTGAAGATTGTAGAAATGCCAATGACTATGGATCCCTACAAAATACAAAAACTACCATACCTGTAAGCTTTCATGACAACCACAACGCATTTAATTACTTTCAAAACTCCACCTTCAGCGATATACCTATCTCGGAGAGTCTCAAATGCGCCCAAAGAGATGAGATTTTTTTTTTCAAATTTGGAACATGTCTGACTTGTGTAAATGTTCTGATAACACCATCATGGGTGTTGATTCTAATCGTATCAATACAAGCAACCTTGCATATTGTCCCATCAAAACAATTCCACCTTGAATTGACTCATACGTGAAAAACCAGTCCCTATTGAGGCAAATATGATACGTGCAACCAAAATCCAAGATCCATTCATTAATAGACATTAATTTATCATCATCAAAGAAAATCCCTCCATCACTTTCATCTTCTATGATATTTACCTGAGCTGACTCTTTTCCAATGCTCTTTCTTTTCTTTACGTTTTTCTTTGTTCATAAATTGAAAGCAATCAGAATTGATATGCCCAATCTTTTTACAATAATTGCATATCAAATTTTTAAGTATCAGGTTCAAATCAAAAGTTTGACTATCTACATCATTCTTAATTGATCTGCCCCGAATTACCAACATGTCTGCATGACTAATATTGATCTGATCTTTCGATTTCAAAATCGATTAAATTTCCTTGTAAGAAATAATATCCTTACCATAAAGCATTGTTTATATAATATGTTTAAACGATTGGGTAAGCACACGTATCTTTATGAACTCGGCATATTTTTCATATTTTTGGGAAATTCTTAACAACATTATCACTAAGAGTAGCAATCTGAAAGTCAATAGCTTGATTTGTATCTTCCATTTGCTTTTCCAAATTACCTAAACCCTCCTACAACTCAGCCTCGACATTCTTCCTCTCCTCCACCAATTTCGCCTCCAATTCCGTTCAAGTCTCTTTCTTCATATTGTTCAAAGTAGCAGAAATCTCAACCATATCAGCTGTCATTACGCAGCAGCATGATCGGAAGGGTCAAAATGACGTCGAAAAGTGACGCATTTTCGATTTCCTCTGCTGGAGAAGAAGGTGCCATGGATATGGAAGCTATAAAAAGGACATAAATGGACATGGAGAGGAAGAAGCTGGTGTGGCTTTGGGAAATGAGGCTATTATGATGGAGAGTCTGAGAGGAAAAAAAGTGAGGAAGAATAAGCAATTAGAACCCTCTGAAAAAAGAATAAGCAATCGGAGCGAGGGAGAGAAGCAAGTTCGTGTAAAATAAGGGAAAAATAGACCATTACTATTAATTTTGTCCTTATTGCAACTAAATGAGTTAAAGTGGATTAAATCCTAATAAATGTCCCAAATCTGGATTAAAAATTAATTTCTTGTAAAAATAATGTTTGTGGGGAAACACCTCAAATACTTATACTTATTTTTTATTATAAAATAATTAAAATTTTGATAATATGATATCCCAAAAGTGTTTCCTAAATGAGTGAAGTGTTTTCCTGGTTTGCCCTACAAATTGTTTCTCCCATTTTATTTTATTTTAAATATGTTATATATATAAGGGGGAAGGGGCTACAAGGACAAAAAAAATGATAAATGGGTCCAGAAGGACAAATTTCAAAATCAGATATTAGTAAGGACAAATTGCTAATATAGTGACAAAAATGCCCCTTTATAATTTTAATAGTAACAACCAAGGAACTAGCAAGTAACAACCCATAAAATGTCGTAAAATCCAATGAAAATATAGCAACAACTAAAAACAAGAAGTAACAAACCCATAAAATGTCGTAACGGTCAAGAAACAAATAGTAAAAATAAAATGTCGTATCATCCAATGGAAAAGTAGTAACGACCAATAAACAAAGTAGTAATGACCTAAAAAAAAGTAGTAACGACCCGTAAAAAATAGCAACGGCCAATAAACAAGTAGTAACGTCCGAAACAAGTCGTAACATCCCGTGAACAATTCGTAACAGTCAAAAAAACAAGTTGTAACATCTCATAAACAAGTCGTAACATCCCATAAACAAGTAGTAACCGTCCCAAAAATGTAATAACGTTAAAAAATTACAAAGTAACAACCCTAAAATTTTTCAAAAAAAAATAAAATACAGACGGCAACCATGGCAGCAGCCGGCGGCACAGCCCGTAGGAGATGAAGCAGCAGCCGGATTTTTTTGCAGATGAAGCAGCGGCCGGCCATCTATGGCAGCAACTCAGCCGGCCATCAATTATCGCCGCCGCCATCTAGGTCAAAAAAAAATCCCAAAATTAGAAACAAATCCGACAGTCTGCTCCCTTCCATTCAAAGAATTAGAAACCACCGCCAATTGCGGCTCCCTCCGGGAATCATCACCACCAATCAAGGAGACATTTCCTTCGAGTCCACCCATCTTCGATCGGATATCAAGCCGCAAATTCTTGTAGGAGTTCTTTGTTGATCGGTAACTTTGATCGGTGTTCCGCAATTTTTATCGTCCCGTTTCTCTTGATCGTCCAAAATTTTTAGGTTTTTTACGCAATTCCAAATTTGCTAGCCCATTAGAAAAATTGTAAGCTATTGAAGCAAAAAGGCACAATCAATGAAGAATTTCTGCAAAGTAAAATGGGAAAATGGGAATTAAAAGGACGGATGCGAGAGAGGTGAGAAAGAGGAGATAGAACAAAAATTTTGTGCTCTTTGAATTGCTTGTCGGGAAGCAATAATCATCATCGTCTTATTCATTTAGATGAAGAAAATGGGCGAGGGGCGAGCATTGAGCGAGAGGTCTCCGTCCGACGCGACGCACGGTGGTTTATGGGTGGAAGTCCTGCATTTTTTAACGATGATGGATGAGGGAAAGATAAATTAGGTTTAATTAGCAAAAGGGTATTTTGGTAATGTTAACTACGTTTGTCCTTTCTAATTCAATGTACAAATTGTTAATAAATCCCATATTAGTTTTTATTTTGGACAAAAACCTATATATATAATTGGTTGATTTCAATATGACAGATCTCCCCCCTTATATATACTATCTCTATTGGCCAATTGTTATTTTATATATTGATGTCAATCAGTATTATAACTGAAAAATATACTACTAAAACCTATAAAGTAACACCTGTTTATGAAAAAGCTTTTGCATCTGCTTTTATGTTCATATATTCTACACAGGTACTTGATAATTGGTCTTGACATGACATTTAAACATAAATCACTAGATGAGTTAACAACAATGAATTTATATAAGCCACTTGATAATAAATATAAGATTTAGAATAACAAAAAGGATAAATTTATAAATATTTTTAAAACCCTTTCAAAAATGCAGCAACATACACCATTTTTTTTTTTTTGGGAAAAAAAAGATACTGACGATTCTTCACACATTATTATACTTTTGTCCGTATAATTATTATTTTATTCCATATAATATTAATAATGATAATAACAACAACATAAAAAGACGCATATTAAGTGCGCACATTCAAGAAAAGCAATACTACGCCAATCATACTTTCACCCATATTAAGTAGTAATAAGTTATCACATACACGGTAATTATAAATGTTATGAATATATACTTTCACTAAGATTCAACATGTTGATAATTTTATGCACTTGAGTTTTTCTTTCATATATATGGGGTAAACACTTCTTGGACTGTAAAAGTGTGAGTTATTTTCATATATAACGGGTAAAAACATCAAGATGAAAAATTACGGATAAAAGTGAAAAATCGTGAATTAAAAGAGACCATAAGTGTCTTTATGATTAATAAATTAACGAATTTCCATCTTTATGGTTAATTGTGTCACGTGAGAATTATTAATCGTGAAACAAAAGGAGTGAAAATGTCTCTATGAGTATGGTAGATATTTTTGTTCAATTAATATATTCATCCATAGTAACTAAAAATAAAGCAATGTCATAATTATGTAAGATAGCATATAATTATAAAAATACAAAATCCGATTATCAATATAACATATAACTATTCATGTCTATGGTTTTCACTTTCCACCGTAACACATTTTATTTTTGGATCAATAAAATCATGTATTAATAAATTTATTCCCCTCAAAATTATAGATTTTGCTAACAATATAGTGGATTATTAAGCATTATTATTGCGTTTAAAATAAAGATTGTCTAGGTCATGGAAAAGTGATTGATTGTTACACAAAGAATAAATATAACTCAACAATATTAATGTGACACAATTAATGATTCTCCGTCTTTATAATTAATAATTTCAACTGTTAGTATAAAGATATATGTAATTAAAAACATCACACAATTTTTTGGGACACATTATATTTTGATGATATTTATTAGGTTAGAAGAAACTTAGAAAGTATCTAAAGATACTTACGACAAATCCTCCATTCATACCGATAAATACATAATTTTATAACTGAAAATATTTATCATATTTAAAGAATGAAAATGTAACATGGCGAGAATGTAATTCAATGCTTATGAATAAGCTAAATAAAATAATTCTATCATCCATAAAATCATTGTATAACAATTATCACTATTTAACGTATTTTTATTTTATTAATGAAGATATTTTTTAATATTAAAATATATTGTTTGTTATTTAAATAATAATAATTTAGTCGAACACGTGCGAAGCACGTGCATTTTGTTAGTATATATATATATATATATATATATATATATATATATATATATATATATATATATATATAATCATTCTCAATTATTTGTTGATTAAAATATAATTAATTGGCTAGTCAACTTTGGAGTAATATTTTTCTTTTTCATTTTTTTTGAAGCTTCTTTTTCATTGTCCATTATACGTTGAATGCAAAATAATTGAATTAGTTAGTCAATTTTGGGGTGTCCATTTTATGATGATATTGTTGTTGGATTTTGACCGGAGTGGTGTTATGTTGTCATTTTGCTACTCCCTCCCTCTTATTTTATTTGTCTACGTTTTTTTTTTAGTTTGTCTTAAAATAAGTGTTTATTTTATTTATTAATTTTTAAACTTCTTCAAATGTCATTCTCTCCTAACATTAATTACAATAAAAAAATGTATTGAATTTTTTTTGAGCTAAAAAATGTGTTGAATTTTTTTTTGGCTATTAAATGTATTGAATTAAATGTTCAAACAACTATTTAAATCGTATATTTATAAAGTATTGGATCATTTAATAAAATTCAAAATAATAACTATATGTAAAATATATGAAAAATAAAATGGGACGGAGATATTATTTATTTTTCCGTAGTTTCTTCAGCCGTTAATTTTCCGTTTGTTTAGTCTAACATAGGTTTGGGCCGCAGGCATTCATTATGATATTATCTTCGGATTTGTCTGGCATATTTTATTGTAGCTGTTGGAAGAATATAAAGTGGCATTTGATTTTTCAACAGATTTGGAAATAAGAATAACTAGCTAATTAAATAATTATAAGTGAAGCAGCGGAAGTCAAGGGGACCTGATGGTATGCATTTGATTTTTCTACAAAAATTTTGGGGTATTATGGGGACGACTTTTTGCAAGTGGTGTTGGATATTTTGAATAATGGCTCATCTCTTGATACGTTGAATGATACTTATATTTCATTGATTCCGAAGGTGGCCACGTCTACCGTCATGACTGCGTTTCGTCCGATTGTTCTTTGCAATTCGATTTATAAAATCATTTTTCGGGTGATAATTAACCGTCTAACGGGGTGATTGGTGACGTGGTTTCAGCGACTCAGAGTGCCTTTGTTTCGGGCCGACTCATTACAGATAATGCGATTAAAGCTTTTGAGGCCTTTCGCTATTTGCAGGCAGGTGTACGGGGGTGTGACAGTCATGCAGCTCTGAAGCTGGATATGGCTAAGGCTTTTGATCGAGTAGAGTGGCATTATCTGTGGAGAGTCATGGAGCGTATGGAATTTCCGCCGTCCTTCATTGACTTGGTACGGCGGTGTGTGACATCAGTTACTTATCGGGGTTTGATTAATGGGAAGCCTAGTCGTAGAATGTCCCGACCAGAGGGATTCGGCGGGGAGACCCGCTGTCGTCTTTTCACTTCATCAGTTGTGCTGAGGGTTTCACGGCACTGCTTAATGATTATGTACACAGAGGCGCACTTTGGGGCATTCACTTTGGTAGAGAGGATGAGGTTTCCATCTCCCATTTGTTATTCGCGGACGATTGCATTGTGTTCTTTGAACTGTTGGATGGGGCGGTGGAGGCTTTGGCTGAGTTGTTTGACATGTATGGTGCTCTATCTGGACACTCTATTAACTTTCACAAATCCACTTTATACTTTTCGGACAGGACCTTGATGGAAGAGCGAGAGGCGGTTTCAGAGTTTCTGGAGATTCCCTTGGGTGATGGCTCTGGTAAGTATTTGGGGTTACCGTATATAGTTGGAAGAAATAAACGTCTGATGTTTGAGTTCTTGAGGGATAAGATACGGAAGAAGGTGGCTGGCTGGAAAGACAAGTTGCTCTCACCCGTAGGCAAGGAGGTGTTTATCAACTCGGCCCTCCAGGCCATCCCTACGTTTGTTATGCAGTGCTTTAAGATTCCTATTACTCTGATATGAGAACTTGAGCAGGCAATCCGTGGCTTTTTTTGGGGAGATACAGAGAATAAACGTCGGATCCATTAGAAGAATTTGGAGGTTTGTTGCCTAACAAAGAATCTGGGGGGTCTAGGATTTCGTGATTTGGAGTGTTTCAATCGGCCTTGTTGGCAAAGCAGTCTTGGAGAATCCTGCGTAATCCGGGATCGCTGGCGGCACAAGTTTTGAATGCGAAGTATTTTAAGGATAGCACCATCATTGCGGCAGGGCTGGGGTCTAGGCCGTCATTTCTCTGGCGCAATATTCTTGAGGGGTGAGATTGATTATTCAGTGGGCTGAGGTGGCAGGTGGGTGATGGAGAGTCTATGTTTTTTTTTTCATGATACCTGGACTAGTCACCAGCTTTCGTTTCGTATTCCTTTTGCAAGGCATGAACTCCCAACGGACTCTAAAGTTTCGGACTTATTCCTTCCCAACACTAGAGTGTGGGATGTACAGCGGGTCCAACAGTTGTTTCGGCCATGGGAATTTGATGCCATATTGGAGACTACCATTGCCCCAGGGACGCACCCGGATCGACGAATCTGGCATTATGATCGTAAGGGAGTTTATACTGTTCGCTCAGGGTATTTTTTGGCATTATCATTTTACCGACAAGCATATGTAGTAGGGGCGTCTACATCGGCTGGGGCGAGTAGGGTTTGGAGGAGTTGCTAGAAACTCCCTGTGGAGCCATGTATTCAGCATTTTTTATGGCGCTGCCTTACTGACTATCTCGCTATTGGCCAGGGACTGAGTACGCGAAATATGGGTGACGGTGTCTGTTTGTCTTGTGGAGAAACATTAGAAACGATGCGCCATGTCTTTTTTAATTGCGAGCTCGCAGATAGAGTCTGGTGGTTGTCGCCATTTTCTGGGCTCATTGGGCATTTACGTACCGCTACCTTTGCGGATTACTTTCTGAGGCTGTTAGAGGATCAGGGTGCACAGTGTGCTGCGAGGTTCGTGGGGCTTATATAGGGGATTTGGAAGGCGCGCTGCTCTGCAGTATTCGATGACCAGGCTGTTTATGTCTCTATAATGTGTGCACGATCTCTGGCAGCTTTGACTGAGTATGTGAAGGCTATGGAGAACTTTAGGGCGCATCCCTCGGCCCAACACTTGCCGGAAAAATGGGTGAGGCCGGCGGAAGGGGTGATAAAGAGTAATGTGGATGCCTCTGTTACAGAGGTAGGAGCGGGTGCTGGAGTTATTTTTTGGGATTCCCACAGAGCAGTCCTCCATACCTTTGCCTATCACTTTGATCCTGGGGATCCGGTAGAGTACGTAGAACTTAAGGCTATTTTCTTGGCATTGGAAGTGGTGAGGCACTTGGGGATTCTGAGGCTCGAGGTGGAGAGCGATTGCTTGACCTACGTTCTACGTCTGCAACGACCTTTGGAGGATCTTACGGCTCAGGGTTGCCTGCTACAGGACTGTTTGGCCATTTTACCTAGTTTTTTTTTTTTTTTTTTTTTTATCACTTTCCTTTTCATTTATACGGCGTATGGGGAATGTCCCACCGCACCTTCTAGCTAGACATGATTTGTCTATTACTTCCCTAATTTTTTTAAAAAATAATTATAAGTAAAATAAAGTATTAAATTTACACTTTATATGATAACAATAATATTATTTGAGAGACACAATGAAAGTATATAATATAATAGAACACTTATTGAATTTATATAGAAGATATGATGAGGAATTATTTATCATGACTATAAACAATTAATAAATGTCAGTTTCCATGGGAAAAGACGCATATATATACCGCGATCCATCCCACATCATCACCCGTCAACCCCCTTGAAATCCCACCGGTGCCCATGTCCCGTTTAACCTCACCAACAAAATAAAAATAAAATATACAACGCATTTTTGAAACTTCAAAATATATTTTTTATGAAAATGATATTAA
This sequence comes from Gentiana straminea, assembly GCA_036785695.1. Lineage (NCBI taxonomy): Eukaryota > Viridiplantae > Streptophyta > Magnoliopsida > Gentianales > Gentianaceae > Gentiana > Gentiana straminea. Next base: position 8,705,545 of record JAVUPR010000265.1, read on the forward strand.
CATCAATTTAAATTTTCTTTTTTAGAAAATACGTCATTTTAATTTTAAAATTTTACTGCCGAATCCGATCAAATTAGCAAGACAACTTTATCATTTTTACATAAACCCAAACCTAGCTAAAGACCCGCATGTTAACATTAACACATGTTTTGTCTGTTTATACATATGACGATCATTCTATAATGCAGTCTAATAATATTTTCCTACGTCAGAATTTCCCTAATCCATTTACACCTAGTTTTATGCCCTAATACATAATTTCTATAGCTAATCAGAAATGCCAACTAGCCTTAAAATGATTATGGTGGTTTGAAAGAAAAGACTTGGAATTACAAAAAAAAAGTATTGTGAGTCTCCTTACCAAAAGAAAATAAGTACATAATCATTGTTATAATTAATTATCATGTAAAAAAAGACTCCTGATAAAATGGCTAAGTGGCTTCCCTCAAAAAAGGAAAAAAAAAAAAAGGCAAAATGGCAAAGTGATGATTTGCCAAAAAAAGGTAAAGAAAAAGACGGGCGATTTCATAAGTTCAATTAATACCCTTTTGGATAAAAATACTTTTTTTTTTCCGTACCCCAATTTTCTCAGAATTTTTAGCGCCCAAAAGACCGTCTTTCCTACCGCTCATAGGATGGACGGTAGTGAAGGACCCAAAAATCTTTCCCAATGGGGCATTGAGAAAAAAACGATGATACATCGGGATACCTTGATATTTTTATATTTTTTTAACATCAAAACTACATTATTTGAATACCAAATTAAAAAAAGGAAAATCTCGCATGTCAGTAGGGGTATTAGTCCCTTCCCCATTTTCTTTGGGTCGGCCACTGAATGGACGGCATGGAGTTTGTTTAGTAATTCTGAGTTTTTCATATATAAGTTTTTTTATGCTTCAACACTTACTCTGATTTTGTATATACCGTAAGAGGATTCATGATTCTGAGTTGTATAAAAAAATTATATATGTTTATTTACATATGTGTACGTAGGTACATATTTATATATACTTTAGGGTAATGATAGAACGGGTCAATCTTTAGGATAATGATAGAACGGGTCATATGAAATAACTCGGGTTTCGGGTGGAGTCTTTAATTACAATGATAAAATTAAAGACCAAAAGGGTACTGTAGTATTTTGGAACGAATAGGGCACAAATTATCATGTAGGTTGATCTTAATCATTAGTTCCCTTTAATTCATTATTGCCGTCATATTTTGAAATCAGTGATATCTGTTCTATATATATATATATATATATACACTACTGGATGATTCCAGTTCTTTAAAGAATTTTGGTGCATCTATAATATAAGGGAAATTATTGTGTGGTAAGGAAATTTGGAGCAGTGGCGGATCCAGGATTAAATTCCAGTGGGGTCACCGGAGTCTAAAACTACATATTTTATCCAAAAAAAATTTCAGTGGGGTCACCGGGGTCTAAAACATCAATTCTTATCTACAAAATGACACTTTTTAACAACAAAACTACATAGTTTTAATACTAAAATTTTTTTTATATAAATTCCAGTGGGGTCACGTGCCCCTCCCCTGGGGTACGTGGGTCCGCCCCTGATTTGGAGGTGAAGTGACGGGTGAAACGATCAGAACCACACAGTTTAAATACAGAATGAAAGTGTGTGTGTAACGTCCCGCTCCCGGATACCGAGCCCTTATCCGGAAGAGAAACGTTCGGCGCGTATAGCATTAAATAAATATAACATTATACGCAAGCCTCTACGTTGTCGTATCAAATAAAAGCAAACGGAAGCTACAAAGACTTGGGTAAAACATAAATGCTACTAAGAATAGAAACCCAATATCTAAAGGGAATGTACCATTTATTACATTGGAAAACCAAACGAAACCAAAACGTACGAAGCCTCCAAAAGAATACTAAAAGAAAATACAACGTTTCCCAAAGAACAACGTATTTAATGTACATAAAAGAAAAACAGAATAAAAAAATGCTTCAACTCCGACGTCCTCAAACGTCATCATCAAGGTCCTCATCGTATTCCGGATCTACCTGTTCATCTTCTCTCCCCCAAACACATAGAAAAACAATGCATTTGAGATAAGTATAAAGTGCTCAATAAGAGGTAGAAGCTACAAATTAACTAAGGCTCTTTAACAAGTTTTAATATAGTAATTATCTTTATGAGACGGACTCGATCTAAGGTTTACTTCATGTCCATCAACATGTCATGACTAACTGTTTCTAACTTAGCTTATCTTTGTTACATTTGCATTCTAGGGCACTACGCATGGTGCTGCCCACCACGAGACCTCTGGGTGCAACCTATTGGTGGATCACACCAATAGCCACGGGCTAGTCCCGATAGTACGCGATCGGTGAAGTCCCTCTACTCCTGGTGCCCTTTAATGGCCAGCAAAGTTATCCATCCACGAGTACCCTCTACTCCTGGTGCTTCTACAAAGGCCAGCAAGTTTACTCGTTTTATCCGAAACACTACACATTGCGATATAAACTTGTGCCTTACCAAGAATGACATGATGTTTAGTCTTTTAACTACACAAGTAGGTATTATTATTGATTATTAACTAACCACCTAAGTGTTTTCAAGTAAGCTCTCTCACAAACTCAACTCTTTTTCCTAGACCTCTGGACACGGACAAGGCCTAGCAATTACACAGACAATTGATGAATACTATTTCATCTAAGCACAAGCCCTTTCATGCCTTTCCGACGGTCCCGGACTTCAACTCCCTTCAAGAGTACGTCCGGTGCTGGAACCAAACGCACCAGAACTCAATCGGGGCCTATTTATGGTTAATTAATGTTGTTAGATCATAGGATTAACATTTAGGACTCATATCACAGCTAAAAATCATCTTTTTCATCAAAAAGGAGGTCCAGTGAGCCCACACCGAGTTCAGTGCGCATGCACTAAGCCTCTGTACGTAAAACTCGATTTCTAGTCGTCCAGTCCGCACGCACCAGCTCTCTATATGTAAAATTTCACTTTCTGGTTCTCCAGTGCGTCTGCACTGGGCTTGGTGTGCCCGCACCAAGCGCGGCAACTTCCAAAAACTCTGTTTTTGACCTCTAATCGATCCCTAATCATTCTCAAACTTGTTAAACATCATAATACACAGAAAATAGCAGAAAAACATAACTTTTATCTACCATAACAACTCTAAATCTTTAGGCAACACGAAGGTAGCAATTCTAGCATAATAATCATCTCAATCCTAACATAAACTCTACGGAACCGTAATTAATTTGTAGGAAAATCCTCTAACCTTTTAGCAAGCTAATCCAATTCCAAATCCTTAGAAAAACCAGCAAAACCTGATCTTTTCTTGCAAGTAGCCTTGAGAAAAGCTCCAAATTTCTTGTGTTGAAACGACGCCCTCTTCACAACGATTCCAACGCTCCACTCGAATCTGAAAACGGTTTAGATTCGACTTAGAAAATGAAAGAAATCTCTCAATCTTTTTCTCAAATTCTTACATGCATGAGAGGGGGAGATTGGGATGTGAAATTCGATTCAAAAAGAAGGGAAACTAATGAGGTTTATTTTTCCTTAAATAGATAAAATCTCAATAGTTAACCTAATCTCTTATTCCTATATTGCCCATTTTACTTAAAATCAGATTTATCTCCAAATTATTTATATATATTTCGGCCATATATATATACACACTTAAAATACTTTAATTCGTGAATCATAATATTCCATTTTTTGCAAAATAGACACGTTTACCCCTTTTCAGAAAGTCAAAATATTACAGTATGGTTGTAGTGTCTCCCTAACAGTGTCTCCACACATGTGGAGACATCACACAAATATCTCCTACAATATAAATCTTTGCGGTCAAGCGTGGCGGTTTACTTTGACAAGTTGTTGATTACTACTGCTAGTTTTGTAGGAGTCGACTTTGCTTTCGCAAACGTGTCCATGTCTTTTTTTTTAAAGGAAGTCCACTACATATCTATCATTATTATACACCCTCCGTTCTTTAACAAATGTTGGTTTATTTACTTATTACTATGTCCGTCCCAAGATGTAAGTTATTTTTCACACTGATTAAAAAAGTGGTTGAATTAGTTATGTATCATTAATTTTGATGCATAAATTTAAAATGACTTTTAACTATTATCAATACAGGGTAGTAAAAAGTGGGTAGGTAGGTAGATAATAAATGAGGGTAAAGGAGAAAATATAATAAATGCTTCATTGGTTAATTAAATAAATTTGTATTATGGGTCAAAACAAAAAAGCCAAACGAACTTATATTTTGGGATGCAGATAGTATTAATAGTTTTATAGCATTTCACATACAATCCATTCGATTTCTTCTAAAATATAAGTCATCCTAGAGTTTTAGATTGATTAAGAAAGTGTTAAATATCATTAATATATGGCTAAAATGTCTAATGCATCATTCGACTATCATAAATGCAACAGTTAAAAAGTAAAAGTGATTCCAAAGCGTATGTATAGGTTCAGACATAAACTTCTTCAAATGTCATTCTCTCTTAACCTTAATTACAATAAAAATGTATTGAATTAAATCTTCAAACAACTACTTAAAGCGTAAAGTATTGGATCATTTAATAAAATTCAAAATATTAACTTTATTTTTTTCTTAATCAGTGTAAAAAAATCAAATATGATCATCATGTGTCTAAATTGATTAGATGTGAATTCAACATGATCAACGGTATAGATCACCGATATGTCACTCGTTATGGCACAACCGTTATGCCCGTATTATTACTTAAAAAATAATTCTATAACTATTATTTTCAGGGTGCAGTGAGTTTATGAGCATAAAAATATATGACTAAAATTGAGTAGACTTTTATGACTGAATTCGGGGATGACTTTGTCTTGTCGGTCTTTCAGCTTAAGAAAAAAAAATGAACCCAAATTACTCTACAATAACATGAAAACCGGCCTCTTAACTTTTGAATTTTGAGTAGCCTCTAGGCCGTGTCTTTGTTGGCCAGGCCCCAGGGACGACCTGCTTAAGTGTACATGCTTATATTTGAATATTGTTGCGGTGCTCTAGATAAATTTAGCGGAATACAATTAACGATCCCATATTTTTTCATTTATGTTGATGTGGAAGTGAAATCGACAAACAAAAAATATTAACTTTCAATTGTAAAAACAGTATATCAATTACGATAAATTTTATGTTGGTCAATTAGTATCTATTCAACATAATTACTTGCTAAGCAAAACACAGAATATTCCAAAGCGTCATTTTCTCACAATTTTTTTTTGAGGGGAATTTTCTCACAATTTTAATTTTCGTATTTTTGTACGCAGATGACTTTTTTTTTGGCTGGTTGAGAGGAAAAAGGCGACATTCATGAACAGGAAAGACTTTTATCAAGCTGGAAATATTCATCCCTATTATATATAAGGTTTTTATTGGCACCCTATTTTTACTACTAGCACCTTATTACTTCTAATAATACGAAAAATTACTTCGGTCTCACGATTATTTTTAAAGAATCATGCTATTGAAAATCAAAGTCACGACACGACGACGTTCTTTGTTCAAAAACTAATGTCGTGCTTGACCGACGTTTTATTTATAAAAGTGTCACTGCTCAGTAACATCAGTCCACTGACATTGATATCGAACAGGAACGTCAGTGACGCTGACGTTTCTAGTGTGGTGTCGGAAGTAAAAACAAGAATATATGTGTGGTGCCGGAAGTAGAAAAAAAATAACCAAAAAAAAGTGCCGATGGTAAAAATGGGGTGCCAATAGAACCCCCTATATAAAATGGAATAAATGAATAATGATACGGGGCAAAACGGTTGTGTCACAATAAATGAAATAACGGTTATCTGTACTGTTGATCCTAATGAATTTACATAATGATCATTTTAAACCCATCATGATCAATGACGTAGATGACCGTTTTGTCACAACGATTATGCTGGTACCATTATTTATATAAAACGACACAAGCAACATATAAAAAGCAGAAAGAAAAAAAAAAAACACCTAAACAATATTATCAATGAATAATTTTGGGGCTATTATTCGCACAACAATTCATATACTCGTTGACTCACATTTGTCGGTACACCACACTATTTTTACAAAAATGGCCATGTGAAAGTCGAATGTATAGAGCAACATGCGACTTTCCGTACCGTCGATCATGATTCAACTTTCACAGGATCGCATGTTGCTCCATATATTAAGCTTTAATATAGTCGATTCTACAGTGGTGCACATATAGTATGGTACACGTAGATCCAAGGACGGACCTAGGGGTTGGCTTGGTGGTGCATACACATGTTAGTTTCCCTTCTAATGAGCTATAATAAATGAAACACAGTACTCTTGAACCGAAATATAATAAGATAAGTTAAGAGTCTCCCTTAGTAGGCTAATGCATGTCCCAGAAGAAAATGTAGAAAAAAATAATTCCAGCATTATATTTCTTCAACAATTTATTTACTTTCCGGTACTATATATTTGCTTTGTAGACTTAAAACTACTTTTTTTTTTTTTTATATATATATATATTATTTTAAAGTTTGCAAGACGTTGATTTTAACCCAAATGTGAACTTTGGTTAGTCTGCCCAGTGACTGCCTTAGTTCCCTTTAGATACAACTCTTTTCACGGGACTTTAATGCTCACCCTTTACATTATTATGTTTTATAGATAAAGCACATGGTCCGACAGATAATGATATGATGTTGGATGTATAACTAAGCATCAATGAGAGTGGTTAGCTTATTTGCAATTATTTAATTGAGGTAGTACATTTGAGTATATAATAATGATGATATATAACTTGTGATTAGAATATTGTAACGACTGTTGATCGGGTGTTAGCAATTAGCGATGTAATAGTTTAGTCGATTGGTAAATTAATACATGATGGTGGGCATACTATAACGTTATTTCATTTATCAAATACCATCGATCTGTTCAACTATCAATTATGAAAAGCGTTACATTAATTAACTCTCAATTACCATCTGTTCAACACAACATGCTAAGCATGACACAGAATATTCCACATCATAATTTTGTCAAAGAAATACCACATCAAATTCTGGAATATTTAGAGTTATGTAAGCTATGAGATCGGACAAACAAATTAAGTCACGTTAATGAGTCTAGAGAGAACTCACCAAACAATAGTGCTGAGCAACATCATATTTTCTCATTACATAAGAGAATAAATTAGATGAGGTAGTGTGTATACTACACTTATCTCTTTACACAAGAAAGATCTACTAAGATAATTAATGAGAAACACGTGTACACCTATTGCCTAACCTTGGCTGATCCAGTAAAAAATTTCAGTGATAGAATCAGAGCAAATAGTCTTTTATATTTTTATCAATAAACTACATGCCGAATCTCAGTGAGGCACTGGTCCCCACCCAAAGCAATATAGTCCGCCCTTGCACCTTAGTAATGCTATGTGTCATCACAATAGAGAAGTACTCATGGAGTCCTTAGTGCTTTAGATAACTACACTTAAGTCCTTGATAAAATTGTTACTCTAACATCCTCTCAAAGCGCATGAGGTTATGCTGGGAGAGTTTGCCCACATTCTTGATCCTAACATGATATCAGAGACAGATGTCACGGGATCGAACCCTGGTTGAAACATTATTTAAAAAAAAAATTTGTGCAAGTGTTGGGAGATATTGTCACACTTGAGGGGGGTGCTGGGAGAGATTGCCCACATTCTTGAATGTATAAGGAAATATAGTAGCACATTTACTACAACCAATTGGTTTTAGTAGAATGGTAAACGCTGGATCCTAACATGTTAAGACCCTCTTTAATTTGATGCGAAAGGGGATTGATATGCTGCTTATCAAGGGCTTGGTGGCCATATGCAACTTGCTTAGATGTAGGAATGCGATGACTGCATGTTGACTTTGATGGAGTTGATAGCGTTTTAAAGTGCTCATCGATTTCAACATGTATGGTGCAGGAATAGAACATCGGATTGTACGCAATAGATGTGGCACATGTGTTATCACACTACATCTTTATTACACTCTCTGTTCTTTAATAAAGTTGTTTTATTATTATTATTATTATTATTATTATTATTATTATTATTATAGCTTTTCACGTATACTCAACTCGGTTCGTCCCAATATATAAGCTATTATAGAGTTTTAGATCGATTAAGAAAGTGTTGAATATCGTTAATATAAGGCTAAAATGTGTTTTATTTCTTATTTTTTATTAGCTTTTCGCATGTACTCCATTCATTTCGTCCCAAAATATAAATCATCCTAGAATTTTTAAATTGATTAAGAAAGTGTTAAATATCATTAATATATGGCTAAAATGTCTAATACATTATTCGACTATCATAAATGCAACAGTTGTAAACTAAAAGTGATTGGATATATATAAATTAGGTATAAAATTAGATTTGTTTTTTAATAAATATTATCTAGGTATTGCCAATTACTATATTATGAGACAAAATAAAAAATGTTGGAAGACTTATTTATTTTTTGACATAGATAGTATTAAAACCCTAATAAATATTACATGTTGGTTTTCCTTCATTTTAAAATTATTTGTTTTGAAAGTTGAAATGATTATCATGGTGTGCCCTGAGGCACTGCTTAGTCGGGTCATGTGGGCTAACCACTTTCGGGAATCGTCTTTCTTGGCGGCTGCTCAGACCTCGCGGCCATCTTTCTTGTGGCACAGTGTTTTGGAGGGGCGGGACTTATTGTTGGGTGGTCTGCGCTGGAGGATAGGGGATGGGACGTCGGTCTCTATTTTCTTGGGTGCTTGGACGTGTTTACCGCCGACTTTCCGAATCCTTTTTGTTGGCCACGCCCTGCCGGTGCCTAGTAAAGTGGTGGATCTTTTCTTACATGGTACGCAGACGGAACGTGGCTTTGGTTTGAGGGGTTTTCAGTCCGTGGGAAGTTGATGCGATCTTGGCCACTCCGATTGCAGTGGGCCCGCCCTGATAGGCGCATTTGGCACTATAAGGGGATGGGTGTTTATATGGTTAAGACAGGGTATCATCTAGCGGTCTCATTGTATAGAGGCGGGCCCATACTTCCCGGGGTTCGCCTCTAGGGGTGGATTAGGTCTGGCGGCTGTGTTGGGCAGTTCCTACGCAACCGCGGATTCATTATTTCTTATGGCTGTGTTTGCATGATTGCTTGTCTGTCGTGAAGAACCTTCTACGGCGCAACATAAGGACTGGAGCATGCATGGTGTGTGGCTTTAGGGAGGAGTCCTTAGCGCTTGTCCTCTTGGATTGTGAGCTAGCGTCTTGGGTGTGGGCTAATTTTCCTTATGAGGCTGTGGTCAAGCAGGGCAGGGCGGCGGATTTTCAGGGCTTAGTCTCATATCTGCCGACTAGGCTGACTCAGGCAGAGGTGGTGTTGGGAGGATTTTGCATCATTAAAACAAAAGAAAATTTATAAAACCTATACTACCATGCAAAACTACCTCCTAACCGGCCCAAAACATCGGGTTGTTGCTAGTAAAGCGTAATGAGTAAGGGGTCGATCCTCAGGGAAAAGGTATGTTCAATCTAATCTTATTAATCCTACCAATTGCTACTCTAAAAACGAAAAGCAAAAACATAAAAACATAAAAACATAAAGAACAATCAAAATAAATCTAACCTAGGAAACAAAATAAACAATCTAAACTAAGGGACATGGAAACAACCAATATACAAACCTATGTGATCTCAATCCTAGTTCAATTCATGATTTTAATTCAAGTTGTGGTTTCACCTTTTCACGAGACATAAACCCCTAATTCCTTAGTGAATTTATTTCTCAAGCTATGGATTCCTAATTCCTTAGTAAATCCAATTACCGGTCTCTCATCTTCCGAATGTTGGGACCAATGTTCTTTTACAAAACTCGGGTGTATGAATTAACAAACCTAAGTAGCTCTCGCAGTTTTAAGTTCATAAATTCAAGCAACCTAGATTATATCTATCAACTTCCGTTTGTTTAGATAAAAGATCTATTCTTTCTACGGTGATCTAGTCTACGCAACTTTCGTTTGTTGTAAACGTATCAATTAGTAAACAAATCTCTCGATATGAGTCCACATAATAGCATCATAAATCATAGAAAGAAACAACTTTAATTAAAGATCATGAAATAAAGCGAAATTGAATAAATCTAAAAGAAGAACTCACATAGATTGGTTACAATGGTTGAACTCCATGGAAACGAAAAAAGAAAAGCTACATAATCTACTCCTAATCTAACCTCGGTTCACCCGAGCACGAGGCTCGGGTGACCGGCCTTCAACTCTCCAAGATGCGGTGCTTCCCGAAGAATTATATGTGATAAAATTGGTATCTCCTTAGGGTTGGGGGCTTCTTGTTATATTTATAGTAAAACTAAGTCGGTCGCTACGGTAACCTAAGTCGGTTCCGCCGAAACGGTGGCGGACGCTCGTTCAATACAACGGACGCTCGTTCGGTTTGAGTGAACGCTCGTTCAATACACGTCCAAACTCTCTGTTCTCTTTTTTAGCTTCTGAACGCTCGGCCACTTCACCAAACGCCCGTCCAAACTAGACGCTCGTCTGATTCATATGGACGCCCGTACACTGACGATTAAATTGATAATTCCATCTTTATCTTGATTTATTTCTTTCCTTATCTCTTTTATTCTTCCATATCTTTGATTGATCCTCTTCCATCTCGAATTTAGCCTTTTAGGATCATCTTTTCCATCATCAATGAGTATCTACACAAGGATCAAAACATACCAAAGTGTAACATATTTCCAAAATAACATAAAAACATCAAATAAACATAAAAATCAATACGTTTTTATATTTAACTATTAAAAACACCATTTACTCAATATTTACATATAAAGCTCAAAATCTATGAAAATCATACGAATGTAGGGGAAATTGATATAGAAAAAATATATAAAAATCACTATAAATTAGCCCTTAACAACACCCCCACACTTATCTTTTTGCTCGTCCTCGAGCAAAACAAAACAAAGTCAAGCTCGAGACAAATAAACATCCATACAAATATGAAGTATATTCAATAACTTAGAAGTTCACCCGAGTGAGTGTGTGCATAGCCATAATAAACTTCCACTAAGTTCCACAATTTGAAAGTTATTCAAACCAAAACTAGCCCGGTTTCCCATCTAAGTTAGAAATATTCAAAAAAAACTATAACAGGCACTTTACAAGACATACATATCCCAAAAAGAAATAGTAGAGAATATCTAAAACATTTCTGACAGACTCAGAGGATAATCCCTACAACATATCTTTCAGTTTATACTGGGGATAAGGTCGACGATAACTATGTCCTTACTTATTCATAATAATATATTTCAATATTTTCACTTTTTAAACACTTTTCTAACACACATCAGAATAAGCTTTTGCCCTCATAGCAGAATAGGACATTTCAAGATAATCCCCTACCTTACTCCAATCATAAGGCAGCTATAAACCGACCTGTCGTGAGCTTTTGGTCATCATAGTGGAATAGGACATACGTGGTACACCCTACCTCACCCAAATCATAAACCGACTTCCGACACACACAATTACAATTATGTTTACTTAGAGATTTCGTGGTCGGCGGTGGAAAAGATTATTTTCTAGTAGCACATACCACCGAGCATAACACCTCAAGTAAACAATTTATTACTATTGCAAAGACTTAATCACGTTTCACTTATCACATTCAAACTTACAGATATTCACAGTATGTCATACTTTAATCCTAGAATACAAACTACTAAACTTCTCAAGAATTGTACATAAGCAAAGAACATGCTATAATCATCAAAAATCTCCAACTAAAATGGGGTAGGCTTTCAACATTTAGCTCATCATTTACTATGGCATGTGAAAAAGAGTGTCGGGTGAAACAACTAAAATTACTAAATATACAGAATATAGCAAAAATGATATAAACTCAAGCAAAGATATGCCCTTGTCTACTCGGGATATAACAAAATTTTTGAAAATTAAGCACTTTTCATAGAAATACTAAAGTATAAGCAAATGAATGTAGATACACATAACCAACTATTCCCTCCCCCACACTTAAATCACATTATGTCCTCAGAATGTGCAAAATAAAAGAAAAGAGAACTTAGCTGATTGTAGTTCTAAAGAAGCAAGTCTGGAATGGGTGCACCTCACCCAGAAATGCTCGACGAATCCAGTAGACTGTGGACCATCCACCGGAAAACTGACATCGTCTGAAAGCTCACAAACGCTATCGAATCTATCCTGCACACTTGACAAACATGAAATACCTCGGGGATAGGGGGAAGATAACATATAAAGCATAGGAAAGGAAGTCTAGAGAATTTTCAGATTAAGCTCAAATAAAGATGGAAAATATACATGAAACATTACAAAATAGCAGGCTAGGTGCAACTACATGAAACTATAGTACACTGCAAACTACATGAAAAAAAAATCCTAAGAAAATAAAAACGAGGTAGTATTACGGAAACCGACAGTTAACTACACTCAAGAAAAAGAAAGAATAAATGATGTGGTGTTACAGGAACCGACAGTGACCACACTTAAGAAAAATAAAAGGAAAAATAGAAAAACAATGCAACTAGATGGAATGCAACTAAATGAAATGCATCTAAGTGATATGCAAAAATAAACGAAAATTAAAGAAAGAAAACTAGCCCACTATATGCAACACGACATATATATAAAATAAACGTCTACCAAGTAATGACGGAGTTACGATAAACGACAGCTGTCGTCACTAGTGCCGACGCGCCTTAAGACTTATCTAAAGTGATAGACTTATGGAAACCAACGATTGTCTATACTAAAAAGATATAACTCATATGGTCCGAGTTGTAGCATACGGAAAACCGACGAGTAGCTACCCATATGAATCATAAAAACAAAAAGAAAGCTCATAAATCTTAAGGTCTACAAGATTCATCACAAGATACGTAGCATACGGGAACCGACATTAGCTACGGAAAAATAAAAACGATTATAGCCTACGGAAACCGACATTAACTATAACTTGCCTAGATGAATCAAGTATAAAAGGTAAGATCAATTATCTAACATGGATTCATAGATGGAAAGATGTAAACATGTACGTTCGGGACATCTACGTAAAAAGAATACAAACCACATAAGCTCGAATGAAAGAAATCCATACTAAATAAAGCATTAAAAATCAAATTTAGAAGAAATACGGAACCTGGACGCGAGGTTGGACGGGCGTTCACCTCAAAATACGGCTTTGGACGAGCGTTCGGCAAAACAAACGCTCGTTTGACTTGAAAACCAACCGGACGGACGTTCGAAAGCATAGACGCTCGTCCGGTCCTTTAAACCGAAACGAGTCGAAAATATTTGAACGGACGAGCGTCCAATACTTTCAAACGCTCGTTTACCGCAAGCTAAAGCGGACGGGCGTTCACTAACTTGAACGCTCGTCCATACAACGAATACACAGCAGAGAGCAGGAAAACGCAGACAAACCCTAAAAACTTAAAACACATATTAACACAGATCACATCAGCCACTTTCAATTAAAACACAAAGAGGTTAGATCAGAAAACAACTAAACACAAACTTCACGTAAAACAGATTGAGTAAAAAACTTTTGCACATTCTTAACCCTACGGTCATCGAAACACGGCAAAATAAAAACTCTCAATCTATTCGACGCTACTTTTATTGAAAACGAAAATAAACGTAACAAAATCGAGAAATTAACAAAACCAGATTCAACATGACACCGATTCCCCGGCAACGGCGCCACTTTTGTTGGGAGGATTTTGCATCATTAAAACAAAAGAAAATTTATAAAACCTATACTACCATGCAAAACTACCTCCTAACCGGCCCAAAACATCGGGTTGTTGCTAGTAAAGCGTAATGAGTAAGGGGTCGATCCTCAGGGAAAAGGTATGTTCAATCTAATCTTATTAATCCTACCAATTGCTACTCTAAAAACGAAAAGCAAAAACATAAAAACATAAAAACATAAAGAACAATCAAAATAAATCTAACCTAGGAAACAAAATAAACAATCTAAACTAAGGGACATGGAAACAACCAATATACAAACCTATGTGATCTCAATCCTAGTTCAATTCATGATTTTAATTCAAGTTGTGGTTTCACCTTTTCACGAGACATAAACCCCTAATTCCTTAGTGAATTTATTTCTCAAGCTATGGATTCCTAATTCCTTAGTAAATCCAATTACCGGTCTCTCATCTTCCGAATGTTGGGACCAATGTTCTTTTACAAAACTCGGGTGTATGAATTAACAAACCTAAGTAGCTCTCGCAGTTTTAAGTTCATAAATTCAAGCAACCTAGATTATATCTATCAACTTCCGTTTGTTTAGATAAAAGATCTATTCTTTCTACGGTGATCTAGTCTACGCAACTTTCGTTTGTTGTAAACGTATCAATTAGTAAACAAATCTCTCGATATGAGTCCACATAATAGCATCATAAATCATAGAAAGAAACAACTTTAATTAAAGATCATGAAATAAAACTGAAATTGAATAAATCTAAAAGAAGAACTCACATAGATTGGTTACAATGGTTGAACTCCATGGAAACGAAAAAAGAAAAGCTACATAATCTACTCCTAATCTAACCTCGGTTCACCCGAGCACGAGGCTCGGGTGACCGGCCTTCAACTCTCCAAGATGCGGCTGCTTCCCTGAAGAATTATATGTGATAAAATTGGTATCTCCTTAGGGTTGGGGCTCTTTGTTATATTTATAGTAAAACTAAGTCGGTACGCTACGGTAACCTAAGTCGGTTCTCTTGAAACGGTGGCGGACGCTCGTTCAATACAACGGACGCTCGTTCGGTTTGAGTGAACGCTCGTTCAATACACGTCCAAACTCTCTCGTTCTCTTTTTTAGCTTCTGAACGCTCGGCCACTTCACCAAACGCCCGTCCAAACTAGACGCTCGTCTGATTCATATGGACGCCCGTCCACTGACGATTAAATTGATAATTCCATCTTTATCTTGATTTATTTCTTTCCTTATCTCTTTTATTCTTCCATATCTTTGATTGATCCTCTTCCATCTCGAATTTAGCCTTTTAGGATCATCTTTTCCATCATCAATGAGTATCTACACAAGGATCAAAACATACCAAAGTGTAACATATTTCCAAAATAACATAAAAACATCAAATAAACATAAAAATCAATACGTTTTTATATTTAACTATTAAAAACACCATTTACTCAATATTTACATATAAAGCTCAAAATCTATGAAAATCATACGAATGTAGGGGAAATTGATATAGAAAATATATATAAAAATCACTATAAATTAGCCCTTAACAGGTGGCAGGGGTGGTGTGGTTGATGTGGCATATTTGGAAGGCGAGGTGTTGTGCAGTGATGGAGGACCATCCGGTTTACATATCGTGGATCTGTAGCTCGGCCTTAAGGGCAGATCGGGAATACCAACTTGCAGTGAGAGTATTGAGGCATGGTCAGCTAAGGGGGGGGGGGGGGGGGGGGAGTTTGCCAGCCTTTTGGGTTCGGCCACCGGATGGGACGATCAAGTGCAAAGTTGATGCATTAGTGACTGATGGAGCGTCAGGGGTTGGTGTTATTTTCCGCGATCATCTGGGCACTATTATGGCAACTTATTTGTTTCGTTCTGACCCGGGCATTGAGGTGGTCTTGTTGGAGCTACGAGCGATTTTGTCAGCGCTAGTGGAGGGCAGAAGACTAGGGCTACCAGGATACTGGTGGAAAGCGTTTGTCTTTCCTGTATCCAGCGCCTAGGGCGTTATGAGGAGGATCTCTCAGCTTTTGGATGTTTGCTGAGTGACTGTCTCTCGGTGGCAGAGCATTTCTCTTTGGCTAGTTTTTCTTTTGTTAGGCGTACGAGAAATGTCCTGGCGCATCTTCTAGCTCGACATGACTTATTTTCATGTAGTTTTCTGGTGGACCCAATCCCCCAATGATGTTTTGACCGTTGCTTTAGTGGATTTGATGGAATAAATTAACATAGTTTCTAAAAAAAAGGTTGAAATGATTATAATTAATTAATTAGTGGTTGATCAGGGTATACTACCTCCGTCTAAAAAAATGTCCATTTAAAAAAAAATCTTGTTCTATAAAAAGTGTCAACTTAAATTTCAAATACATTTTTAATGCTTTTGTTTTGGAGGGAATGCTCTTATTTTAAACATACCATATCCTAACATTTATTATTTGTATATGATATTATCGGAAATATCAGGTTTGTGGTAACAATGATTTATAGTGGATATATAGCTGTTTATGTATGATTTCTCAAGTGAGAAGGGGTGGATATTATGAACCACGGTGGTCGGAATCACTCTATGAATAAGACGATGAGTGTGTCGACAAATTGACAAAGAAGCTCGGTATATATTATTTCTCAGATGGATCTTGAGTTACATTGTGGCCCTGTATATATAAGAGGTATGCTAATGATGATTATCTAAGTGTGATTAGACGTTAAGAAGGAATAATTAAGTACAATTATGAGTAAGTAAGCAAGACAGATGTCAAGGCGGGCTAGCGAAATGCGGGCTTGACAAACGGGCTTATCCTTCCTGTGTCTTGTCGTCATTAGCTTCGAGGTGATTGGCCTAATAATGCGGGTTGTATCTGACACGTCGGAGTGCGGACTTAAGCCTCATAAAAACCGATATAAACCGGATTATGGGCTTACTGGATTGAGGCCCGAGATCTATTATTAGACCTTTGTTCAGGCCTAATAAGGATATTCAGATTAAAAACCGGGTTCGGTATATCAATGCCCCCTACTCTATGCCTCGTGTATCTGTCAAGAGAAGAAATGCGGAGAGTAAAGTAGTTGATGGAGTGAAAGTATCAAACCCTGTTGCTTTCAAGTAAGATAGAGAGATGCCGGTATTCGTTATCGGGCTCTGATCAGCGCTTATGCCGTGAAGCGGTTTGCTGAGATGTGTTGTGCATTGCAGCGAACAGTCTTAGGCACGCGCTATGAAGCGGACGGGTTTCAGGAAGCTTTTACGACATAAAGCGACTTGCGTTAAGGTGCCGTGCTATGAAGCAGACGGGCTTGAGATGCCAATTTTAAGAATTGTCGGGCTTATGTACTGAGCTATGAAGCGGCCAGGTTTAGTGCGCCGTTAGCCGTTTCACAAGATGAAGGTTGTAAGCCATTTTGTGAGATGAGGGCCGTAAGCCGTTTTGCGAGATGAAGGCCGTAAACGCTCGCCAGCTGTTATAGTTAGTGAAGTTCATAAGGTGTTGCCTCGGTTCTGTAACCGGCATGATGTTTGACGTAAAATGTCACTTGCTCTGATTGGTTGAAGGGTTTCGAATACTGTGTCCTGCCATTATTGCGTTCAAATTTTGAAATTTGAACCGACGCCTTGGCCATAGCCCCTGCCTATATAAAGAGGCTCCTACCCCCACTTGTATATTTTTGCAAGTTCTAAAAAATTTCTTAGCAAGAATTCCGGTGAGTGCAAATAGTTTTCGGCGAGCCTTTGCTATTTCCGGCCGATATTCAAGCTTCGACCCAGATTTTTGAAAATTCTCTAGGTATGGCCTTATTTACTCGTTTATTTATGATATGTTCTGGCCTCAAACATGCTAGGATAGAGGTATAATGTATGTTTAGGACCTTTGAACGTACATGCTTGATCTGTTGGCCCTGTAAGGGTTTTAGTGTGTTTTCGAATTCCAGCTCCCTGACCATGTTCTTATTATTTCTTAGAAATGGGTTCCCAGATGATTTTAGGGTTGCTTAGGGTTTATTTTTTGCTTATTGAACGGAGGGGCGATGTGTCGGGGTGTGATTATGCTCCCCTCGGCCCGACTTTCATGTCCAGGTGACTAACTGTTCCACCTCGCCCTATGTTTTTCCAGGATGTCCTCAGAGTCACAAACCCAATCTGATGAAGAAATACGAGCTACTGCAGGCTATGGTTTGGATGCGGAGGTTGGTATGAGTGAGCAAGAGGTAATCGACATCGAGGAGACCGGCTCAGACGATGAGTCTAGCGATCAGGATACGGCGGTACTAAGCGACCTTGTTAAGACGACCAGAAGGGTGGTAACCAGGAAAGCGGAGTTGAAAAAA
This sequence comes from Gentiana straminea, assembly GCA_036785695.1. Classification (NCBI taxonomy): domain Eukaryota; kingdom Viridiplantae; phylum Streptophyta; class Magnoliopsida; order Gentianales; family Gentianaceae; genus Gentiana; species Gentiana straminea. Next base: position 8,723,663 of record JAVUPR010000265.1, read on the forward strand.
ACCCAAGCCTCTGAGCCAAAGAAAAGAGCTCCTAAGAAGAGGTCCCCAGAAGCTCTTCAAGAGTTGGCGGCTCAGAAATGTTTCGACAATGATGTGGGTGCCCGGTGGAAGGAGCTTCGCTGGCGAACTGACTATACCTCATCCTTAATGGCTTATGAAATCCCTAGCGATTATCGATTTGCCAGCTTCAGCCCAGTTTTTGCACCCCAAATTTGTGGCCGAGAAAGGGACGATTTCATATGGTTGTATTATGACAATTTAGTGGCCGGACTCCGCCCACCCTTCAATCCCTTCTTCATAAAATTCATGGAAGAGATCAAGGTGATGCCTTGTGATTTCACGTTGTGGGCTGTTAGGGTTATAATGGCCTTTATCATAATCAGTCGATTGCGAGTTCGCGAGCCATCACTTCCCGTATTACTTTATTTTTACGGATTTAATAAGAGAACCGAGGACGGCCAGATTCAACCCCACAGCAAAGTGAGTAAACCCAGACTCCCATTCGATCTTCTTGACAAGGTCTCATCCTGTAACGAGATGTGTATGAAGGTGGAGTCGTTGATAGGTTGACCTTTTCTGAAGATCCCTACTAACTCCGGTAATACCGAGCATCTAAACGAGATAAAGACGCAGGATACCGATGACGAATTCATGGCCGAGCTCAAGAAGTTGCTTGGATATGTTCGGAAGCCCCTTAGGCAGGAAAGAGTTTTCAATTGGAGATTTATCCTAGATGTTGGAAAACTTTATGCTAGGATGGCGGGACTTCCTGGGTAGAAGTAGGTGACCCTATAGTCGAGATCGAGCCGCTGCCCTGTGACCCTGATTGGTATGGGGAATGCATTTTGGTAGATATATGCTTTCTTTATGTAAGGTGTGCTTAGGCAATTCCTCACAACAACCTCGAAGTAAACTTTACTTATTTTGCTTGATTGTTCTCCACTTGTTTTGTTTCATTTCCCTTATCCATGTGCTGATGTATCTGTCATTCCGTAGGTACCATGAATGCTCGGAAGCAACGCAATCTGATAGCATCAAAGAGGACCTCATCTGAGGTGAAGAGGAGCGATCAACTTGGGAAGATTAACAAGGCCGATCTTCCCCGTGTCAATATTCAGATTGATTCTGTGGGCACGTCCTCGGGGACTAAAGATGCAAAGCCGACCCCGACCTTGACTTGTCAAACTGCAGGAAAGACAACGGTGGGCAAACAGACCAAGCAGACTACCCTGACAAAAACTGCAGTATTGAAGAAGCATGCTAGAGATAAAGTTGGTGTCGGAGAGGTAACTTAGGTCACAGAATATGAGAGGACTCACCATGTTGATCAAGATGAAGATGTTGACGGAGGGAATGGCGAGAAAGGTGCTCGCATTCCCAAAAAAATGAGGACCGGTGATCAGCTGAGGTCCGATGTTCCTTCTTAAGAAAAACCCAAGTCTGGGGATGCCGGGCAAAGAAAAATGTCCGTTGTTTCTTCTTTTGGCAAGGGTAAGGATCCGGCTAGAAAATCAATCTTGGAGGACAATACCTTGTTGATGCCGTTTTTCTGGTTTGCCCGTAGGGCCGCGGAGTAAGCCCGCACTTTGGTTAGACAAAACTTTTATCCGCCAGATGCCGATAGGCCTACCTAGGGCGTCAATGATTTCAGAGACGATTGCAGATGTTCCATCATTGCGACATCTGAATTGAAGTCTACCCAATCCCATTCAACTGGAAATTGGTCGGGGATTATGGACCGGATTGTGTTGTCCGATCATGTCGGCCCAAAGTATGATTTCTTGCAGAGCATAGAGGATTTATTAGGTTTATTCGGCGCCATGATGAGCATGGTAATTCTCTACTCGCTTTAACATCATTCTTTTTGTATTCTGACTATTATATCCTTTGTTGGTCGGCTTATATGTTCGTTTTTGCTTTTTTTTTCCAAGTCGGTACTGGAATGAAGTTGATCGCCCAAGAGCATGTAGAGGCGTTCTCCTCGAAGACAGCTGCTCTAAAAGAGCTTAGGGCTGCTAAATCCATCGCAGCTGATGTAAAGGTGCGACTTGATGCTGCCGGGTCCGAGAATGCTGATCTGAAAAAGAAGCTCGTTGAAGCCAAAAAGGAACTTACCGATGCTCAAGCAAACTCTGAACGCCTTGAGGCCCTTAACCGCAAACTCATGAAGAAGGATATGGAAGTTTATCAGGCATTGAAAGAAGTGCAGGAACGGGCAGATGAGGCTTCGAGCATGTGGAAAGCTGAGCAAAAGTTGACCGTTGATCTGCAGCAAAAACTTGCTGATGCTAACGCCGATATTGGGGCTAGACTAGAGGCCGCAAGGGAGGAGACCGTGGAAGTCTACAAGGCCTCTAGGGATGCCGAGAATATAGCCAGTGATAACTTTCTGATGGGTTATGACCAAGGCATCTATCATATCGCCAGATGTATTTGGGTCTGAGGTGAGAGTATCCCGAGCCTTGAGACTATAAGGGATTAGATCGTAACCCCACCCTTCTCTGAGCACTTGAAGGTTCTCCATCCTTCAATCCCTTATACCAAGGTCGAGCTGAATAGCTATGCTGAGGACCGGATGTTTGAAGGGAAAGAGGTTTGGGATCCGCCCCAAGTTGAAGCCGTCAATTTGAGAGAACTAGTAAGGCTGGTTACATTGGTTTACGATAATGAGAAGCCGAGGCCTTTGATCAAGAGGCAGCCGATGCCAATGCTGACAACCTACTGCACCCTTCTCTTAGTGCTGAGAATGTTGACAATGCCGAGATGCAGCCTGACATTGTGTGATGTCTGTTGTAATCTTTGTTTGATTCAGTATTTGTAGATGTTTGAAAACTTGGGGATAATTTTGTAATAAATTTTCTTTGATATATTGATAAGTATCTTCTGGTCTCGAATGTGTTGATATGTTGCCTTAAACACTTTAATGCTTTGCTTTGTTGTTTTGTTCAAAATTATTGTATCATTCGAGTCCGGTGTAGCGGTACGCGGCCTCTTGTTTAGTTAAGATTTGAAGTTGCAAACTTGCGGGCTTATAAAAAATAACTATCCGATTTTGGTTTGAAAATTCCAAGGTATGGCCCCCATTTTTAACAAGGTTGGAGCTCACTTGCTACGTAAACTTTGTTGAATATTTAAAGTTAATGTGACCGCGAACATGTTTTGACGATGATAAAACTTGAATAACGTGTAAAAGGTAAAATATAAAATTGGCCTTATATTCAAATCGCCTCACCAGGTTTGGTGAGTTGAAATTTACAAGAAAGCTTAACTAATCACGTCGTAAATGAAAGGATAGCCATAACCCTAGCCGATTATTACATGTAGTACCTTAGGAGGCTGTCTGCATGGCATGGTGTGTTAAGCTCGGAGCCATTTTGATCTTTGAGAATATTAGTCCCTTTCTTGATCTCCCTGGCGACCTAACAATGACCTTCCCAGTTTGCATTGAGCTTACCCCTATCGGGCTGAAGTCTGGCGGCTTTTCTGTTTCAAAGAACGAAGTCACCGACCTTGAAAGAATGATCGCGGACACGCTTGTCGTGATGTCACTTGGCGATCTGTTTGTAGTTCACAAGCCGATGGTAAGTTGCTAGTCTTCTCTACTCAACTAGGTCGAGCTCAACCTGCCTAATTAGCAGATTTTCCGTTGGATTATACTTAGCAACCCTGATACTTGGGAGTGCCATTTCAATTGGTGTCATGGCCTCCGATCCATATGTGAGTGCAAGGGTGTTTGACCCGTAGAGGTCTTCACCGTTGTTCGCAGTGCCTATAGTATAGATGGAGCTCGTCGACCTATCAGCCTGCGGTTGCTTTCTTGCTCACACTCTTTTTTAGCATCTTGATTATTTGCTTGTTACCAGCTTCGGCTTGGACAATTTCCTTTCGAGTAGACTACTGAAGATTACCAGTGTTTAACGTTATACTCTCTAAAGAAGCTTGAGAACTCATCTCTGAACTGCGGTCCATGATCCGTAACTACTGCTCGCGGTATACCGAACCGAGACCATACCTGATCGTGTAAGAAGTAAACTCCAACATTTGCTCCCATTTTGGCTAAGGGTTTAGCCTCAATCCACTTCGTAAAATAGTTTACTTCCACTTTGATAAGCTTGCATCCACCTCTCCCATAAGGAAGGGTCCGATATGATCAAGCCCCCACACATCGAAAGGCCAACCTGAGACTACAATACATTGCTCTACATATGGTAGTCTCGGGATATCCGTGAGTTTATGACACTCCGGTCATTCTCTAACCAATGTTTCCGAATCATATATGACTGACGGCCTATAGTACCCCGCGGTTATTACTTTTTGAGCTAAGGAACGGCTAGCGGGGTGGCCCCCACACACTCCTTGATGAAGCTCTTTGAGGATTTTCCCGCTTTCTTCTTTCCGAGCACATCTCAACAAAGACTTAGAGACGGATCTTCTGTAAAGTATCCCGTTGTCTATGATGTATCTAGCCGCTCGCCTTTTTAGGGCGCGGGCTTTATCAATGTCCGTAGGCAAGGTGCCCGATTCTATGTAAGCTTGGATCTCATCAATCCAACATGGAGCTGGTGGTGGTGCATTGATATCCATTATTTCCGCTTTCTCAGTTGTCGGACCTGAAAGTTATTCGATCATTATCGAAGGATTAGCAAATTCGTCATCCAAGGATAGTCTGAATAGATAGTCTGCCCACAAATTATTTTCCTTTTCAATTCTAATGAACTCGCAGTAGTTGAAGTCGGCTCTCAATCATTTGACAATCTCACCATATTTTTCAGAATGCCACAATGTGTTTCATAGTCCCCTGATATTTTTCTAACGATGAGTTGAGAATTGCAGTAGACTTCTACGTTTTCTACTCGCATTTCCTTTGCGAGCTTAAGCCCGGTGATTACCGCCATATTCAGCTTGATTGTTTGTGGCCGGGAACTTGAACCTCAGAGCCTTTTTGATTTCTTCCATTGTTCCTGGCTCTACCAGAATAACACCGGCCCCGTACCCATTCTGATTCGATGCCCCAGTCAACGTATAACTGTCAGCAGTGATCAGGCTTGTGTGGAGCCGGAGAGGGCTCAAGTTGCACAGGCGAGCTTGGCTGTTCTGAACTAAAACTTGTCTCAACAATGAAATATGGTAATGCTTGAGCCTTGATAACCTTTCTTGGCTGATATTGAATATCAACTCGGTAATCATGATAGCCCATCAGAGTAGACGACCTGAAAGGTCGGGTTTGTGTTGTATTTGATGCATCGGGCTATTTGTTAAGACAATAATTGTATATGAAGTAAAGTAGCCCCTGAGTTTTCGGGCAGCGATAACAAGCGAGTAGGCCAACTTTTCAACATTAAAACAACGATTCTCCATCGGACTGAGAGCCTTACTTAAGTAATACACGGGATTTTGGAAGGGCCGGCCTCCTTTACAAGCACGGTGGCTACAGCCTGATCCGAGGCCGCCAAGTCCCATTTAACTGGACTAACTAGAAGAGGTGGCCTCTCTATATATTCTTTGAGAGCTTGAAAGGCTTGTGAGCACTCTTTTTTCCAAGAAAAAGTTTTTTCACCTTTGAGTATTTTGAAGAAGGGGAGACATTTTTTTGCGGACTTCGAGATGAATCGACCCAAAATGATGATTCTGCCATTAAGCCTATGAACTTCCTTGATCGTGGTAGGTTCTTGCATGTCAAGTAGTGCTTGAATCTTTTCTAGATTAACCTTGATCCCACGGTGACTAACCATGAAACCAAGAAATTTGCCTGCCTGGACACCAAATGTACATTTGGCCCGATTGAGCTTAATTGAGTGCCTTCACACGTTATCAAAGGTTTCCCACTCGGATATTTGACAACCATATTGTCAATATAAGCCTCTATGTTCTTCCCGATCTGCGAGCCGAATACTTTGTTGACCGTCCTCTGTTAGGTCGAGCCCGTATTCTTCAACCCGAAAGGCATTATCTTATAATAATACAGGCCCCCAACAGCTGCGAACGCCATTTTTTTTGTCGGACTCAGCCATTTTGACTTGATGATAACCTGAGTATGCGTCTAGAAAGCTGATAGTTTCAAAACCGGCATAGGAGTCAACTAGCCGATCAATCTAGGGAATCTGATAGGGATCTTTTGGACAAGCATTATTGATGTTTGTGAATTCAACACACATTCTCCACTTTCCATTATGTTTCTTCACCATTACCACGTTTTCTAGCCAATTAGGGTAGGCTAGCTCTCTGATTATTCCAGCTTGAAGAAGCTTTTTGACCTCAACCTTAATTGCAGCCACTTTCTCTGAGGTAAACTGTCGGGCTCGTTGTTGTATCGGTTTGAAGGTAGAATCGACGTTGAGGTGAAGAAGTACGATGTTGGGCTCAACCCCGCTCATGTCCGTAACGATCCAAGTGAAAGCGTCAAAGTTTGATTTTAGCTGGGTAATCAGAGCTTCTTTTTCTGAAGGGTCTAGGTGAGCCGTAATTTTGATTTTTTTGGTTTGGATAGGCATCGTTAATGACTACCTCGACCAGATCTCCGCCGGCTGTGAAGTCGGTATCATTCATGACCTGTAAGGTCAGGCTGTTCGATGCAGGTTTTCTTATTCCCCGCCCTTGATTCCTGAATGAATGTAAGGAAGGTTGCGGGCTCGCTGACTGATACCCCAACTCTATCTCTAACATAAAACTTTACCTGCTGAAGCGGGATGGAAATCACCATCTGGAGTTGCCTTAAAGCCGGTGCTCGTATAATCATATTATAGTTGGATTGGAGATCAACCACAAGAAACATTAACTTTTCGGTTCTGAAAGGTGCGTAATCTCCTACCAGTGTTTAGATCGATGGCTCCCCTTGACCTGTATTCTATGTTTGGTGAAACCCTCAAGGGTGCCATTGTGCGGCATTAGGTTGGAGTCACTGAAACCGAGCTCCGTGAAACATCTGTAGTACAAAATGTCTCGACATGCTACGGTGTCGATCATAACCCGATTCACACATGCCCGGTTAACTATCATAGAGATATTGAGGCACATGTCCTCCACATAGATTGATGTTACCAGCTCACTACGGGTAAAGGCGAGCGGTTGATCATTCCCGCACAGGACATCCGGCTTTTCAACATTCTTGTTTATTGAGCCTATTTGGTGTTTGATTTGATTATTGCCGGGAGGACCTTCTGTGATCATGCAAATATCCCTATCATATTGGCGGGCATGGCGATCATTTTGATTTGCGCCCCCGCCGTCTCTTTTGTATTGATCATGTCTTCCTATGGCTACCTGTTTTTTGAGCTCCTTCTTCAACTATACGCATTCCTCGGTGGTATGACCTTTATCCCTGTAGAATCCGCAATATTTGGTTGTGTCGTGATGGTTGTCTGGCTTCATGGGAAATGGCTCAGCAAGCTCATCCGTTACCTCGTTTAACATCTGGGTGTATGAAATTCTAAGGGGAGTGAAGTTTTCTTCTTTGGATTTTTAATGTCCCGATCCCGATTCCTGCGGCTATCCCTGGGCAGGCTGTGCTCAGCCCTTTGTTTGCTCCTATAGGATGATGAGGATCTCTCATTCCCCGCCGTTGCGACATACTTTCACGTTGAACTCAACATTTCTTGGAGGTTGGCTGGGGGATTGAGGTCAAAATAAGACTTCAGATAGCCCTGACTTAACCTTGTTTCAAAGCTAGTCATCACCACATTGTTTGCGTGGCCTCTTGTCAACTCGTATACTTTGTAGAAGCACTCGTAATAGCTATAGTTTGACTCATTCTCTCCCTGTCTGACCTTGTGAAGGTCGATGTGCATTTTCTTGGGCCCTCTTACTGATTTTAACTCAGCTATAAATTTACTTATTAGATCATCCAAAGACAAGATCGAACCTGGGGAAAGGTTGCGTATCAATGATGATGTTCTATCTTGCATCGATCCTACAAAGGCTATGCACCATGCATCCTCGTTATGTGTGCACAGACTGATTCTGCTCTGAAAAGCTGAAATCCAATCTAAGGGGTCTATTGCGCCATGGTAGTTGGTAAAGTTAGGATAGTGGGCCCTAGGCGATCTAAGGCAGATCTTCTTTCCTCATTTGGTTGGGAAGTGGCATGGATGCTTCTCTCCACCTCCATATGATGAGACTGAACAGCTCTCTATGGATTTAGGGTTGGTTGTACCTCTATAGGTGCTTGTATTGGAGGAACAAATTTGCTTACCGGCTGAGGAGGCAATCCCTCCGCGAGTCATGCATTTCTTCCACATAGTCTATATGAGCCCTCATGGATATTGCATAAGGACTTTCCTGTAGGTCCGCCCCCTAGTAGGGGTTGCACCCGGCTCTGGATTTTGACGGGAATTCCCTGTAGTACCCTTCCCGTGATTTTGTCTGATAATAGTTTCATGTAATTCATGGGCTCGGGCACTTTCTCTAATATAGGCCCGCATGTCGGGTGTGATGTCTTGTCCGGCTTCAACCCCGGTGGATAACACTCTCATGCTAGTCTCCGTACGATGTGGCATCTTTTTGGCACATGGTGTGTTGACACCACTTGTCATACCCTGATTGCCTCCTTTAGATTGTTTTGCAAGTATCATGTTTTTTGCACCTGCCATGTTGACTCAAAGATATTTTGGTGGGTAAGTTAAGTGGGTGGTGTCGGCCGGAGTAATCTTTAAACTCATGAATCCGGTGGAAATCCGATGATGTAATCCCAAACGATTCTAATGAGAACAAGTAGGCACAATCCCTTTAACACTCGAAGAGCTGAATTAACTAAAGACGTACACCAACCTGGGAATTAAGAAGGACTCATGTTTGAGTTAGAATATGCCGTTGGAGGTGTTTTTTGGTTTTGAGGTATCTTGTTACAGTATAGAGGCTGAAGGGAATGCTGAGTGCAGTCAGTTGATGCACTGTATTGATTGTGTGAAGACACATCCGCCTGCTGATAGTATGATATAGCAGCCTTTTGAGTAATCTAGTGTACCATGTTGTAGAAAACGGTTATTTAGTTATAGTTTGTTGTAACTGCTTGTAGCTTGCTTCTAACTGATTCATGCGGTGTATGAAGTTATAAATACCCCATGATCAGCCACAGTGTAATCCAACTTGTAACTTTCAGTTTATCAATAATAATTCCATATTTTACTTTCAGTTTATAATTCTATAAACTTCATCATGGTATCAGAGCAGAAATTTGAGAATTTCTGAATGTTTTCCGGGGTTTTTCTCTCAGTTTTTTTGAAGAATCTTGAGAGTGTTCTTCATCTTTTCTGTGATATCAGTTTCTTGAGAGTAAACTGTCATCGTTTACCTGAATTTTCTGATCATTTCATGAGCGTTTTCTCTGTAATCTCACTTTCTCTGTTGATTTGAGATCCTGTCTGTGGAGTTCTTGATAGCCATGGCAGCTAAGAAATAAGAAATAAGTCCTTCTAGTCCATTTTATGTTCATCCTAATGAGAATCCGTCTCTGGTTCTTGTTCAGCCATTGATGAATGGAAACAACTACAATCTATGGAAAATGTCAATGGAGATGGTGTTAATTACCAAGAATAAAATTGGCTTCATAGACGACACAATCAAAAGGCCAGAAGTAAATTCAGTAGATTTCCATTCATAGAGACAGTGTGATACAATGGTGAGATCATGGATCTTGAATTCTATAGAGAACATCATTGCCTAGAGTTTGATGTACTTCAAGAGTGCACATGCAGTTTGGAAGAATACTGCAGCTAGATTCTCTAATATTGATGCCTTGAGGCTTTCAGATCTTCTTGAAGAGATGCATCTGATGAAGTAAGGTACTGATTCTGTCAATCAATATTTCACAAAATTGATGGTTCTGTGGGAAGAAATCAAGACTATCAGGCCTGTATCGGTTTGTTTTATGATCCTCAATGTCACTACAATGCAATTACCACACTAATGGATCATATGGAGGTTGAACATGTCATGAAATTCCTAATAGGTTTACGGATGATTTTGAGCCAATGGTATCACAGGCAATGCTGATGGTGACTTTCCTAGAAATTCATGATGCCTTTGCAATGGCCATCAAATTTAAAAGACAGAAGTTATATGTAGCTAATATGGCTAAAAATCAAGATTATATGGTTCTCTTGTCTCAAAAAAAATGGATAGGGGCAAAATCAGATAGTCAGTAGACCTAACTCTGCATCTGCTGCAAATCCCAGAGCTAAGAATCCCAAGAAGATGCAATGTAGTGTTTGAGGATTTAATGGTCATACCGAGGAGACTTGTTACAAGAAACATGGCTATCCTCCTGGTTTCAAATCAAAAAGAGCTAATTTGGTAGGGGAAGAACAGTCAGTATAAGAAGATCAAGCCCAAAATAGGTCTAGTAGACCGAGGTTTCCAAATCTTAATGCACAACAACTTGATAAGTTGATGGCTCTGCTGAGTTCTAATCCTCCTAGACATGCAGGATTTGCTATTGTCCAGGCCGCTGAGATTGTGACACACTACTCACCTGCTACAGGGATAGGTGATCTTAATTTAGTAGGATCCATACAATGGATCTTGGACTCTGGTGACACAGATCACATTGTAGTATCATTAGATCTATTAAGGAATCCTAAACCTTCATCTGGTATAAAAATGGGATTACCAAATGGAAATAATGTTTCTGTCACACATATAGGACAAGTAATGGTCAATCCTCAGCTGGTCCTACATGATGTATTTTGCATTCATGGTTTTAAGTATAACCTTTTATCTTTACCTTCATTTATTAATCATACAAGAGGTGAAGCTATTTTTTTTTGCTAAAAAATGTGTTTTACAGTATAAGAACAAGAAAGTGATTGGTTCAGCTGAGTTACACAGAGGACTCTATGTCATGGATCAACCAATAAGGATTTCTGTTGCCAATGCTGTAGAAAATCACACCTTATCTGATAGATTAGATTATGCTCTTTTATGGTATTACAGACTAGGACACTTGCCATATAAGAGATTGCAAGTTATTAATTCACAGTCTGCTGATTTGAAGTTTTGTAATCATGACCTTTGTTATGTTTTTCTTATGGAAAAACTAAATAAAAATCCTTTTCCTTTGAGTACTGTTCTGAATGCTATATTTGATCTTGTTCATATAGATATTTGGGTCCTTGACAACATACTGTCAATGGACAACAATATTTCTTAACTGTTATAGATGACTTTTCTCGATTTACTTGGGTTTTTCTTATGAGGTATAAATCTGAAGCTTATGACCTTGTTAAATCTTTTGGTAAATTTGTTTCTACTCAGTTTCATAAAGTTATTAAAGTTATTAGATCTGACAATGGAGCTGAGTTCCAACTCACTGACTTTTATACCAAATAGGGCATCATACATCAAACATCCTGTGTCAGCACACCTGAATAGAATGGTATTGTGGAAAGAAACATCAGCATCTACTGAATGTTTCCAGGGGACTAAGGTTCCAAAGTAATTTACCCATTGAATATTATGTGTTTAAGGTTTTTGGTTGTTTAGTTTCTTCTTGCACACTTCAGCAATACATGACAAAATTTGACTCAAGATGTAGAACTTGTGTCTATCTTGGGAATTCAAATACATCCAAGGGTGCTATCCTTTTAGATATTACCAACAAAAATATCTTTGTTGCAAGAATTACTCAATTCCATGAGACTTATTTTCCTCTATTTCAACAGGTATTAGGAAAGGCTAGATATCTTGTTGACATGCCTATTCCTTTACCAATAATGGACACTTTGATGAACTGCTGAATGAGTCAGCGGACCAGCCAAACACAGGGCCAGCTGCAGCTAAGGAATATAATGAAGAGCATGCACCAGTTAATCAGGCACCTGAACCCACACAATTAAGAAGGTCCAAGAGAACACAAAAATCACCAACTTTTTATCAAGGCCATACTGTTCAGCAGACCCCACACCTGCTGAGTGAAGTCATGAACCTGGACAATCTCTCAGCAGATTATACCAGATTCATTAATGCTATTGATGCCATAAAAGAGTCTAAGATTTACAATCAAACCATCAAGCATGATGAATGAAAAGAAGCAATGCAAAAAAGAGATTGAAGCTCTACATAAGACTCATACATAGGAGATATTTGATCTGCCCCCAGACAAGAAACCTATTGGGTGCAAGTGGGTATACAGAATCAAATACAATCCTGACGGTTCAGTAGAGAGATACAAAGCTAGACTAGTATCAAAAAGCTACACTCAAACATATGGCATTGATTATCAAGAAACCTTCTCTCCTGTTGTCAAGATTACTACAGTCAGAACTTTACTTGCAGGAGTAGCAGCCAATAATTGGCGTCTACATCAGATGGATGTCAACACTGCCTTCTTACATGGAGACTTGCATGAAGAATTATACATGCAGTTGCCACCAGGTTGTGCAGCAACTAAACCAAATCAAGTTTGCAGATTAACCAAATCACTTCATGGCCTCAAGCAAACCAGTAGACAATAGAACTGTAAGTTAACTGAGTTTTTAGAAAAGGATCATGACAGTCCGTTATTGCTTTGCTGGTCTATATAGATGACATCATTGCAGCAAGCCCCAGTGAACAGTTAATTCAGCAGGTCAATGATGCCTTACATAAGCATTTCACTATCAAGGATCTTGGAAAGTTGAGATATTTCCTAGGCATTAAAGCTGCTAGAACTCCTGCTGGCATATCAATTTCTCAAAAAAAAAATACACTCTTAATCTCCTAGAAGAATATGAATTTTTAGGAGCAAAACCTGCCAAGACACCTATAGAATCCAGGAAAACCTTACAACATGGTGATTCACCACTTTTGGAAGATAACACTGCTTACAGATCATTAGTAGGCAAACTTATCTACCTTACTTTTACGAGACCTGATATTGCCTTTGTAGTTCAGCAGCTGAGTCAATTTTTAGACACTCCTATTGAAAATCATATGAAGGCGGCACACAGACTGCTGAGGTATTTAAAAGCCAACCCTGGTCAAGGAATCTTATTTCCAGCAAACAATGATCTTGTACTCAAGGGATTTACAGACAGTGATTGGGCTGGCTGTCCTGAAACAAGAAAATCAATATCAGGCTACATGATGTTCCTAGAAGATGTACCAATCTCTTGAAAGGCAAAGAAACAAACTACTATAGCAAGAAGTTCTTCAGAGGCTGAATACATGGCTATGGAAAATGCATTTTGTGAAATTCAATGGTTCATTTACATTCTTCAAGATCTGAAAATTCCAGTTCCACTGCCTATTATATTATTTTGTGATAATGCCAGTGCCTTGCACTTTGCCTATAATCTGTCATCCATGAAAGAACCAAACACATAGAGATTGACTGTCATGTTGTAAGAGACAAAGTAAAATCTGTAATTTATAGACCGTACAACCCAAGAAATCAAAGTAAAATCTGGACTTGTCAAAATACTTTGATTTTGACAACTGTAATTTATAGGCTTTAGTTGTCAAAATACTTCCAGTCAACACAAAGTGCCAAGAAATCAAAGCTTTAGTTGATTAGGAAGTTGGAGATGGTTGCGCATTCTCGTCGACGACCCCGTGAAACCGAATTCACAGTGGTGCAAATGATTGGAAGAAGCTGAATCTTGATGAAGTTTCCCGGTAACGGAGCCAACTGATATTGTATGAAATATCATGTTTTCAGTAACAATGATTTAGAGTGGATATATATAGCTATTTATGTATGGTTTCTCAAGTGAGAATAGGTGGATATTATGAACCACGGTGGTCGGACTCGCTCTGTGAATAAAACGATGAGTGTGTTGACGAATTGACAGAGTAGCTATGTATATACTATTTTTCAGATGGATCTTGAGTTACATTATGGCCCTGTATATATAGGCCGTATGCTAGTGATGATTAGCTAAGTGTGATTAGACGTTAAGATGACATAATTAAGTACAATTATGTGTAAGTAAGCAAGACAGATGTCAAGGCGGGCTAGCGGCTCATTTCTTCTTTTGTCTTGTCGTCATTAGCTTCGAGGTGATTGGCCTAATAATGCGGGCTGTATCTGACATGTTGGAGTGCGGACTGAATGATCCGTTAAGCCTCAAGACAAACGATATTAACCGGATTGTGGGCTTACTGGATTGAGGCCCGAGATATATCATTGGACCTATGTTCAGGCCCAATTAGGATATTCAGATTGAAAACCGGGTTTGGTATATCAGTGTACTAATTTAATATTCCAAAACAAGTATCTTTTTTAAAAGTCCAAAACAAGTATTAATGATGATATAGAGATATATATGTCCATTAATACTTGAGCACAACACATTAAATAATTTTCTTAATATGTGAATTTTTTTCTTAAAAAATGTGTGATTTTTTTTTTGGACTTTGTGTATGAGACCGTAGTAGTATTTGAGAAACTAGTAATAAATGATATATTGATTTACCAAATTGACTGTTTTTTGTGAAATATGTGTTAATTTGTTTTAAAAAAGAAACACTTTTAACGGAAGGAGAGACTACTTACTAATGACTTGTTTGTTACACATGATTGCAGTGGAATGTAATGATTTTTCATTCCATTCCAATGTGTGTATGATTATAATTAAGGTAATGGAATTAAATCCAATTTTATTCCAATTAAATGAAAAACAAGTATTTTCATTATATCCAAAAAATGAATGGAATAAGATGAAATGGAATTAAAACAGACAAAATATGTGGGTGGTGATAAGAGTAAGGTGGGGTAGGGTGGACGGTGAGGTGGGTGGGATGAAAAAGGTAGATTGTAGGGTAGGATGGGTTTTTAAAGGATGGGTTGGGTAGGGTTGGTGCGATAAGGTATAATATGGTTTAGAATGACATGGTATGCCGTATGGTAGAGTGGTGGGGTAGGTTAGGTGGGGTCGAGTTCAGTAGGGTAAGATGAGTGGTGAGGTAGGGTAGGTATGGTGAGTGGTGAGAACATGTAAGGTAGGGTGGGCGGTGGGGTTATGGTAAGTATGGTAGGGTGGATGCTTGAATGAGGTAGAAGAAGGTAGGGTATGGTGGGTTACGTGTACGGTAAGATGGCGTAGTTGGTAGGGTAGGGCATGGTGGGGTAGGGTAAAATGGCGTATTGTAGAGTGAGGTTGTGGGAAAGTTACCATGGGATGGCTACGTTGTGGTTGTAAAGTAGGGTAGGGCATGGTTCGTGGAGAGTATGGTTACGTATGTATGTGGTGGGGTATGGTAGGGTAGGTAGGGTAATGTAGAGTATGGTTAAGTATGGTAAGGTATGTGGTAGGCAGGCTATGTGAGATCAAGGGGTTCGGGTAGGGCAGGTAAGATATGATGAGCAGTGAGAATTGAAATAGAAGGGTAATGTGGTTGGTCGGGTACAATTGGGTATGATACGGTGGAAATGTGGTTGTGGTAGGGTAAAGTAAAATGAGGTAGGGTAAGGAGGATAAGGTGAGGTGGTGGATAGGGTAGGGTAAGGTGAAGTGGTGGAATTGAAGGGTAAAATTGAAAACGTGTTAAGACATTTACCGTGTGAATAGACATTCATATTTTTTTACGGACTTTCTTTCCAACACCCTATAAAAGAATACCATAAGATGAAAGGGTGCCTTTCTTTCCATTAAGTTAATGCCACACGTGTATATATATATTTTTTTTTTGGGCTTTTAAGGGCGCCATTAAATCTACTAATGTCCTTAAAGTCAGGGTCGTCAATGTGTAATCGACAATGTGAAAAAAATTCATGGCTCTTGACAATGTGAAAAAAATATTCTATAACTATTATTTTCAGGGTGTAGTGAGTTGATGAGCATAAACAAAATATAACAAAAATTGAATAGAGTTTTATGACTAAATTCGGGTATGAATTTGTCTTGTCGGTCTTTCAGTTTAAGAAAAATAATGACCATAAATTACGCTACAATAACATGAAAACTGGCCCCTTAAATTATGAATTTTGACCGGGCTCTAGGCTGTGGCTCTTGGCCAGCCCCATGGACGACCCTGCTTAAGGGTAAATGCTTATTTTTAAATATTGTTGTGGTGCTCTAGATAATTTTAACGGAATACAATTAATGACCCCATATTTTTTCATTCATGCTGACGTGGAATTGAAATTGACAAACAAAAAATATTAACTTTCAATTTAAAAAAACGTTATATCAATTACGACAAATTTTATGTTGGCCAATTAGCGTCTGTTCAACATAATTACTTGCTAAGCAAAACACAGAATTTTCCAAAACATCATTTTCTCACAATTTTAATTTTAGTATTTTTGTACGCAGATGGCTTTATTTTTTTTTTGAGAGGAAAAATGCGACATTCCTGTCTATGAAAGACTTTTATCAAGTTGGACATAATCATCGCTGCAATTATATAAAATGGAATAATGATACGGAGTATAACGGTTGTGTCACGATAAATAAAATAACGGTTATCTTTACTGTTGATCATAATAAGTTTACATAATGATCAATTTAAATCTATCATGCATGATCAACGACGTAAATGACAATATTGTCACAACGATTATGCTCGTATCATAATTTATATAAAACGACACAAGCAATATATAAAAAAAGGAAAGAAAAAAAAAACACCTAAACAATATCATCAATGAATAATTTTGGGGCTATTATTCGCACCACAATTGATATACTCGTTGTCTCACATGCATCACACCATTTTTACAAAAATGACAGCATGAAAGTCGAATATATATAGCAACATGCGACTTTCCGCACTGTCAATCCCGATTCAACTTTCGCAGAATCTGATGTTGCTCCATACATCCGGCTTTCATGTAGTCGATTCTATAGTGGTGTATACATAGTATGGTACACGTAGATCCAAGGACAGACCTAGGGGTTGGCTTGGGGTGCTAAGCCCACTCCGCTTTTAGTTTCGGCACACAAAAAAAACCTATATAATATAGTTATAGTTAGTAATCTTAATCCAATTCACCCGACCATATAAATATATTCCATTAGTCCATTCAAACATCAAATCTTTGTTTCGTGACTGGATAGATCAGCTGTGGTACAAATAATAACCCTGTAATTTTAAAGGGACAAATGGGCTAACAAGTCTTTATTATTGGAAAAGAATCCTACCATGCATGTGCTAGATAATCTTCTTTTTTTCCCTTATGAGAGAAGACGGAATCTCCCCATGATTCATGCTGAGACGTGTAAGTGAAATCGTCAAACACAAAATATAGCCTACTCAACCATAATATATATATATATATATATATATATATATATATATATATATAAACTATCAATTAAGAAAAACGTTATATCAATTATCAAATACCATCGATCTGTTCAACTATCAATTATGAAAAACGTTACATTACTCTCGATTACCATCTGTTCAACACAACATGCTAAGCATGACACAAAATATTCTACATCATCATAATTTTGTCAGAAGCGTAGTTTAAGTTCTCCTCTCTCCATCTCGTAATATAGACCTTTCTAGTATTTTTTTGGCGTGTTTCCAAAATATAAGGTTTTCTTTTTTGAGGAAAATATAAGTTTTTCTAATTAATGAATTGAACTTGTTAAAGCAATATAGTGACAAGTGTCTACATTCTATGGTGCCATGTGCCAAGCCTATCCTCTACTAGATTCTATCTTAGATTTGCTAGTACATTTCTGTTATCTAGTTTTGTGTGCTATTGAGATTCTTGATGTATAAATCAGCTCAGTTGTAATACTCTAATTCTATGAATGAATTATCCCTTTCATCTCTATGTTAAACTTCTAACTTGGTATCAGAGCCAAGAATGGCCGGAACCACCGCCTATGCATCAACTCCGGTGACTGGAGCTGCAATAACAGCTGGAGCTTCCACACCCAGCTTCTCCCTTGGTAGCTTCCCCTCTCTTTCTCTTCCTCATTACACTTCCACCACAAGCTTTGTTCCTGTCACCACCCAACTCACCTCCAATCTCCCACCGACTCCACCAATCCTTGGAAATCAACCAGGAGGAGCCATCTCTTCATCGTCCTCGACTCAGATTCCTACACTCAGTGGAAATCTGAATCAATGTTGCAATGTGAAACTTGACAGGAACAATTATCTGCTCTGGAAATCAGTGGTAATACCATTTGTTCGTGGTCACAGATTGGATGGTTTTTTGTTTGGAACCAAGGCACCTCCATCTCGATTCACTCAAGCAGCTGGAACTACAACTATAGAACCAAATCCTCTATATGAAACATGGATTTCCACAGATCAATTGCACATGAGTTGGCTAATGAGCTTAATGACCTTGAGTGCCCTGCAGGAAGTCATTGGCTGTACAACATCAAATGAGGTATGGAATACCCTTGAAACTTTGTTCAATAATAGATCTGAGTCCAGAATGCTTGAGTATAAAACTGCATTAACAAGGTCTGAGAAAGGGTCCAAAAGTATGGTAGATTACTTGGCTAAAATGAAAGGTTATTCTGACGGTTTACAAGCTGCAGGTTATCCCATTTCAGTGTCAGAACTGATCCTTTCTACTTTGGGTGGTCTTAATCAAGATTATGAATCAGTGATAGTTAATATCACTGCCAGGATTTGCTCTCTAACTTGGCAAGAAGTCCAATCTCAACTGGTCACCCGTGAAATGTTGTTAGCACGATTCACACCCTCAACCACCATTGATCTTGGAACACCATTTGCAAATTTGGCTACCAACAGGTCTGGACAAGGTAGAGGACAATCCAGGCCACCCAATAATGGAAATTTCCAGAACACTGGCAGAGGCAGGGGTGGCTATAGAGGTAGAGGTGGTAGAGGCTACCCTAATCAAGGAAATGCTAGGCCTCATTGTCAAGTATGTAGCAAGGTTGGGCACACAACTGTTGAATGTTACTACAGATACAACTCCAACTACAAGGGCCAAGTGGTTAATGGCAATCCTGGTGCAAATGTGAGGCCAAATGCTGGACAGTATAACAACTATGGTCAACAACCAGCATCTTACTTTGCCTCTCCTGAATTAGTGAGTGATGGCAGCTGATATGCTGACAGTAGAGCTACAAACCACATTACATCTTATCTTAACAGCTTGCAACTGAGTCAAGGATATGATGGTTCTGATGGTCTAACCATTGGCAATGGTAAGAGTCTTCCTATTAAAAACACTGGTTGCTTTTCCCTTCAAACTAAAAGATCCAATCTTAATTCTAATAATGTTCTACATGTTCCACATCTAACCAAAAATCTCCTAAGTGTTTCACAACTTACTTATGATAACCATGTTGTCATGGAATTTCACTCTGATTGTTGTTTTGTGAAGGACAAGATCACAGGGAAGGTTTTATTGGAAGGAATAATTAAAGACGGTCTCTACCAGATGAAGTTTCCTCATAAAGTCATCCAGAACTCCCCTCACTCCAAAGTCAGTAGCAGTCCTAAGGGTCTTATTTCCAGTGTCTGTAATAAGTCTGTCAATGAAGCCAATGTCTGGCATAGAAGATTAGGTCATCCATCTTCTAAAATTCTAAACTGTGTTTTGAAATCTTGTAATTCTGTTTGCAACGAAAAAATTGAATTCTGTGATGCCTGTCAATCGGGAAAATTGCATGCTTTACCTTATCCAATCTCACATTCTAAAAGTGCTTTCTGTCTTGACTTAATACACTCTAACCTTTGGGGCCCCCCTATCACCTCTGCTAAAGGATTTCAATATCATATAAGTTTTATTGATGATTACAGTAGATTTGTTTGGGTCTATCAACTAGTTCATAAATCTGATGCTTTAAAAGTCTTTGTTCAATTCAAAACTATTATGGAAAAACAGTTTGAAAGAAGTATTAAATGTCTTCAAACTGATTGGGGAGGCGAGTTTGGAGCTTTTGAAACTATGTTACACGAGTCAGGTATCATTTTCAGACATCCTTGCCCTTATGCACATGGTCAAAATGGTAGGATTGAAAGGAAACATAGGCACATAGTTGAAGTTGGTCTCACTCTTTTAGCTCAAGCACAAATGCCTCTGAAATTCTGGTGTGAAGCATTTCAGTACATTGCTTATCTCATAAACCGACTTCCAACCCCTGTCCTATCCCTTAAATCTCCACATGAACAACTGTTTGGTCAAAAAACTGATTACAAGCTTATTAAGACTTTTGGTTGCACTTGTTATCCATACCTTAGGCCTTTCCAGAAACAAAAATTCCAGTTTCATACCACAAAATGTTTGTTCTTAGGAGTGAGCCCCTCACATAAGGGATATCTATGTCTTGATCCCTCAGGGAGAGTCTATGTGTCCAAGGATGTCATTTTCAATGAACTTGAGTTTCCCTATAAATCTCTGTTTCATGTTCCCAAATCTGGCACTTCACCTTCATACCCTGTGCCTTGCCCTATAATCACTTCAAACTCTTTCTCAATTCTTTCATCCACTGATCCTGAGGAAACTGCATCTGGAAGAGACAACCCTGTGATTGTTGTTGAAGGAACACAGCACTGTAACTCTCCTAGTCCCACAATTTCTGGTACATCCCAGTCTCCTGTCCCTGGTTGCTCCTCTCCTCCTTCCACAAATCCTGACACTCCACCTGCATATGGCCCTAATCCTGAATCTCCTAACTCTCACTCCTCTTCATCCTCGCCTAACAATGACTCACCCTCACCACCTGTCAACCAACATCCTATGAAGACCAGAGCCAAGAGTGGCATTTTTAAACCAAAAACCTTCTCTTATTTAGCCTCTAAGGATTCTGTCCATTGCCAAGTGGAACCAACAAGAGAATTAGAATCTATTGCATCTCCTCAATGGCATGCTGCAATGAAGGAGGAATTCAAGGCCCTTATTCACAATCACACATGGGATCTGGTGGCCCCCAGGTCCGATGAACACCTGGTAGGCAATAAATGGGTTTTCAAATTAAAACTAAAACGAGATGGATCAGTCTTAAAGTATAAGGCTAGATTGGTAGCCAAGGGGTTCCACCAAACCCCTGGATTGGATTATGGTGAGACTTTTAGTCCTGCTGTAAAGTCCTCAACACTTAAAGTTGTTCTTGCTATAGTTGTCTCTCTGAATTGGAACATCAACCAGATTGACATTAACAATGCTTTTTTGAAATGTACTCTCTATGAAGATGTGTTTATGCCACAGCCAGAAGGGTTTGTGGATGCCTCAAAACCTAATCATGTATGTCACTTGAAGAAAGCCCTTTATGGCCTCAAACAAGCCCCAAGAGCTTGGTTTGATGAATTGAGGTTTTAGCTTCTAAAATGGGGATTTCACGAATGCAAATCTGACACATCACTATTTATTTTTCATACACAAGGTGTACTAATGTATGTGCTCATCTATGTAGATGACATCCTAATCACAGGTAACAATATTAACCTGATGCAAAAGTTCATCAGCATGCTGAATTCCAGATTTCTCTAAAGGATCTTGGATCTCTATCTCACTTCCTGGGGATGCAAGCACATAGAGATGAGATAGGGCTCTATCTTAAACAACAACACTATGCCTCTCAATTATTGAGCAAACTCAATCTAGAGCACTTGAAACCTGTCTCCACACCAATGACCACAAATGCTGATCTTACATCTGAAAGCTCACCACTCCTGCCAAATGCAACTCAGTACAGGCAAATCCTGGGAAGTCTACAATATTTAACATACACCAGGCCTGGCATTAGTTATGTTATTAACCAACTGAGTCAGTATATGCATGCTCCTAGAGAAGTTCATTGGTTTTCTCTCAAAAGACTGCTCAGATATGTTAAAGGAACTGTCAGCCATGGGCTACACTTCCAACCAAGTCAAGCCCTTGTTATTACAGGTTTCAGTGATGCTGATTAGGCATGTAATGTGGTGGACAGGAAGTCTGTGGCTGGTTATTGTGTGTATCTAGGAGGATATTTAGTATCCTGGAGCTCTAAGAAACAACAGGTTGTGGCAAGATCAAGCATTGAATCAGAATATAGGGCTCTGGCAAATGTTGCAGCTGAGATCCTGTGGTTGAAGTCTCTACTCTCAGAATTACATGTTCCTATAACTACTAAGCCTGTAACTTGGTGTGACAATTTAAGTGCTGCAGCTTTAGCCTACAATCCAGTGTTTCATTCCAGATCCAAACACATCGAAATAGATGTTCATTGTGTGAGAGATCAAGTACTGAAAAATCAACTTCAAGTTGCTTATGTTCTTTCCTATGATCAAGTAGCAGACTGCCTAACTAAAGCTCTTTCCAATACTCAGTTTCAGATCAACAAGGCCAAACTGAATGTAGTAGATGCTATCTTCAGTTTGAGGGGGGCTGTTAAAGCAATATAGTGACAAGTGTCTACATTCTATGTGCCATGTGTCAAGCTTATCCTCTACTAAATTCTATCTTAGATTTGCTAGTATATTTCTGTTATCTAGTTTTGTGTGCTACTGAGATTCTTGATGTATAAATCGGCTCAGTTGTAATACTCTAATTCTATGAATGAATTATCCCTTTCATCTCTATGTTAAACTTCTAACTGAACTAATCCAACATTAAATCTTTTGTCTAAAATTTACACAACATTATAAAATAGTTACAAAAACAATGCAACAATTTATTTTGAAATGTTTAAAAATAATTAATTTATGATGTATTTTTAACTGTGTGTAAAATTTAAAAAAAAATCTTATATTATGAAACAAAGAGAGTTCCCGTTGTCTTGAATAACACCTAAACTGTATGTATCCTCTAACAAAACTAACAAGGAAAAAGAAAAACCTAAATAATATATAGTCCATGAATAATTTTGGAGGGACACATGGACTAACAAATACTAGACCATGTTTAAGATAATCTTGTTTTCCCCTCTGCCAGAAGCCGAAGTCTCCCCAAGAATTTAAACGGGTCAAACTATACAAGACAATAGCTATGAGACGGGTCAAACAATATTATTTAGAGTTATGTAAGCTATGAGATCGGACAAACAAATTAAGTCACGTTAATGAGTCTAGAGAGAACTCACCAAACAATAGTGCTGAGCAACATCACATTTTCTAATTACAGAAGAGAATAAATTAGATGAGGTAGTGTGTATAATACACTTATCTCTTTACACAATAAAAGATCTAGTAAGATAATTAATGAGAAACATGTGTACACCTATAGTTTTGGCGGATCCAATAAAATTTTCAGTTGAAGAATCAGAGCAAATAGTATTTTTTTTATATTTTTGACAATAAACTACAAGCCGAATCTCAGTGGGGCATTAGCCCCCACCCAGAGAATTGTGAGTCTGCCCTTGCACCTTAGTAATGCTATGTGTCATGACCATAGAGAAGTACCGTAACGTCTCGTTTCCAGATACCGAGTCCCTATTTGGAAACGACGTTCGCCACGTTTAATATAAAATAAATTCTATATCATACGTAAGTCTCTACTATGTCGTATCGAGTTTGGCATTAACGGAAGCTAAGCGACTCGGGTATATATATTTTTTAAAAAGAAACAAGAATAGAACACGGACAACTAAAGATGAAAATATAAACTTATTACAAGAAAACCTCCAAACTTAGAAAAGTACGAAGTCTTAAAGGAAAACACAACAAACTTATCTTACAAGAAGATCAAAATAAAAGTACAACATGTCTTGGGAAAGAACAACAGCAATATAGTTTAGTACAACAAATATGGTAAAAGTGAAATAAAAGAATCATGCATAGCATCATCAAACGTCGTCCTCGAGGTCCTCGTCGAACTCAAGCTCAACCTGTTCATCTTTTTCATCCCCAAACACAAACAAACATGCATCTGAGATAAGTACAAATGTACTCATCAAAAGACAGAAGCCATTGTTTTAAACAAGTTTATAAAGTACGATTCATGATTTTTACATTATCTTTATGAAACCGACTCGACTCTAGGGCTCACTTTATGCTCATCAACATGTCGTGCCTATTGGTTTCTAACTTAGCTTATCTTTGTTACATCAGCATTGAAGGGCACTACGCATGGACCGCATGGTGCTACCCACCACGAGGTATCGTTCGCAACCTATTAATGGATCACAACAATTTCCACGGGCTAGCCCCGATAGTGTACACGTTCGGCGAAGCCCCTCCTTGCTTGGGGTCATGTAAACCTATGGAGTTATTCACTTTTACTGACCGCCCACACATCACGATATAAACTTGTGCCTCATCAAGAATGACATGATGTTTAATCTTTTACTATACAAATATGTATTTTATTAGCCATTAACTAGCCACCAATGTGTTTTCAAGGCACAGCTCACTTAACATTCCTATTCCCTCACATAGACATCTAGACTCAACGTCCTAACCACATACACAGACATTGAGGACCTCTAATTCATCAAAACACATGCCATTCATATTCTTCCGACGGTCCCGAACTTCAACTCTTATGAAGAATCCATTCGGTGCGGAACTAAATGCGTCAGAAGCATAATCATGGCTTTTCATGTTCATTTAACGTTATTAGGTCAAGAAAAAACACTCAAAACTGGTCTCGGGGCTCAAAACTCATCATTTCACAAAAACAGGGTTAATGCGCGTGCTATGCCTCTGATGCGTGTGCTTAACCCATTTTGGTCAGTTCAAAGCGTGCCATGCATGCTATATGCAGGCGCTAAAAGCTATCTGAATCATTCATGATGCTTTCTGGATCCAATACGCGCGCTATACGCACCAATGCGTGCGCTAAAATGTCTATGTATTTTCTCCCCACTTTCTGAACCCGTAATGCACGCGCTACGCACCAAATGCGCGTGCATTGACCCTAAAACATCCATAACAACAGTTTTCTTCACCTTTACGAATTCCAACCCTTTCCAATCATAATCAACATCAATTTGACCGCATAAATAACAGATAAACAAAACTTTTACATACCAAGGCATCGCATACTTCTCTAACAATAAGCAGGCATGATTACTTGTAACATAACATCACCAACACTCAACCAAAAATTTATACAACGTGAACTAAGACAATAGGAAGATTCTCTTACCTTTTAGCAAGCAATTTCCAAACAAAATTTCAAGAAAACTTGCATCACCTTCCTACTCTTCAACCAACACCTATTTGATCCACAATCAATTAGGATCAAAGTTTCTAGCCATTCAGAACTACAAATTACACTAAACACAACCTTGAAACTTGATCAAATCCAAGATTAGGGTCAAAATTCATACCTTGAAGAAACTTGGAAATCTTGTAGTCAAAACGTTCCTCGTTTTCTCACAACTCTGTGGCTCTAATCAAATCTAAAAACGGATATATACCTTGTGAAAACTTGGAGAAAGCCTCTTTGTCTATTCAATTTGCTCTCAACATTGAAACTGAACATAGAAGGAATTCTGACAATTACAGACTCAGTGAGAGGTTATTATTTCCAAATAAAGCCTTCCACTCACAAATTTCCGTTAATAACCCCGATATGCAATTAATTCCTTGACTCCTACATAAATACATATTTGTCCAAATATATATAAATATAATTCTTTTAATCCAAATAAAATGAATATAATATTTTGTTTTTGCAATTTGACACGTCTGCCCATTCACGAAAATCGGAATGTTAGAAGTACTCATGGAGCCCTTAATGCTTCAGATAACTACACTTAAGTCCTTGATGAAATTGTTACTCTAACATCCTCTCAAAGCGCATGGGGTTATGATGTATAACATTTATATGATAAAAAATTACGATATTATATATACTTTATTAACTCTTTTTATATAAAATATAAGAAATTATAACGATAATCTTATGAAATATTAATAGTTATGAAAAAATCTAAATACTATAAAAATCCAGTAAAAGTAATAAAAAGATATAAATTTTGTACCGGTTCAATAACCGGAGTGTTATGTCAGATTTACGTGGGTATTTGTGGTATTTTATTGCAGATTTATAAACCAAGACCCCGAGAATCGACATGTTGAAGTATAATCATATCTCTGGAAGGATTTAGAGAGTGTCACGAGCTTAAATGGTCAATCGAATTGCTTAAGTGGTCAAGTGGTCAATCGAAGTGGTCAAGTGGCTAATCGATTCGATTAAGTGGTAATCGAGAAATAGCTTCGACAAACGAATGGCTCATCAAGACGACATTATCTGAAGAAGAGTCCTTCATGGAAGTTATAGATCTTTTCAAGAGCTTTCCAACGCTTCTTGAATTATGTCATTTGGAGATCCAGAGCTCAAGTTATGATTTTATCAAGTTTCAGATCAAGTTATGGAATAAAAAGCTACCCGGATCAATCCGGATTTACCTCGGATCGAACCGAGGAAACATAATGATTATCCAGCATGTGGTCCTGCAGAGAATAATCCTGGGGATAAGATTTTTTAACCCCGGATCGATCCGGCATCACCTCGGATCGATCCGGCCCTGGAAATTCTGCCTATAAAAGGGGCAGTTCATACAGCATGCAGAAGGGTACCAATATATTTTCTTAACCTCTTTTTCTTAGTAGTAGTATGTATGTATATAGGCCTTATGCCATAAATAGTAGTATCGTTGTAATGCTCGAGAAATTATCAGAAGATCAGTGTTGTTGAAGTCGTTGTAATGTCCGGAAGAATACGACCTCTGATTCAGCAGTTGTAATCGGGTAAAATTTCTTAAGTATCTATGTTTGTTATGTTTGTTTTTATTTTTTTCGTCTTTATAATGATATTAGGCTAAATCTAATAACTAGACAAAGTTATGTAATCGTTTTATTTCGATCTTTTCGGTAAAGGAATGTTGTCTAATTAAAATTGACTAAAATTGAGTTAATTGAATCTTTTTCTATTCTGTAACGTATTGATAATATTCGGATTGACGTAATTAACCAAGATGAATCGCACCATATAACCTAACGATGGCGATCGAGAAGTTAGGATATGAGATAAAAGATAGAAAAACCGGAGGGTAAAATTGGCCGTGCGAAAGCGTGACTACGGAATCCTATTTCCTACCCGGGGGTAGATTTGTCTTGGGAGAGATGGATCTTATTAAAATTTTGCTCGAGATCATAATAATGTTAAAATCAACAGTTTAATTGAAACTAACACCGGAAAGTTAAATCGATCCGCCTGACAACCGGAGCCTTTTGAATAACATCGGCCGTCCGACAAATGGAATAACCTCTTTTATCCGGGGTAGATTTGTACTCGGTACTGTTCGGACTAAGCGAGATTAGCATGGGGCGATTGTGGAGATTGAAGCGATGACAATGACATATGACAATTTCATACGCTCGTGTGAGGAGGAATTGTTAACTTCGAGAGTGCACCGTTTCATTTACTCAATTGGACCTAATATAAAAGGAAAGATCGAGCACATTCGGTTCATCGGAAAAGATCGTATAAATCAATTATATAAACTTTGGCTAGTTCTATAAACTTATCTGTTTAAACTATATATTGGTATCTATATATTTATATCTATATATATATTTTTCAATTTATGTACATCTATATATATTTATATATCTATATATATTATATTAGAATAACTTTTAAATTACGCATTTATTTTATGTTAAGTAGAATAGTAGTGATCTGTGTTATAAAATTGCGGTTTAGATCGAGTTAATAACAGCTCTTTGGTGTTTAACCACACTTAGAAGAATTACCAAGTTCCCTGAGAATTCGACACTCTGACTCACCACACTAGCACTACAGTTTGACCCGATACACTGTCGGTTAAGGACTGGTTTAGCACTAGAAAAGGCCACGTCAGCTTTCTGGCGCCGTTGCCGGGGAACGACGCTAATTTCTTTTTTTTGTGTCTATGGTTACTACTTGTATTAGCTCAAAATTCTCGAGAATAAGTCAACACTTTTCTTATCTCATTTCTATTTTATTTTTCGTTGGTACCTACCTTCTAGGTAAGTTACCAATTTTTACTACTATCAATTTCACGTTATTTTCTATTTTCGTTAGTTGATGACCAGAATTGGTAAGGCCCCACTCGCTCCTTATAAGCCTGACATAAACACTTACGAAAGGCAGTTAAGAGTAGAGAGTAAACGTGGTCATACTAGTCAAGGAAATCCTGACCAAGAGTCATCTTCAAACAAAAATACGAGAATGGCCGAAATCAGTGATGAAACACCTGAACAAGGGCTAGAACATGGTCTAGGGCATGGACAGAACCCTGTTAACCCTAATAATAATAATAATAATAGAAATAATCAGAATCGGAATCAGAATAATCGTAATAACCCACCAAACCCGAGACCTATCTGTGATCAAACCATAAGAAGAAACTAGACTAATAATCCCATACTTTTACCTAATGAAGGAGCAAACAATTTCGAAATTAAATCTCATCTTTTTGGTTTAATTGGTTTCATCATCTCTATCTTTTTGAAGAACTGTGCAATACAGCCAAAAGTCAAGGTGCTCATAAGGAATTAACGAGGATGACTATGTTTCCTTTTTCTTTAAAAGGACGAGCCCGAGAGGCGGTTTATGTCTCTTCCACATCATTCACTTACAAGTTGGGAGGAGATTCAAACCGAATTTCGAAACAATATTTCACTCCCGGACGAAATTTGGAATTAAAAGTCGAGGTTGCTAACTTTAGACAAGGATCCGAAGAAACGCTTGGGAATGCACGGGAAAGATTTAAAAAACTATTAAGAGCCCTGTCCCGACCATGGTTATTCCTTAGATATGCAAATTCAGCTTTTCTGTCGTAAATTACGAAAAGATTCACGTGCAGATGTAGATCATGCATGTGGTGGTTCTTTAATGATGAGTGAAGCTCAAATAGTTTACGATGCTATAGAAAAGATTTCCAAAAACAACAGAATGTGGGAAACCGGTTCTAGCACCAGAAAAGTAGCTTTTGCAGGAGAATGTACATCTAATACGGAAGTTCTAGCACATTTAGAAAATTTGAGTAGGAAATTTGATGGCCTACAATCAAACAAAAACCAAAGTTTAGAGAATAATACACCAACTGAATACTCGAATCAGGATAATATGCCATTAGGGATTGAAGAACCAACAGGATATTCAAGAGAGGAGGTGAGTTTTCTTCAGCAGCATAGGAATTTGAACAATGCATACTCAAACTCGTTTAATGCTATTAGAAGAGATCATCCTACTTATCGATGGTCTGAAAACCCTAGTAAGCAAGGACAACCGCCATATCCAGTTCCATATAGGAATATAAATAATACTCAAGTTTATCAAGAAAACACATCTAATCAGAATTTACAATCGTTACCTAGATCCTATCCTCAACATACCACTCAAAGTATACCAGTAACTCAAAGTTCAACTCAACCTGCAGAAGGAGTTGAAAAATGGGAAAAACTAATGGAAAATATGATGGGTGTAGTATCTACTCAAGCTAAGAATATGGAAACAATGATGACTTCTATGGGTACATCCACTAAAGATATGAGTACAATGAAAACATCTATGAGTGGACATGATACCGAATGAGAACGATAGAAGCCTCATTAAGGAATATGGAAGATCATTTGAGTAGGGAAGGTGAACGTAATAACAGTAGACCTCCAGGAGGATTACCAAGTAATACTGAAAGAAATCCAAGAGAGGTAAATGGTGTAGTTACGAGAAGTAGAAAACTCTGTGGTAGTAATGGAGTAGAAAACTTCGGGAATAATGAAGTAGAAAATGATTTAGAGGAAAGAATGATGAAACTAAAGATGAACTTGAATTCACTGATGAGGAAGAAGAAATTATAAAGAATTTCTTGAAAAGGAATAGAAGTTTGGAACCTGAAAATGAAGGTGAAAAATGGGTAAAAATCCCTAGGATTTTGAAAGATCCCATGGACAAAGATTTAAGGAATTTATTCAAAGAACATGTTAGAATAGAAAATAATGAAAACAAGGATGAGAAACAAGAAGAACTGAAGGAATCTGAAGTAGAGATTGATTCAGGGAATGTTTTAAAAGAAAAAACTCAAGATCATGATAATTGGCGATCAAGTAATACTCAAAGGTTTAAGGAGAAAGGAAAAGAGAAAATGACTTTGGGATCAAAGGTTATAGATTTAGAATCTTTACCTTACCCACCTAAAGATCAAATTAAAAAGATTAAAACTGATCGAAGTATGCTCGTTTCCTTGATACTTTTCGTCATATTCATATTAATATCCCTCGTTATCGAAGCTCTAATTAGTATACTGCTTATGGAAAGTTTCGAAAGATATTATTCGTCAAACAAGAAAAAATTAGAGGAATATGAGAATATATGCCTAAATGAAGAATGTTCTCATAGCTTTGCAACATAAGTTACCACCTAAACCGAAAGATCCTGGAAGTTTTACCATTCCATGTGAAATTGGAGGATTTCTGTTTAAGAAGGTCTTATGTGATCTTGGAGCTAGAATAAATCTCATGTCTTATGAGGATTATAAGAAGCTAGGCATAGGAAATCTTACGAAGACTGAAATGACTCTGCAGATGGCAGATAGATCAATTAAATACCCTAAAGGAATTATTGAGGACGTATTGGTTAAAATTGACTACTGCACCAGTGTTAGTAGCACCACATTGGAGTTTGCCGTTTGAGATTATGTGTGATGCGAGTAATTTAGCTGTAGGAGCAGATTTAGGTCAAAGATATAACAAAATTCTCAAAGCTATTTACTATGCATCTCACACACTAAACGCAGCTCAACTTAATTATGCAACTACAGAAAAAGAACTGTTGGCTGTAATTTTTGCCTTAGATAAGTTTATATCATATATTGTTGGATCTAAGGTAATAATTTATACAGACCATTCAGCCCTGAAGTATTTACTAAGTAAGAAAGATGCTAAACCTCGTCTTCTTAGATGGATTCTCTTACTTCAAGAATTTGATATTGAAATTAAAGATAAAAAAGGAAGTGAGAATGTAGTAGCAGATCATCTAAGTAGAATGGAAAATGATGAAGGAATAGGAATTGAAATTAAAGATTCATTTCCTGATGAACAACTGTTTAGAATAGATACTCCTTCAACCATGCAGTTATTGAAAAATAGAATTCCTTCTAAGGAAATGTCACCCTGGTTTGGAGATATCATTAATTACTTAACCTGTGATTATATTCCGTCTCATTGGACTTGGCAACAGAAAAAGAAGTTCTTTTATGACTTAAAATTTTATTATTGGGAGGAACCAGACCTTTTCCGTAAATGTTCGGATGAGATAATCAGAAAATGTGTGCCTGATAATGAAATTTTAAGTGTTTTGTCATTTTGTCATGATCGTGAGGCGGGGAGGTCATCATGGAGGTTGGAAAACTGCTTTTAAAGTTTTACAATGTGGTTTTTATTGGCCTACACTATATAGAGATGCTTATAAGTATGTTAAATCTTGTGAGTCTTGTCAAAAATGGGGAAATGTATCTAAAAAACATTAAATGCCTATGCAACCTATTTTAGAATGTGAGTTATTTGATGTTTGGGGTATAGATTTCATGGGACCATTCCCTATATCTTTTGGAAAAAGATTTATTATAGTAATGGTAGATTATGTTTCAAAATGGGTAGAAGTTGAAGCTCTTCCTACTAATGATACCAAAGTTGTCATACGATTCCTTAAAAAGAATATATTTACCCGATATGGCATTCCGAGGGCTATCATTAGTGATAGAGGGTCACACTTTTGTAATAGACCATTTACCAAGATAGTTGAAAAATATGGTGTAACACATAAGTTAGGAACGCCCTATCATCCGCAAACCAGTGGTCAGGTAGAGGTGTCTAATAGAGAAATCAAAAGAATCGTGGAAAAAACAGTGGACTCAAATCGTAAAAACTGGGCAGTTAAATTAGACGATGCATTATGGGCGTACAGAACAGCTTTTAAGAGACCAATTGGTTGTTCTCCCTATAAGTTAGTCTTTGGTAAGTCTTGTCATCTCCCAGTTGAGTTAGAACACCGAGCCTTCTGGGCTATTAAATTTCTGAATTTCGATCCTAAGGCTGTCGGTGATCATAGATTGCTTCAATTTGAGAACTAGAAGAATTTCGTCTCGATTCTTATGAAAACGCTCGAATCTACAAGGAACGCACGAAATCTTTTCACGATAAGAGAATCTATAGTCGTGAGTTCCATGTAGGTGATCGAGTGCTCTTGTACAATTCACGTTTAAATTTATTTCCAGGAAAGCTTAAATCAAGATGGACGGGTCCATTTAAAGTAACACGGGTTTACAAATCTGGAGCTGTTGAACTAACTAATGGAAATACGAATTTTATAGCCAATGGCCACAGAGTGAAGTTATTTGTGGAGGGAGAAGGAATCACACTAAAGGGAAAAGTAATGCTACTGACTGATCCCCCGGCAAATTGAAAAAGCAGAAAAATCAAAAAAAAAAAAATTTGAAAAGCAGAGGAACTGAAATCAGCCGAATATCAGGTGCTATCTATCTTTCTTCTACTTTTCTGTGTTTTATATGTTTGAACTAGTTTCGTCTTTTACCGGATAGACGTAAAAGAACTGGATGTTTTTTAGATAGAATAGGAGTTTTTATTTTGCTTTTGAAATTAGGCCTGGATAAAGATGTCGCGTTTAAAATAGAAGCTTCAGTTTTTGAGAAAAACAAGCAATTGTTGAGAGAGATCAGATTGAAAGAAGTATGTAATGGAAAATCGAGAAATTCAATAAAGAAAAGGGCAGTTTCTGATGAGATGCAGAATCTGTGGAAAAAGTGAGCATGATGGGAAATGCAGGGAAAGCACAACCAAATCCCAGGATGAGTGTTTGAATGTTGTTAAGAAGGGAACGATTAGGTGATTATCCGAAAATCCCGATGGAGATCAAAGAGAAAATTCGAACGCCTCATTTCTTAAGGTTAGGTTGATAGAACGTTATGTTAGAACCCTGGAAGATTTAGAAATAATGGAATTAGGACCCTTATGAATTTTATACTATTTATAAAATTTTTATATAACTTTTGAAAATTTTATGAAATTATTAAAAGTTTTATAAATTTTTTATAAAAGGTTTTAATTTTAGCAGGTTTTAAAAATTTTATTAAGTTTTAAAGGAAAAAAAAATGAAAATTTTGGTCGGATCGATCCGACCTAACCCCGGATCGATCCGGAGACTGAAAAACCTAAAAAAAAGGGACGGGGTCCTTCCTTCTTCTTCTTCTTTCATTTTTCTTCAAACAGCCGCCCCTCTCCTCTCCCCCCATTCGAATTTTTTTCTTCAAATCATCACACAACATTACTATTAAACTACCCCAATTCTTGAACTCTTCTCATTTTCCTCTCCTCTCTTCAAATTTTCATTTAAATTGAAGAATTTTTCAAGGGAAAGCTTCAACTTTCATTCCGGCGAATTTTCATCTCTTCCGGCCAAATTTCAACCTTTTAAGCATTAGAAGGTAACATTGTAGTCATTTATTTTGTTAATTTCGTTTTTTTTTAGCAACTTTTTTTATTTAATTTCAACTATTTTGTTACTCATTTGTGTTGTTTTGTTTGTTTTGTTGTTGTTTTGTTATTGTGTCACTATCGTAGAATGGCCGAATCATCAAAAGCCAGTAAAAAACGTAAGCCGCATATCCCTACCCAAATCCCGGTCATAGAGACTAGGCCTTTAACAGAAGAAGAATTGGCTGTTAGTTTTGAAAGAACCGCGTCTGCAGCAGCTAGAAAAGCCTTAAAGAATAAATTTGGACAGTGTTTAGTAGCAGTAGAGAGGGGTTTAGATTTCAAGGATTTGGGAAGGGAGGTAAAAGAGATTTTCGAAAGGCGACAGTTGGAGTTAGCCAGTTTAAGGGCAGGTGAAATTAACACAACCTTAGTAGCTGAATTTTATTCTCTGGTAGCAACTCATAATGCTACAGAAGATGGTGAGTTAACTTCTGTCAGCCTTAGAACCAGGACAGTGCCGTTTAATCCCCAGTTTATCAATGCTATATATGGTATCCCTGATATACCAGAAAATGAGGATTATTATACGGTATGGAATTTAGATGAGCCTGCAGACTTTGACCATATAGTCTCGACAGCCCAGCACGAGTTAGATCCCACAGCCGCCTGGCATGAAAACAGGTTTTCCTATGGAAAATGTATACGGTATATGAGAGCTATTAAACGTTTTATCAGTTCGACTCTTTACCCTTCTCGTCATTTGACATCTTTTGGTAAGGAGGATATGTGCATTGCTTGGGCTATGGTCAATGATATACCTGTGGATGTAGGCAGGGTTATGTATAGAAGGGCCAAGGAATTTGTCTCAACTGCTAAACCAGGCAGTCACATGCCTTTTCCTTGTTTTATTTCTTCCTTGTGTCACCAGATAGGTGTTCCTGAGCTTCCATATGATAATCTGATTATGGTTGATGAGACACTTATAGGTCCTAGTTTACCACGTACGCCGGCAGGAAGGATAGATTTTATGAACCCTAACCGCCAACGACCTCAGCCTACTCCACATGTTTCTCAATCCACTATCGTTCCTCCATCATCCAAGTCACACTCAAACTCAACTTCCAAACACCATCACATACGACATGTTTCAATCTTTGGCCTATGATGTTCATCGTGCCAATGCCAATATGGTTTGTTTTTGCGGAAAGGAATAGGTTGTGGTCGAAGATTTACGTCGGGGCATGCGAGGTATATATCAGATGAATATACTGCAGAACCCTACCTATGCCGAGATGGATATTCCGCATTGCCAATCCGCACCGTATACCTTTCCCGACTTTATTCCACCGATGCCACCTCGATCAGACTTCCAACAAATGCCACATTCTGGATTTCAAACTAGTGGTGTAGGGGATTTTTCGACAGGTACTACGGCAGCTGCGACATCTGATTGGGCAGGATTTGGATCATTTGGCCATACCACGACGGGATGGGGAAGCACGTTTTATGATGTCACGAGAGAGATGAGCTCGATGGGATTAGATAGCTCGGTTCGGATGTCGACATATTTTCAAGATCCATTCCAAGAATCGACTTATGATCCGGCCAGTTCTCGAGCCATGCCTAGTTCGAGCCACGTCGAGATGAGTGATGAGGAGGATTGATTTAAACCATTTTATGATTATTGACATTGAAAACAATTTATTTTTCGTACGATTGTTTGTTACTTCATTTTCGTACAATTTTAGGTTATTTAGGTTTTATTTTAGTAGGATTTTATTTCATTACGATTTTATGTTATTTTATTTTACTTTCGTTTTATGTTAGTACACACCGTGTAGTAAAGTTTATCGTTATAACATAATAAAAATGAACCGAAGTTAGGGAGAAAACATATCACCTAGAAAAAATCTAGGCATTTTACAAGCCAAAACAACTCTGTCCGTGAATAGTGAGTTTCCGGATCGATCCGACCTAACCCCAGATCGATCCGGCATGAATGTACCGACCTGACAGGATTGCTAGTTGAGTGGCCGGATCGATCCGGCCCTTTTCAGGATCGATCCGGAAAGCATAAAAACGCCAAAAGGTAGATTTTTTCTACTTTTGCATGTTTGCTACCTTCCTATAAATGGAAAAAGCAGCAGCAAACCTAAGTGCTCATTCCTTTCTTCTGCTGAGTACTTTTCTTTATCTGAATAAAAAAATGTCTAACCACACCTCTCCCTCGGTTAATAGTTACGAACCACATACGCCTGATGGTGTGGTTCCCGAAAGCCATGCCTCGTGTTTTCATATTGACGTTCCGAGACGTCTAAATTTCGTCCAGTGGAGAAAGGCTAAATCTCCTATTCTGATGGAGAAAGGCTTAAATACAGAAAAAATCGATCAGTGGGGACGAAATCTAATCCGAGGTTGCGGATGGAAAAAGCTGATTAGGACTCCCAGAGGTAGAATTAACATTTCAATTGTTAGAGATTTTTATGCATCCCTTACTGATATAACGACAGCAGCCTCGTCTCATCTCATTACTATTAGGGGCATCGTTATATCGTTTTCGCCAGTCATCATAAATCAAATCTTTCAAATCCCACCATGTACCTTTGAACAAAACCCACACTTCGAGTTTCTTTGGGAACTCGGAAATGCTTATAATGTTGTAAATCGTACTGCAGAAGCCTTTCAATATGTGTTTCCACTGTTTGATCATAACTATGATTCTTCAACTCTGGCCTTACCCCCTCATTTGAGGGCGTGGAAACGCTTCATTAATTCCCGGATCTATCCAACTAGAGATTTTTTTGGGGTTACGGATGATGAGATGCTGCTGTTGTATGCACTGACCGTGGGACCATACATTGATTGGGGGATTTTGATGTTTAAAACGGCAATTAATTTTGCAGTAGAGAGGCGTAATAGAGGAAGACCACTACCGTTTGCCTGGGTTATCTCTCAACTATGTGTCCAACTGAATCAAGTGCCTCAGTTTACTACTGACGAGATCTTTCCATCTCGTGATTCTCAGTTGGGATTACTTCCGGTAGATACTCCCGGATGTTCATCTACGGTTTGATGAGTTGTTTGAAATCAGTTAGAAGTTGTTGTTGTTAAGTTAGTACTCGATTAAGTTAGCAGTTTAATCGCTTTTTAATTAGTTTTCTTTAAAGTTTGTAATAGTTTCCTTAATGTTTAATATATATGTCATTTTCTTTAATTAAAATAATATATGTTGAGAAAAATAATAAAAATCAAAATCGTATAAAATTTTAATTTTTTCTTTCAAACCTACTTTTTATTACTCACTGAACATCGGGACGATGACATTTCGTAAGTGGGGAGTAGAGGTAAGTTAGTAAATAAAAATAAAATTTTTTTTTCTCATATAAATTTATACTTAAGTGCTTAATACTTAGTTAATTTTTCTTGAATCAAAATAACTAGATAATATATAATTAATAAAAATAATATAAATTGGTAAGAATAGATTTTAATTAAGTAAAGTAAATTAGATATATTATAATTATATTATATATGTCAATTTTAGATTTTTATAAGATTTTAAGTATATGTAACTATACATAAATATTATCAAGTAATTTTCATATGAAATTTAGCGAATATACTTATATCTATAATGAAATGTTAGAATAATTTTATTTTCAAAACGAAATATGAATATGGAATCGGATTAGGAATGATGAGATTTTTGGCACCACAAAAATATAAACTATAGCCAAATAGCCTACCTAAATAAATTTCTAATTTTTGTCCCTACCTCAGCCTTGATTAGAGTGATCAAGACCTCACTCGAAATAAACATTGTTAATTATAACCGACCATTAGCTTATTTTGGTCTACATTTCCTAAAAATCCCACGAGTTTGTACGTACTTATGAGAGGAGATGATGACACAAAAGCTAAGAATGGTGTATGCTGAGATTGAAAAAATTAGATAAGTATTAGTATATTCGATCTTACCTCATGACGCTTGCAAGATAGTCGATTTTGGTAATAAGTTCGGATATGTTAATATTCTATAAAAGAATTAAGAACGAAGCACCATATTTACACAGAATTAATCAAATACCAGGTATCTTCCTTATCTTTGATCGACAACTAAAAAAATAAAAATATCGGTAGTAGCTACCAATGATTTGAGTGCAGTAGGGTATTATCTCGAAATGTCCTATAACACTATGAGGTTTAAAAGCTCCCGATTGCCTGATGATAGTAGTCCAGCAAGGGTATTATCTCGAAATGTCCTATTGCTGGGAATGAAGGCATAAAATGAAAAAAAGAAAAAGTCGAATCATAAGATCTCAAGAATGATTACAAGTTTAAGGAAACCGGACTTGTAATTTTCGATCGAAAGAGTATTACTCCGATCAATCTTGATGAAGCAATGCTTGTAAATTTGATTTTCTACACACACGCACGCTTTTAGTTCTTAAATCTTATAAAAAAAATAATAAAAAAATAATATCAGAATTAATCGAGGTATTTTTGATCAAAATTATGAAGGTGTAAGTACGTACGACTTGCTTCTTTCTCTTTTGATTTTCTTTTCTATCCTTTCGATTAAACCAATACCCTGAGTCTAAAATGGATAAGCCATTTTGTCAACTACTTGACTTAGTCCTTGATTCCAAATATTTCATATAAGTTGAGATAGGAGAATAATTCTAGAATTTTAATTATATTTATTGAGTAGATTATGTGAAATTTCATTTGAATGATATTTGATAGATAATTTATCTAAGTTATATACACTTTTTATCTTGTTAATTTCTAAGAAGGATATAATTAATATATTTATAATATTGAAATGATATTTTACTAACTTGAAATTTAATCTACCAATTATATCATTTTTATTGTAATTTTTATATTACCGCTTATTTTGCTCGAGGACGATCAAAGAGCTAAGTGGGGAGTAGTTGATGTATAACATTTATATGATAAAAAATTACGATATTATATATACTTTATTAACTCTTTTTATATAAAATATAAGAAATTATAACGATAATCTTATGAAATATTAATAGTTATGAATAAATCTAAATACTATAAAAATCCAGTAAAAGTAATAAAAAGATATAAATTTTGTACCGGTTCAATAACCGGAGTGTTATGTCAGATTTACGTGGGTATTTGTGGTATTTTATTGCAGATTTATAAACCAAGACCCCGAGAATCGACATGTTGAAGTATAATCATATCTCTGGAAGGATTTATAGAGTGTCACGAGCTTAAATGGTCAATCGAATTACTTAAGTGGTCAAGTGGTCAAGTGGTCAATTGAAGTGGTCAAGTGGCTAATCGATTCG
The DNA here is from genome assembly GCA_036785695.1 of Gentiana straminea. Taxonomy (NCBI): domain Eukaryota; kingdom Viridiplantae; phylum Streptophyta; class Magnoliopsida; order Gentianales; family Gentianaceae; genus Gentiana; species Gentiana straminea. Next base: position 8,762,263 of record JAVUPR010000265.1, read on the forward strand.
ATTAAGTGGTAATCGAGAAATAGCTTCGACAAACGAATGGCTCATCAAGACGACATTATCTGAAGAAGAGTCCTTCATGGAAGTTATAGATCTTTTCAAGAGCTTTCCAACGCTTCTTGAATTATGTCATTTGGAGATCCAGACCTCAAGTTATGATTTTATCAAGTTTCAGATCAAGTTATGGAATAAAAAGCTACCCGGATCAATCCGGATTTACCTCGGATCGAACCGAGGAAACATAATGATTATCCAGCATGTGGTCCTACAGAGAATAATCCTGGGGATAAGATTTTTTAACCCCGGATCGATCCGGCATCACCTCGGATCGATCCGGCCCTGGAAATTCTGCCTATAAAAGGGGCAGTTCATACAGCATGCAGAAGGGTACCAATATATTTTCGGGGGGAGGGGCCAGAAGGACAAGAAACAACAATAATGGGTCTGCAAGGACATTTTTCTTTTTCAGATGTTATAAAGGACAAAAACAAAATATTTGGACAAAAATACCCCTTGTTACTTTTTAATTTTACTTCATTTATCCAACTGTCAATTAAATGTGTTCATACACGTCTTTCACCTCCTTCAAAACACAATCCCTAAAAATCAGGCACCGGATTCACAGCAGATATGGGGAAAATCAGGCACCGGATTCATCTGCTTCATGCTTCATCCTTCATCCTTCATCCTTCATCCTTCATCGGCCTCATTGCATGAATGTTACTTCCTTCGTCTGCTTCATTGCCATTAATGTTACTTCACCGCTTCATGCTTACCCCCTTTAATCATGAATGTTACTTGATCCGTATGTTAAACGTTTTGAAGTTCTAGGTTGTACCCGAGTGTTACTTGATCCGTATGAAAGTTACTTCATCCGCATCTCCTTCAACACACGAATGTTACTTGATCTGTATGAAAGTTACTTCATCTGCTTCATGCTCCATCTCCTTCAACACATGAATGTTACTTGATCTGTATGAAAGTTACCTCGTATGAATGAAGTTACATGGATTATTATTGTTCCTGAAGCAGAGATAAACACCCAAAAAAAAAAAGGAGATCAACGGCAGAAAAAAAAAGCAGGGAGAAGATAGTGCTATAACCGTAGTTGCTAAAACCAGGGAGAAGATAATGCCATCTGATCATAATCGCCAAAATCATGAAATCAACATAAAATCCGGCTCTGTATATATTAAAATCCGGTTTTTTTCCCCAAAAAAACTTATATATTAAAAAGGGTATATTGGTAAGTTTCCATGTGATTTGTCCTAATTAATAACTAATGTCCTTGGAGCCGGATAATTGAATAAATACGTCCTTCTCAGCAAAAACCTATATATTTTCTTAACCTCTTTTTCTTAGTAGTAGTATGTATGTATATAGGCCTTATGCCATAAATAGTAGTATCGTTGTAATGCTCGAGAAATTATCAGAAGATCAGTGTTGTTGAAGTCGTTGTAATGTCCGGAAGAATACGACCTCTGATTCAGCAGTTGTAATCGGGTAAAATTTCTTAAGTATCTATGTTTGTTATGTTTGTTTTTATTTTTTTCGTCTTTATAATGATATTAGGCTAAATCTAATAACTAGCCAAAGTTATGTAATCGTTTTATTTCGATCTTTTCGGTAAAGGAATGTTGTCTAATTAAAATTGACTAAAATTGAGTTAATTGAATCTTTTTCTATTCTGTAACGTATTGATAATATTCGGATTGACGTAATTAACCAAGATGAATCGCACCATATAACCTAACGATGAACTGATCAGAGAAGTTAGGATATGAGATAAAAGATAGAAAAACCGGAGGGTAAAATTGGCCGTGCGAAAGCGTGACTACGGAATCCTATTTCCTACCCGGGGGTAGATTTGTCTTGGGAGAGATGGATCTTATTAAAATTGTGCTCGAGATCATAATAATGTTAAAATCAACAGTTTAATTGAAACTAACACCGGAAAGTTAAATCGATCCGCCTGACAACCGGAGCCTTTTGAATAACATCGGCCGTCTGACAAATGGAATAACCTCTTTTATCCGGGGTAGATTTGTACTCGGTACCTGTTCAGACTAACTGAGATTGGCATGGGGCAGTTGTGGAGATTGAACTGATGACAATGACATATGACAATTTCATACGCTCGTGTGAGGAGGAATTGTTAACTTCAGGAGTGCACCGTTTCATTTACTCAATTGGACCTAATATAAAAGGAAAGATCGAGCACATTGAGTTTACTGGAAAAGATCGTATAAATCAATTATATAAACTTTGGCTAGTTCTATAAACTTATCTGTTTAAACTATATATTGGTATCTATATATTTATATCTATATATATATTTTGCAATTTATGTACATCTATATATATTTATATATCTATATATATTATATTAGAATAACTTTTAAATTACGCATTTATTTTATGTTAAGTAGAATAGTAGTGATCTGAGTTATAAAATTGCGGTTTAGATCGAGTTAATAACAGCTCTTTGGTGTTTAACCACACTTAGAAGAATTACCAAGTTCCCTGAGAATTCGACACTCTGACTCACCACACTAGCACTACAGTTTGACCCGATACACTGTCGGTTAAGGACTGGTTTAGGACTAGAAAAGGCCACGTCAGGTTACGACCATCTTTAGTTTGATGCGAAAGGGGATTGATATGCTGCTTGTCAAAGGCTTAGTGAAGCCATATGCAACTTGCTCAGATGTAGGAATATGGTGACTGCAAGTTGACTTTGAAGGACTTGATAATTTAAAGTGCTCACCAATTTCAACATGTATGGTGCAAGAATTAAACATCGGATTGTACGCAATAGATGTGGCACTTGTGTTATCACACTACGTGATGAGAGCTTCAGACACTTAAGTTACTACAAGTTGATATGTTTAGTCATTAGGATTAAAAATTTTGTTGGCAAAACTTATGTGTTTGTATATGTTGATGATTATTTTAGATATGCTTGAATATTGTTTATTGCACATAGAAATGATAGTGCATCTGCATTTGAAGTCCTTGTTAAGCAGTTACCAAATGAGTTCAACCTTACCGTTACCACTTTGAGAATCGATATGGGATGAGAATTTGTAGATTCTGATTTCATTCAATTTTGTGAATATATTCGAATTAAGACTTAATTCTCAGCTCTTAAAACACCACAACAAAATAGTTTAGTTGAAAGAAAAAAACACTACAAGAAGCTACAAGGACTATGTTAAGTATATATAAGCTACCTGAATTTCTTTTGGCTGAATGTTAGGATCTTTAAGGTCCAAGACAAACCAAAAAGGAGCTACCTGAATTTCTTTTGGCTAAATGTTAGGATCTTTAAGGTCCAAGACAAACCAAAAAGGGGATGAATGGTTTGTCTAATGCACTTAGTCGTTTTTAGACTTTTTCGCTTCAAATTAATCCTCAGGTGCTATGTGTCATAATTCCTAGTTACATTGTTGATTAGCTTGTTGTTGAGTTCGTAGATGCTTGAATCAAATAAAGTTCAAACACAACAACAATCAAATCACAACCTCAAAGTAAAGCAATGCAGAAAAGTAAAGAACTTGAGGGTTTAGACAGGTTCCTTCAACCAGGTTGTAAACACCCCCACTGTTGAAGTCAATCATGTACCAAGTATGAATTTGGATTTAAATCTCTTTGGATGGGAGTATATTTTATTACGTGAACTCAGTTGTTATTACACTTCAAGATATCCAAATTCTTTTGGATGACAACTCAAGATGACGACTTAAATGTTAACACAATCTGCACAGGATCTACGAGCTGTAGCAACCTCTTGCTCAATCCCAAATGGCCCCGCTTAACACAACCCTCGAATCTACACCACTACTTCTGAATCATTGAATGAAGATCTAATATATACAACTATTTTTCAACTTGGTTCGGCAACAAGCCTTAAATCACACGAACAACAATCTTCACATATTCTGCTCTTCAACTTAGCTCAGCTCAGCTCAGCTCAGTTATGATATTTGGAAGTTTGATTTTGTATGAGAAGAATGTGAAGACTGAGAAACACAACATAAGTTTTATATTTTTTATCCTTAAAACCTTAGAACATTAGTCTTCTTCAATTATTCAAGTACTTTATTCACAGGTAGATTTCAGACTATGATTATTGCTCAACATTCTTCAAAAAATTGCCTTTTGATTTTAAGTACTAGAAATAAAAGCTAAGGTAAAAAGACTTTGAAAAATTGCATACATTATAAATTTGTTGTACATGTTACAACCCAATTTTTTCAAAGCATAAACAACAACAAAAACAAAAAAAAAATTACAAAGCAAAGCTTAAGAAGCGTCAGGGGTTGAGTTCTGCCCAGGCTCTATAATGTCGCGTGTGAGGTCGCATATACTAGCAAGAGTACTAGGTCAAATCATAGTATAGCAACGGTGAATCAAGGTCGATCCCACAGAGACAAGGCAACATAGGAATAAACACACTTAATCTAAATAAGAACACATATACGGTCATGGACCAACATGAATATGAAAATAAACATGGTATTCCACCCTTCTCAACCTATCCCTCAACTTGGTATACTTAATCATCATGTTTACTTCCCCTTGCAATTCCCTGAATCAATCAAAACACGTTATTAACTCAGTTTTAACTACGGGTGCACTCTCCTAAACTTGTCTACATCCATTGAAAGGACAGTAAACGTTTATGTGCAGTTAACCTCCTTACTTGGTTATATTAAGCCACACGCAATAAGTAATAAAAAGTGCCGGCTCAAGACCGAAAACCTCCCTAAGCAGCTATTGTGGATTGACTAGCACGTTCCTAGAGATCGATCCAGACTATGTCCTAATTAACACTTCACTTTATCGTACTTCATGTTAATTTACGATGTATGACAAGCAGATTGGCCAGACCAAACATATCATGGATTAAACATGTCGATCAATGTAGCTGACACTGAGTCTCTAGATTGAGGTGACGTAAAAGTGCCTCGATTTACTGGTACAGACCACCGGTAAATCAGGTGCAGTGGTTCTTAATTCTGAAACTACATTGCTTCGTTATGATTAATGTGGAAATATTACATAATATTTAATATTATGAATATTTCTTTTTTACCTTTGTATTTCGTGTAACACTTTACTTGTACACTTTATTTGTAACATGACATATTAACTGTGTGATATAAACAATTAATATGTCATAAAGTAACTCTAGTTTGTCTTATTGTCCTAGCCTTTATGTCCAGCCGCATATGGACCGTCCTATCACATACTAGCCGTCCATAGCACTCATGACACTACTAGGACCTTTCTCTCCATACTTGTATCTATATATACTCTTCTTTTATGATGAATAAAAATAAGTTGAAGTTTACTCAAGTATTATTACTTTCTCAAACTCTCTTCATGGTATCAGATCTCCTTAATCCGCTAAAAAATCTCATCTCATATCAAGAATGTCTTCAATATCCGAAGCTTCTTCACCCTCAGTAGAGTCCCAGTAGCCTCAACAAACTGGGGTCACTGAAAACTCTTCATTTACGAATCATAGACTTGATGGCAACAACTACATGCTATGGTCAAGGTCTATGAAGATGTATATCTGCGGCCAGAGCAAGATGGGATATCTATCCGGCTCCAAACCCGCCCCCGATGAAACCGACCCCAAGTTTGAAGCATGGGATACAGAAAATAACCAAGTCATGACCATCCTCACGAGGTCAATGCCAAAAGAGATCAGTGAGAACTTCATGATGTATGATACTGCAAAGGAAATCTGGGACAATGCCAGAGACCTTTACTCAAAAAAGGACAATACATCTGAGGTCTATGATCTTGAAGCTCAAATCCAAAATTGCAGGCAAGGGGATCTGTCTGTAACTCAGTACTTCAACCAACTATCTAAGGCATGGCAACACCTAGATATGTTGGAAACTCACCAATGGAATGATGTACGGGATGCTACCTTGTACAGGGACATCATTGAGAAAAAGAGGGTATTCAAGTTCCTCACTGGACTGAACCCATCTCTTGATGATGTTAGAGGAAGAGTCCTTGCTACTAAACCACTCCCCAATCTCAAGTCTGTGTTTGCTGAAGTCAAACATGAGGAAAGCAAGAGAAAAGTGATGCTGCAAAGCAACCCTGCTGATCACTCTACTGAGAGCTCAGCACTGATGGTTGTCAGGAAGCCCGATGAGGTTGCGAGGTCTACGAAGGCCTGCGAGAAGACGGGGAAAGTTGTTCTGTGACCACTGCAAACACACAAATCACACAAAGGACAATTGCTGGAAACTACATGGTAAGCCCAACTCCTCAAAATCCTCCAAACCAACCAGGGAAATCCAGGGCAGACATGTCAGTGAAGAAGAGAACAAGGACACTACTTTCAATGATCAGTTTGCTGCCTTCAAAGCCTTCCTTGCTCAGCAAAAGGAAGGTAGTTCCATCACTGACACAGCTACTCATGCTAAAATAGGTACATTCCACTCACCTCTCAGTAGTGATATTTGGATTGTTGATTCTGGGGCATCCTCACATATGACTGGTAACAAAAGGCTTATATCTCACCTTAAAACCTGTCATCAGATCCACAATATTAAGATTGCTAATGGATCTATTTCCTGTGCACAAGGTTTTGGAAATGTTAAACTTACTGATAAGATCTGCTTACAGGATGTCCTGTTTGTTCTAAAATTAGACTGTAACCTTATATCTGTCAGTAGACTTACTAAGGACCTAAATTTGAAAGTCTTGTTTAATGACAATCAGTGTATATTCCAGGATCTTTCTTCACAGGAAGTGATTGGGAGAGCTAAAGCCTGCTCAGGATTGTTTGTGGTCAACCCTGCTGAAGACAGAAGACCAAAGACTAAAATAGCCTCAGCAGCCTGCAACCAAACCTTAGACAATATCATGCTCTGGCATTATAGACTTGGTCATCCAAGTTTTGGTTATTTAAAGTCTGTAATTCCTGAATTGTTTAAAGGATGTGACCTCAGTGATCTTCAATGTGATATCTGTCAGTTTGCCAAACTTACTAAATCTGTGTATACTAAAATACCTTATTTACCTTCCACACCTTTCACTTTGATTCATAGTGATGTATGGGGACCCTCAAGATTTACAAGTATAACAGGGAAGAGGTGGTTTGTCACCTTCATAGATGACCACACCAGAATCACATGGCTGTTTTTAATGAAAGATAAATCCAAAGTTGGAACCATCTTCCAAGAATTCTATAACATGGTATCCACTCAATTTGACACTAAGATTAAAATCTTAATAACAGATAATGCCCTGGAATACTATGAGTCCAACCTCAACACCTTCCTGAATGATAAGGGAATTGTTCACATCAGTAGCTGTGTAGAGACACCTCAGCAGAATGGGGTTGCCGAGAGGAAAAATAGGCACTTACTGGAGATGGCTAGATCAATCATGTTCACCACACATGTGCCAAAATACATGTGGGGTGAAGCTATATTAACAGCCACATATCTGATCAACAGGTTACCCAGTAGAGTGTTAGGTTTCAAGACTCCCATCCAAACCTGCTGACAACTCATTCCTACCCTCATCTCATTGCTGACTTGCCTCCAAAGATCTTTGGATGTACTATGTTTGTCTATATTCATGCCCAACACAGAAGCAAACTTGATCCCAAAGCTCATAAGTGCATCTTCCTAGGCTATGCAAAAGACAGAAAGGGTTACAAGTGTTATTCTCCCACTGACAAAAGATTTTACAATTCTATGGATGTAAAATTCTTTGAAAAAACCCCATATTACAGAAAACCTACTGAGATAGTCACAGATGGAAACCTTATTGAAATTGAGCTCACTCCAATCCCTCAACCAACTCCTCAGCAGACTTCTGATACTCATCAGATTACCGCACCATAGCAGATTCCTGAACCTCAGCAGCCTCCTGAGCCTACTGACCCTGCTCGTTCCACTGATTTTGATGACAGACCCATTGCTATCAGAAAGGGAAAGAGATCATGCACTAATCACTCTATTCATACTTATGTGTCTTATAATCACTTGTCACCTTCTTTTGCTATGTTTACACAGGACTTGGATTCTCACTCCATTCCTAAGAATATACAGAAAGCTCTTCAACATGATAGGTGGAAGGCAGCTGTCAAAACTGAAATGACTGCTCTTTTTGACAACCATACTTGGGACCTCACCACTCTCCCACATGGAAAGAAGACAGTCAGTTGTAAATGGTTGTTCACTATCAAGTACAATGCTGATGGTACTATTGACAAATACAAAGCTAGACTGGTTGCAAGGGGATTCACTCAAACATATGGACTTGACTACAAAGAGACCTTTGCACCCGTGGCAAAGCTAAAACCGTCGTCGGGGTACTTATCTCACTTGCTTTGTCCAACTTGGTCGGCCTCTCCACCAATTGGATATCAAGAATGCTTTCCTAAATTGTGACCTCACTGAGGAAGTCTATATGAATGTACCTCCTGGTTTTGCCAACACTCACACTCAAGTGAAAGTTTACAAACTGAGGAAATCTCTATATAGCCTGAAGCAGTCCCCTCGAGCCTGGTTTGGCAAACTTACTACTGTGGTTAAAGCTACTGGATATCATCAATGCAACTCAGATCACACCATGTTTATCAAAACAACCAACCAGCCAAGATCCATTTTTATTGTCTACGTGGATGATATCATCCTTACTGGTGATGACCCTGCTGAGATCCAACAATTGAAGACCCTTCTGGCAAAAATGTTCCAAGTTAAAGATCTGGGATATCTCAAGTACTTCCTTGGCATGGAAATAGCCAGAAACAGCCAGGGTATCTCAGTCTCACAGAGGAAGTATGTGCTGGACCTACTGAAGGAAACGGCATGTTAGGGTGCAAACCTGCTATCTCTCCAGTAGACCCAAGTAATTCTCTGGTGCATGGTACTTTTGCTGTCAGAAAGGATCAATATCAGAGACTTGTAGGGAAACTCATTTACCTCTCTCATACAAGGCCTGATATTGCATATGGAGTTAGCCTTGTCAGTCAATTCATGCATTGCCCTACTGAGCAACATTGGGATGCTGTCTACAGAATATTGCGATACTTAAAGTCAACTCCTGGCCAAGGCTTACATTTCACTACGTCTACTGAGAAATCCATTAAGGTCTACACTGATGCTGACTGGGCTGGTTGACACATAGACAGAAGATCTACCACAAGCTACTGTTCATATGTATGGGGTAATCTTGTCACTTGGAGAAGCAAGAAACAGCCTACTGTATCTAGAAGTAGTGCTGAAGCTGAACTCATGGCACTTGTTTTGGGCATTTATGAAGCACTGTGGCTGAAAAGAGTCCTTACTGAACTCCAGCAACCTTCTCAACAACCCATCATACTCTGCTGCGACAATAATTCAGCATTATGCATGGCAGAGGATCCTGTTCATCATGATAAAACAAAACATGTGGACATTGACAGACATTTTCTTAAAGAGAAGATTGATGCACATATCATTCAACTTCAGTATGTTCCCTCAGCCGACCAGAATGCCGATATTCTCACAAAGGCCATTCCACCTCTTATGTTCAGGAGACTGAGTAGCAAACTAGGCTGTATAAACATATACAACCCAGCTTGAGGGGATGTGTGGAAATATTACATAATATTAATATTACATGATATTTAATATTATGAATATTTTTTTTACCTTTGTATTTCGTGTAACACTTTACTTGTACACTTTATTTGTAACATGACATATTAATTGTGTGATATAAACAATTAATATGTCATAAAGTAACTCTAGTTTGTCTTATTGTCCTAGCCTTTATGTCCAGCCGCATATGGACCGTCCTATCACATACTAGCCGCCCATAGCACTCATGACACTACTAGGACCTTTCTCTCCATACTTGTATCTATATATACTCTTCTTTTATGATGAATAAAAAAAAGTTGAAGTTTACTCAAGTATTATTACTTTCTCAAGCTCTCTTCAATTAATTCTAGTAAATTACCGGGTCGTTAAACATTCAGATTAAGTATAGCACGTACAAACAAGTAAATCTACCATAATTAAGATACACATGAACGTTCAAAGCTTCATACCTTCGGTTATGGAGATTAACTTGATCTCCTCAAGTTAGAGACGGTGAGGAAGAGGGGATACCGGAAGAAAACTCAAAATAACAAAACTAAGAATTTTTATTGCATGATTAATGCATTGTATATTGAGTATATGATAAGTATATGATTACAATGAAATACTGTGGCTATATATAGGTAATTTAGCCGACTTATGTCTCAATTAAACTCTAGCCGAAATAGCGAAATGATGTGAGGTTAATTTCATGTCCTCCAAGTTCTCAGTAAGTCGGTGATGGGGCTCGGTATATCTAACCCATCTTCAGCTCTTTTTTCTTGATAGATCTCTTCTTGGGCTCGTTCAACTCGGCCCCGTGACTTCCTTTAGCCCAGGTCCATGCCCTAGCTGCTCCGGAATATGTTACTCCTTTAAAACACGTAAAACAAGGCAGAACAGTACCAAATATATATGGAAATTATGTAAATGCAGAATCAACACCTAGAGAACACTCACTATGCAATTAACATGTATTTCGCATAATATTCCACTTTCCCCTCTTGAGCATAATTTGGGGTAAATAAGGGTGTAGGAAAAGGTACTAAATAGCATGTTATCACTCTATAGTGAAGGGAAGACTCCCCGCTGTGGCATCATCCGAATGTAGCTTAGTCCGAGGAGCTGAAGTAGAGGGCTCTGATGCAGAAGGTGCCCGAAGAGCAGTAGCACGATGGGAGGCATACTTGGACACAATGCCCACCCCTTGCTGAAAAACTTCTAGGTGCGCCTCATAGACCTCACCCATGCCAGGTCGATATAAAGTCTTGTTGGCAAGACTGTCAACAGCAAGATCAGCAAATTGGGCCCTAACATCATCGACTCTCAAGGAGAAGCTATAGTCACCACAAGTGCGAGCAGAGTCATCCTGGCCCAAGAAAGCTCCGTAGAAGCCTTGAAGTCTCTGATGGCTTGAGCAGAAATAGCATCCACCAGGGCCTGATGGGTCACAACAGCAGCCTCTAGTGCACACTTCTCAGATCGGAGCTTCCTGATCGTCCTCTCCAGCTCGGTCATTGTTTCCAGATGCTTCTCCTCCGCCTCGTACAGGCTTGCATTGTGTACTTGGTCTCTAGGGCCTTTAGTTTAGTCACCTGGGCCTGGATCTACTCTTTGAGAGCCTTGATCTCATTATCTTGGACGTAGTAATCACATTGAAATTAGTACTATAAACTACACCTTTATTTTCCCTGAATCATGCTTGATTGAGGAGTGAAAGTTCGATTATTGTATGAAATACGTGTCAATTTCTTAGTGTCAGTTCCTTGGTCTTTAATCCTGCACCTCTACATTTTATCATGCAATTTGGTACTGTTCTGTCTCGTTTTGCATACTATTCAGGTGTGCCAAATTTTGGAGCTAAGAGTGAATCCGAGCTATTAGAAGGCATGAGGCCAAGATGTCGGAGTCCAGGGAAGAGTCTGCTGAGCCCAAAGAAGCTGAAGATAGGCCCGTAATTGCGGAAGCCCTAACCGCAGCTGCAAAACTTGGAGGACACGAAATTGAAGCTGTCGTGATTTGTACTAAGTAGGTTAGGGTTAGAAAACTAGATCGATTTACATGTCTTATAAATGGCATTTATCAGATTCATTATAATGTATGCTACAATTATCATATAGTTTTATGAAATAAGAGTTCCCGAGTTTATTTTGAGTTCGTTCTTTTGGTTTTCTTCTCCAATCCATCAACTATCTTAAGTTGATCAAGTTAGATCCTCCATTGGTAAAGGTATGAAGTTTTGAACGTTTGTTTATGTTTTTATCAAGGTAGATTAGCTTAGATTTACATGATGTAACTAATCTGAATGTTTAAACGAACCATAATTCACCAGAATTAATCAGAACAGAACGATGATATTCCAGAAGTAGGAACTGCCGCCGCAGTTGCGACGGTCTATATCGCAGTTGCGGGACACTTTTAAGTCATCCTAAGTCTGAAGATTCAGCATCAGCTACGTTGATCGACAGGTTTAATTCATAATAGGTTAGATCTGTGCAGAAGTTCGGCCCGGTTTTTTGGTGTCGTAAGGGACCTTTCTAATGCATATTCAGTCGTACAGGCATGGCCCCACTGATTTGTTTTCGATCGGAGCATCGATGCTTGGATCTTTGGCATCCATGGCGGAAAGCCTTGAGAATTAAACTCCTTGGTAAGACTGTGTCCTACAAACTCCCGTCCTAAAGAATTTCTGATTTATGGCGTGCAGAAGGTCGTCTTGAAATCACAGACATTTGAAGTGGCTCATTTCATACTAGAGATGCCCATGTACGAACAAGGATTAATTTTACTTCCCCACCTAGCTACTCTAGGTTAGGGGGTGGGTCTTAGGGGAGAAGTTATAGATACCTTTCCTTACCTTGTATCAGGAGTACTTCATTTAATTTCCTCAGTAGTTTTTGAGCTGGAACAGGAACAGCCTGTTCTTCCTGAATTTCCTGATTCAAAGCCAAAGAATTTCCCGCCCCTACCTTATAGTAGTCATCTATACCCAACGATAAATAAAGTATACATACTACCATTGATCTCTCAGAAATTTTATAAAACGGACTGTCTAGAGATCCCCAATGACCGATCTTTGCATGAATTGATAAGGAACCAATAAGCCCAATAAATTAACATAAAGGACGATAAAATGGGGTATTAATTCGGACATAGTCTAGATCGATCTCTAGGAACGTGCTAGTCAATCCATGGTAGCTGCTTAGGGAGGTTCTCGGTCTTGAGCCGACACTTTCTAGAACTTATTGCGTGTGAGTTAATACAAACAACGAAGGAGGTTAACTGCACATAGACGTATGTTGTCCTTCCAATGGAAGTAGCAAGGTAAGTAGCTAAAACTGTGTTAGAAACACGTGTTCTAGTTCATTTTCGGGATTACGGGGAAAAGTAGACATAACGATTAGTTACTCCAAGTTAGGAGATTGGAGAGGAGGGAGAGACCAGTTATTTTTTTGTTCTTATGTTGGTCTAGGGACCATTATTTTTGTTCTTAATTAGATTAATGAACTATTATCTGTGTTGCATTGTCTCTGTGGGATCGACTTTGACTCGCCCGTACTATACTACAATAGACCTAGTGCTCTTGCTAGTATTTCGTGAGCAGAAGTGACTTACATCGCGGATCACTTAGTTAAGTCCCTAAGTTTCTGTTTATATTCAGAGGCCTTCTTCTCTAGATTAGCAACTTTTCCCTCCAGTTTTTCCACAGTTGTGGAAGACTCGACAAACCCCTTGAAGACTTTTTGGCCGATACGAGCTCCCAGCAACCAAAAATCATCAAAAGAGCACAACGTTATGTGAAACCTGGTAAAAATAGGTAATACAAAAGATGGAGTACAAGGATAAAACTTACAATTCCAGCCACTTGCTGACTTGTCATCTTGAAGATCAGATCTGGGCCTAGAGCAACATCCTCCTCTTGTTGGTTTAGAGGATTTTTAGTAGCCAGAGATAGTGCATCAAATATGCACCTCTTTCTTGACCAACCCTCTCGGTTGGTCACATCAACTTTAGTTCGGCCCCTCCTTATAAGCTGGGGGCTTCCCTCCAGAGTAGAGCCATCCACCTCGATCGGATCGATATCTTCCCTCCAAAGTTGGAAGGGAAAAAGAATGCTCTATGGCATCATTTGGAAAGTCTGCCAGCACTTGAGAAGTGGAGGCGTCTAAAGTTGAGCCCGCAGTTCGGACATCCCTAATAGGGGTCCCTTCGGCAAAGTCATCCTCTTCAAGCTAATGCCTCAGTCTTACCTCCAGTAGCAAACTGTAGCGTAGCCAAAGCCCTTACAGCAAAACAGGAAACAAGGAAATTGTTAGTAAACAAGAAAAAGTCAAGTATGTGAAATCAAAAGTACAAGAAAGGCAAAAGCTCCTACGTGCATCTCTATCCTCGGCGCTAAAGGCCACGTAGGGGGCAGGTCTTGCTTCGGCCAGCCGGGCATCGTCGATTAGCTGAGAAGGGAACCGACTGACCTCTAGAGAAACCTATGAGTCCCGGATAGCCCATAGTACTTCCACACTGATACTGGTCGAGCAGACGTCCTTAGGCTGATCGTCTGACCTCCACCGCCCCAGTTGGGGTTGTTGGAGATATCCTATTTTAATGTGTTGAAACGATCAACTTTAGCATGAATTTCGGATATGCTCTGGTGTGATTCACCGAGAATTTATTAAGCCATAAAATTATACTCATGGAGCAGATAATGTTTGACTTTGGAATCACTCGATTCGGATATCAGGTGAATGAGAAATTAATCCCAAAAGTTGGTTGAAAATGTGTAGAAGATAGGAGTTGAAGGGAGGACCTCAACTCAATCTCCCACATAGGTAACTTGAAGCTTGAGAGCTCAAATAATAAGAGCTTGTGTGTCTCTTATTGATGTGCCCCAAGGGTCAAGGCACTTTTGTGGCGGAGGGAGGACCTAGATAATTCCACACGCGTGCACGCCCCCCATCCGTCCGGCTCAGCTCGTGCTCGAGCTCGGTTTGGTTCGGGTGTTACTAATAATTTTTTGGACAAAAATTCCTTTGAAATTCTGAAAAATTAATTATTAATCGTGAGGCGGTTGGAAGGTTCCAGAATAGTGTGGAAATGAATTATGATTAATTAAGTCGGCCCGGAATTAATTTAGTTAAATTATTTTCGGCCGAAATTTGGTTTTCTTGAGTGAAAAGTCGAGAGATTAAATCATCCGACCAATTAGAATTTAGACGACACATCAACCGACCAATCAAAATTGAGGGATGGGTCGGCCACCAAAGTGTACACGCCCCAATGACTTTTCTTGAGGGAAAAGTTGGCCGAATGTGTCATTCAGCCGATAAGAATTGAGTATTGTCTCCTCCTCTCCGCTATATAAAGAACCCCATTGATGAAGGTTAGAGTATCAAATTTTCTCTAGTCTTTTCCACCACAAAAATTCTAGCATATAGATCTAGTTCTTGAGTCGAAGTGAAGTCGGAGCACTCTGTAAGTTCACCGGAGCTTGGATTTTTGAAGTGTCTCTAAATCCAAGAAGTAAAGCCGTTGTATCTTGGGAGACAGTTGCTACTACCGTGGGCACCATACCGGAGCAATTTGTCTTAAGGAAAGAGTAACTACTCGCCTCGGTTTGTCATTTATTTATGCATCGCACTTTACTCTATCCTTTGTTTTGAGTCATATATGTACTGTGATAGCTTTATTTCGGTAGATCTATATTGCAATAGCTTTATCTCATTAGATCTACACCTTCATAGTTTTATTTTATTAGATCTACTGCGTTTAATTGTCCGTAATTACATCCGTGAATTACGGATATGTTTCGTAAATCACTCCACACACGATACACTTTCCTAACAGGGGTGTCCCTTCATGACGAATGAAGAAGAACTTCTCCTTCCACCTTTTGAAAGAAGATGGCCCATCTGAGAGCACCAGAATACTGTTCCGAGGGCCTCTCGGTGCGTGAAGTATTGCCACCTAGGTGAATTCCTTACCTTCTTAAACTGGTAGAAGACTCTGAATAAACTAACAGAGAGCTGAACTCCGACCGTCCGATAGAAGATGGAAAATCCTATGATGCTCTTAACCCCATTTGGGGAAACTTGAGCAGTGCCTATTCGGTAGTGGTCTAACACGGCCAGGAAGGCCGGACACAAGGGAAGTCTTAACCCACTTTCGAATTGGGTTTGGTAAATGGCGCAATACACCTCCGGCGGACGGTAGGAGTACCTATTAGGGGTAGTTGGGACTAAGGGAGAGTACGTTTCTAAGTTTATTCCGTATTCCCTACAGATGTTGGCTATTCCTTCTTGGGAAAGAATTGAGTCCTTTCCATGGCTTCCTATAATAGCCATCGTGTCTCTATGGGCTTTGAGATTTAGAAAGAAGGCGGAAGTACCAGATGAAGGACGAGAAACAAGAAGGGCGAGAAACAGGAAGGGGAGGGATCCAAGGAATTTTCTCTATTTCTAACCTATTTACCGATTCCCCTAGCTCTGAATCAAACCTAAATAACCTTTCCACCGACTCTTCTACCTCTGGTTCGGACTCAAACAGCTTGTCTATTGAAGAACTGTAAAAAGACATGAACTAAATAAGAACAAAGGTAAGAAAAGATGGATGGAAGGGAAGAAGAGTTGAATCGGCAAGTGGTCTTCCGATTTAAAGCAACGGTGAAGCAAATGAGAAGACAATTGATTCGACGTGGGTTATAACCCCCAAACGACACGATTCTTAAAACAATGCATTGTATCAGATGATGTGGGCAAAAATGCATCGAATCCCGGAGCAGTTATGACATCATCATAACGGTAACTCTGCCACCTGGAAGAGTAGGCCATTATAAAATTCTACAAGTCTAAATGACAGAGGCCGAGCATCACCTCAAGCAAATCTGACCTCACAGCGAGTAGTTTAGACAGATTTGGGTGGCTTATGATGAAAGTTGAACTGTCCCTCGCCACGTGTCATCTTCTTATTGGTTGATCATTAAGTGAGGAGAGAGAAATATAATGTTAAGGGCCAGGAACCCACTCCTTGCCTAATGGCAATCCTACGCCTTAGGAGAGAGGTCTGACATGTTGTCCTATATGGACCACCGCAGATCGGCTCAGTCGTCATGGAGGACGGGTAAACGTAGTTCGGGCTGAGAAGGCCTAAGAGGCTCGACGTATGTCGGCCAGAGCTTCCCTTAGCCGAAATACACACGTGTTTATAATATATGATAATTATGGGAAGTTCTTGAAGATCCTTTACCCATTAGGACTCCGATCTAACATTTAAATCGTCCATGATTATCTCCCAAATAAAAAGGATTAACACGTTTTAGAGTTCTTGATGGACACGGCACATGATTGCCTTGGACGCGATATCCTGTATATAAACGATCCCACGGAATTACGAGAGACTTGTATCCTGAACAATTCCAGGATACGTAGGCAACTTGGGATACCACTTATTCTAGGCTCAGTCTAAAATCATAAAACACCACCCATTTTTAGGTTTTTATTAGGGTTTAGTCTTGAATTATTGTCACTAAGGTAAATTTGGCCCGTAATTTCTTATAGACGAGATCCAGTATCGTCAGTTTTTTGCAAAATTTTCCAAGCATCATAGGCCGTTTTAGTGTTTATGATAAACGGTACCACAGATGGAGTGAGTGATGAGATTGGGCTTGGCCTCTCCTTTGACTTCAAGAGTTGTTGTGGCAATTTTACTGTACCATCAATGTAACAGTAAAGTTCGTACCCGATTAAGAGAGTTTCGAGGTGCATCTTCCATGCCATATAATTTGAGGAATTATGACAAGTATTAGTACGCATAAAGTTGCATAAAATACGTTTTCATGTATTTATGTATTTCTAATTATTTATCTGTAATTAGTTAGTAGTCTGAGGTGCAAAATGGTAATTGTGTAGAGTATTTTGCCCTAGGTATAAAACACATGTATTTGGCTTCTGAACATTATTATCAAATAATAAGAAAAACCGGGAGATGCCGCCGCTCTCCTAGGGTTCATCCCTCCTTGCTCGATTTCTCCACTTTTGATATGATTTTGTTTGTTTTGTTCCTCTACCTTGAATCGAAGGTTTTTTTTATAGGAATCAAGATTAGTAGGTGTTTGGATTGTATAATTAAAAGTGATCTTGATGACAGAGAGATACTGAGGAAGAAAGGATTTTGATGTGATCTTGGGGCCTAAAAGAAGGGAGAAACGGGAGAAAAATTGATGCAAGAGAGATACTAGGGCTATGATACCATGTCGAAAAGTATTGTGGGGAGAAAAATAATTGTATTCACACCTTCCGATGAATGAGTTACATGATAAATATAGTTACCATAAAATATTCCGGACCCCTTTAGAATTACAATAATTACAATAATATATTTACATTTAATAATATTTATATTTACAGCTATTTACCTTTCAAAAAAAATATATTTCCAGCTATTAATAAGAAGCAAAACATAGTACATAGACAATGTGAGAAACAATCTGCTGATTGTTGAGTTGTTGAGCTAATCTAAGCTTAGTGGATTGAGCCAAAATGTGTGAGTGATAAGCTCTAGAGGAACACTCAAAGCTAGATTGGAAATGAGAGAAAGATCATTTTAGAATTCTATCAAAATAATTGCAATAGTAAAGGCTGAAGGTGTCCGTGTAACGCCCCGCTCCCGGATACCGAGTCCTTATCCGGAAACGAAACGTTCGGCACGTATAATATTAAATAAATCTAATATTACACGTAAGCCTCTACTACGTCATATCGAGTTAAGTAAAACGGAAGCTAAAAAGACTCGGGTAAAACATAAACGCTGCTAAGAGTAGAAATTAACCATACTAAAGATAGAAAATGTAACATTTTACATTGGGAAAGCCAAACGAAAACTAAAACGTACGAAACCTTCAAAAGAATACTAAAAGAAAATACAACGTTTCCCAAAGAACAACGTATCTAATGTATATAAAAGAAAACAAAATAAGCAAACAAACAGAATAAGTAAACGCTTCAACTCCGGCGTCCTCAAACGTCGTCATCAAAGTCTGCCTCGAACTCTGGGTCTACCTGTTCGTCTTCTCTCCCCCAAACACATAGAAAAACAATGCATTTGAGGTAAGTACAAAGTACTCAATAAGAGGTAGAATTTACAAATTAACTAAGGCTCCTTAACATGTTTTAACTTAAATTATTATCTTTATGAGACCGACTCAATCTAGGGTTTACTTCATGTCCATCAACATGTCATGACTAATTGTTTATAACTTAGCTTATCTTTGTTACATCCGCATTCTAGAGCACAACGCATGGTGCTACTCACCACAAAGTATCTGGGTGCAACCTATTAGTGGATCACACCAATAGCCACAGGCTAGTCCCGATAGTATACGCGTTCGGTGAAGTCCCTCTACTCCTGGTGCCCTCTAATGGCCAGCAAAGTTATCCATCCACGAGTACCCTCTACTCCTGGTGCCTCTAGAAACGCCAGCAAGTTTACTCGTTTTATCCGAAAACCTACACATTGCGATATAAACTTGTGTCTATCCAAGAATGACATGATGTTTAGTCTTTTAGCTACACAAGTATATAATTATTAATGGTTATTAACTAGCCACCTAGTTGTTTTCAAGTAAGCTCCCTCGCAAACTCAACTCTCTTTCCTAGACCTCTAGACATGGACAAGTTCTAGCAATTATACAGATATTGATGAACTCTAGATCACCAAAGCACAAGCCCTTTCATGCCTTTCCGACGGTCCCAGACTTCAATTCCCTTTAAGAGTACGTCCGGTGCCGGAACCAAAGGCATCAGAACTCAATCGAGGCTTGTTTATGTTTAATTTAATCTTATTTAAACTCATTAACAATACTACAATTCAAGCTAAGCATCACAATAACATTAGCTACAAAATTCACTGTCTACTAAATCATAATTTATATTTTTTTTTTCGAACAAGAAATAACACAACACAATAATGTCAAACAACTATACCTTATATATTTATTAAATTATCTTCTTCTTTCTTCTCAGAAAATAATTAAAAATTTTGATTTTGAAAGAAAATGAAATAGGAAGAAGGATATAATTAAACCTTTTCTTTTTTCCAAAACCTTTGGCTGCTCTTATCTTTATATTCTGTTCTTATTTTATTTTCCTCGGCAACATATTAACATACAATATTAGAATCATCAGTTTGCCAACAAAGCAAAAGGAATCATGTCCCTCTTTTATTCTCTTTCCCAGGGCAGTAGTACAAATTCACCCGGCAACATAATAAAAATAAATAAAGAAATAAACAAACCTATATCATTAGAGAAGAGCAACAATAGTGAATAAATAAACACTTAATTAAACACGGTTGAACACTCAACATCCGTTTAAGAATATTCCTTACAAAACGAATCAAGAACACAATCTAACATTTCTAAACCATAATTAATTTGTAGGAAGAGCATCTTACATTTTAGCAAGCCATTCCCACCAAACCTTGACAAAGTCCTAACTTTCGGGTGTTGAATCGACGCTCTTTTCACGACTATTCCGCTGCTCCACTCTAATCTGAAAACGATTGAAATTCGACTTAGAACTGATAAAAAACTTCCTCAGCCTTAATAGCTCTCACGCCTTTCTCTCTTCCATGTAGGAAGAAATTCTTATTTCTTTTTTGTTATGGGAACTATTGGGATCTATTTTCCTTAAATAGATAAAATCTCAATAATTAACCTAATCCCTTATTTTCCTTAATTATCCTTATTATTTAAAATCATATTTTCCCCAATGTGTGTGTGTGTGTGTATATATATATATATATATATATATATATATATATATATATATATATATATATATATATATAATACTTTAATCGTAAATTATAATATTCCATTTTTCATAAAAAGACATGTCTGCCCTTTTTCGAAAAATCGGGATATTACAGTCGGATTCTGAGTAGAGATTTGGGTTAAAGATATGGTTGATCAAGGTTGTTGATTGAAATGATTATTTGTGATTCAATGTGGATATAAAGCTTGTAAACTCTTGCAACAGTTTGGTAATGTGAACAAAGGAACACTCACTGAAGGGTCGTCCAAATCCAAAGGCAACTTTCGTACGACATTGAAACCTACTGTGTGGTTTTATGACTCATAGTTGGAAAGCGGTATAAATCTCAAGTACATAACTTCTTGCACTGGCATTTGCGCTTGTGAATGATACTTCTATGCTCAGTTGACCTATCCTTCATTTCTTGATCCTCTGATAAGTCCAAAATCACTTGAACTCAATCTGTGATCTGCCTAAATCGCAATCACTTGAGCTATTTTGATCGTACCTTGAGCTAATTTGAACTTGACGAAGTGTTATCTAAGACCTAACAAGTGATATTCTTGACTTTAATCCATATCTTTCATCCATAAGATCTTGGTACACAACTATTTAAAGGACTAGGTCACAGAGATACACTTAAACTTCTTTGAGGGAATTTGAAAGCAGAAATGTTTTAGACACAACCATTCACCCCCTCCTTCATTGTTGGTTGTTTATCACGCCAAGTGAACCTACAATTTGGTATAAGTTATCAAAGCATGTGTTAATCATATGTTTTTCTGTTGTAAACCTGAAATCTCAATACAATCGCAATGGCCTTTAATGGTTCAAGTGAAAATAACAAGTTTATAGGGAAAACAAGATAGTATTTATTCATAAAATCAACCGAAGCGGTTGAGCAATCATGTGTGTGAAGAGAAGTTCTCTAGAACTTACGACCAGCTAAAAGCAATCATTCTTTAATTAAAAAATAAACAGGTGTGTTCCTCTCTTTTTTTGACCTTAAGAAAAAAGGAAATACGTGAAAAGCAATGAATAAGATGAAAACAATATGCAATAACGTTCCTACCGACGGACCTATCCACTATAATTTCATAAAGTCGTTCATGAGCTAATTAAAGGAGAGTCACCCTTGTTAATATATATTTATAAAATAAAATAAAAACTAATAGCATTCTAATCTTCAATTGATAGCACTTCTTGATATTGACGAGGATTCGAATATCATTTCTCCCCCTAATGATACAAATTCCCTTCCCCCTCCAAAAAGAAAACAAAAAAATTAATAGGTTTATTGTTAAAAATTAATTTGAACATAGAAAATATGTAATGTGGACAGTGAAAATTTTTTTGGGTAAAAAAAACATGTCATTATTCAAGTGTAATTTAAATTTTCTCGTATTCAATTATCAAAATAAATATATCTTTTGATCTGATTGTCGAAAGATGATAAATTTTTTATCACATTTTTTTTTTTCGTCCTCTTTATTTAGACATCTCATTTAGTATTTTTCAACGTTATTTTCGAAGTCATTTTTATAAAAAAAAACATAAACAGCGGAATAGTGTAACATTGGATTTGAGACCAGTTTTACTGCAGCAAACAATAGATTTAAAGTTATGAACAGTGAATTTGTCTTTATCACACACTTTATATTTTCACTATCCTGATACCTATCTTTTCCCCTTTTTTTTTATCTTTTTAAAACCACCCACAAAAATAAATAAATCCATCAATCCATCAATCAAAACAAACAACCTGTCTTCTGCACATGGACATGATTTTTTTATAGCCCGAAAATGTTTTTTGGGATGTGATATTCTTATATAATAGCTAATATAAAAACTCACCGCTATGTGTTTACAAAGTGAGTCATCCCAAAAAAAAATTGGTTGGTTACTTGGTTGTCCCGTCTAACATAAAATAAAATATTATAATTAAGTCGACTCTGAATTCTGAAAAAAAATAAGTTACATCAAATGAACAATATGCCTTAAAATAATAATTAAAAATGAACTTTCTAAACTCCATCTGTTGTGTATAAATAAGCATAGATCGAGTTTAAGAAAAGTACAACATTGCTTTGGCAAAAAACCTTCTCCTCCCCAAAAAAAAAAATAAATAAATAAATAAAAAATAGAAACCCTTCTGCTTCATCATGGCTTCCACTATGATGGAAACATCAATGGTCTCGATCTTGCAATGCAAACGAGACACCATGAGGGAACTAATTCCGTTCTCGAAGTTTCCTCATGTGCATTCACAAACACGCATTACTTTCTCAAAAGTACTGCGTATTCGTTGCAGCACCACAAGAAACCCCATTATAACTACTACTAGTTCTTCTAACAACCTCACCATGGAGGAAAAAATGGAAGCATTAAAAGAGTTTGACGAATCAAAAATCGGAGTAAAAGGGCTTCTAGACTCCGGATTAACAACGATTCCTCCTATTTTCATCTGTCCACCCGAACCCACGTCGTATAATCCTAACCTATCCGTTCCGGTAATTGATATCGAAGGGTTTGATGATGGTAGTAGAAGAGGTGAAATAGTGAAGGAAATGAGCAAAGCAATGGAGGAATGGGGGTTGTTTCAGTTGGTGAATCATGGGATTCCGTTAAATGTAATTAAAAACTTGTTAAAAGGGACTAGGGAATTTCATGAGCAGCCACAAGAGAATAAATTGGGATTATATTCAAGAGATAATAATAAATCAACAAGACTTTATGCTACTGTTGACCTTTTTTGGACAAAAACTGCCCAATGGAAAGATACACTTTCATGCAGCTTTGAAGATGATCAATTCGATTCCGATGGGTTGCCACAGTTTTCCAGGTAAGTAATAATAATTATGAATCCATTTCATACTCTTTCATTTATTTTTAGTGTGATTCTACTATACCTATGTGCAACATATTAGAATCGATCTTTTGAAAGTCGGTTGTGAGACCAAAAACCGACTTCCCATGGGTGTATTGTAAGAACCGACTTTCAGAAAGTCGGTTTTAAACTTCATAATCTAAGGATTGTGTTAGAGATAATGACAGAATTTTTTATATATCTAGAATATTCTGTCATTATCTCTAATTCTGTCACAGATTGATTCTCTAAAATAGGTATAGTGTACCGGTAAAATCGATGTGGTACAATTAATAACTTCCTAATTGTTGACCACTATATGGTGGGACGCGGATCCCCTACGGTACATACATGGTGAGATACAAGGTGTGATGTGCATCATTTCCGTCCAAATTTTCGACAAATCCTTCCAAATTTCGACGGAGTAAAACAAATTTTTTAAAAAAAAAATTATTTCAACGGATCCGGCAAAAATTTAGACGGAAATAGTGCATACAGCACATTGTACCTCACCATGTGTACCGTAGTGGGATCCGTTCCCCTATATGGTGTGCCTATAAGATCGTGCTGCATGTCAAGTTTGACCACAGTATGCATGGTGTACAATACCTAATTTGTTTTTGCCCCTCCTCAATATAAAATTACAATTTATCATTTGTTGAATTTGTAAGTCCAAGAACAAATACAAAAGATGTATCTGTCTCATCCTCAAAACTAGCTTGAAGTTATGACATATCTTATTGTAGTGATTAAAACAATAAAAACTTGTGATAACTTTAACAGACTATCTCATGTCTGGGTCATTTGAATTACCCACTCTGCTGATTTGAAGATAAATAATTTATATTTTATTTACACCAACAGTTCAATAATAAAGAGATCAGCAATAAATATAGGGTTCTATTTGGACCCCCCTATTTACTACTTTGGTGTGCCATGATTTTTTATATAAGATCGTGCTGCATGTCAAGTTTGACCACAGTATGCATGGTGTACAATACCTAATTTGTTTTTGCCCCTCCTCAATATAAAATTACAATTTATCATTTGTTTTTGTTCCAACAGTCACATTAATACCTTATATGATGAATAATTAAATTTATATATACCCCTCCATACTAAAATATAAGTGTTTATTTTTATTTTTTGATTTTGTCGACTAATAATATAAGTCAATTTAGTTATTTGATTATTCCAAACATTATTACAGAGAATCAATTCAAGATTACAGAAACCGGGTGGTGAAATTGATCAAAGACGTGGTGTCGGAATTACTAGCTGAGGCTCTAGGACTAAGTAGCCAGCATCTTACAAACCTAGGTGGGTTTGATAGCCAAAGGTTGATTTGCCATTATTATCCAGCTTGTCCTGAACCAGATTTGACTCAAGGGGCAATGAAGCATACCGACCCTTATTTCTTGACTGTTGTGACACAAGACCATCTTGGTGGTCTCCAAGTCTTGAAAAATAACCAATGGTTGGATGTGCCTCCTATTGAAGGTGCCCTTGTAATCAATGGAGGAGATTTTCTACAGGTATGGACCTAGCTACATCAATGGTTATGTATTTTTATGTCCATAGAGAGGGATCGTAACAAACCATTCACCATGGTTGTATCACCATGATGCGGACTAAAAACCAGTGGCGAACCTACATACAACCAAGGGGGCAACTGTCTCCTTTGATCCGAAAAAAATACACTAATATTTGAACTATGCATGCAGTTGTCCCCCTTTAAATTTTTGTTTGCCTTTAAAAAATTTACTTCCCCTACACGATATCATGCGCCCGCCCGTGCTAAAAACCCTATAAAAAATGTGGACACTCTGTATGAATATATCTCCGTCATTTATAAAGTGTCACTTTTATGATAATAATAAAAAAAATGTTTTAGAATATCTCATGTTAAAAAAATGAAATAAAAAATTATTTGGTTACTCTCTTTTTAGCAATACTTTAATCTTCTACCATTTAACTACTTATGATTATTAAACCTTTTAAAATAAAGCTTTGAATATAAGGTATCTAAAACTATTAACCAATGCATTTATTAAATTTCTAAAATATGTGCAAAAAAAATAAAATAAAAAAAAGATTGACACTATTTTAATACACATACCGACATACTACGTAGTATTATTAAAAGATTATTCCCATTTTTCACTAGTAGCCACTCGTGTACGGTAGGTGTATATTTAATATGAATGACAACAACAAAATGAAAATGTCAACTTAAATTATTTTTATTTTCATTCCCTTTAATTATTAAAATTATATTTCATATGGACATGTCTTTTTTTTTTTTTCTTTTTTTTTTTTCCATTTGGACGAAAGCTTCTTTTAATCTACTGGGGAGGGGGATCGAACCCGGGTCATCTCACTCGAGGCTGCAGGTAGAGCACTGTCAGCAAAGACTAGGGTATGGGACCTTGCCCTATATGGACATGTCTACCCTACATTTTTCTTTTTAGTCAAAACATGTCTACCATATTATTGGCTTTAATTTATTATATTTCTGCTTATATACATGATTTTAATATATATATATATAAACTGTCCAGCTCATCACCAATGACAAATTCCAAAGCGCTGAGCATAGAGTTATTGCACAAAAGAAAGGGCCAAGAATTTCAACAGCATGTTTCTTTAAACCTGGAAAAAGAGATGGGGGTAAACTTTATGGGCCATTGAAAGAGATTTTATCAGAAGAAAATCCCCCCAAATACAGGGACACAAGCTCTTATGAGTATTACTACTACTTCTTTAAAGATGGTATTAATAGAAAAACTAAGCCTCTTGAGGCTTTATTGCTCTAATTAAACCACTTAATTACTTGGACTATATATATATATCAAGAAATTTGTTGTGTTTAAATTTTATTTCGATTATTATATTAAGTATCAATATTGTGGAACAATTCAAGGTTTATGTAATGAATATGTGTGTTATATTGCTCAGTAAACATGATTGAAATCTTGAAATGATGTTGCTTTTGTTGGAAATATTTATTGATTTTACAACTTTACATTATTTATTTTTATGATATACATGAGTATTAAATAAATCTTAATATCCATTTTATTTCTTTCAATTGATTTTATGTGTTTGACCCTTTCTATATATATCAAATGACTTCTCCTATATATTTAAGATAAATGGGATAATGGTTGTTATTCGTATCTCACAAAATCTGCTAATTAAAATGGATTTATTTGGGTTTGTTTTTCTTCTATTAGTAAGAGGAAAATTTGGTTGCTGACAGCCGGCGTTTGAGTGTTTTTTTTTTTTTCAATGATTATTAGTAATAACCGAAAAATGGTTCCTTAATACACAGATCTATATTGCACGAACATATCGTACGACACGATTTGGACACGGCGACACGGCTGATTGCAAAAAATAATAACGCGCCGCGTTACCGACATGTTAGAACAACTATGTGAGTATGTAAAATAGATATTCGACCTTTATATAGTGCTAAAAAAAATGTGGTTGACCATTAAAAAAATTTCACCGGGTCAAAATTATTGTTTATTAACCAAAAAAATATAAATTTGATAAGATCGTGTATATTAACGCTTCCGTTGAAAAAACCTTAAATAAAGAAAAATAAATTTTAAAAATAGGTTCATGAGTGCCGGGGAGTGTCGGTGTCGTATTGGGAAGTGTCGACAGTGTGTTTGAGGCATGTCAGATATTTAAATTTTAAATAACGGTGTCGGGGCGTGTCGGAGCGTGTGTTATGTTGGACACGACGTACGTCGATCAGATTGAAGTGTCGGTGCATCATAGACAGATATAAATACAGAGATGCCCTTTACAATGTAAAGTTATTTCCAAAATGCTTGGGGTTCATGAGTGTCAGGGTGTGTTGGTGCCGTATTGTTGAGTATCGACAGTGTGTTGGAAGTTTGTAGGATATTTAAATTTTATATAATATTAATTTAATCACCCAACATATATCGAACATGTGTTGGAGCGTGTTGTATCGTGTCTTAAACCGAACCTCACACGATAATGTAAAAATATATAGCCAATGTTATAAAACTAAGAAGATAATGGAGGAAGAACAAGAGGAAATACAATTATAGAAGAAAGGAAAATTGCTTGTGTATTATTCCAATGATATAAGGGGGTATTTATAGTAGAGATTACAATGTGAACACAATAATCTGAATTAATCACAAATCTACTTAAATCAATTAGAATAATAGATAATCCATCAATGATATTATTTCATAACACTCCCCCTTGGATATCTATTATTTAAACATACAACAGATATGATATGCCTCATTAAAACCTTACTAAGAGAAAACCCAGTGGGAAAAAAATCTTAGTTAAGGAAAAAGAGTACATATTTATCTGTTTGATTTACTCCCCTAAACCAAGCGTCAATTTAGATATTTCAATTCTTCGCTTCCCAATGCTCTTCACCGGTCTTTCAAATGTTGCGATCGACAATGTCTTGATAAATAATTATCGGTTGACCGGATCTGTTGCACATCAATCTCCTCATTCTTTTGCAAATCATGAGTAAAGAAGAACTTGGGTGAAATATGTTTTGTTCTATCCCCATTAATATAGCCCAATTCAATTGAGATATGCAAGATGCATTGTCTTCATATATAGTGCGTTAAATGATTTTCATTCTCATCTAGACAATGTCTCAATGAATAAATGGTAGAATTGATTGTCTCGATCGTAGTTGCATAACGTATATGTCATGTACTATTAACTTTGTTAGAAAAACCCAGTGGGAAAAAAACTAGACAAGGTAAATAGTTCATGACATATGCGTTTCTATGTGTTGCACTGACTGCCTCATTAAAAACCTTTAACTAAGAAAACCCTTTGGGAAAAACTTGGTTAAAGGGAAAAAGAGTACAATCATTTGGTTTTAAGACCAAATCCACACAAAATTTTTGAAGTTGTCGCTCTTCTTGACGACAACAATCTTTCAAATGTACGCATTCCAGTATAATAAACACTTATTATCCAAAACCGATGTAGGAATAATCTTAGTGAGCAAATCTATTAGATTGTCACCAGAGCGTACTTTTGCATATCACTGTTTTTTAGAGTTTATTGGATAGTCGAATGTAGGGGCTAATAAGCGTCATTCCCACTACTAACTTGTGCAACACATGCAACACAATCAACACGTAATCGGCTAAATAATGGGGAAGTAATATAATCGAAATTTGCATGCATATATTTCCACTATCATGCATCGTAATTCCTTAAAATTTATGACATTAACCATGCATTACTTACATATTCCTTTCTCAATAGGAATCTACTCAAGCGGTCATACTACATTCAACATGAATGATAACGACCTTAACCACCGTATGCATGTTGCGATTGTCATATTAATTCATTTACGAAATCCACCAAGGATTTTCATATCAATATTAATGTCTAACGACCCGTAAATATACCGTCATGACATAAAGTTACGCGATATATTAGTTAGCGGAACATTATATTATCTATAATGGGAGAATATATTTGATCATTAACAAACAAATATTTTCAATTCAAACTCAACCTCAATTGCTTATTTCATTTTTACCTAGTCGAGTGTTTATGACACTCTGCGATGACTTCGTCGGATCCAGATATAATAATAGCAATTAAAGAGGCAAATATGTCGTCGACGACTATTATATTTTATTATAAATTTCTCCCATAAAATTCATTGCTAATTTGATATTAGCATAAACCAATTCCTTATCAATGTATGGATTGGTTGTTCCGCAACCCCAATATTTAATCATCTGTCGCACGTGCAATTTTTTGTTTTGGGGTTTTCGTCTACAAGACGAATCTCTTTAAGAGATTTCATGAGTGACTGAATATCAATAATAAATTGATCATTCTTCCGCGGATTTTTTATCTTTAACACCGATCGGTCTTCTACGCTTCTGGCGTAGAGAAATATCTTTAATCATACTGTTGGTGCATTTATAAATAATCACTCATTTAATTTCAATATGGGCATACGGCATATTACTTGTTAAATACTACAAGTAAGATTATTTTCATAGTTCGATTAAAGCGATGCGTGGAAGATCGTTTATCTTGTTAAAATTTCTCGGCATTCTTTTATTCTAACATGAGATTTTCTTTATCTCCCCCTAATGCCGAGAATCGATCTTCATCGAACATGTAGCACCGAGCTATACATTGATGCTCTTTTATTCGCTTCATGCGATTTACTATATCACTATGTGATTTTAGATTCTTCAAGAATCGTTCGAAAAAATTCACGTTATATTTAGAGAAATCACTAGAATGAGACAACGAACTTTTGGTTCGTTTCTCCCTCTTTCTCGGAAAATATTTGATATATGCAAAATGTGCATAAAATCTACCCTTCATGGGTTTGATATCAATGAATGATATGTGAACTCATAGTTCATTTATGTCGAAGTTTGTCACGAGATATAATTCATATTGGGTTTTCCTCCCTCATTCTCGGACAACATTTTCTCATAATTGATATGTCAAAAATTTGAAATAACCCGTGACGGATTCAACATTTTAATGTGAGATCCTCTTATGCGGGTATCAACAAACTTCTTTTATCTTTTTCGATTTGTGGAGAAATTTTGTCTCATATAGAGATATTATATCCGTTCTCACAATTATGAATACAATGTATCGAGTTATACCAATTTTCTTGAATCACCATCCCAATTCTAGTGGATTCTCACATAAAGAATGTTTATAACCACAATATTCAGAATCACTATATGCATCTTAAATACTTAATTTTGTCGCATTCATTTCACAGAATGATTGTGATGCATCACATGTAATATGATACATATATCATTGTTTTAAATGATGCATGTAGTATCGATCACATTCTCTTCGTGGAATGGACATATCTCATTATTTTCAAACACATTATTTATACACATTTCATCGGGAAATAGTATATAAAGCAAATATTTCGATCTCGATATAACACCCATATTACTCAAAAAAAATCGAGACTTGAGAGAGCATAGTGCTTTATTTCAAACAATTTTGTTTCAATATAGCACTTGCATGTTGCATTACCATATGCATCTCTCATTAATACTTTTGAGAACTTGTTTCTCAATATAATGTGCGTGTCGCACTATCGATGAGGCAATTTAATTGCTCTCATGCTCCGACTCCATTTCTTCCTTAGAACGAAATGAGCAATTAATTTTTCAAAATATAACAATTGTCACATAATATAAATGAATTACAATGATTAATTATTTTAAATAGAAAATTACATTATGTATCAATTCAAGCAAATTAAATTGATATTGTAAATGCTAGTGGATCCGAGTGACAATTATCCAGTATTACAATTCATGAATCAATCATTATGAATAATTTTACTCACCAATAAAGCACTATAATATGTTGTCATATTCATTCTTATCACAACTAGACAACAAATTTTGAATATAATAACAATATAGAGCGAATGCGCCTTACAATCAAAGACCATATACATGGTATTCATTTTTAAAAAAAAACCGCGAGGTTGAATATTTTTGTTGTAATAAACATGTGTATAGATAATCACATTAATGATGATCACTATTTTTATTGTCAATAAAATCTTTTCATTAAATTAACAAATATGATTTTGTTTATTGAAATTATTGCAAATGTAGTTGCCAAAAATACAACGAATGCATTAATTACCGCAATGATCATGCAAATATTGTAAAGTTATGTTTAATATCAATCCAATTAACTAAATGATATGGAAATATCATGTGTTCATATCATATCAACTTTATAGTGAAAAATATATTGATAAATTATAAAGCGAGCGTATAAAACATTCTCACGTCGTATCAATATAAAGATCATATATGCGCACCATGTAAGTGATTAACACAACTACGTACACAATCATGTAAAATATAATCTATTTAATTTTAACTATTTAAAATGACTTTAATTAATATGAATATGATTGCAAAAGTAATATACATGTTGATTAATCCGGCGATTGAGAATCATATATTATTATTGTGGTCAAATAACAAGATTTACTTACCAAAAATACATGATGATACAATTATTTTCCTTTTTCTTTTTGAAGAAAACTAGTCACACGTATCAATTATACACAATCGATAAAAAAAATTCCAAAGCTACTATATATATCACAAAATACTTTAGCCGTATCAAAATAAACCCAAGACAAGAAACAATTTATTTATTAATAAACGATGCTTAAGTTTAAATGCATCGTATAAACAATTTCTGTAAATCGCCACTAACTCCGACATGTGGCGTAATCTTCTAAAAGATTACTTTGTTTCTTGTCATGATTATTGTTTTAATCATATAAAACAATTTTGTTAGATTTGTATCAATAATGTCCTCCTCCACGACCATAACCAAATATTTCAAATATTTATAAATTGAGTCACGTTCTTTATAAAGTATGAACTCTTATAATTTGGTCGGAACTCATTATTTATTTTCATAATTCCACATCCAGTGGATTATTATTTTTCATTCATGATACGAAATCATAATCAATTTCATATACATCATAAATTACTTTGATTGATATTCTTCGCTTCAGTAGCATATCATCATGATGAAAATGATTTAATTATTTTCTCAACTGTGATCATGAAATCCCATGATATATTCAGTAGATTTCTTATCTCTGAATTTCAGATCACTCGTGGAACATGTCTTTCTCTATGGACATCGGGTCCTAATTTTTATTTATATGAATGACATGTTTGTACTTTTTTCTCTGTGAATTTCAAATTCACCTTCACCAATTTTTTTTTTTTTTTTGGCACGTCTGAAATTCATCTATGTGAATTTAATATTCACTTTCATCGGTTTTTGACATGCCCATTTATGTGAATTTTATATTCACTTTTACGAGCTTTCTATTTTCATATGGATTTCTGATCCATTATATGCTCGTTTCAAACATTGATCAACTTCATGTGATCATACCTCATTTTTCAATTTGCACAAAAGACAAACTCTTTTGTCTAAGGAATATAGCCATCAAGGCTTCATATCACCGATGAGTATTACTCATATCTTTTGCTTACGTGGTATTGACTTGATCCATAATGATTTGATGATGTCAATACCACTAGCATCAATATTACATATATCTATAAAATAATAGAATTGATCACGATAAATAATTTAAATAAATCAAATTTTTACCTTAATGTTTTGTATCGAGATGTGTAGATATAAAATATATTAATTGATCGACTTGAGTCCTTTACGGCAATCTATGAATGGTGATTCTTGTAGGTCTTTTTTTTTTTTTTTGTTTTTGCGAAGGTTGCCAAACTTCATCAAAACAATTTTGATGATTTGAGACGTGGTTAGAGACTCGTGCTGATAACGTGTTATAAAACTAAGAAGATAATGGAGGAAGAACAAGAGGAAATACAATTATAGAAGAAAGGAAAATTGCTTGTGTATTATTCCAATGATATAAGGGGGTATTTATAGTAGAGATTACAATGTGAACACAATAATCTGAATTAATCACAAATCTACTTAAATCAATTAGAATAATAGATAATCCATCAATGATATTATTTCATAACAGCCAAAATGTTTTTTCCCTTTTTAGCATAATATTATCTCCTACCTGCTAAGAGTAAGAGATAACATTATTATTAACCAAAAACAAATATATAGTCAAAAAGAAAAAAAGGACGGGAGTGGTTTCCTTTTTCGCCGGTGGTTCAACCCCCCTTTCCAGTCCACTGTCCACCGTCCACCTGCCTCCAAATGCTATTCAAATCTTACCTAATCCTCTAGATTTTCACATCATGAAGAAAAAATCTACCTTGCATAGTTGCACCCATCGATGATGCTGGTCCGAAGTTAAATATGATGGGTAATAGAATGAATTTGCTTTATAGGTGAGGGGTAATCGATGACAACATCAATAAAAAAAGATACATTTATCTATGTACAAAATCGAAATTACACAATGGATATATGGAAATTTCTGTTTGAATCCCAGTTATCAAGGCCTAATTACCAGGTAAGCCTAGGATATGTTGGATAATATGTAAAATCACTGCTTTTGAGTTCTTTATATTCTCTTTATTGTCTAAACACCTGGCTACAAAACTAACCATTGCTGCTTTCTTGCAGAGAATATACCCAAGAAATACCAACAACAATAACTCTCTTTCAGAAACCTATTTGCTCATTCATCATCTAAAGGTATTATTCTTGGCTTTTAACATTTATTACTGCCTTGCAGGTGTGTTTTCTATAGTTTTAAAGCTGCTGGTGTTAAGGGTGATTTTGTACGTTTTATAAGGATATATTTTATGTCAATTTTCCCCATATGTGGATGTTTTTCATAGAAATCGAGCTTTACATTGAAATATTGAGCAAATGAGTTTTAGAAGTATTAAAGTGCAAACTCGAGCTAATTATGTGATTTTATTGGATAAATATCTTTAGATTTAAGATGTTACATTTTGCATGTTTTTATCGTGATGTAGGTACGCTTGCATGAGGTGAAAGGAGCTTAAAAGATGTTCAAGTGATGATTTGCATGGAAGGAAAGAGATAGAGATGAAGTTGGAATGAAGATCAAGATGAATTTGGAAGAAAAAGGGACTGAACTAGCGTCCAGACTGGACTGGCGTCCAAATAAGTGGACTAGCGTCCAGGATGAGATTTTTGGTTCAGAGAGTTTGGACGCTGAGTGGAGGAGCGTCTGGAGCAGTCCAAAGCAGCTGAACTGGCGTCCAGAAGGTCTAGACGGGCGTCCAACACCGACATAGCAGCAGCCGCCTTACTTTTCTATAAATAGCAGCGCGATTTCAACCCTAAGACACACATTATTGAGACCTATTGATACACAATCATTAGAGAAAAACCCTAGGCGGCCCCCGGCCCCCTTTGGGGAGGCGGGGTTGCGGATTAGTTAGGTTTTTGTTTTCGTTTTCTATTCTTGTTCGATTCATGGTCGTCTTGAAGTCGTGAACTTGGAGCGACCATGGGAAACTTTTCCGGCGGCGTTTTATTTCTTCCTTTGGATATTTTGTGAGTTTAATTTAAAGTTTGTTTCTTTCCTTTGATTATTTGTTTATGCAATCGATATCGGAAGATGTATTGCTATTTGATGTTTACCGTATGATGGAAATCGGTGTAAACCTTAGATCACCATAGGAAAGATTAGACTTTTAACCTTGACATAACGGAAGTTGATAGGTTAGATCTACAGGTTGTTAGATCTAATAAATCTTGCACCTTGTTTTGAGAGCGTTAATCTCTATAGATCGGAAGATGATGAGATTGATAGACGGATTACTTACGGAAGTAGGAATTCATACCTTTGATTAGGTGAACCACAACTTTGATTGAATCATCATAAGATAATCTAGGGAAGAATTAAGGGTTGCGGGATGGTGGATCATGTTTGTTCTATGTTGATTTGCTTCAGTCATGAGTTAGTTTTATTGTTTTCTTAGTTGTAGTTTTATTTTATTTGCTTCTGTTCGCAACGATATTTTCCTGGCTTTGGACTGACAATCCTCTGTCCAGTTTATTTTCCGTTTTAGTTTTAGGTTTAGAAATAATTGGTAACAATCTTAGGAAAATTAATGAACTAGACACCCCGATTCCCTGTGACCGACTCCGGTATTAATCGCTATACTACGATCCCTACACTTGGGGAGATACCGGATTTATAAATTTTATTACTTGTTTGTTTTGTTAGATAAAATCCGTGACAGCTGGCTTGATGTTAAGAAAGCTTTTAGCAGTTACATCTGTTGCCTTGTGTTGTTTTTGTTGGGAAATTTCTTTAAATGGTGCATGAACCTTACCTATGTAACACTAATTTGTCGTTTTTGCATGTTTAAGGTGTTAAATTAGTGTTGCATTCTAGCCATTTATTAACTTCGGGATCTGTAATACATAGCAAAACATGTACTTCTGAGGTTTTAGAGCTTCTTTGAAGTCTTCAGCTTCCATCCTCATTTTATAGGTTCATATACATGCACCGGGACTTTTTCTAATCTCGGATAGCTATTTATTCAGGGCTTTGTTCTCCTTTTTAAAGGCCTCAACTTTGGGGTCGAACTTTGCATTCTTCTTCTTAGAGTTAGTTGTGGTGTTTCTCTTAATAGATTGTAAGTTAGGGTTCCCTATAGCCAGTTGTCACGAGTAGTTACTTGGGTATAATGCTCAAGGTGTTAAGATATTCAAATATTCGAACTTCGTTATGTGGTTCTAGCTTGATTTTTGCTGCTGCAAATCTGATGTTCAGAATCTACAAGAGTTCTAACCATTTTTGTTGTTTAGCTTGGAAAAAAACTCAGATGTGTAGTTCTACATGTTCCTTCCCGTGCTAAGTTGCATTTTGACTCCCTTCTGAGGCTTTGGTTGTAGCTATCACCTATGCCTTTGGGTATTTTTTTTAATCACCTTTACTATGTTTTATTTGCATTTACAGGATTCCTGCAAGCTAGGACAATGGACTTTGTACCTTAAAGCTAATGAGTGTGGCTGATTAATAGGTAATGTGTTGATATATTAACCTCTTATTAGCTAAGCTACCAAATTGCTTCAGTTGTTAGGCATTGTTCGTTGTTTGTGTTGGTACACCTACTCCTTATTTGTGCAAGTGCTGTGTTTGTTTTTTTCCTTTATGCATCGTGTTTTCATTTCAAGTAGTATTGAAAGATACATTACTTGCTGTATGGGTAAAGCAGGTTCTTTGATTCAGTCCACGGCGGGTGAAAAGTATATATTCCTTTCTAAGGCATAGAGGCATAATTCAATCCTTAGAAGGAAGGCTAAAAAACGCAAAACAAAAGAATGTTTTAAACATCCAAGCCTGTTTACTAATAAAAAAAAGTATGATCAATTGACTGGGGAAAATATTTGTAACCTTGTTGCTTAAACTCATTAATCCAGTATTCTCAAGTTTGATACAACCGAGGCCCATCCAATAAATTCTTTACAATCAGACCTTAGCTTGTTTGTTCCATTGAATGGAATCATTATTGTAGAATAGATCTGCTAGCTCATTAGACCATTCACACAACTATGTAGACATTTCTTCCAATGCACAACTCTGTACTCCCTCATCAAACCAACAATTTCCTGTTCATGTAGGAAATAGATCATCAATAGACTGTCCAGATTCTGGTACGGTGTCTTTGTGTGATGAAAACATTGATAAAGCCAGAAAAACAAAAAATGGAAAGAAAAACGCTCTACTTGAACCCTAATAGCTTCAAATCCGAGCCTGCTTCTGCAACACTTTCAACCTTTCTAACTACATCAATGAATAATAAATACATTGAGTTGCTTACAGTAGTTGCAGACAAAAAGTAATGTGTTGGAACCAACCGCTGATTGTCCTTATTGTTGCGCCAAAAAGTTTGCTCACGAAACTAAAATTTTTCGTTGCTCATCTGCTGTAGAGATATACATTTTGTGTTATATGTTTTCCTTGTTTGTGTTTGATGCCAACATATAACATAATTCATCAAAAAGATTCTTACTACGTATGTATGTATGATAAATATAACACTTTTTGTTTCAACAAAACAGTCGTTTGATTAATTAGTGTCAATGTTAGGCAGTGTCCAAATGTTAGCAGTGTTGCCAACACAACATGTGTGTATGATGACTATCAATGTATTGCCAACATAATACGGAATGTATAATGCCTATCAATGTTAGGCAATGTGCAAATTATCTACATGAACATGTAATCAAGGTTTTTGGTTTGTTCTTACTTACTTAATATAAAATATATCTGGTGTTGAATGTCATAGTGACACTATTGATTCATGTTCTTTTTTACACATACAACATTTAAGGCATTGGTTATTCATATACTTGTTGTTATAGGATCTGGAGAGTCAGCAACAAGAGATTATATGTCATTGATGAAGAGTAAGTTTTATAATTTTTTTATGAAATAATTAGCTCGAACAAAAATTCCATGTTTTTTTAATGTTTGTTTTTGCACTGTTACAAGAAAATACCAATGATAATGAGGTTATGGACTGATTGGTTGGACAATGATGCAGTTAAGGTTTTTTCAAAGTATCATGTGCTCACAATAATTATTGGGCTGAACATGAAAGTGACTACTCATAACGACAATTGGTGTCCAGTGTTCCTTCCGTACTTCTTACAGTGTAAGCAATACTTTGAAAATGGGAGCAAATAAAAAAATAACAGCATTTTACACTTGTTTTTAGAACTATCGATGACGACAAGTTGGAGTGGCTACCTAATGGTGAATCCGCACTTGGCAGAAAATCAAGCACTAGCTACTTGAATGGTTTGTATAAATTCAATTTTTTTAGGGCTGCACTCATGTCATCATGAACATAGTTTTTGATGTTGTAGTTTATTCTCGGTCTGAACCTGTTGCAGGTATACTAAAAATGAAAAATAAATTGCACAATTGATTCAGTCCAAGGCTTATAAGAATACCGATTTCTTGCTGCCACCACCAGTTGATGAAGCTGACATTGTCCTTGTAGGCAGCCTCCGGTCACAATAGGCCTACAGCCTCCGGTCACAATAGGACCTTGCTGTTTTGTGAGAATTCAGCCAAGGAAATTGATGATTATACAAGTAGTGTAGCCATTCCACTAAGTGAAGAGCATGGTGCTGCAATTCCTGTTGGTGAAACTCCAATAAAGAAAAGCAAGAATAAGGGAGAAGAGAAGCATAACTAACTCAAGTTTTGTCATCTTTGACTATGATTAATGTTGTTGTTTTGTATCCTATTTTGCTTAATAGTCCAGTTGGTATATTGTAACCATTAGTGCCAGCACCATATAGTACGTAATGGTTCAATAATATACATAACTTTGGGCCTCCATGATTAAAAAACTTGCTTGTTTTGTTATAAACCCTCAAAATTGCGTGTTTTGTGTGTTTCTGTAAAATATGTCATATCATTGATATGGTAGCTAGCAGCGTAATTAATCTATGCAATTATGTATGTAATATTGTGTGTTGTTTTTTCCCTACTTATTTTCTTATGTGTTAGCCCAATACTCTGAATCATCTATTAATAATGCACATTCTGTAGTGGGCGTTCCGTGCTTTGCATGGAAAATAGTATCACTAGTTCTTTCTATAAAAAGGGGAAATATACGGCTGGGAAAAGGGGAGAGCATATCACTTTTCTCTCTGCACTACCCGTCTACAAGACAAATTTTTCCACTTTTTCATTCTGCTTTTCTCAAACAGCAGTATCCCAAAATGTAAATCATTTTAGACATTCTCACACATATTAAGAAAGTTTGCTAAATTTGTTATTTGTCATTTGTTTTGATTAAAAGGACTAAAATGACCTTTCATTGGTATTAATGCAAAATAATGAAAAGTGGTTAAGTATATAATAAATGAGGGTAGAAGGAAAAATTGTAATAAATGTTTTATTGGTTTTATAAATTGACTTACATTTTTGGACAAAACTAAAAGGACTTACATTTTGGGACGAAGGTAGTACTAGTATTCACAAGATATAAGTACATATATTTTACTTGGTCTTCAAATTATTGAGCATTGAGTAATATAGTTGTTCGGGATACTTTCACTGTACACGATAGTATCAATGAGTTGTCAAATCTTGAAAGAGCAACGCACTATCAATGATTTACCAACGCATGGTGGGGGCGTTTTACTCTCTAAGGATAGCACTACTGCGTGCTTCGACCCAGGCTTTTTATATACTTAACTCTATTATTTTTAACATTTTATTGTTATTATTTATTATTTTGTTGTTGTTGCTGCAAACCTTTTCTCTTCCTATCTATACTGTTTTTGTGGTTTGACAATTATTTTCCAACAAATTTAAAATGTAAAACCGATTATTAAAAAAACTTCGTTTGTCCCCCTAAAAAAATGTCGTTCAGAACAAGGTTATTTCATTCTAGAAGGAGAGCTTTTGAACAGCAGACCACGGAATGAAATATAGGTAAAATAACATAAAAAGAAAAAGGTATTTCAGGATTGAAAGAAGAAAAAAATAATTATGTTTTAATATATAAATATGAAAGGTGAATCTAATATAAATATCTTTTGGCTGGGAAGTTATTGTGTGGTGTCTTCACGCGCGGTGCGAGACACCGTATGTATATTTTCTGCAAACTACCACACAATTTTATTCTGTATTTAAACTGTGTGGTTCTGATCGTTTCACCCGTCACTTCATCTCAAAATTCCTCACCACACAATAACTTCCTTTTGGCGGCTCTGCTCTGTATGTGAATAATACTATCTTGGTTTAGGACAACAAGTGAGGAAAAGGTGCCCAGGTATAACTTTTGCTGCCGAGGTACTGCAATGAGGGAAGGATGTTTGTTTGATTTTTTTTTTTTTTTTTTTTTTTGGCCGAGGTATAATCAGAAAGGTGCTTTTTGGCCGAGGTATAATCAGAAAGGTGCCGAGATATAATTTATGCTGGAAAGCTAGTATAGAATTTTGTGGTTTGCAATCTGTTTCTGTTCTTTAAAGATTGATTTTGTGGCTTGCTAAAGCTATTATAAAATTTTGTGGTTTGCAATTTTGATATGTTCTTCAAACTGCATTCTCTCATTAGATTTCTCCACACTTTTCGGTTCAGAGTTTTGGGATCTTGAGCTGCTCGGGTTTTCGCTTATTCCTATAGCTTTCAATGCAGATAAAAGTTGAGGATCAAGAAAATCATCAACCATAACATTATTATCTACAGGTTCTGCAGAAGCTCTTTTCGGATCATGCTTATCGGATTCTTCTAATTGTGTTTCAAGTGGTTTTGCTAGTTCAGATTCAGCTTCAGCTTCTTGTATTTTACCTTCTCTTCGTAGCTTAAGTGCTTGGCGTTTGTGATTAAGGGCCTCACGTTGCAACTTGAACCGATCACGGCTTGACACAGGTTTCGGGCCAGAATCTGGACTAGAATCTTTTTTTCTCGGGATCGTTTGGCAATGATTTCTAGGTTGCATTTGGACTTGACTCCTTTTTTGCGGATAAAGTGCTTGTGTTTTGGCTTGACAGATATTTCTGGGCTGCATTTGGACTAGACTCGTTTTTCGCAAACAAAGTGCTTGTGTTTATGCTTGGGTTATTCTCTTGCATTTGTTTTTCCAACATTTTTGCAAGCTTTAGTTCTTCCTTAGCATCAGCAAGGTTCCCTTCTCTCTTTAACGCAAGAGCCCGTCTTTTATATGCCAATGATATCGTCTTCCCACGAGTTTATTACCTCGTTTTACGGTGTGTGTTTTTCAGAAGACTTATTATCTATGTTCGGCATCTCGTTTACAGTAACCGCCTCCTCAGGTTCGCGTGCAGGCGGCAACACTGTGCTAACGTCGATGACCGGAGGAGGGGTATCAAAATCTGCCAATTGTGTCTCTAATACCTTAGCCATTTTCAGTGTTTCCTCAGCTTCTTCGATTTGCCCTTCTTGTCGTAAGGTGCGGTACTTTCTTTTCAGCCCTAAAAGTTCCCTCTGAACTTCACCTTTAGATTTCTTAGGAGGGGTGTTAATGTAGGAACCCGAACGCAATTAAAATAATTAACACGAATTAAACAACAATTTTATTGAAAATAAAACGAATTACAATTGAAAAATGAAATATACTAAAAAAAAAAAAAGTGGATACAATAACTCCGAGACGAGTAGGACACTCGTCTTAAGACAAATTTGGTCCGGTGTGTACCCCGGTTAAAACCAATTGTCTCCCGGGATAACTCGGATTCGATTCGTATAGAGGTACTTCTTACACGAACCTTCAACGAACTCTTCTAGTGCTCGAATCTCTTCTTCAAACTCGTATGCAACTACGTCAGAACTATATGAATGTATGAAGCTTTCTGGTGTTGTATTTCGAATGTGTATATGTAGGAGAGGGCTGGGCTGGAATGAATTAATAACCGAACCGAGCTGAAGCTCAATCAGAATGTATATGAACTGGACCAAGCCCAATTAACTTTGTATAAAAAGTTTAACACAGGCCTGGGCCTAGGGCCCTCAGGCCCAGAAGGCCCATTCCCCATTCCCCAAAGCCCAAAGCCCAAAGCCCAAGACCAAGGTCAACGGTCACGGGCACGGGCACGGGCACGGGCACGGGCGGGCGGCGGCGGCGCGCGCGCGTGTGGCCATTTTAGCAGAACGTCTGACTGCTAAAACCAACCCGCTATCTCTCCTTCTTCTGTGGAGCTTATACCACATATAACATTCTTCCCACATATATACCGGAAAACATTTCTCTCTTTTTCCAATGTGGTATTACGTTTAGTTGAATACTCTTCAACTTCCACTTCCAACAAAAGTTCTTTCAAACACCCGACTTCAAGCGTTAATTTCTCATTCACTCGTACTCCGAATTGAATGATTCTAAATCCTGAATTCATCTACGACTTACGTAGTTTTTAGAATTATCAAAACATTGTATATATTCTATACAAGAATATAATCAAATTAAGCTTGCAAAGTCGTCTGAATAAAATGATTATAAAATCATTTTTATTCACTTTAATTCAATTCCACTATTTTCTCCAACAATCCCCCACATGAATGGAAATTAATGCAAATGCGGACACGAAGAGATTCGGCGGAAAAACATTGCATCGGGAGAGGTAGCTTCGGCTTTGAACCCGCCCTAGTGAAGTACTATCGGATCTACTCGGCTAATCGGTGAACTTAAGTCTTGAAGCTGTTCGGCCTTTAGTGTAGAACCGGACAATAGCACTCACACAATATTTCCCCTTAGACCGTACTTGGTTCTCATGATTTGGATTCATTTTGGCCCCGAATCACACCTGGTTTCGTAAAGTGCTTTAGAGAATTCTAGCCTCGAATTCTCATAGAAGCGGCCCCACTTCGCACTTACATAGGTGACTTCCTATCAAGAGTATTCTCGCCATACCCCACTCGAATTTAATCAAGTTATAGGAATCATTAAAAGTTTTCACTTAACCTTCACACTCGGCGAGACAACACTTTTATTCACGAGAATGGGAAAGTGTTCATCGACAGCTTCATAACTTAGTTGTCCCCTTGAACCAAGATCTTGGGATCTCCAGTC
Source organism: Gentiana straminea (assembly GCA_036785695.1). Classification (NCBI taxonomy): domain Eukaryota; kingdom Viridiplantae; phylum Streptophyta; class Magnoliopsida; order Gentianales; family Gentianaceae; genus Gentiana; species Gentiana straminea. The sequence continues at coordinate 8,804,624 of JAVUPR010000265.1, forward strand.
AACATGGTAGGGTTACCATTACAAAACTTAACTTTCAATAGGCTTAAGTCCCATTCCGAGGGTCAAAATTGACATCTGATCTCTAGGTAAACCTTTAGTAAGCGGATCCGCAAGATTCTCCTTCGATTTTACATAATCGATGGAAATCACACCACTAGAGATCAAGTGTTTAATGGTATTATGTCGTCGACGTATATGTCTAGACTTACCATTATACATACTATTTTGTGCTCGGTGTATAGCCGATTGACTATCACCGTGTATGCTAATCAGGAGCAATCGGTTTTGTCCAACAAGGAATGTCCTCTAGGAAATTTCGAAGCCACTCGCTTCTTCCCCAAGCCTTTGTCCGGTGCAATAAACTCGGCTTCCATTGTGGAACGAGATATGCATGTCCGCTTTGTGGACTTCCGGGACACCGCAAAGACCACCAATCATAAAGATATATCCAGTTGTGGATTTTGACTCTTTAGAATCAGAAATCCAGTTTGCATCACAGTATCCTTCTAATACTGCTGGATATCTTGTGTAACGTAATCCCAGGTTCATTGTATATTTCAAGTACCTAAGTAGTCTCATCAGCGCTTTCCAATGATCCTCACTGGGATTACTTGTAAACCTGCTCAGTTTGTTCACAGCACACGCAACATCAGGTCTAGTACAGTTGGTTATGTACATTAGACACCCTATAATCTGTGAATATTTCAACTGAGACACAGGCTCACCCTTATTTTTTACCAAGTGAAGACTTAAGTCAATGGGTGTTTTCATAGGACTTTCATCAAAAACATTGAATCTCCTCGAACGGATTCAATGTAGTGAGACCGTGATAATACTAGTCCCTCGATATTCCGGAGATTTTAATCCCCAAAATTACATCCGCTTGTCCCATATCCTTCATATCAAAATTGCGTGTCGGCAACTTTTTGGTATTCATGATGATATCATGAGTACTTCCCATAATCGCATATCATCAACATATAAACACACTAACACATAAGCATTAGGTGTTTGTTTGATGTAGACGCATTTGTCACACTCGTTAATTTTAAACCCATTAGATAGCATAGTTTGATCAAACTTTAGATGCCATTGTTTGGGTGCCTGTTTCAGTCCATACAAAGACTTAATGAGTCTACACACCTTGTGCTCTTGCCCTGGAACCACAAACCCCTCGGGTTGAAAATCCACTTACACCCGAGTGCTTTACTTCCCGGTGGAATGTCAACCAATTCCCAAGTGTGATTTTGCATAATAGAATCTATTTCACTATTAATAGCTTCTTTCCATAAAGGTGCTTCGGATTAGACATAGCCTCGGCATATGTCCTTGGAGTATTTTCTACCATGTAGGTTAGAAAATCCGGCCCAAAAGACGTTGAAGTCCTAGCCCTCTTACTCCTTCGAGGTTCCACTTCCTCGTTTTTCGGAGTACTATCCCCCACATTTTCGTGTACTCTCTTATTTGAGTCTTCATTGTGTCTTTCTTTATGTGGAAAAACATCCTCAAAAAACACCGCATTTCTTGACTCCATGACCGTGTTTACATGCACATCGTGATTGTCGATTTGTGCACAAGAAATCTATATGCACTCTTGTTATGAGCATACCCAATAAATATGCAATCTATCGTTTTTGGCCCAATCTTAATCGTTTAGGCTTAGGCACTTCCACCTTTGCTAAACACCCCCACACTTTCAAGTATTTATAACTTGGTTTGTGGCCTTTCCACATCTCATATGGAGTTTTATCCATCTTTTTAGATGGAATCCCGTTGAGAATTTTATTGGCGGAGAGAAGGGCCTCCCCCACAAGTTCGAGGTAACCCGAACTAATCAACATAGCATTCATCATCTCTTTCGAGTACGGTTTTTGCGTTCAAAGCAATTCCGTTAGATTGAGGTGCATATGGAGCGTAGTTTGATGAATAATGCCCGAATCTAGACATATTCTTTCAAATGGCGATTCATACTCTCCACCTCTATCACTACGAACCTTCTTGATTCGTCTGCTAAGTTGATTCTCAACTTCATTCTTATAATTTTTGAATGCCTCGATAGCCTCATCTTTGCTACTTAGCAAATATACATAACAAGATACCTTGTACAATCATCGATAAAAGTTACAAAATACTTTTTACCGCCTCTCGATTGCACAAACTTTAAGTCACACAAATCGGTGTGAATTAATTCTAAGGGTTTCGTGTTTCTTTCCACGGATGGAAACGGCGCTTTAGTCATTTTAGCTTCAACACGAGACTTGGCATTTTGCGTTTCATTAACTTTTAGTTTAGGTAAAAAATCCAAATTCATCATTCTTTGAATTGATTTATTATTAACGTGTCCTAAACGATTATGCCATAAAGTACAAGACTCAATCAAGTACGCGAAGTAGATGCATTTTTATTAGCCTCACTCGGGCACAACATTCTTTGGCATAATAGCCATTACATTGAGTTTAAATAAACCCTCGGTAAAATAACCTTTACCCACATACATATCATTTTTGGTCAAAATGACCTTGTCATTACCAAATGAAAGTTTAAAACCATTCTTATTCAAAGATACCACCGTATATCGATTTCGCGTATGTCGGGAACATGGAGAACATTTGTGAGGGTCGGCTTCTTTCCCGAAGTCATCTTCGTAATCACATTTCCAGCCTCGAATGGTTGACCGAGCAGAGTTGCCCATCCACGGCTTCTCACCATTTCCGGCCTTGTAGGTTGAGAAGACATCACGATCGCGCAGACATGTTTAGTGGCCCCGTTGTCCACAAACCATTGTCTCGGATTACCCACAAGTGTTGCACTCTGTCACCATTGCGCAGATTGTCATCATCCTCGGTTTCAGCCATATGAGCCTTATGGTTGTAAGGCTTCTTTGATCGGCGTCCGCAAAGACGGTGCCCTTGTTTGCCACGGTTGTGACACTTGCCATTAAACTTGAATGGCGCCGGCTTATCCCCCGTCGGCTTCCTTGAAGATTCCCCGTCTTCTTAACCGATTTCTCGGAGCTTCTTCCTTTTCTCGATTTCGACCTCGCGACGTTAGCCTTCGCTTGTCCAACCGACTCGAACGTCTCTTTTCGGATGCTCTATTGTCCTCTTCAATACGGAGGCGAACAATCGATCATCCATCGTTACCGCTTCCTCTTATGCATCGATAGCTCTTGTACTCCTTCCAAGAGTCGGGAAGCTTCTCAATGACACATGTGCCACTTGAAAATTCTCGTTGATTTTCGGATCTTCTCGTTATCATCTCGTATATCGAATTTGCAACTCCTCCACTCGTTTCACAATAGGTTTAGTATCGTTCATTTCAAACTTTAAAAACCTACCGACAAGAAACTTCTTGGCACCAAAGCATCCTCTCGTTGTGTACTTTTTCTCTAAAGCTTTCCACAACGATTGAGCTGAGTCATACGTACAGTATACACCATACAACATATTATCCAAACCATTAAGAATGTAATTTTTACATAAAAAATCACTATTCTTCCAGTTTTCGACTACAAGAAAAGCTGTCTTTTCAGCAGTCTCAGGTGGCACCACCGGTGGATCTTCAGTTAGCATTCTCGCTAATCCAAGTGTTGTTAAGTAAAACAACATCTTCTGTTGCCAACGTTTGAAGTTCGATCCGTTGAACTTCTCTGGCCTCTCGTGGTTAGCACCAGTCACAGTAGTTGTCTGTGTCATACTTCCCGAAGTGTGGGAAGACTGTCCTCCGTTTGGCGCACCAGCCGGAGTAGGAGTGATTTGATCATCAGATGCCATTTCTGTTCAAGACAGAAAATAAACTTTTATCAGAAAAGGATAACTGATAATACAACACGTAGGTTTTTCACCCAAAGAAAACAATGTGAAGATTGTTTTGACTCGTCAGAACAAGCTCAAGTTTGTTTCAACTCGATTCTCCAACAATGTTTGTATTTCAATCTTGTTTTAACGTGGTAGTTTTTACCGTAAAACACCAAAAGGAGGTGGACCGATTTTGCCGTAAATCGATACCAAAAAGGAAGTGGACCGATTTTACCGTAAATCGATACCAAAAAGGAAGTGGACCGATTTTACCGAAATCGATACCAAAAAGGAAGTGGACCGATTTTACCGTAAATCGATACCAAAAAGGAAGTGGACCGATTTTACCGAAACCGATACCAAAAAGGAAGATTTAACTAATTATAAAACGAGTGAAGTTTCGAAGTAGATCGAACCGTTCGAATAAGAGCCGACATGTTCGCAAACGAGCCGAAAATTCGAAATAAGCCGAATTAATCAAGAACGAGCCGAACCGATCGAACCGAGCCGATCGAATCGAATTCGATTAAAACAAGTTTATTTAATTCGTCTAAACTCGAAAAATTGAGTAGAAATTCGTATAAAAAATTTCGATTACGCACGGGTTAAAATCAGAACATCGGTTCTGAAAATTTGTCTTAAGCTGTAGGAACCCGAACGCAATTAAAATAATTAACACGAATTAAACAACAATTTTATTGAAAATAAAACGAATTACAATTGAAAAATGAAATATACTAAAAAAAAAAAAAATGGATACAATAACTCCGAGACGAGTAGGACACTCTGTCCTTAAGACAAATTTGGTCCGGTGTGTACCCCGGTTAAAACCAATTGTCTCCCAGGATAACTCGGATTACTGATTCGTATAGAGGTACTTCTTACACGAACCTTCAACGAACTCTTCTAGTGCTCAGAATCTCTTCTTCAAACTCGTATGCAACTACGTCAGAACTATATGAATGTATGAAGCTTTCGGTGTTGTATTTCGAATGTGTATATGTAGCTTCAATCCATATGGAGGCTATATATAGGAGAGGAGGGCTGATTAATTTGGAATGAATTAATTACGGCCGTTTCATCGATTACTGCAATGAATTAACCATTAATTATTGCCGAACCGAACTATGTTGGATAACCGAACCGAGCCGAACTCAATCTTCACTCAATCGAATGTATATGAACTGGACCAAGCCCAATTAACTTTTGTATAAAAAGTTTAACACAGGCCTGGGCCTAGGGCCCTCAGGCCCATTCCCCAAAGCCCAAGGTCAAGGTCAAGGTCAAGGTCAAGGTCAAGGTCAAGGTCAAGGTCAACGGTCAACGGTCAACGGCACGGGCACGGGCACGGGCGGGCGGCGGCGGCGCGCGCGCGTGTGGCCATTTTAGCAGAACGTCTGACTGCTAAAACCAACCCGCTATCTCTCCTTCTTCTAGGAGCTTATACCACATATAACATTCTTCCCACATATATACTGGAAAACATTTCTCTCTTTTTCCAATGTGGTACACGCTAGTTTAGTTGAATACTCTTCAACTTCCACTTCCAACAAAAGTTCTTTCAAACACCCGACTTCAAGCGTTAATTTCTCATTCACTCGTACTCCGAATTGAATGATTCTAAATCCTGAATTCATCTACGACTTACGTAGTTTTCAGAATTATCAAAACATTGTATATATTCTATACAAGAATATAATCAAATTAAGCTTGCAAAGTCGTCTGAATAAAATGATTATAAAATCATTTTTATTCACTTTAATTCAATTCCACTATTTTCTCCAACAGTTAATGGCGGTGGCAACTTTCTTTTCTAGTGGGATAGGGGCAATATGGTCATCTTCCCAACCCAAATTTTTCAAGAGAGATAAATAAGTTGGATCATTCAAGTCTTGGTCATTGACTTCACCTTCTTCATCTTCAACAACATCAGGGATCATGGTGTTATTATTATCAAACACTTTATGACTCGAACCCGTTTGCGTAATTTTCGAAGCATTTTCCATATCTTGAAGTTGCTGTTCAAGAATTTTCCCTTTCTTCAACATTTCATCGATTCTTCGACTTCCCTTCTCTTCTTAAAGCACGAGCTTTCTTCTTCAAGGATATAATTTATGCTGGATGGTTTGATTCAATTTGATGCATATTTCTAATAATGGACGGAAAAATGACGAAGAAAAAAAAAAAAAAAAAAAAAAAAAAAAAAAACCATAAACATTAAGCAAGAATCATTTTAAAAGATGTATTTTGAAACAATTCAAACATAAGGTCAGTGTCAAAAGATTTATGCTGGATGGTTACGCATATTTCTAATAATTAAAATCGTTGTCTTATCATATGAAACGAATGTTGTTTTTCAAATCTCATTCCCAAGTCTACTATTAATGAAGAAAAATGTAAAAGTGGTGTTGCAAACAAAATAGCCTCGAATAAATTTGTTGAAAGAGAAACTAAATTGTTTGGATTAACATATACAGACATATGTGATAGTAATAACGTTTGTATTGTGGTTGTAAACTTGTAATCAATATTTCCTTGCATTGACGATTTTCTGAAATATTGATATGTGTATTTAATCAATGCCAAAGGCAGTTTGTTTGATAAATTTAAGGAGTATAAAGTTGAAGTAGAAAATCAATTAGAATAGAAGATAAAAAAAATTTACGCTCCAAATGAAATGATTGATTTTTGTAAATTGCATGATTTTGTACTTGAAGTGACACCGGCTAATTCTTACGGTGTTGCGGAAAGAAAAAAAAAAGGACTTTATTAGATATGATGAATGCTATGTTGCTTATTTTTTTGGCTTGCCTAAAAATTGTTGGGGTGAAGCGTTATATTTTGCTTGCTTGATTCTAAATAGAGTTCCTTATAAGAATTCCGATAAAATACCGTATGAACTTTGGAAAAATAAAACCTTCACTTAAATATTTGAAAGTGTAGGGGTGCCTTAATTTCCTTTAGCTTGCAAAGGTTAATTTTCTGATAACTAAAAAAAGAAAAATAGGCCCCAAATCTATTGGTTGTGCTTTTGTTGGGTAATATTTAAATAGTGCTACTTATAGATTTTTTGTCTTCAATTTTGAAGTTTTTGATATTTCTAATAATATTATTATTGCTATTGTTGGTTGTGTTGTTATTTTATCAATTGGCCTCATGTTAATAAAGGTGATAAGCGTGTTTATATTAAAAATGTCAATAATAGCTATATTATTTTGTGTTTGTATGTTGATGACATTTTAATTTTTGGTAATAATAATGATATTATCAATGAGAGAAAAGACATTCTTATCCTATTATTTTGATGTGAAAGATCACAGTCTTGTTGATGTTATTTTGGGAATAAAATTAATTGGAAATAATAATTTTATTTCTTTTGTTGGCAAGATATATTCATAATCCATTAAGTCTTATTGGGATGCTTAGATATTTAAATATTTAAAGAGACCTATGAATTATTCTATTAAATATTCTGGTTTTCTTGATGTTTTGGAAAGGTACAGTGATGCGATTTGGCTAATTGATTCTCAAGAGACAAGGTCAACTAGACCTGGCCACTTGAAACCGGGACCGCCGGTTGGAACCGGAACCGGCGGTCTGGTCAACCGCCGGTTTGTGGAACCGCAGGTTTGGGGGACCGCCGGTTGGCCGGTTTGTGCACGGTTTGATATATTTGGAACAGAAACCGGAACCGGAACCGCCGGTTGGAACCGGACCGGCCGGAACCGAACCGGAACCGGAACCTGAACCGGCCCAACGGCTATTTTCTGGCAACGGCTATTTTTATTTTATTTTTTTATTTTTTTCTTCCAAACTCCTCCAAAAATTTTCTATAAATACTACCCCATTTCATTCAAAAATTCCTACACCAATCTATACATCTCAATTTTAAATCTTCTACTCAATTCTTACATCTTCTACTCAATTCTTTGATTATCAAGTTTGTTTAGTTGTTAAAAACAACAATCAAATTTATTTTATGATACCGATTTTTGAAGTTGTTCTGATTTAATCGTTACTTCAATACGGTTTTAGTTATAAGTAAATTTGGTTTTGTATTTTATTCAACTAATTTTTTTACAAGTGTAAAAAAAATCAATTTTATAATCAAATTTACTTTACTAGACCGAAATTTGAAGTTGTTCTGATTTAATCGTTATTTCAATTAGGTTTTAGTTATAAGTAAAATTGGTTAGTTAAATTAAATTTTTTTTATAACCATTATATGTAATTTAGATTTAAATCAAATTTACTTTACTTAATTTTTTTATATCCGTTATATATAATTTTGATTTTTTACAATGTCAAGAAGAGGTGCATCAACACAAGGCAATCGAAATGTACTTTCCGTGATGACACGGTTGTGCCGGAATCGGATGATCTTGTTGGTGGCTATAGACCCCAATATTATACAGACCATGTCACCGGTAATCACATTTTGATTCCTCAGTTTGACACACCTTCAGGTTACAATCAAGATGATTTTGATAGTCATTACGACGATATAATATCTCAACCCGGAAATTTTAACATCAACCTTAACGAAGGTGAAGATAATGATGAAGATGAAGTTGATGATGATCATGATGAGGTAACACTAATCCACTCTTTATTTACAGTCGTGATAACTGTAGAGATCTAACCACGGATCTTATTGCGGGGATGGGTCTTCCTTTTAGCTTTCCTGAGAATCCTATTTTCGAAAGCTACGTACAAGGGGCTTTGGAGCCGGATTTTACTCGTATCCCTCGTGCAACGGTTATTAGGGATTTCAAAAATAAATTTATTAAACGACAAAATATTATTATAGAAAGTTTGAAGAAAAAAAAATTCCGAATATGTGTATGTGCCGATATTTGGATGATAGGAGGACGAACAATTATTATTTGGGCGTGTCAGGTCACTGGATTGACAACACTTGGATTGTCCAAAAAATGTTACTTGCTTTTCGTTTATTTAACGACAATCATACTGCTTCTAACATTGCATCTTTATTAATTGATATTTTTGAGGAATACGATTTAAAAGGTAAAATTTTTTCTATTGCGTTTGACAATTCTTCAAACAACACTGCTTCTATTCCCGACTTATCCCGATATTGTGAACCTCTTTGTAACGGTCAATTTTTTCATGTTAGATGTTTATGCCATATTTTTAATTTATGTGTAAAGGATGGTCTAAAAGTTTTTGACCATAATATTAATGCAATAAAAAGTGCGATTTCACATATTTAAGGTAGAAATATTCTGGTTGGTAAGTGGTATAAATTTCTTAAAGAAAAAGGTCATCGCCAAGCCAAACTGCCGCAAGATGTACCGCATATATATAGGTGGAACACGACTCATGATCTTTGGAAAAAAACAAACAAAATTAAAAATACATTTTGTGAATTTTTAGGTGAACACTGTCCGAGCGAATATCGTTTGTATCTCTCTATTTGGACTTCATGCAAGAAACTGATGGATGTTTTTGAAATATTCAAAAAATTTACAGTATTGTTTTCAAAATGTTATCAATCCACAACACACTTAGTCTTGCCTGCTTGTATAGAAATAACTGCCGAGTTTGAAACCATGAAACACGACGAAGGAGAAATGGAATAAATACATGTTGTATATTCCCGACACTTAATTATAAAAGATGTTAAGGGCATATCAAAATGTAAGGGCATATCAAAATGTTATCAACCCACAACACATTTATATCTTACTTATATATTTGTTACAATTCATATAACAACTATAAAATATTAAAAAAAACCTATTAAAAATAACTATAAAAAACCTACTACTAAAAACAAAACAAAAAAACTTTAGAAAACTATTAAAAAACCATTAAAAAACCCCGATAGAAACTATAAAAACCTATTAAAAATAACTAAAAATACCTACTACTTTAAACTAAAACAAAGTATAGAAATCTATTTAAAAAAAACCATAAAAACCATATACAAACCTAAATTATATGAAACTATATAATACAAACACATAAGAATACTATAAAAGACTACAATAAAGCAAACATTTAAAAAAATACTATAAAGAATACAAAAAACAATAAGAACCTATAACAAACCATAACAACACTACACAAAACTAAAAAAAAACTATAAAAACACCCAAAAAAACCATATACAAACCTAAAAAATTGTATGAAACTATAAAATACAAACACATTACACATATATATACTATAAAAGACTACAATAAAACTAACATTTCAAAAACCTTTAAATACTATAAAAACATATAAGAAGACTATAAAAGACTAAAACAAAATTAAGATAAAAGACTAAAAAATAAACAATAAGAACTACGTTCGCTTTGATTTTTTATATGTGTTGTGCATCCGACACGATTACATATAAAAAATATTTTGGCAACCGAATTACCGGTACAAGCGTTGAAAAAATAACAAAATTTACATATAAAAAAAACAACACAATATATCTCACCTAATATTTAATAAAACAACATTAATAATCAACGTATACTTAAAACCGACTCAAAATATTTATAACAACGAAAATCAACGAAATAGAAATAGAAAACCGTCTTCAGATCCGTACAATATACAACGATCAACGAACAATTTGTACTTGAAATTAATCCAAAAGCATGAAATCCAAGTTCATAGAGCTTAGAAAGGTCTGAAAAACGAGATGAAATTGTTTTGAAAAAAATCTATCTAAGTAATGACATGCAACTCTCCACTAAGTCGAGAGTTTTTATAAGTCCCCCACAGGCGGGCGCCTATACTGACAGGCGGCCGCCTGTCAGGTTTTTTCCTTCACAAAACCTATCAGCAACTTTCTAAGCCAAAAACCGTATTTTTAAGCGGGCGCCTATGGTGACAGGCGGCCGCTTGTCACCTTTTATCACCAAAATACTTGATTTCTTGATCCCGAAGCTCCGGTTTACATTCCACGACATTCCCGAGCACCTAAAACCTGAAAATGGATCAAAAACATACCAAATATAACCCCCCACGGGACTTTGGGGTGACCGAGAATGACCGAAAGTGTACAAAATTACCGGAATAACCCCGTTAATCACGGAATATATATCTGGCTCTCGGGATCAACAAAATATATAACCTATATCAAAACTAAGCCGATTACTCTCGGAAATAACCTAAACGAGTCGTTACGGGGCACAAAATGTATATATAAACCGAGTCGAATTGACTCTTATCAAAAAAAATAACACAATTTACATATAAAAAAAGACAAATTTTATAATACAACCGTTGTAGCAAGGTTGTACCAAGTGGCATACTGTTGGTCCCTTGGAAAGGCTAACACAAGTTTATAGAGGGGTGAATAAACTTGTCACCAAAAACTAATCCTGAGCTTGAAAAGACTCAGGAACTGAGTTTCTGGAAAACTCAAATTGATCTTTAGTTCAGTTTTGTTCCTGTCCCTTAACTTGTGCGGAGTTCAGTTAGCTCAACTGAATATAAGTTAATGCTGACTTATATTTAGTCTTGTCAAACGGGCGGATAAAATATTAGCCTTTAACAACTAGTTAATTCTGTTTCGATATGAAAACTATGTAATTAAAACTATAATGAATTAAATGAATGCATAAAGTAAATGGATAAGAATTATAGAGGTTCCAGGTGGTGTAATCCTGTCAATCCTCTCTTCCCCTGTGATGCGGAGGAAAATTCCACTAGAACTTCTTTGAGATGGCCCGGTTACAAAAAGTTCTAAACTGATAGTCCTTGACTAATCCCTAGCTTCACTATCTAAACACTTGTAGAACAGGTAGGATTGTTGCTCTTCAACTGTTTGAACCACTGGTCCTTGGAGGGTGGTATTGCCTCTTCACCAGCTCATCACAAACACAGTCTTCCTGACTGCACTCAACTGTCCTTCTCACCTTCTTGGTGTTTCACAGTCTAAACCTTTGATAAAATCAAAGTTGAGACTTTGAATCAATAACTATGATTCAACTGTGATTTGAGCTTTTCTTCTGGATGATTAATTTAAACACGGCTCTGTATTTCTTCAAATGTTAGATCTTGAATCTGCTTGACTATGCTTGAACACTTTGAAGAAAATTTCTTGATCTTGCAATTAAGTACTTAGCAGGTATTCTATCGAATTTGGCTTTCCCCCTTAATTTGATCTTTCTTGACTAGATAGATTCCTTTTAATTTTCTTGCTTAATTATCATATACCTGCACACACACACACACACCTCTTTGATGTTATAGAGGTAGTCTATTTATAGGGGTTCATTCAATGTTCATCCTGCTTGTAACGGCTATATTTTCTGACCGTTCTGCTGTGTCAGTAACTCATCCAATGAAATTGTTTTCTTTACAACGTTCGACTGTACTTTCAGTTTGTTGGATGGTTGACTTATAAAACTGCGTTTCCTTATCAGTTTTATACTGAGTTTTTCATTTGTCAGTTTCCTAACTGAATTGGAGCATTAACTGAGATTTTACTCTTCTTCAAATATAAGTACTCCAATTTTCATCTGATTATAATTGACTTAATCAGAGTACACCATGACACATTTATCATCTAAGAATTCATTGTCCTTATGATTCTTAGGTCTTCATACAAGATCCATAAAGTCAGTTCAGGTCACCACAATCTTGCCTGAAGTCCAACTTTACAGTCTCGACTTGTAATCTTCATAATTGAGTTTGAACCCTCAGTTCTTCATTCTTCAATAACTGAGTTTGAACCCTCAGTTCTTCATTCTTCTAGATAAGCCAACCGAGTCTGTTCCCTCAGCGAACTTATCTTCTTCAATCTTCTGTTGGTGTGCTCTGTTGTCAGTTTCTTGTAGAATTTCAGCTAGATTAAATCTCAGTTTCTTCATTTCTCAGTTCCAGCCTAGAACTATTATAGTGCTTGTCTGATTTAACTTATACAAATATCAGACTCTAATAAATCCTATACATTGATATCTAGACTTCTTTTTTTTGCTTTGCACTATAACGCTAGTTATGACACTTCATCAATGGGGTTAAGAATAACTAACAAATAAGTGATGAATCATCATCAAAACATAAATTTTATTTCCAACACATACATTACAACCATTCATTTCTAACCTCTCACACACGATAAAAGTGTATTATGTGAAAGAGAGTAAAAATGTATGCCACTTGGTACAACCTTCTAACAACCGTTGCACCATAAAGTCTCTCATAAAAAAAAACACAATATATCTCACCTAATATTTAATAAAACAACATTAATAATCAACGTATACTTAAAACCGACACAAAAAATTTATAACAAAAACTATAAAAGACTTTAAAAAAACAATAATAAAAATTACTATAAAAACTTTTACAACAAACTATAAAAAAACTAAAAATTTAACAATAAGAACTACGTTCGCTTTGATTTTTTTATATGTGTTGTGCCTCCGACACGATTACATATAAAAAATACGCAGGCAACCGAATTACCGGTACAAGCGTTGAAAAAAAAACATAATTTTTTAAAATAACATTATTTACATATAAATAAAATAACACAATATTAATATTATTTTTAAAACCGAATAAAAAATTATTTAAAATATACATATATATATATATATATATATATATATATATATATATATATATATATATATATATATATATATATATATATATATATATATATATATATATATATTACTCTCGTTTTAGTAATTATAGTGAAAAGAATAATAATTTGTTATTGTAGTAAAAATAATAAGTATTATGTGAAAATGAAAAAAAAAAATCATAAAATTTTAAAACTGTGGCCGGAACCGTGATCTGAACCGGGAGTAAACCGGGTAAACCGTGAACCGGCCCAAACCGGCAACCGCCGGTTTTGAACAGTAATCCGGCGGTTCGTCAAACCACCGGTTCGTCAAACCGGCCCAAACCGGCACTGTTTAAAACCGTCGGTTCCGGTTCCGGTTCGGTCCGGTTCCTCCATTTGGACGGGTCTAAGGTCAACTAGTGGTTATGTCGGATGGTGGAGCGATATCATGGAAGTCTGCTGAGCACATTGTGTGAAAATAACATTGCGGATTTGCTTATGAAAAGACTGATGCGTCAGTAGTTTATAAAAACATCTAGGGGAATGGGATGAAGCCCATTAATTAAATAACCACAGTGGAAACCCGTCTTCGGAGGTATGGCGATCCCATGAACGAAGTTCAACGGGTAATAACAAAACTGTTAAAGGGGTGATTTGGAAGAGCACGATTAAAATTATTATTGCGGAAATTTTCCACATCCCATTCCTATGGTGTAAGTGCTCTTCATGTGATGCTTGAGGTTGAGTTATTTCTTAATGAGTCCAAATGCATATTTTTTCGGTTTTCCTGTTTTTAACTACTTTTAAAACTAAACCATTTTTTACGGTTTAAGATTTACAGACCAAAATCTAACCATAGCTAGATAAAACCATTTTATCCGCTCCGATTTGGTTCGACTTGGTTGCGGTTTTTTTTTCCGGTTTTTAGTCCTCTCTTTTTTTTACAAAGAATTCATTGAAAGAGAATTATCACGGTTCAGCGAATTTATGTCTTCATTCATACAACAATCATACATGATTCTCATTCTTTCATCTTCCATACACCATAACTCGAATGTCACTAGGTTCTCTCTCTAATATATATAACACTAACACACACATATATATATACACACATATATATATATATATATATATATATATATATATATATATATATATATGTGTTAGTGTGTGTGTGCTTATAACATTATATTATCACATTTTCAATTAAGATGATTAATTAAAATCATGTAAACTGTTTTATTTTATCTTGTCATAGGTCCTTTTAGGATGGGCTATTTAACTACGTGTGTGAGGTAGTTGATTGAAGTATTAATAGATTATGGACTGGGATATTTTAATATAGTGATAATTGAGGGGGAGCGACGAAAAGTCGGTTCACTGTGGTGATCAGTTCTCACAATGTATTGATGAAAAGTCGGTTTTACTATGGTGCACAAGTAAAGTGGCACACGTATGGATTGGTGTGGTACAAATAAAGGCCCCCTTAATTAATAGTATCGATATTCATAGACACACACACACACACACACACACACACACACACACACACACATATATATATATATATATATATATATATATATATATATATATATATATATATATATATATATATATATCCGGTTCGGTTTTGGTCCGGTTTTTATCATAGAAAACCAAAACCAAATTGTTTTTCACGGTTTAGTTTTTTACAATACAAAAACCATGGTTTACGTATTTTCGGTTTGGACCGGTTTGGTTCGGCCGGTTAGTTTGGTTTCCGGTTTTTTTGTTCACCCCTACTACTATTCACAAGATATAAGTACATATATTTTACTTGGTCTTCAAATTATTGAGCATTGACTAATAAAGTGGTTCGGAGTACATTTTCGCTGCACACGACAGTATCAACGGATTGTCGAATCTTGGGAGAGCAACGCGCGCACTATCAATGATTTACCAGTGCAGTGGGGGCATTTTACTCTCTAAAGATAAGCGTACCACGCGTGTTTTTACCCAGGCTTTTTCTATACTTATCTCTATTATTTTTAGCACTTTATTATTGATATTTATTATTTTGTTGTTGTTGCTGCAAACCTTTTCTCTTCCTGTCTGTAGTGTTTTTGTGGTTTGACAATTATTTTCCCACAGCTTTTTGGGTATCAAATGTTGGGAATATATTGTATTGAAAGTTTGTTACACTACAAGAAGTTCGTAAATGGAAACCGTGGGTTTCGGGCTCAGCAACGTAGCTGATCATGTTCCAAATATGACCGTTGACAGTTTGGGACTTTTGCATCTTGGCGTCCATAGCAGCCTTTATAGCTCGATGTCTGGCCTGATCGGAGGGGGCCTCAGCCATTTTGTGGACCGGAGACATGATATCATAGACCGTAGCCATTTTCTTGTGCTTTGTCATCACGATCTTAGACACAGGTGCCAACAAAATGCCTCTTGCCCGGTTTTCATCCTTAACCCACTTCTTGTAAGCTGCTCAACAGGGTCAAACTCTGTTGTAGGCTTAGGAGCACAATCCTCGAACAAGACATACTTGATATTCTCGAATATGAGAACGACATTGATACTTTTCCATTTGTAGTAGTGTATACCGGTTAATTTTCCATTGAGCAGTGAAGTAATATGAGCGGACATGCTGAATGTAGATAAAAGTAGTATAAAAAATTAATCAAACACAACAAAGTTAAATTTTAGGTATTACAAGCATGATGCATAAAGTTTATCCAACCACTTCTTGAGGAATTCGACCTCACACTCGCAGTGCCTCCATAAGGTATGTCAAAGCGAATGGTAGTCAAACCGAGACAATCTCGAGTCAGTTAAAAAATATCTCATAGACTTCATTTGAACACTGATTGCATCTGCGATTCAAACTAGAATTCTTTAACGTACCATCAAGTTTGTCCTTGTAAGTGTAACCCATTGTCTTGGCTTTCAATATTGCCCGAGGAGTGATATCGTAAGGTAGGTCACTTCCCCAAGCTCACATTGACATCTTAATCCTTTTGCAAACCAAGCCTTGAATATTGATAGAGTTGAAAGACACTCGCACGGGGACAAAGTCAATGGGTCACGAAGCGCCACCCTTCTCCCACGGTGCTTTGACCGATAGTGGAAGTTGTGAGATTTATAATACAATATTAATTCAATCATATTGAATTATTTTTCTAATACATGGTGTCGGTTTTATATAATGTTTCATCATTTAGTCAATTAAAGTCAACGTTTGATTTTAATCTCTTATAAGTAACAATTATTACTCATACCTATATGAGGTATGATGCTCAAATAATAATATAAACTTATCTCATTTATTAATTCTTAAATTAATGACTTTATTTATATCTCGTATAAGTTAATTATACATGAATGCAAAGAGTGTGATTACATGACATGGTAAGCTATCACATAAACTCCTAGTCACACATCTAACACATAAATCATAAAAAAATCGTGTAAAGTAAATAATGAGAAGGACAAACGATGTCCCTATCTATCTTTTACAAAATGAATAATCGAAATTACACCGTCCCGGAATCTTCTGGAACAATCCGGATCTTCCTTGAAACCCTTAGATCACCTGGTGCTGGACTTCAAAGTAGATAGCAATTTTTCCTATAGATCACCTGGTGCTGGACTTCAAACTCATTCTGGACTTCAAAGTTTCTGGGGCAAGCCTTGTTCTTTCTTTAGAACTCCAAAAACTCATTCTGGTCATTCCCAGGTATATCATATTGAAATCAACAGCGGAAACAACATATACAACTCAAAATACGAATTAAAATGCTTGTATAATTAAACTAAATAATACATAACTAATGTGTAAAGGGGTTCTTAAAAAATATATCAACACTTGGTGATGTAGATGAAAAAGATAGAAGCTTAGTAGAATCCAAGATCTTCTGGCAATGCCTCCTCTACACAAGGTAGTGAATCATTATCCAAACAATCTCCAAAGATATTAGCTCCAAGAACAACTAATCTTCTTCCTATGTTGAATATTCTAAGTAGTTAGTGAAGAGGACTTTTCTCTAAATTTTATGTTGAAAGTGACTGTAACATCCCGAAAATCTAAAAAAGGGTATAAACGTAAATTGGAAATTATTTAGTATTTTCCTATTTTTTATGTTAACCTATATATATAATTAAAAAGGAATTAATTGGTTTTAAATAAATATAATTAAACTATGGGTATTTAAAGGAAAATAATACCATAATTCTCTCATAAGTTATTTACGGTAAAAGTTTTCAGAAATTGTGAAAAGCAGCCAACGCAATCCTGAGAAAAAGAAAAGGAGAGGACGACGCAGGGAGGAGAAAAGGGAGGGAGAAGAAGAATCTTCATTCTGGAGATTAATCCGTCGGGATTTTGAAGAGACCGCAAAAGAAGAATTATCGTCTCATCGAGACAAACGTTTCCATATCAATCGTTTTCAATTCTGTAAATTTTCATTAGCCCTAAATATGAATTTGGACCGTTATTGAGAAAAATCCGAGTTTTTATAGAATAAAGAGTTGTGTTAATCGTAGAATATCGTTTAATGATCGTAGGTTATTCGTAGAAGTGGTTGGAACCGGGGATTCAAGATTTTACTTTTCGTTTTCGCTTTCAGATTGCTTTTTGAAATAAGGTAAATGATGTTTTAAAACAAATTTTGTGTGTTCAACCGTATTTAATTATGCATTTATTTATTTATGCGTGTTGCTATTTTGTTTGTTAATTCTTTACTTTATATGTATTATCATTGTCTGGGATATGCCGAAAAAGGAAAAAAAAAATTAATTGGACTTGACCTATGATGATGTATGTGCCGTAGAAGAGAAAAAAGAAAATAGAAGAAGAACCTTGCAGGTAATTGCTATAGGAAAAGAAGAGAAAAGAGATAATAATATAAAAATAATAGGTAGAACTTTGCGACCGCAAGGCAGGAAAAAAATGGATATATATATATATATATATATATATATATATATATATATATATATATATATATGTATGTATGTATTCTATTTTCAGGATTAAAAAAAGGGTTATTATTATAGTTGATTTAATAGATATTATGTACGGTAAACAAAGTAGTATACATGTGTAATGGTTATAGTAAAAGTGTGGTATACATTACGGTAAAAGTGTATTATATTAATTTTGTTCTTTCACGCAAATTACACGTTACGATGTGGCTTGTATGGTCATTTGGAAATTATATGTTAATTGACAATGTCTAACTTCGTTTTCTGGTAGCCTTGGTTCAGCACCACAACTGAGACCCTCTGTGGGGAGAAGGTATGAGCACCAGAAGACGTTGTCTAGGCCTTGTGGGACATCGACTTAGTAGTCATTGATCCTTTTACAACGTGCTAGGTAGTGTAATTAAATGGACTAGGACTAGATGTCCTTAGGCAGCCTTTTATGTGAATGGATCAGGTGGTTAGACTTAATTCGTAAAATTACATATGTGTGAGTCTAAAAGCTAAAACATCATTATCATTGGTGAGACACATTTTTTATATCGAAGCATGGGACGCTTACTACTCCTACGGGACGACGTGTAACTCCCACATGGAACACGAGTCCAAGCCCCCAGAGCGGTGCAAACCATGTTGTGGAGCATTTTCACCATGCGTAGTGTCCTTTGATATTGATATAACAAACTTATGTGCGTGATGATGTACTATGTGATCTAGTAGAGGGTAAGAGTGATCTCATGCAACCTATGTGGTAGAGATTGTAGAATTTATGTTAAAGAGAAACCTTTTAACTTAGGCTCTTTTTTTTTTATTCATTTCTAGGAGCAGCTATTTATACAGCCAGAAATAGAAAACTTAACCTCCGAGGACTCTAACCACCCAGCCTGTCAAGGCGTGTATATCCCAACAGAATCGGCAAATAAATGCCTTATAATCCGGCTACAATAATGACAATAATAACTGAGAATATCTTAACAATAAATGTAAAATATTCTTTCAACACTCCCCCTCAAGTTGGGGCGAAGATATCTATAAGGCCCAACTTGCTCACAAAGTAGTCAAACTGTCCTCTGTCCAAAGCTTTGGTTAGCCCATCCGCAATTTGTTGTGTGGATGGTAGGAATGGTACACAGAACACCCCACTCTCTAATTTCTCTTTAATGGAGTGCCTGTCAATCTCTACATGTTTGGTCCTATCATGCTGCACAGGGTCATTTGCAATGTCAATTGCCGCCTTGTTGTCACAATACAATTTCATAGGCCCGGATATATCTGCTCCAATGTCTTCCATTACTTGTTTGATCCATAGACCTTCACATATTCCCAATGTCATTGCTCTGAACTCTGCTTCAGCTGTGCTTCTGGCTACAACCATCTGTTTCTTGCTCTTCCAAGTGACTAGATTTCCCCATACATAAGTACAATACCCTGTCATGGATCTCATTTCCTTGGTTTCCACATCAATCGTTTTCAATTATATAAGTTTTCAGTTTAGCCCTAAATCTGAATCTAGACCGTTTTTGAGAAAAATCCGAGTTTTGATAGAATAAAGAGTTGTGTTAATCGTAGAATATCGTTTAATGATCGTAGGTAATTCGTAGTAGTGGTTGGAACCGGGGATTCAAGTTTTTTACTTTTCGGTTTTGCTTTCAGATTGCTTTTGGAAATTGTTAAGGTAAAATGGTGTTTTTAAACGAACTTTGTGTGCTCAACCGTATATAATTATGCATTTATTTATTCATGAGTGTTGCTATTTTGTTTGTTACCTGGGATTTGCCGAAGAAGGAAAAAAAATTAATTGGACTTGACCTATGATGATGTATGTGTTGTAGAAGAAAAAAGAAAAAAGAAAAAAGAAAAAAGAAAATAGAAAATAGAAAATAGAAAATAGAAAATAGAAGAAGAACCTTGCAGGTAATTGCTATAGGAAAAGAAGAGAAAAGAAGAGAAAAGAGATAATAATATAAAATAATAGATAGAACTTTGCAGCCGCAAGGTAGGAAAAAAAGGGAAATATATATATATATATACTAGTGGAGGCCACCGTGTGATGCACGGTGTGCCCTCATTTTTTTTACGCACCGATTATAGTTTTTATGTACGCAATAAATTTACTTTTAAGAAAATAAAGAAGATATCAACCTACTTCAATACTTAGAAAATCATTTAAACCATCCTCTAGAGGTGACAATATGTCTGCGTGTTGCAGCAAGAAAGGTTACATGTGGGGAAAAAATCCTGAAGATTAAAATGCACCTTCGTGCAAAAAAAGTCAAACCAGAGTTTCTGTGAACTAATAAAAACTACATAATAACAAAATTAAAATTTCCCAAACTCGAATAAATGAATTGATAGTCGTAGAATATTATTTAGTCAGACTTAACGCTAACTAATACTAATAAAAAGAAATAAAAAAGAAAAGGTTCGGAAGATTTTCATTTTCCTATCTTTTATCGAAGTAAATTAACCGAAGGATAAGTAAGATAAATGGGAGTTGGATCTCGTTTTTTATTTTTATGTATCTTTTATGTATCATAGATCGAATGAACATTCTCATTCCTTGTCTAATTTTTACAATATTTTATTTTCTAGTAGTTTTTGTGGCACAGTACCAAATCATACGACTTTGTTTTACTTAACCAAAAAATTCGAAGATCGAAATGCACCTTCGTGCACAAAAAGTCAAACCGTAGTTTCGGTGTACCAATAGAAACTACATAATAACACAATTAAAATTTCCGAAACTCGAATCAGAGAATTGAATGCTTCAAATAAAAACCCTAGTGATAAACACGTTGATGTGATAACACCGTACCAAATCATACGACTTCGTTTTACCTAACCCAAAAAAAAGGGGGGGGGGGGGGGGAAGACAAAAATTTTGGTATAGCGACGACCAAAACGTCGCAAAAAGCCGTACTACCGAAGATGCAAATTTAAATAGTATACTACTATATATGACATGTATGTATTCTGTTTTCAGGATTAAAAAAAAGTGTTATTATTATAGTTGATTTAATAGATATTATGTACGGTAAGGAGTTTTATCTAATTTATAAACTAACATGTATGCACAACAAAGTACTATACATGTGTAGTGATTATAGTAAAAGTGTGATATATATTACGGTAAAGTGTATTATATTAATTTTGTTCTTTTACCCGAATTACACGATACGATGTGACTTGTATGTTCTTTTGAAACATTATATGTTAATTGACAATGTTTAACTTTGACTTCTGGTAGCCTTGGCTCAGCACCAAAACTGAGACCCTCTGCGAGGAGAAAGTGGGAGCACCGGAAGGCGTTGTCTAGGCCTTGTGGGACATTGACTTAGTAGTCATTGATCCTTTTAAAACGTGCTAGGTATTGTAATTAAATAGTCTAGGACTAGATGTCCTTAGGCAACCTTTTATGTGAATGGATCGGGTGGTTAGACTTAACTCGTAAAATTACATATGTGTGTGCCTAAAAGCTAAAACATCATTATCATTGGTGAGGCACATTTTTTATATCGAAGCATGGGACGCTTACTACTCCTACGGGACAATGTGTAACTCCCACATGGAACACGAGTCCAAGCCCCCAGAGCGGTGCAAACCATGTTGTGGTGCATTTTCACCATGCGTAGTGTCCTTTGATATTGATGTAACAAACTTATGTGCGTGAGAATGTACTATGTGATCTAGTAGAGGGTGAGAGTGATTTCAATGCAACCTATGTGGTAGAGATTGTAGAATTTACTTGTTATGTATGATATGTTATATATTGTGTGTAACCGTTTCTTCCACCCCTTACTAAGTACGTATGTACTTACCCCCTCTTCTTTCTTGTTCCCACCCCGAGAAGGTGGTGTTTGTAGGTTGTTTTTTTAGGCCACTGAGAGTGACCCGAAGATGATACTGACGGAGTTTATTATTCTTACTGCATTGTAATTTTGGTATAGATTATTTTTTCCCTTGTATTGATAGAAACTGATGAATTGAGTTTATGGTTATCAAGTTGTTATGGACATACTGTATTTAATGGTTAAAGATGGTCGTGATGATGTAATAGTTGCATCCTGTGTGATGTTGCGTAAAACATCAGGTTTGTGGTAACAGTGTTTAACTGAGGGATATAAGGCTATATAAAGTGTATTTTTGTGGTGTTTTCCGGTGGCGCTTGGTGGCGGCCATGGGATTCCGGCGGTGGTGCAATGTAAGAGACGAAGACGGGGGAAATTTGGCTTTGCCTTGTGTTTTATATCATTTGTTGCCCATATTCAATGAAGTTACATAGTTCCCCTATTTATAGGGGGAGCCACCGACTGAAGTCGGTTTATTTACAAATGAGGACATACAGTATAAATAGATATTTATCTACAGTAGCGGGCTCGTAGCGGAGCCGATAGGTCGCGGTCCTGATGGCCTCGCCGACCGTTGTATCCGTTATATCGTTGTTTTGTTGATCTTGAGGTAGCTCTTCCTCTAGATGTTATGATCGAGGTCGCTGGCGGACCCGTTTGTCGAATGAGATCGCGTGTCGGCCCCTTAATCCTTTATGTCGTCGCATAGGGTTGAGGGCTTGGAATGGATCCGAAGGCTTGTGGTCCTAATTTGGCTTGCGAGCTCGCGGGTAGTAATGGTCGGTGGCCTCATCCACTAATGTCGGTGGTCGGTCAGACCCGAATGAGGATCCGCGGACCGAAGTACGATTTAGGCACATCAATGGCCCCCTACTCCGTGCCTAATCATTTTCTTGAAATGTTAGGCGGGGAGTAATAGTCTGTTTGCGGATCTGTCGCCTTGGAATACTGTGATGGCTCGCTGTTGTGGCGGATCGCCTGTTAGCTTTGCCTAAGTGCCGTACTCAGAGTAGGTCTTTTCGTTGCTTGCGTGTAGTTGATGAACTTCGCTTATGGTGGCTTGTGCCACGAATTGATTCTGACTTTGTGGTTTTTTCATCGTGAATCGATTTAGCCTTTGGTGGCTTGGGAGCTTTTAGTCTTGTAAAGGGCTCGCTCAAAGACGAGCTCCCATATATGATGCCGACCTATAGGTCGGTCTTACAAGAAGGTTCGCTCGTAGGCGAATTCCAAATATGATGCCGACCTAGAGGTCGGTCTTATAAAGTGCTCGCTCAAAGGCGAGTTCCAAATATGATGCCGAGCTGGAGTCGGGCTTATAGAAGATGCTCCAGGCGAGCTTAAAATATGATGCCGAGCTGAGGTCGGGCTTGGAGTGCCGATACTGTTTATCGGACTTAGAGTGCCGATACTGTTTACCGGGCTTGAATTGGTGTTGGTGAAAACCACCAGCTATGTGCTGCGCATTGTAGCAGACAAGCTTAATCGCCGATAACGTTCTATCGGGCTTGAATCAGTGTTTGCATCGCGTAGTGAATTACCGATTATATGCTGTGCATTGTAGCGGACAGGCTTAGTCGCCGATAACGTTCTATCGGGCTTAGGTCGCTGAAAACGCTATGTTGGGCTTAAAGTGCCGTGCATGAAGCGACGGGCTTAGATGCCGATAACGCTCTATCGGGCTTAAAGTGCCGTGCGTGAAACGACGGGCTTTTCGTTGTAGAGAAATCCATGTTGATGGCGAGCCTGTAGCAGAGAGCTCGTAATAAGATAGCTTCTTATAAATGAGCTCGCTGATATGGAGCTTGTAATGAAAGTTTACTTTGTTTTTTGGTAATGATTTTCCCAAAGTATTTTTGAGCTCGCACATTCATCTTTGCTCGAAATATATCACCTTTTTCGAGTCCGCTATTTGTGTCCGACGTATCCGTATATGTATATATAGCGGTCCTTGTTTTTGGCGAGGTCGAGGACGTTAAAGCGTCGAACTTGCTAAAAATAATTGAATTGAAAGCCTTACTTGTTTCTGTTGAGTTCGATGAATGAATTAAAAATCCGATGTGCGGCCCCCCTTGTTTTCGGTGAGATTGAAGGCGCTAAAAAACCGAGCTCGCCGAAAATACTTGGGGCGAGTAATAATACTTGTCTCGAATCGGACTTGATCGAAAAATCTGATATATGGCCCCCTTGTTTTTGGTGAGGTCGAGGGCGCTAAATATCGAGTTCGCTAAAAATAATCGAACATAAGTCTGACTTGAACTTGATAACTGGATCGAAAAATTCCGATGTGTGGCCCCCTTGTTTCAAGCAATATTGAGGGCGCTTAGCGGCGAGCTTGATTGAAATAGATGTCGAGATCAAAAAATCTGTGCCTGTTCCGAAAATTGATAATCGAGTGCTAACTGCTCCATTTGTATCTCTGTTTCCTCTTTCTCTTTAATCCCGATTATTTATGTTGCCAACCTGTTGGGGAGATTTTGCATCATTAAAACAAAAGAAAATTTATAAAACCTATACTACCATGCAAAACTACCTCCTAACCGGCCGAATACCGGGTAGTTGCTAGTAAAGTTGGATAAGTACGGGTATCGATCCTCAGGGAAAAGGGATATTGAACCTAATTTTATTAACTCTTCTTTATTAACTAAACCTAAACCTAATCTAGAACGGAAAGTAACTCGGACGAGAGGATTGTTAGTCCAAAGCCGGGAAAAATAAAAAGCAATAAAGACTAAACTACAAACGAAAACGAAAAATAACTATTAAGATGATCATGGAGAGCAAACAACGAACAAACAAAATCATCCAATCCAACAAATCCTCTATCTCTATCTAAGGTTATCTCATGACGATTAACTAAAGATGTGGTTCACCTCTCGAAGGTATGAATACTACTTCCGTAGATAATCCGTCTATCAATCTAACATCTTCCAATGTATAGAATTGACGCAAACAAACCAAGGTGCAAGATTTTAAATCTAACAACCTAGATAATTAACCTATCAACTTCCGTTATGTCAAGGTTAAAAATCTAATCTTTCCTATGGTGATCTAAATCTAATCATGACTTCCATCAAAATCAAACATCAAAAGCAACGATCTTCCGATATGAGTTGCATAAACGAATAAACGAATAGAAAAGATACAACTTTGAATTAAGATCACAACATAAACTTAAATAAAAGATAGATAAAACCCGAATGGAAAAAGAGTCAAACTGTTGAACATGTTCGGCCTCCAAGCATGGAGCTTCGAGAAAAACGCAAAAGCAAGAAAGAAAAAAGAAATAAACATCTAATCTAAAACCTAATCTAACCTCGGATCACCCGAGCACAAGGCTCGGGTGACCGGCCTTGAAACCTCCAAGTTGCGGCTGCTTCTTGGTGTTTTGTGTATGAGAAATTCTGATGATATTAGGGTTGGAATCGCAGCTGCTTTTATAGAAAAATCAAGTCGGTTGCTACAGTAAAGGTGCCGGACGCCCGTTTGAAGATCCGGACGCCCGTCCGCTATTTTCAGCAACAGCATCCAAACTTGTAACGCTCATATCTCGGGCCTCGTAAGTCGGAATGGAGTGATTCAAAATCCTGTAGAATCCTCTCTTCAAGCCCTACAACTCTTCTCTTGAGGTCGAGAGTCAAATCGGTTTATATCATATCAAGAACTGCGTCGGAAGGTCGTCACTACCCGGAATCCTGATTTTCCGACATTTATCTTGATTGATTTCTTTCCTTATATCTTTCAATCTTCCATAACTTTGATTGATCCTTTTCAAGCACGAATTTGGCTCTCTAAAATCCTCTCTTCCATCATCAATGAGTATCTACAACAATAGGAAAACATACCAAAGCGTAACGTATTTCCAAAATAACATAAAATCATCATTTAAGCACATAATTCGTTACGTTTTGAGATTTAACTATTAAAAACATCATTTACTCAATATTTCGATATAACGCTCGATTTCTATGAAAAACATCCATATATAGGGAATATTGATATAAAATATATCCTTATAAAACGTATAAAATCACCCTTAACAACTCCCCCACACTTAAACCTTGCTCGTCCCGAGCAAGACAAAACATAATCATCACTCGAGACAAATAAACATCTTAGCAAATATAAAACATATTCAAGTAGTTTAGAGGTTCACCCAAGTGAGTGTGTGCATAGCCATAATAAATTTCCACTAAATCCACACTTGAAATTGATTCAAGCAAAACTAGCCAACATCCCATTTAAATTAGAAATATAAAAACGATTATAACATGCACCTCACAAAACATACTTATTCCGAAAAGATAATAGGGAGCATTTAAAATATTTCCGACACACTTAGAGGATAGTCCCTACAACATATTTTTCAGTTTATACTGGGGATAGTTAGCAGATAACTAAGGTTTCCAACCATCTTTCCACATTGCCATTCACTAATTTTCTTTATAGTTCAATCAATTCCACATATATAGCATATATGCCCTCATTCCCAGCAATAGGATGTTTCGGGATAACACCCTAGCTGGACTACTATCATCAGGCAGTCGGGAGCTATTGAACCTCATAGTGGTATAGGACATTTCGAGATAATGCCCTACCGCACTCAAATCATCGGCAGCTACTTCCGACACTTATTCATATTATTCATCTTAGATTGGTATGCAAACCTTAAATTATATCCCTCCTATCACATTCAAACCTTCAGATATTCACAGTATGTCATACTTTAATTCTAAATACAAACTATTAAAATTTTCAAAATTAGTATGGAAGCAAAGAATCATGCGATAATCATCAAAAAATCTCTAATCAAATGGGCATAGCTTTAAATTATAGCTCATCATTTACTATGGCAGTGAAAAAGTAGTGTTGGGTGAAACAACTAAATTTACTAAATATGCAAAATAATGCACCAATGACATAAGAACTCGAATAAAGATATGCATTTGTTCACTCGGGACAAAACAAAAATTTGAAAATCTAGCACTTTTCATAGAAATATAAAAGTATGGCAAATGAATGTAGATAACACATAAGCCATTCCCCTCCCCCACACTTAAATTACAACATGTCCTCATGTTGTGCAAAATTAAAGAAAAGAGAACTTAGCCGATTGTCATCCGAAAGGAGCAACTCGGAATGATGCGCATCACCCAGGAATGCTTGAAGAAATCAGTAGATTGTGGACCATCCACCAGAAAACTGATATCGTCTAAAACTCACAAAAGCTAATGCAAATACCCTGCACTCATGAAAAACAAAGAAATACCTCGGGGGCAAGGGGGGATAGAACATACAAAGCACAAAATAGAATCGCTTCAGATGGAAAAATCAATCAGGGAAAGTACAGAACATCTAAGCGCCTAAATATGGAAGTTTAATATAAGCACAAAAAGAAATAATAGCTCAGATGGAAAGATCAACACTTAAACTCAGGACATCTAAGAATAAAGCCACAGAAGCTTGTAGATTAATATAGACCACATGTGCAAACAGAAACATCAAACTCCAACTAATAATGATAGAGGATTATACATGGAAAAGAAGTCAGAAAGATTTTTCAGATTAAGCTCATATAGAGATGGAACATATACATGGAATATTACAAAATAGTAGGCTAGGTGCACAATATGAAAATATACTACAATGCAGCCTACATGATATGCAATCCGAAAAATAAAAAAATAAATAAATAAATAAATGAAAATGAATTCTGACAGGCTCAGGCTGAGCAGGTTTCGAGGACAACCCTACAGTGACTACGGCCTATGTAGAAACTAAATTAAAGAAAACGAGGTAGTATTACGGAAACCGACAGTTAACTACACTCAGGAAAAATAAAAGAAAAATAGAAAAACAATGCAACTAGATGACATGCAACTAAATGATATGCATCTAAATGATATGCAAAAAATAAAAGAAAATAAAAGAAAGAAAACTAGCCCACTCATTTGCAACACGACAAGTATAAAATAAACGTCTACCAAATAATGACAGGTTACGATAAACGACAGTGCTGTCCATTACATGCAGTGTAGACGCGCCTTAAGACTCATCAAAAGTGATAGCATTATGGAAACCAACAGTTAGCTATACTAAACAGATATAACTCATATGGCCTAAGACGTAGCATACGGAAAACCGACAGTAGCTACCCATATGAGTTACATAAACAACAGGAAAGCACATAAGTCTTAAAAGCTAAGAAGATTCATCACAACGGTATGTAGCATACGGAAACCAATATTAGCTACTAATTAACAATCAGACCAGTTATAGCGTACGAGAACCGACAGTCACTATAACTTGCATAGATGAATCATATATAAAGAATTGATCAATTATCTAACATGGATTCATAGATGGAAAGGTAAAAACATATAAGTTCAGAACATCTACGTAAAATGAAATAGCCACAGAAGCTCTAATGAAAGTAATCCAAGTTAAATTAAAGCATCAAGAAAAACAGAACCTGGACTGCATTACGGACGAACGTTCAAAGGAAATCTCAGCACTGGACGGGCGTTCCACTTTTCAGACGCTCGTCTGCCTTGAAAACCGACCGGACGGGCGTTTAGAATTACAGACGCCCGTCTGATTCTTCAAATCAGAGCAGGATTGAAAATTTTGGAACGGACGAACGTTCCATAATTCCAAACGCTCGTTTACCTGCACGTTAGGGACTGGACGGGCGTCCAATAAACCAGACGCTCGTCCATACAACGAATATGCATAGAACAGCAGGAAAATAACAGAAAACCCTAACTATAAACCCTAATTAACTTAGAAGGTCATCATACATCAAAAACGCAGGCAGCCACATAAAATTCTAGCACAGGGGTTAGACTAGGTAACAACTAAACACATAATTCACGTTTAAACAGATTGAGTAAAAAACTTTTGCACATTCTTAACCCTACGGTCATCGAAACACGGCAAAATAAAAACTCTCAATCTATTCAACGCTACTTTTATTGAAAGAATACAAAAATAAATCGTAACAAAATCGAAAAATTAATTCAATTAGATTCAACAAAACACCGATTCCCCGGCAACGGCGCCACTTTTGTTGGGGAGATTTTGCATCATTAAAACAAAAGAAAATTTATAAAACCTATACTACCATGCAAAACTACCTCCTAACCGGCCGAATACCGGGTAGTTGCTAGTAAAGTTGGATAAGTACGGGTATCGATCCTCAGGGAAAAGGGATATTGAACCTAATTTTATTAACTCTTCTTTATTAACTAAACCTAAACCTAATCTAGAACGGAAAGTAAGCTGGACAGAGGATTGTTAGTCCAAAGCCGGGAAAAATAAAAAGCAATAAAGACTAAACTACAAACGAAAACGAAAAATAACTATTAAGATGATCATGGAGAGCAAACAACGAACAAACAAAATCATCCAATCCAACAAATCCTCTATCTCTATCTAAGGTTATCTCATGACGATTAACTAAAGATGTGGTTCACCTCTCGAAGGTATGAATACTACTTCCGTAGATAATCCGTCTATCAATCTAACATCTTCCAATGTATAGAATTGACGCAAACAAACCAAGGTGCAAGATTTTAAATCTAACAACCTAGATAATTAACCTATCAACTTCCGTTATGTCAAGGTTAAAAATCTAATCTTTCCTATGGTGATCTAAATCTAATCATGACTTCCATCAAAATCAAACATCAAAAGCAACGATCTTCCGATATGAGTTGCATAAACGAATAAACGAATAGAAAAGATACAACTTTGAATTAAGATCACAACATAAACTTAAATAAAAGATAGATAAAACCTGAATGGAAAAAGAGTCAAACTGTTGAACATGTTCAGCCTCCAAGCATGGAGCTTCAGAAAAACGCAGCAGCAAGAAAGAAAAAAGAAATAAACATCTAATCTAAAACCTAATCTAACCTCGGATCACCCGAGCACAAGGCTCGGGTGACCGGCCTTGAAACCTCCAAGTTGCGGCTGCTTCTTGGTGTTTTGTGTATGAGAAATTCTGATGATATTAGGGTTGGAATCGCAGCTGCTTTTATAGAAAAATCAAGTCGGTTGCTACAGTAAAGGTGCCGGACGCCCGTTTGAAGATCCGGACGCCCGTCCGCTATTTTCAGCAACAGCATCCAAACTTGTAACGCTCATATCTCGGGCCTCGTAAGTCGGAATGGAGTGATTCAAAATCCTGTAGAATCCTCTCTTCAAGCCCTACAACTCTTCTCTTGAGGTCGAGAGTCAAATCGGTTTATATCATATCAAGAACTGCGTCGGAAGGTCGTCACTACCCGGAATCCTGATTTTCCGACATTTATCTTGATTGATTTCTTTCCTTATATCTTTCAATCTTCCATAACTTTGATTGATCCTTTTCAAGCACGAATTTGGCTCTCTAAAATCCTCTCTTCCATCATCAATGAGTATCTACAACAATAGGAAAACATACCAAAGCGTAACGTATTTCCAAAATAACATAAAATCATCATTTAAGCACATAATTCGTTACGTTTTGAGATTTAACTATTAAAAACATCATTTACTCAATATTTCGATATAACGCTCGATTTCTATGAAAAACATCCATATATAGGGAATATTGATATAAAATATATCCTTATAAAACGTATAAAATCACCCTTAACACAACCTCTTTTCTACAACCTCCTAGAAATTTATTGGAAAGACACCTCTCTCAAAAGTCTTTATCATCCTTCACATTACTTGATGCCTCATGGGAGGTAGCTGAACGGACATAAACCCTTCATCCAGCATTTGGTTGAAAAGGTTGCTTCCCTGCATTTTCCATGCACAGCTAGGCCCATAATGGTAGTATTCCAAGTGCACAAGTTTCTCCTACTACCGATATCGATAAATATTTGCATTTCTGAGTTGATTCCACCAAAACTCGCAGACATATCCAAAATGGCATTGTAGACAAACAAGTTCTCAAAATAACCATTTAATATTGCACATGCTTCAATTCTCTGGGAAACTTTCAATGCTCCGAGGTTCGAACAAGCTGGAAGAACGCTAGCTATTGTCACTTCACTAGGCCGCACCCCCTTTTCTTTCTCGATCTACTTCCAGAACAGAGAACCGGACATTGCTGCTGCATTTTGCTCATTTATTCAGCCTGATTGTTCACAATTTGTTACCTTCTAAGGCTTGGATTCATACCTAAAGACTCGAGTTTCTTCAATCAAACATGATAATGCTCGTTTAGGCCATTGATTTCTTCTCTGATAAAGACGATACCTCTCTCTGAAGAGAATTTGTTTGCTCTGTTTGTTTTATAATCTCCTTAACAAACTTTTGACCCAACTTGGTCCTGCTTCACATCAAAGGCTGAATCCGACAGAACATTACACGGTTCAATATCACTTTCAGAGGCATTCATTCAGAAGAACAACTTGAAAACACTCCGATATCGAGATTACGGTATTGATCTGCTTCAATTTTCAGCATTAATTCATTATCATTGGTCAACAACTGTCTCATCTGCGTCCGACATCGACTCGGGTTGAGCTTCACGATCCGATTCTAATTTGAACCCTTTGTTTTTGAAAACATCAGCAAGCCCCTTAGAAAATCCATTGAGCGTCAAGTCTTCCATGACCCATATCTCAAATCCACTGTCCTTCACTTCAAAATCAAGGATAACCACAATCGAAAGATATCCTCTGATAACAAGAGTCTGCTTAAATGACTCAGAATCTGGACCACAATTACCAGGAGCACCAAAGAAAGACATGGCTCCAACCATGACATCAAGTGCCATACGTTTGAAGAGCTACACCTGCACAAAAGCTACATGTACATGTCCTTTCCAACCAATGCCACACAACCACTTATAAAGTCAGGTGTTCGAAACGGACATGAGCTTTTGGGCGTCATAATCTGATTTCTGCCAAGAACCTGAACTTAAAGTGTGAACAAACAAAAACTGGCCACTCGGTAGTATGCCAGCAAGCTTCATTAGCTTGTTCAACCCAACTGCCTTGTCCCTACACCGTTTCCAGCGACCCCAAACATTCAAGAATATAAATTTCTTCTGGACTCAAAGCCATTCAAAAGATTGGGTGATTCCCCAAAACTTGGGTAAACGATCTTCTCTTCATTTTTGAAAATTATGAGCTGTATAAAAGCAAATTTCCAACAAACAAGATCCAAACAGATATAGTAAATCCAAAATTACCTTGATAGAGATGTGATTGTGAATCAATGAAGTGATAATGGGAAAACCACTGTTAATTGCAGCGAGTGCGACGCCGAGAGTCAATAAAACAATGAAAGGAAGCCATGGGAGAAAACTTGCACCCGAACTAACAGTTACACTCAATGTTAGCCGAGTAACTCCATAAAGTAGAAGAAATATCCCAGCGTGTTAAGGCAAAGCTCTGTGAGCTCTTCTCCATAGATCAATCACCACCCAGATGCTTACACCGATGCGTAGCAATCCGACTGAGCCCTTGAAAGCCGCTGAAAATGGGTGGTTTTAGGCTGCCGGAAATTCTAGATCTGGCCGGAAAATTGCTGAAAATGTCGATGTCCCGGCAACGGAGCCAACTGATGTTGCGTAAAACATCAGGTTTGCGGTAACAGTGTTTAACTGAGGGATATAAGGCTATATAAAGTGTATTTTAGTGGTGTTTTCCGGTGACGCTTGGTGGCGGCCATGGATTCCGGCGGTGGTGCAATGTAAGAGACGAAGACGGGGGCAATTTGGCTTTGCCTTGTGTTTTATATCATTTGTTGCCCATGTTCAATGAAGTTACATAGTTCCCCTATTTATAGGGGGAGCCACCGACTGAAGTCGGTTTATTTACAAATGAGGACATACAGTATAAATAGATATTTGTCTACAGTAGCGGGCTCGTAGCGGAGCCGATAGGTCGCGGTCCTGATGGCCTCGCCGACCGTTGTATCCGTTATATCGTTGTTTTGTTGATCTTGAGGTAGCTCTTCCTCTAGATGTTATGGTCGAGGTCGCTGGCGGACCCGTTTGTCGAATGAGATCGCGTGTCGGCCCCTTAATCCTTTATGTCGTCGCATAGGGTTGAGGGCTTGGAATGGATCCGAAGGCTTGTGGTCCTAATTTGGCTTGCGAGCTCGCGGGTAGTAATGGTCGGTGGCCTCATCCACTAATGTCGGTGGTCGGTCAGACCCGAATGAGGATCCGCGGACCGAAGTACGATTTAGGCACATCACTGTGTTACTTTCGATCGTTTATTAGTCGTTTTAGTTACCGATTCTGTCGTTTTGCCTTCCGCTCTGTCTCTAATGTATGCTTACGTAAGGCTTACATATTTAATTAGATTAATTTTTATTTATATGAGTGCCGGACGTTTTTTTCCGGATAAGTACTCGGTATCCGGGACAGGAGCGTCACAGTGACGCCCCAAATAGGTAAAGAATGATTAGGGTTTTCATTTGATGCAAGCATCCTTGTATAGGCACAATTAGGGCATCAAGGGAGGATTTAGATCCTTTAATTAAGCTTGTTCCTTAGATGGTCCTTTTAGCCAAATTAGGCTTTTCTTAATTTTATTTAGTAATCGGCCCGTTAGGAAACCCTTCGCTTAATCATATTAAGTGGATAGCCCATTAAAGAAAAGTCTTACTTAATCATATTAAGTAAATTCCCCACGTAGGAAAAGTCTAACAAATTAATATTAATTGCCACTTAAAAGCATAGTTATCAGACCCGACCCGCCCGGCGGTCGAACCGGTCAACCCGGTGACCCCGTCCTAAGCCCGGGCCGGGTCAAGCATTTGACCGTTTAAGGAAGTGAACCGTTCTAACCCGCCCAACCCGGCGGTCGGACCGGTCAACACAGTGGTCGGACCGGTCAACCCGGAGGTCGGACCGGTCAACCCGGTGACCCGGGCGGTTTTCCATCAGCCCAGTTTTTTTTTTTTTTTTTTTTTTTTTTTGCCATCAGGATTTCATTCACCCTCAGCCGGTTCTAAAAAAAACTTCAGTTCTAAATAGTATAAATCTCAAAACATCGAGCAGATTTTGTAAAAAAAAAAAGAACATCGAGCAGATCTCTCACCAAAAAAAAAAATTGAGCAGCAGTATGTATTCTTTTTTTTTTTATGAAATAATTATTGGTATTTAGGGGTATTTGAACTTTTTTTACGGTCGAAAACTTGAAGTGAAGAGAATGAGTTTGTTTTCAGTATTGATTGAATGTATTGCTGTGTTATTTTTAGGAATGTATGAAATTGTAGCAGTAGCTACAATACTTACCTAAAAAAAGGCTAATTATTTACGCATTAACTTGCACAACAGAT
Source organism: Gentiana straminea (assembly GCA_036785695.1). Taxonomy (NCBI): domain Eukaryota; kingdom Viridiplantae; phylum Streptophyta; class Magnoliopsida; order Gentianales; family Gentianaceae; genus Gentiana; species Gentiana straminea. The sequence continues at coordinate 8,839,084 of JAVUPR010000265.1, forward strand.
AATCATTTGAGTATTTTATGTTGTCTAACTTGTGTGTCTGTTGGAGTATTTTGAAAATAATTATGGTTGTCATATTTTCTTTTATCTTTATGTTTTGAATTTTCAATTATATTTTTTAAGTATATGATGTGACCCACCGGTTGAACCACTGACCCGATGACCCGATGTCTTTTCCAAGTCAATGACCGGGCCGGGTCTGATAACTATGCTTAAAAGTCGCTTAAAATAAGTAAATCGTATTTGCTTGATTTTATCCCATTTTTGTCACATAAAGAATACTCGACTATTATATCAATTGAAAATATATTTTCCACTTTTATACACTTTTTCCTAACATTCTATTTATCACATAAATGCTCGTCACCTAAATCCCGGGGAAACACTTTTTCCCATTTATTTATGAGTTCTTCTAGTGTGGTTTACAATTAGACAAGTTGGGGACAATGAGCCGATATCTAGAAACATTAATGATTTGAATGTCCGACCAAACTCTTCCGCTAAACCATCCGTCTTATTAATCTTGGCGTCATGTCACTATCAAGACGAGACTTCACTCTTTTGGAATATATAACGTCTTAATCCACTATACATGTAGTTACTGAGTGCCCGCTGATGTAACTTTTACATATAGATAATCCTTCAGAGATGATCCGCATATTGAGCAAGGCATTGTCTGTAAGATCACTCTGTTGAGCAAGACATTGTCTGTAAAATCATTCTGTTGAGTAGTTTTTTTAATCATTACGCCATTTGATCAATTAAATTTGATTGTTTCATAATGAAAACTCATTTGTGACTAAATGGAATTGTAAATTACATTAAATCCTACCGTGTTATTCCAATATTGATCATACACTTCAATGATTTGTTATTTTTTTTATCAATATATGTCAGAGTGTGTATCATAATTATATCATTTATGTACAGATATCACTGAAGTCTTAGATTTACAGTGTATGACTTAAAGCTTATTGATCTTTTATAGATGATATAAAGATGTACTGTAATATTCCGATTTTCGGGAAAGGGCAGACGTGTCTTTTTGCGAAAACGAAATATTAGGTTCGGTTTCCTTTTTATTCGGAGTTAATTATTTGGACATATTTATATATATAATTTGGAGTTTTATATATATAATTAAAAGAAAATTCAGTTTTTAGTGATCAAGGGCAATTAAGGAAAAGATTGACTCCTTTATTATGTTAAGACCTAACTTAAAATCAGAAATTCAGTCTAAGAATCCCCCCCCCCCCATCTCTGCGCAAGTTTGAGGAGAGAAAAGGCCAAGGAGTTTTCTTGATAATTGAAGCATCCGTTAACCGTTTTCAGATCACGCAAGAGTTTCGGAATCGTCGTGATAAGAGCATCGCTTTGGTATCAGTTCGGTTGCAAAGAAGCAGATTTTTTGAGGGCTGTTTGGATCAGTTCTGCGGCTGCTTAAGGTAAGGAAAACCAGTCCTATGAATTCAATTTTTGGCTATAAGGATTTGATCATGATCTAAGGCAATTTATGTGTTAGAGCTTTGAGTTGTTGCTTTGGTAATTGTCTATAGAGGTTATGGTAGTGTTAGATGAGGTTTATGTGCTCAATGTGTTGTCTTTTTTACGGTTTTTGGTTGAAATACGATCCGGAAATCGCATGGTGATGAAGTTAGGGTTTAGGTCGAACCCGGGTGAACGAGCGTCCGGTATTCTGGACGAGCGTCTGGTTGTATTGGACGGGCGTCTGAGGTGCAATTTTACATTCAGGATTGAAATGGGTTTGGTGGACGGGCGTCCACTATTCTGGACGGGCGTCCAAGTCTTTAAACGGGCGTCCAGTTTTGTACTGCCTCCTTTCTATGTTAGTTGCTGTTCAGCCTTGAAAACATGCTTTAACTACATGAAACCTTTATATATGATATGTTAATATGGTTTAAACATAGACAAGCCTAAATTGAGCTTCTGATTCGTTCAGTTAAAACACCGAATGTACTCTTAAAGGGAGTTGAAGTTCGGATCCGTCGGAAGAGCATGATAGGCTTGTGCTTTGATGAATTAGGATTCATCAATGTACGTGTATGTGCTAGGACTTGTCCGTGTCTAGTGGTCTAGGAAGAGAGTGGTATGTGTGAGGGAGATTATTTGAAAACACTTAGGTCCGGCTAGTTAATAACTTAATAAACAACGTATGTGACTAGTAAAAGATTAAACAACATGTCTCTCTTGGCTAGGCACCGGGCTAAATCGCGATGCATGTGCTACCTCTCGAAGGTGGAGGAACTTCGTAGGTTAAAAGACCCTAAGTACGGAGGGACTCGCCGAGGTGTGCGTGCTATCGGAGTCTACCTTTTCTAGACTTCGTGGGTATTGGTGTGATCCACTAATATGTTGCAAAAGAGTGTCCCCGAGGTAGAAGAACTCGTAGGTCAAAGACCCTAAGTACGAGAGGGACTCGCCGAGGCGGATGCGCGTAGTGCCCTTGAGTGCGGTTGTAACATAGATAGGCTAAGTTAGAAACGAGTTAGTCACAACGTGTTGATGAGCATGAAGTGAACCCTAGATGGAGTTGGTCTCATTTAATCAACTAATTAAATAATTAACTTTTCGTTATAACTATGATTGCTTTCATAGCTTCTCTTTCTTTCTAAGTATGTTGTACTTACCTCGAATGCATACTTTTTCTATGTGTTTGGGGACGAGAAGACGAACAGGTTTTCGAGGAAGGGTTTGACGACGACGTTTGACGCCGCTCGTTGAAGAATCAAGATGTTTCTATTCTGCTTTTCTTTGGTTGTACTTTCGTTACTTTTGAGGTAGACCACCGGTTTTGACGATTTGTCGTATTCTGTCTTTTGGGATTTTCGTACTTTTCCAAATGTAAAAAAATTTACATTTCTACCCTTAGATTTCTTTTCTACTCTTTAATTTTGGGAAAAATTTTATATACCCGAGTTTGCTTCCGTTTTGCCTTTAATTTGATACGACGTAGTAGAGGCTTACGTATAAAATGAATTTTTTTTTTATTTTATACGTGCCGAACGTTTCTTTTCCGGATAAGGACTCGGTGTCCGGGAACGGGGCGTTACAGTTGGTATCAGAGAGAAGCGTTCTTTAGACTTCCTTTCTTTAAGATAAGTTTCTTTAGATCTTTAGTAACGTACGGTTTTCTTGATCTTTCAAAGCATGGTAACGACAAGGAGAGGCGTTCGTGGAGCCGGGAGCTCGGGGGTTAGTCAAGGGCGGGGAGCCCGGTGCCCGTAGTAGGGGCGGATTTGTGAGGCAGAATCCTTCGCCTCGTTTGAGTCTTTCACCACCACCCCATACAGCCACGCCTACACCACGGACTCAACAGGATGTGTCACCGAGGCCGCATCAGAATCTGCCACCCCGACCACCGCCAAGATATAACTACATTTATGGAGAGCCTGGACAAGCACCTATTCGTGTCACTGTAGTAGGCGACATTCCACCGATTAGTGCGCCACCACCAGTGACCAATGTGTATCCACCACCATCTAGTGCTTATCCTCCAGTGTATCCTCAGCAGCAGCAGGTATTCTACCCTCCTCCTGTAGGTCATGTTCCTCAACCTACAGTACCACCTTCACCACGCTTTGACCACCAGCAAGGCGTTGGTCATCCACCCTTTGGTTTTCAGCAGCCTCAACAGCATCAGTCTTATCAGGGGTACTATCCGTATCAGAATGAGCCTCAAGTAATCCCACCTTATCCTCAACAACAGCAGTATCAGCAGCATGCATCTTTTAGTTACCCTCCGGTTCACCCACCAGTTAGACCGACTTTCGAGCAAGCACCAGCGGTGGATTGGTATACGAGATTGAGGAGAAATTGAGTTGAGAACTTCTTCGGTAATGTGGAGCATTCTAAAGCAAGAGGAATGGATAAGAGGATTCGAGAAAGCTTGTAGGAACATACATGTTCCTGAGACAGAGATGGCACAACTAGCAGTCAGTTTTATGTTGGGAGCAGCGGAAGCATGGATTGATGCCGTACAAAGCAGCAACGGTAAGGTAACGGATTGGGAAGGGTTCAAGACGATGTTTTATAATGAGTACTTCCCGGTTACGGTTCAAGCAGATAAAGCAAGTCAATTCCTGAAGCACAAGCAAGGTAATAATCTGACAGTGTCCCAGTACATTAATAAATTCAATGAGTTAGGAAGGTTCTATCCGGAATTGATGAAGGTGGAAGAGAGAAAGATGGCCCTCTATAAGGATGGGTTGGCCTACGAGATTCAGTCGGGCATGCTAGGTTTCACGGCAAGGAATATGGCAGAGTTGATGAATAAAGCCTTGGAAGTCGAGACTTTCAGGAAGAGAGCTACAGTGGTTGTCAATAATAAGAGAAATTTTGGGGCAAGTCAAGGCAGTTATAGGGGAGCGCCACAGCAAGCAGCCAAGAAGACTACGGCTCCTACAGCAGCTAAGGCCCCGAACAGTGCACCACTTTGCCCCAAGTGCAACAGAAATCATACAGGAGAGTGCAGGCAGAGTAGTAACGGTTGTTACGTTTGTGGTGAGCAAGGACACTTTTCTAGAGCATGTCCAAACGAGAGGAAACAAGAGTGGTTCGAGCCAAGGTAGCGGGAGAGGCGGCCCGAGCCGACCGGTTCGAGTTTTTGCGGCGGATGCTAATTTTGTGGAACCGAGAGGATGACGTTATATCGGTACCATGTTTTGTTTCATTCCTTTATTAAGATATTGTATGGCATGTTTATTCATGTTGTGATGTATTTAAATGAGTGAATGTGCATCCTAGGTACGATAATGTTAGAAAACTTAGTGGTCAAGGCTTTGTTTGATACGGGAGCGTCAAATACTTTTGTGTCAACCAAGGTAGCTAAGAAGTTGAACTTACCTTCAGAACCTTTAAGGAACACTTTGGAGATAACTACACCGTTAGGGAAGGTAACAAGGGTAACTAGAATGATACCTCAAGTGGAAGTTCGAGTCGGACCTTATCGATGTAAGAGTGACTTTACAGTTTTGGACTTCTCAGATTTTGATGTAATCCTCGGAATAGATTGGCTATCCGAGAATTATGTACACCTGGACTGTAAAGAGAAGAAAGTAACTTTTAAAGTACCTTGGAAATCAGACAAGACGTATCAAGGGAATGTGTACAAGCCGAGTAAGAAGAAACATCCGATCATATCAGCGGTTAAGGCAGTAAGGGCTTGTCAGAAGGGTTGTGAAGGCTACTTGTTGTATGCGGTGGACGTGGAACAAGTGAAGCCTAAGTTCGAGGAGACTCCCATAGTGAGGGAATACCACGAGGTATTTCCGGAAGAGTTACCGGGAAACATGCCGGACGAGAGAGATAGAGTTTGAGATTCGAATTTGATACCGGGAGCGGCACCGTTGCTAAAGCACCTTACGAGAATGGCACCGGCTGAATTAAAGGAGTTGAAAGCTCAACTTAAAGATATGCTTGAAAGGAACATAATTCAGCCCAGTACCTCGCCCTGGGGAGCCCCTGTCTTGTTTGTGAAGAAGAAAGATGGCAGCATGAGAATGTGTATCGACTACAGAGCGCTGAACAACCTTACCATCAAGAATAAGTATCCTCTACCAAGGATAGATGATACGTTTAATCGTTGCGGGGGTAAGAGAGTGTTTTCCAAGATCGACACGAGGTCCGGGTATCATCAATTGAAGGTTAAGATAGCGAGATATACCGAAGACGGCTTTCGGTACAAGATATGGACATTATGAGTTCCTTGTCATGCCTTTTGGACTCACTTAATGCTCCATACGCATTTATGGATTTGATGCGGCGAGTTTTCATGCCGTACTTGGATAAGTTCGTGATAGTGTTCATAGACGATATCCTAGTTTACTCTAAGGATGAGAAGAAACACGAGGATCGCTTAAGGATAGTGTTGGACACCTTTGAAGAAGAATCGATTGTATGCAAAGTTTTCTAAGTGTGACTTTTGGTTGGATCGAGTGAGTTTCTTGGGTCATGTCATTTACGGAGATGGCATTCAAGTTGATCCGGCAAAGATCGAGGCGGTTGAGAATTGGCCTAAACCTACCACGGTTTCGAGAGGTAAGAAGTTTTCTTGGGTTGGTGGTTACTACCGGAAGTTCGTACAAGATTTTTCGAAGATAGCTACTCCACTCACCGGTGACACGAGAAGAATGTGAAATTTGAATGGACTAATGAGTGTGATAAGGCCTTTCATACCTTGAAGAGTAAGTTGACTACGGCACCAGTGTTAGCAGTTCCGGAGATTTTTGATAACTACGATGTCTACACGGATGCTTCGGGATAGGGTTTGGGTTGTGTGTTGATGTAAGGAGGAAAAGTGATAGCCTACGCATCTAGACAGTTGAAGGTGCATGAGAAGAATTACCCGACACATGATCTAGAGTTGGCAGCGGTAGTATTTGCCTTAAAGACTTGGAGGCATTACTTATATGGGGTTAAAGCGAGGATCTTCACGGACCATAAGAGTTTAAAGTATTTCTTCACACAAGAGAACCTGAATATGAGACAGAGGAGATGGTTAGAGTTTGTTAAGGACTATGATTTGGATATTCAGTACCATCCGGGTAAAGCGAATGTAGTGGCAGATGCTCTGAGCAGGAAACCAGTGTTTACAGCTTTCAGTGTTGAGGTAGTGGCAGAAAGGTTAGATGGGTTGGAAATCAGAAGCTTCGATCAGATTGAAGACCGGCAGTTTGTGGCACCGTTGTTAGCAAGGTCAGAGTTGATGGATGATATTCGGGGAAAGCAAGACGAAGACCCGGTTTTGTTGGATTTGAAGCGTGTTGCTAGGGAGAAGCCTACGGTTGGTTACGTGTTGGATAAGAGTGGAAATCTGTGGTATCGGGATCGTCTATGTGTACCCAATGTTGGCGACTTGAGACAAAGAATTATGGAAGAAGCACATAGGATAGCTTTTGCGGTTCATCCGGGTGCTACTAAAATGTACGAGAGACTTAAAGGAAAGATTTTGGTGGCCCTCGATGAAAGTGGAAATAGCCAAGTTTGTGGCCGAGTGTGATGTATGTCGAAGGTTAAGGCGAGCATAGAAGACCCGGTGGAATGCTTAAGCCATTGGATATCCCGGAATGGAAGTGGGATAAGATCACAATGGACTTCATCACCGGATTACCTAAGACAAGAGGCGGACACGACGCAATTTGGGTAATTGTGCATAGATTGACCAAATCTGCTCATTTCTTACCGTACAAGGTTGACATGCCATTGAAGAAGATGACGACACTATATCTGGACAATATAGTGAAGCTACATGGAGTTCCAATCTCGATAGTTTCAGACCGTGATTCGAGATTCGTAAGTCGGTTTTGGAAGAGCTGCAAGAAGCCTTCGGGACCAAGTTGGATTTGAGCACGGCTTTTCATCCTCAGACAGATGGACAATCTGAGAGGACCATCCAGACACTCGAGGACATGTTGAAAGCTTGCGTTTTGGAGGTAGGCGGATCATGGGATGATTACTTATCGGTAGCGGAGTTTGCCTACAACAACAGTTTTCATGCAAGTATAGGCATGACGCCGTTTGAAGCGTTGTATGGGAGAAGATGTCGCACGCCACTGTTTTGGGATGAAGTCGGGGAGAGACAGATTACAGGGCCAGAGATGGTTGAACAAGCAAAGGAAAGGGTTCAGTTGGTCAAGAAGAATCTGAAGGCAGCTCAAGACAGGCAGAAAAGTTGGGCTGATGTTAGAAGAAGACCTCTTGAGTTTGAAGTCGGCGATAGAGTTTACCTCCGGGCTTCACCGATGAAAGGAGTGAAACGCTTTGGACAAAAAGGAAAGCTAAGTCTAAGGTATGTTGGACCTTTTGAGATTTTGGAAAGAGTTGGGACGTTAGCTTATAAGCTTCAGTTGCCAGAATCAATGTCGAGAGTCCATAATGTGTTTCACGTTTCAATGTTGAAAAAGTGTCTGACGAGGAATGATGTTGAAACTACGGTTGATCCAGAAATCTTACAAGATAACATTGCTTACGACGAAAGACCGATCAAGATTCTAGACCGGAAGGAAAAGATGATTAAGAGACGGATGATCCCCTTGGTGTTAGTTCAGTGGAGCAATCATTCACCCGAGGAGGCAACTTGGGAAGTGGAAAGCGACATGCTTAGTGAGTTCCAATAGTTTGGGGATTTACCAGGTATGTTCTAGTTTCGAGGACGAAACTCCTTTTAGGGGGGGGGGGGAGAATGTAATATTCCGATTTTCGGGAAAGGGCAGACGTGTCTTTTTGCGAAAACGAAATATTAGGTTCGGTTTCCTTTTTATTCGGAGTTAATTATTTGGACATATTTATATATATAATTTGGAGTTTTATATATATAATTAAAAGAAAATTCAGTTTTTAGTGATCAAGGGCAATTAAGGAAAAGATTGACTCCTTTATTATGTTAAGACCTAACTTAAAATCAGAAATTCATCTAAGAATCCCCCCCATCTCTGCGCAAGTTTGAGGAGAGAAAAGGCCAAGGAGTTTTCTTGATAATTGAAGCATCCGTTAACCGTTTTCAGATCACGCAAGAGTTTCGGAATCGTCGTGATAAGAGCATCGCTTTGGTATCAGTTCGGTTGCAAAGCAGCAGATTTTTTGAGGGCTGTTTGGATCAGTTCTGCGGCTGCTTAAGGTAAGGAAAACCAGTCCTATGAATTCAATTGTTGGCTATAAGGATTTGATCATGATCTAAGGCAATTTATGTGTTAGAGCTTTGAGTTGTTGCTTTGGTAATTGTCTATAGAGGTTATGGTAGTGTTAGATGAGGTTTATGTGCTCAATGTGTTGTTTTTTACGGTTTTTGGTTGAAATACGATGCGGAAATCGCATGGTGATGAAGTTAGGGTTTAGGTCGAACCCGGGTGAACGAGCGTCCGGTATTCGGACGAGCGTCCAGCCTAGGTTCCACCTTGGACGAGCGAGCGTCGGTTGTATTGGACGGGCGTCTGAGGTGCAATTTTACATTCAGGATTGAAATGGGTTTGGTGGACGGGCGTCCACTATTCTGGACGGTGATGTATGACTTTTATATGATTAAATATACGTGATTTTATTATGTTTTATCGACAAATTCTATATAAAATATATGAAATTATGATATAATTAGTATGAAATATTAATCTTTATAGTTTAGTATAGTTAGTAGTAAAAGTTAGTATTTATAGTAAAAAGTTGTAGTTTTTGTACCGGTTTTAGTAACCGGAATTTTGTGTCTATTTTACACGGGTATTTTGTGTTTATTTCATTGCAGAATCCTAAGATAAACTGAAAATCCCGAGTATCGACACTTTTTGAAGTCAATTCAAGTTGTTGAAAGGAAGTTATAAAGCGTCACTGATATAAAAGGTCAAGTGGTCAATTAGTGGAAATCGAGAAAACGTCTTTGACATACAAATGACTCATCAAAAATGCGTTTTCTGAAGAAGTGGTCTTGATGGAAGTTGTAGATCATTTGAAGAGCTTTTCAACAGATCTTGAATCATGTCATTTGGAGTTCGGGAATGCAAGTTATGAATTTTACAAGATAATAATATAATTTTATATAATTATGGAAGTAATCATTACTTTGATAACTGATCACATGGGAATCATCATTACTTCCCCTAACAAATCACATGCTTGCACATGCTGAGTAATGATGATCACATGCTTGCACATGCTAAGTGATGATTAAGGTAACATGCATACACATGCTTGCACATGCATGTGCGATTGCAATAATTACCGGACCGATCCGGCAAGTTTTCGGGACCGGTCCGGGAAGGAGGAAAGTCTATATATAGGGAAGCGCGGGGATCATTTGGAGTGTACCAATATATATATACCATATCCTATATATATTCTCTCCCTCCTCTTTCTCTTTTTCTTTTCTTTTCTTTAGTTTGTAAATAGGTCTTATGCCAAAATAAATAATGTAGTAGTAGTATCGTAGTAATGCTCGAGAAATTATCGGAAGGTTCGGTGTTGCTGAAATCGTTGAATACATGGGAAAAGACGATTTCTGAGTCAGCAGTTGTAATCGGGTAATTTCTATAATAATTATGTTTGTGTTTGTTATTTTCTTCTTTTTAGTTTTTATAATGTTATTAGGCTAAATCTAATAACTAGCCAAAGTTATGTAATCGTATTATTTCGATCTTTTCGTTAAAAGAATGATGTTAAAATAAAATTGATTAAAATTGAGTTAAAATGAATCTTTTTCTATTTTGCTACGTAATGATAACATATTCGGAATGACGTAATCAATCATGATGAATACCACATATAACCGACGATGACCGACCGGAGAAGTCGGGATATGAGTAAAAATAGAAAAACCGGAGGGTAAAAATGGCCGTACGATTAACGGAATCCTATTTCCTACCCGGGGGCGATTTGTCCTGGAAAGATAAATCTTATTAAAATTTGTACTCGAGATCTTAATAATGTTAAAATCACGAGTTTAATTGAAACTACACCGTTTGTATTAAATCGATCCGCTTGACAACCGGAGCCTCTTGAATAACATCGGCCATCCGACAAATGGAATCACCTCTTTTATCCGGGGTAGATTTATACTCGGTACTGTTTTGACTAACTAAGTTTAGCATGGGGCGAGTTGTGGACATTAGGCGATGACAATTTGACATATGACAATTTCATACGCTCGTGTGAGGAGGAATTGTTGACATTAGGAGTACACCGTTTCATTTACTCAATTGGACCTAATAAAAAGGAAGATCGAACACATTCTATTAATTGAAAAGATCGAATAAATTGATTACATATACTTTGGCTAGTCTAGTCTATAAACTATATATTGGTATCTATATATTTATATATATATATATATATTTTACTATTTATGTACATCTATATATATTTATATATCTATATATATTATATTAGAATAACTTTTAAATTACGCATTTATTTTATGTTGGTTAGAGTAGTAGTAATCTGTGTTAAAAAATTGCGGTTTAGATCGAGTTAATAGCGCTCTTTGGTGTTTAACCACACTTAAAAGAATTACCACTTTTTTCCCCGAGGATTCGACACCGACTCACCACTTTATCACTACAATTTGACCCGGTACACGCCGGTTAGGATCCGTCTAACCTAGAAAAGGTGTCCCTTTCTTGACGCCGTTTCTAAGGCTTGGTTTTGGTGACGTCAGCTTTCTGGCGCCGTTGCCGGGGAAACAAAGTCGCTAATTTTTTTTTTGTGTCTATGGTTACTACTTGTATTAGCTTAAAAATTCTCGAGGATAAACCAACACTCTTCTTATCACATTTCTTTTTTTTTTTATTTTTCGTTGGTATCTACTTTCTTTTAGTACCAATTTTCTTCTTCTTTAAAACTCGAGCATTTTTCTATTTTCGTTAGTTGATGACCAGAAGCGGTAAAGCCTCACTTACTCCTTATAAGCCTGATATAAACGCTTACGAAAGGCAGTTGCGGATAGAGAGTAAACGTGGTCAAACCAGCTTAGGACTCCTTGGAAAATCTCCAACGGAATCATCTTCTAATAAAAATAAAGAAATGGCTGAAACTAGTGATGAAACAAACGAACAGAGGCTAGATCATGCTTTAGGGCATGGCCAAAACCCTGTTAACCCTAATAATAATCAGAATAATAGAATCAATCAAGATCGGAACCAGAATAATCGTAACAATCCGCCAAACCCAAGACCTATCTGTGATCAAACTGTTAGGAGAAACCAGACTAATAATCCCATACTTTTACCTAATGAAGGAGCGAATAATTTTGAAATTAAATCTCATCTTTTTGGTTTAATTGACGCAAGAGCCCAATTTCTAGGAGAAGATGATGAAGATCCACATCATCATCTCTATCTGCATTTGAAGAAGCGTGCAATACGACCAAAAGTCAAGGTGCTCATAAGGAATTAACGAGGATGACTATGTTTCCTTTTTCTTTAAAAGGAAGAGCCCGAGATTGGTTTATGTCTCTTCCACACCACTCGTTAACTAGTTGGGAGGATATTCAAAGCTGAATTTACGAAACAATATTTCACTCCGGGACGGAATTTGGAATTAAAGGTCGAGGTTGCTAATTTTAGACAAGGATGCGAAGAAACACTTGGGAATGCGTGGGAAAGGTTTAAAAAATTGTTAAGAGCTTGTCCCGATCATGGTTATTCCTTAGATATGCAAATTCAACTTTTACGTCGTAAATTAAGGAAAGATTCACGTGCGGATGTAGATCATGCATGTGGTGGTTCGTTAATGATGAGTGAAGCTCAAACGAGTTTACGATGCTATAGAAAAGATTTCCAAAAATAACAGAATGTGGGAAACCGGTTCTAGCACTAGAAAAGTAGCTTTTGCAGGAGAATGTACGTCAAATACGGAAGTTCTAGCACACTTGGAGAATTTGAGTAGAAAGTTTGATGGATTACAACAAGGAAAGAATAAAAATTCAAGAAAATAGTTTGCCAACTGAATACTCAAATCATGATAATGTGTCATTAGGGATAGAAGAACCAACAGGATATTCAAGAGAGGAGGTGAGTTTTCTTCAGCAACATAGGAATTTGAATAATGCATATTCAAACTCGTTTAATGCTATTAGAAGAGACCACCCAACTTTTAGATGGTCGAAAACCCTAGTAAGCCAGGACAACCGCCGTATCCGATTCGGTATAAGAATATGAATAATAATCAAGTTTATCAAGGAAATACATCTAATCGAATTTACAATCATTACCAAGATCCTATCCTCGACATACCACTCAAAGTATACCGGTAACTCAAAGTTCAACTCAATGCGAAGGGGTTGAAAAATGGGAAAAAGCGATGGAAAATATGATGGGTGTAGTATCTACTCAAGCTAAGAATATGGAAACAATGATGACTTCTATAGGTTCAGTCAGTAAGGATATGAGTTCAATGAAAACATCTATGAATGGACATGATACCAGAATGAGAACGATAGAAGCTTCATTAAGGAATATGGAAGATCATTTGAGTAGGGAAGGTGAACGTAACAACAGTAGACCTCCTGGAGGATTACCAAGTAATACTGAAAGAAACCCAAGAGAGGTAAATGTTGTAGTTACGAGAAGTAGGAAACTCTACGGTAGTAATGGAGTAGAAAACTTCGGGAATAATGAAGTAGAAAATGATTTAGATAGAAAAAATGAAGAGACTAAAGATGAACTTGGCTTTATGGATGAGGAAGAAGAAATCATAGAGAATTTCTTGAAAAGGAATAGAAGTTTGGAACCTGAGAATGAAGGTGAAAAATGGGTAAAAATCCCTAGGATTTTGAAAGATCCCATGGATAAAGATTTAAGGAATCTATTCAAGGAACATGTTAGAATAGATGAAAGCTGGTAATAAGGATGAGAAACAAGAAGAAGCGAAGGAGTATGAAGTAGAGATTGATTCGGGGAACAAATTAAAAGAAAAAATTCAAGAACCGAAACATGGCGATCAAGTAATACTCCAAAGGATAAAGGAAAAGAGAGAATGACTTCGGAACCAAAGGTTATAGATTTAGAGTCTTTACCTTTTCCACCTAAAGATCAAATTAAAAAGATTAAGGCGATCGAAGTATGCTCGTTTCCTTGATACTTTTCGTCATATTCATGTTAATATCCCTGTTATCGAAGCTCGATAAATATGCTGCCTATGGAAAGTTTTTGAAAGATATACTATCAAATAAGAAAAAATTAGAGGAATATGAGAATATATGCCTAAATGAAGAATGTTACGCAATTGCATGCGGCATAAGTTACCGCCTAAACCGAAAGATCCTGGAAGTTTTACGATTCCATGTGAAATTGGAGGATTTGTTTAAGAAGGTCTTATGTGATCTTGGAGCTAGTATAAATCTCATGTCATATGAGGATTATAGAAAGCTAGGCATAGGAAAGCTTACTAAGGATTGAAATGACTCGCAAATGGCGAGATAGATCGATTAAGTACCACTAAAGGAATTATTGAGGACATATTGGTTAAGGTAGACAAGTTCTATTTTCCAGTAGACTTTGTAGTTATGGAAATGGAAGAAGGATTTTCAGCGCCACTTATCTTAGGACGTCCATTTCTAGCTACAGGGAGAACTTTAATCGATGTTCAGAAAGGAGAATTAATTTTGAGAGTCAATGAAGATGAAGTTGCTTTCAATATTTCAAAGCTATGAACCATCAATATACATCACCAGAATCATGTTCTTTTATAGAAGATATTCATTCTGTCTATGATAATCAGTTACCAACTTTTGAAGACAGATTAGAAGAATGCTTAACTCTATCTATCTATAAAGAAGATGAGGAAGACATTGAAATGAAAGAGATAATACTTTCTCTAGACAAAGGCAGTTTTACTTTTAAACCACCATGGCATAAGTATTTGGAGTTAGAACTAGAAGGACCAGTTCTTAAATCGTCAATAGAAGATCCGCCTAAGAATCTGGAATTGAAACCGTTACCTTTAAATCTGAAATATGCTTTTCTTGAAATTGATAATCTTTTACCAGTTATTATTTCATCAACTTTAATGGAGCAACAAGAAGATCAATTACTTAGAATGTTGAGAAAGCATAAGAAAGCTTTTGGATGGACAGTTGCCGATATTCGAGGTATTCGCCCTGAGATATGTGCTCATAAGATAATTCTAAAAGAAGATGCTAAACCTTGTATTCAACCGCAACGCCGCCTCAACCCGAATTTACAGTTAATCGTTAAGAAAGAGGTTATTAAGCTATTAGAAATGGGAATAATTTTTCCTATATCGGATAGTGAATGGGTAAGTCCAACTCAAGTTATACCAAAGAAAGGAGGTTTCACGGTGAAAGAGAATGATAAGAATGAATGGATCCCAACAAGGGAAATTACAGGATATCGAATGTGCATTGATTTTAGAAAACTAAATGATCATACTAAGAAAGATCATCATCCACTTCCATTCATAGTGCAAATGTTGGAGCGTTTAAGTGGACATAAGTATTACTGTTTCTTAGATGGTTATTCAGGTTATTTACAGATATTCATTGCAGCAGGAGATAGGGAAAAGACTACTTTCACTTGTCCTTATGGAACTTTTGCGTATAAAAGAATGCCGTTTGGTTTATGTAATGCTCTGCTACGTTTCAAAGATGTATGATGTCTATATTTTCGATATGGTTGAGAAATTCTTAGAAATTTTTATGGATGACTTTAGTGTTTACGGAGACTCTTTTAATGGCTGTTTGTTACACTTAGAACGAGTGTTACAACGCCGTGAGGATACCAATTTAGTGCTTAAGCGGGAAAAATGTCATTTGATGGTATCGAAGGAATTGTACTAGGTCATAGAATCTACGAAGTAGGAATTGAAGTTGATAAAGCTAAAGTCGAGGTAATCGAAAAATTGCCTCCACCGGTTAATCTAAGGACTCTAAGAGGATTTCTTGGACATGCGAGGATTTTATAGGAGATTTATTGCAGATTTTTCAAAGATAGCAAAACCTCTAAGTCATTTGCTTGAAAAAGAAGTACCTTTTAATTTTGATAGTAAATGTATGGAAGCATTTAAGACCACGAAAGCGAAGTTGATTATTGCACCGGTATTGGTAGCACCCGGCATTGGAATTTACCTTTTGAGATTATGTGTGATGCAAGCGATTTATTTGTAGGAGCGTTTTAGGTCAAAGGTATAATAGAATTCTCAAAGCTATTTACTATGCATCTCATACGTTAAATGCGGCTCAAGCGAACTATGCAACTCCGAGAAAAAGAAGCTGTTGGTTGTGATTTTTGCCTTAGATAAGTTTAGATCGTATATTGTTGGCTCTAAGGTAATAGTTTATACGGACCATTCAAAGCATTGAAATATTTACCGAGTAAGAAAGATGCAAAACCACGTCTTCTTAGATGGATTCTCCTACTTCAAGAATTTGACATTGAGATTAAAGATAAAAAAGGAAGTGAGAATGTAGTAGCAGATCATCAAAGTAGAATGGAAACTGAGGAAGAGATAGGGAATGAAATTAAAGATTCATTTCCTGATGAACAACTGTTTAGAATCGATACTCCTTCAACCATGCAGTTATTAAAGAAAATAATTCCTTCTAAGGAAAATTCACCTTGGTTTGGAGATATCATTAACTACTTAACCTGTGATTACATTCCGTCTCATTGGACTTGACAACAGAAAAAGAAATTCTTTTACGACTTAAAATTTTATTACTGGGAGGAACCAGATCTTTTTCGTAAATGTTCAGATGGGATAATCAGAAAATGTGTGCCTGATAATGAAATTTTAAGTGTTTTATCGTTTTGTCATGATCGTGAGGCAGGAAGTCATCATGGAGGTTGGAAAACTGCTTTTAAAGTCTTGCAATGTGGTTTTTTTTGGCCTACACTTTATAAAGATGCGTATACATATGTTAAATCTTGTGAATCATGTCAAAAATGGGGAAATATCTCGAAAAAACATGAAATGCCTATGCAACCTATTTTAGAATGTGAGTTATTTGATGTTTGGGGTATAGATTTCATGGGACCTTTCCCTATATCGTTTGGAAAAAGATTTATTCTTGTAATGGTAGATTATGTTTCGAAATGGGTAGAAGGTGAAGCTCTTCCCACTAATGATACCAAGGTTGTCATACGATTCCTTAAAAAGAACATATTCACTAGATATGGCATTCTAGGGCGATCATTAGTGATAGAGGTTCACACTTTTGCAATCGACCATTTACTAAGTTAATTGAAAAATATGGTGTAACGCATAAGTTAGGAACACCTTATCATCCGCAAACCAGTGGTCAGGTAGAGGTGTCGAATAGAGAGATTAAAAGAATCATAGAAAAAACAGTGGATTCAAACCGTAAAAATTGGGCAGTTAGACTAGATGATGCGTTATGGGCATACAGAACAGCTTTTAAAACTCCGATTGGCTGTTCTCCCTACAAATTAGTTTTTGGTAAATCTTGTCATCTCCCAGTAGAGTTAGAACACCGAGCCTTCTGGGCTATTAGATTTACGAATTTCGATCCTAAAATTTGTCGGTGATCATAGACTACTTCGGTTAACGAAATTAGAAGAATTTCGCCTTGATTCTTATGAGAATGCTCGAATCTACAAGGAACGCACGAAATCCTTCCATGATAAGAGGATCTATAGTCGTGAGTTCCATGTAGGTGATCGAGTGTTCTTTGTACAATTCACGTTTAAAGTTGTTTCCGGGAAAGCTTAAATCAAGATGGACGGGACCATTTAAAGTAACACGAGTTTATAAATGCGGAGCCGTTGAACTAAGCGATGGGAATACAACTTTTATAGCCAATGGTCACGGGGTGAAACTATTTACGGAAGGTGAAGAAGTCTCTCTCATAAATGAAGTGATGTTGTTGATCGACCCTCCAAAAGACTAAAAAAGCGGTGCTCGAAAAATTTGAAAGTATCAAATTACCGGGTTTTATCTTTACTTTTATATGTCTAAACTAGTTTCGTCTTTTACCGGATAGATGTAAAAGAACTGGATGTCTTTTTTAGATAGATTAGGAATTTTTGTTTTGCTTTTGAAGTTTGGTTTTAATAGAGATATCGCCTTTACTATAGAAGCTTTAGTTTTTGGAAAGAACAAGCAATTGTTGAGAGAGAAAAAATTGAAAGAAGTTTGTAATGGTACGTCGAGAAGCTCGATAAAGAGAAGGGCTAAGTTTTTAAGGAAGTGCAGAATCTGTGGAAAGATTGAACACAGTGGGCAATGTGGGAAAAATATAACTCAATCTCAGAATGAGTGTTTGAATGTAATTGAGAAGGGAACGATTAGGTGGTTAACCGAAAATCCCGATGGACTTCCAAGACTTAATTCAAACGCTACGTTTCTAGGATTTAGTTTGCTTGAACGGTATGTTAGAAATCTGGAGTTTGTAGAAATTGAAGAATTAGAAACCCCGTAAGTTCAAGTCTTTTATTGCTTTTAGTTTTTTAAAATTTTTGCATAACTTTGAAAATTTTATAAAATTGGATCTTTATAAAATTAAGGAGTTTTCTAAAAGTTTTATAAAAAGTTTTTTAAGTTTTTAGATATTTTATAAGAATTAATAGAAATTTATTGAATTTTTATAAACTTTTAAATAAGTTTTATAAAGATTTTATAAATTTTAAGAAATTGTTATAAAATTTATAAATTTTATTTTCTATTTTTATTAAGTTTTTATTGAGTTTTATAAGTTTTATCAAAAATCAAAAAAAATAAAAAATTTCGAAAAAATCATAAAAATTTCACACGGACCGATCCGGCCCTTACACCGGACCGATCCGGGTTCGATTTAACCTAAAAGTACGGGACCTTTCTTTCTTCTTCATTTCTCCTCTTTTCTTCAAACAACAGCCGCACCACCACCTCCACCCCCAAAAATTTTCTTTTTCTCTTCAAAATACAAATTACACTAAACCATTACATATATTCTTCCTCTTTACTCTCCTCTCTTCACCACAAGTGAAAAATTCGAAAAAGATCGAACACAAGCTCCATTTCATCCCGGTGGCTTATACGACTTTTCCGGTCACTTTTCACCGTTTTGTTCACTATAAGGTATAATTTGTTTACTTTAGTTATCAATTTCATGATTTTTATAATTTTTAGATTTATTTTCAACTGTTTTGATTTTTAAGTGTGTTGTGACATTTTATTTGTGTTGTTGTTGTTGTTTTGTTGTTTTATTATTATTCCAAAATTCGTAGAATGGCCTCATCCAGTCGAAAAATCTCTAAGAAACGAAAGTCTAATATTCCAATAGAAGTACCAGTCGTAGGTCTTAAAGATTTAACACCGGAAGAAGAATCGTTAGTTTTCTTCTTGCTACGACTTCACCTCAAGCTAAGAATGCTTATAAGAATATCTATAGTAAATGTGGAGTTGTGTTGGAAAGAGGCTTAGATTTTGATGACTTAGGAGAGGAAGTTAGGCGTATTTTTGCGAGACGCCAATGGTTGGATTTTGCGGCTCGGAGGACGGGGAGAGATCAATACTACCTTAGTGGCGAGTTTTATGCGATTCTGTCTACTTTGACACCCACCGAGGGTAGTATGATAGAGTCTATCCCCCTTAGGTCTAGACATGTGTCTTTTAGTCCGGAACTTATTAATCTTTGTTTTAGGGGTAGAAGTTTTTCCGGATGAAGAGGATTACGGAGATTTGTTTATGGATTAGATGATCCTGCTATGTATGAGCGGCATTGCCTCTAGAGCTCGGAGGGAGTTTGATGCTACAACGAGTGGGTGGACAACGAGATTTAATTATGGGAAGTGTTTTAGAGATCCGAGGGCAATCAAAAGATTTTTGAGCCATACTCTCATCCCACTACCAAACACACCGCCTTTGGTAAAGAAGATTTATGCATTACTTGGGCGATGATTCATGATATTAAGGTGGATGTGGGGAAAATCATGTATAGAAGGGTTTTCGAGTTTATTGTTCTCGCCAAGGCGGGGAGTCACATGTACTTTCCTGGCTTTATTTCGGATTTATGTCGTAGATCGGGAGTTCCTTTCCTATCTAACGATAAGTTAACTATGGCGAGATGAGTCCACGATAGGCCCTAGTCCGAGGAGGTCTCCGAGAGGGTTCGATAGACTCGATAGTTAGACGTAGTGCACCTCCACCAGTTCCACCAGTTTCAGCATTTTCATCTTTTTCTGAGCAGCAGCAGTCTTCTTTTCCAAACACCATTACATACGATATGTTTCAATTTTTAGTGTCAGATGTAGCCCGAGGACAGGCTAATATGGCTTTGTTTGCTGAGCAGAGTAGGCAGTGGAGTGATGATTTACGTAGAGGGATGTTGAGACATGAGCAGATGCATCTTGATCCTTCTTTCGATAAAACTGCCTATCCGCCCTGTCAATCTAACCCATATACTTTACCAGAATGGATAGCACCTATTCCACCATCTCAGAGCTTTCATCATATGCCAAATCCTTTTGGAAGCCGATCTAGTGGTCGGGTGTCTTTTATACGGGTTCTCTCGTGGTTGTTACATCTAGGCCGGGGAGGATTTTCGGATTTTGCAAGGATGACGTCAAGTATGAGTTCGATAGGTCTCGACAGTTCAGTTCGGACCACGACTACGTTTCCACAGCCAGTTACGTCATCGGTTCCAAGTTTGAATGATCCAGTTTATCCAGCTGAGGATGATGATGTTGACATTATTTGATTTCGTACGACTTTGTTAGTTTTAAACATTTTTCGTACGTTTATTTTATTTTCCGCATTTTAATTTTATTAAATACTAAGTTTGCTAATTTAATAGTTTTTCGTTTTCATAATCGTTTTATGTCATAGTAGTAAATCTAATTATTTTTAATAGTATCTAAATATTTCATAAAAAATCTAAGAACAAAAAAATATTTACGTATGTCGTTTTTAAAATGTAATTCGTGTATCGGTTATCCGTATCAGTTAGATAATCTTTAGTAACTTATTTAAACTCTAATAGCCATGAGCCTATTAAAGATAAACAAGCAAACTTGAATTTTACAACCTGTACACGGTGAAACCATTTTAAAGCCGGACCGGTCCGGTCAGTTTCAGGACCGATCCGGGAGTTAAATTTGCTTAGTCATGATTGAGAGTGTTAATATGCAGCCACGTATATTCTCAATTTTGTCCATTTAAGGAAAGAAAGCTGAGAGTGAAAAATTGCAAATTCACTCAGTTACTTTCACCTTTCTATCTGTTTAATTATTTTCATCTGTTTCAATTAAAATGTCAAACCGGTCATCACCGCCAGTCAATTCATACGATCCGGAGGCATTAGATGTTTTTGTCCCGGAGTCTAGCGCTTCAAATGTTAATTTATTGGTGAATGCGAGGTTTGCAAATTCTCCAATTTTAGTTGAGAAGGGTATCAACTATGAAAAAATTGATCAGTCAGGGAAGGATTTAATTCAGAATAGAGGTTGGAGAAAGTTTGTAAGGAATCCAAGAGGTAGGATTAATGTTTCTATCGTTAGGGAATTTTATTCCGCTCTCTCTACTGTGAGTACTGTCGATCCGTCACAACTTGTATCCGTCCGTGGTACACTTATTCACCTGTCACCTCATATTATCAATCATATTTACGAAATACCGATTTTCAATCAAATCCATAATCTTCATTTTGAATATCAATGGGCGTTAGGGAACTCCTTTAACGTTGTCAACTATGTCACGGAAGCTTTTCCGTATTTGTTTCCAGAGTTCGATCAAAATTACGACTCTACCACTTCCGCTCTACCTGCTCATCTGAGAGCATGGAAACACTTCATTAACTCACGAGTCTATCCGACTAGTGACTTTGCGTGGGTTAGTGATAGTGAGATACTTTTGTTGTTTGCGTTGATAAGCGGAGCTCGTGTGGATTTGGGGGATTTTGATTTTTAAGACGGCAGTAAGCTTTGCAGTGGAACGGTATAATAATGGAAGGCCGATGCCTTTTGCTTGGTTAATTTCAAGGTTATGTATTCATTTGAATGAAGTCCCTGAAATTGCCTCTGCCGAGATATATCCGTCTCGTGATTATCGTAGAGGATTGCTACCAGTGGAGAATCCGGGTTGTTCGTCAACTATTTGAGATAGTTGTTAGTGGTTTTATTTAATTTAGTTTAAGGTTGGTTTGCTTTAATAAGTTAGTAAGTTGATTAAGGTTAGTAAGTTAGTTAGTAAGTTTGTTTTATTTTGAATTTTTTAGTGTGTAATAGTTTCTATTTGTTTAATATATATGTTGTTTGTTTTTAATATACGAGTGTTATCGATATTTATAACGATCATCTATAATTTTAATTTAATTTTCGAACCTACTTGTTCATACTCATTGAACATCGGGACGATGCCACTTCGTAAGTGGGGAGTAGAGTTAGGTTTGAAAATTTCATTAAAATTTTCGAAAAAATTAAAAAATTTATAAAATATAACCTTTTTCATATAAATTAGTACTTTAATTACTTATTTCTTAGTTTTAATTTTTCTTGAATGATTTAAGTTAGTTAATATATATGAATAAAAATGATATAAATTGAGAAGATTAATTTTTGATTTAGTAAAATATATTAGATATATTATGAATATGTTTTATATCTTTTATAAGATTTTTAAGATTTTAAGTATGTATAACTAAATAATTTTTGTCAAATATTTCTTTTATGGAATTATTCAAGTAATTTTTATATTTATAAATAAATTTTTAGATAAATTTCTTTTCAAGATAAATTATGAATTTGGAATCAAAATTAGGAATGATGATTTTTGGACACCACAAAAATATAACTATAGCCAAATAGCCTACCTGAATAAAATTTCCAATTTTTGACCCCACCTTAGTTTTTTAAAGAGTGATCAAGACCTCACTCGGAATTTAGCCATTTTGATTAACTAGAAATTTCCGACCCTTAGCTTGTTTTGGTCTACATTTCTTTGACATCCTTCGAGTTTGTACGTACTTATGAGAGGAGATGATGACAAAAAGAGTTAAGAGTTGAGAAAAAATGGTATATGCTGAGATTGGAATGGGTAGATAGGTTCTAATATAGATGTTCTCACCTCATGACGCTTGCAAAATAGCTGATTTTGGCAATGAGTTCAGATATGTTAGTGTCCTATGAAAAAATTATATTAAGAAACAAAGCACCATTTATTTTACACAGAATTAGTCAAATATCAGGTATCTTCCTTATCTTTGATCGATAATATATAAATATTAATAATGCCTGATGATAGTAGTCCAGCTAGGGTATTATCTCGAAATGTCCTATTGTTGGGAATGAAGTCATAAGTCGAATCAAAAGATCTCAAGAATGATTACGGGTTTAAGGAAACCGGACTCGTAATTTTAGATCGAAAGAGTAGTACTCTGATCAATCTTGATGAAGCAATGCTTGTAAAATTTGATTTTTCTACACACACTCACGCTTTAGTTCTTAATATTATTAAAAAAAAAAAAAAAAAAACGAAGAAAAGAAAAAAAAAAGAGAGAGAAAATCTGAAAAATAGTTGGAATAAAAGGATGTTACTAATTGGAACTGTTTTTGATCAAGAATGTGAAGACGTAGGTACGTACGACTTGCCTCTTTCTCTTTTTGATTTCTTTTTCTATCTTTTCGATTAACCGATGTCCTATCCTAATATATTATAAGCCATTGTGTCTTCTATCTAACTTAGTTAATGATTCCGGAAATTCGTAATAATCAAGATAGAAAGTAATTCTAATATTTTATTTATATTTATGAATTATTGCATGCATGTTTCCATCTGATTAACATTTGATATTTAATTTATTTAAGTTATATAAACTTTCTCTCTTATTAAATTTCTATAAAAGTCATAACTTATATGTTTGTAATATTGACGATATATATTACTTTTGAAATTTTAATTTGATCAATTATATTATTTATTTATATATTACCGCTTATTTTTGCTCGAGGACGATCAAAAGCTAAGTGGGGAGTAGTTGATGTATGACTTTTATATGATTAAATATACGTGATTTTATTATGTTTTATCGACAAATTCTATATAAAATATATGAAATTATGATATAATTAGTATGAAATATTAATCTTTATAGTTTAGTATAGTTAGTAGTAAAAGTTAGTATTTATAGTAAAAAGTTGTAGTTTTTGTACCGGTTTTAGTAACCGGAATTTTGTGTCTATTTTACACGGGTATTTTGTGTTTATTTCATTGCAGAATCCTAAGATAAACTGAAAATCCCGAGTATCGACACTTTTTGAAGTCAATTCAAGTTGTTGAAAGGAAGTTATAAAGCGTCACTGATATAAAAGGTCAAGTGGTCAATTAGTGGAAATCGAGAAAACGTCTTTGACATACAAATGACTCATCAAAAATGCGTTTTCGAAGAAGTGGTCTTGATGGAAGTTGTAGATCATTTGAAGAGCTTTTCAACAGATCTTGAATCATGTCATTTGGAGTTCGGGAATGCAAGTTATGAATTTTACAAGATAATAATATAATTATATAATTTTATATAATTATGGAAGTAATCATTACTTTGATAAGCGATCACATGGGAATCATCATTACTTCCCTAACAAATCACATGCTTGCACATGCTGAGTAATGATGATCACATGCTTGCACATGCTAAGTGATGATTAAGGTAACATGCATACACATGCTTGCACATGCATGTACTGATTGCAATAATTACCGGACCGATCCGGCAAGTTTTCAGGACCGGTCCGGGAAGGAGGAAAGTCTATATATAGGGAAGCAGCAGGGATCATTTGGAGTGTACCAATATATATATACCATATCCTATATATATTCTCTCCCTCCTCTTTCTCTTTTTCTTTTCTTTTCTTTAGTTTGTAAATAGGCCTTATGCCAAAATAAATAATGTAGTAGTAGTATCGTAGTAATGCTCGAGAAATTATCGGAAGGTTCGGTGTTGCTGAAATCGTTGAATACCTGGGAAAAGATGATTTCTGAGTCAGCAGTTGTAATCGGGTAATTTCTATAATAATTATGTTTGTGTTTGTTATTTTCTTCTTTTTAGTTTTTATAATGTTATTAGGCTAAATCTAATAACTAGCCAAATTTATGTAATCGTATTATTTCGATCTTTTCGTTAAAAGAATGATGTTAAAATAAAATTGATTAAAATTGAGTTAAAATGAATCTTTTTCTATTTTGCTACGTAATGATAACATATTCGGAATGACGTAATCAATCATGATGAATACCACATATAACCTGACGATGAACTGACCAGAGAAGTCAGGATATGAGTAAAAATAGAAAAACCGGAGGGTAAAAATGGCCGTCTGATTAACGGAATCCTATTTCCTACCCGGGGGCAGATTTGTCCTGGAAAGATAAATCTTATTAAAATTTGTACTCGAGATCTTAATAATGTTAAAATCACAGTTTAATTGAAACTACACCGTTTGTATTAAATCGATCCGCTTGACATCCGGAGCCTCTTGAATAACATCGGCCATCTGACAAATGGAATCACCTCTTTTATCCGGGGTAGATTTATACTCGGTACTGTTTTGACTAACTAAGTTTAGCATGGGGCGAGTTGTGGACATTGGATCTGATGACAATTTGACATATGACAATTTCATACGCTCGTGTGAGGAGGAATTGTTGACATTAGGAGTACACCGTTTCATTTACTCAATTGGACCTAATAAAAAGGAAGATCGAACACATTCTATTAATTGAAAAGATCGAATAAATTGATTACATATACTTTGGCTAGTCTAGTCTATAAACTATATATTGGTATCTATATATTTATATATATATATATATATTTTACTATTTATGTACATCTATATATATTTATATATCTATATATATTATATTAGAATAACTTTTAAATTACGCATTTATTTTATGTTGGTTAGAGTAGTAGTAATCTGTGTTAAAAAATTGCGGTTTAGATCGAGTTAATAGCGGCTCTTTGGTGTTTAACCACACTTAAAAGAATTACCACTTTTTTCCACGAGGATTCGACACCGACTCACCACTTTATCACTACAATTTGACCCGGTACACGCCGGTTAGGATCCGTCTAACCTAGAAAAGGTCGTCCCTTTCTTGACGCCGTTTCTAAGGCTTGGTTTTGGTGACGTCAGACGGGCGTCCAAGTCTTTAAACGGGCGTCCAGTTTTGTACTGCCTCCTTTCTATGTTAGTTGCTGTTCAGCCTTGAAAACATGCTTTAACTACATGAAACCTTTATATATGATATGTTAATATGGTTTAAACATAGACAAGCCTAAATTTAGCTTCTGATTCGTTCAGTTAAAACACCGAATGTACTTTTAAAGGGAGTTGAAGTTCGGATCCGTCGGAAGAGCATGATAGGCTTGTGCTTTGATGAATTAGGATTCATCAATGTCTGTGTATGTGCTAGGACTTGTCCGTGTCTAGTGGTCTAGGAAGAGAGTGGTATGTGTGAGGGAGATTATTTGAAAACACTTAGGCTGGCTAGTTAATAACTTAATAAACAACGTATGTGACTAGTAAAAGATTAAACAACATGTCTCTCTTGGCTAGGCACTAGGCTAAATCGCGATGCATGTGCTACCTCTGAAGGTGGAGGAACTTCGTAGGTTAAAAGACCCTAAGTACGGAGGGACTCTGCTGAGATGTGCGTGCTATCGGAGTCTACCTTTTCTAGACTTCGTGGGTATTGGTGTGATCCACTAATATGTTGCAAAAGAGTGTCCCCGAGGTAGAAGAACTCGTAGGTCAAAGACCCTAAGTACGAGAGGGACTCGCCGAGGCGGATGCGCGTAGTGCCCTTGAGTGCGGTTGTAACATAGATAGGCTAAGTTAGAAACGGTTAGTCACAACGTGTTGATGAGCATGAAGTGAACCCTAGATGGAGTTGGTCTCATTTAATCAACTAATTAAATAATTAACTTTTCGTTATAACTATGATTGCTTTCATAGCTTCTCTTTCTTTCTAAGTACGTTGTACTTACCTCGAATGCATACTTTTTCTATGTGTTTGGGGACGAGAAGACGAACAGGTTTTCGAGGAAGGGTTTGACGACGACGTTTGACGCCGCTCGTTGAAGAATCAAGATGTTTCTATTCTGCTTTTCTTTGGTTGTACTTTCGTTACCTTTGAGGTAGACCACCGGTTTTGACGATTTGTCGTATTCTGTCTTTTGGGATTTTCGTACTTTTCCAAATGTAAAAAAATTTACATTTCTACCCTTAGATTTCTTTTCTACTCTTTAATTTTGGGAAAAATTTTATATACCCGAGTTTTGCTTCCGTTTTGCCTTTAATTTGATACGACGTAGTAGAGGCATACGTATAAAATGAATTTATTTTTTTTTATTTTATACGTGCCGAACGTTTCTTTTCCGGATAAGGACTCGGTGTCCGGGAACGGGGCGTTACATGTACGGACAAGGTTTACAATGACGCAATTTATACAAGACATCAAGACTTCAAGTATTCAAGTAATACATCTTATAATTGAAGATGTCAAAATGCAATACCATATGATACAATGATGTATCACACATATGATAAAAATGATACACAAATATATCATATCTGACTCGAAAATGCTACATGCCCCGACTATTTTTTACAACAATTCTACAGAAAAATCATCCAAGCCATTGATTGGCCGGATGACAACCAATCAAAAAAAAAAAAAAAAAAAGCTGAATGGTGATAGATGAAGGGTCAGTGTTTCGGTAGATTGTTTCGGTGAGTGTATTTGAATATATGGTCGGATGATACACAAATATATATAATATTTGAATATTGACGATACAGGGTTTCACCCCTCCACGTGTCGTCTATCGGTTGGTCCTCACATTATGAATAAGTGCCAAGGTACGCATGTCGATGCCAGACTCGAGGCTACGACGATCGACGTTCGAGCAGTGTAGGATGAGGTTCCCAAAGTCGATTACCGCAAGTCGGTTAAGTCGGCATCGACGACAGAATCCACATCAGCTACGAAGGCCCATTATCAGCGTGATAACTTGGGCAAGGGACAAGGCCCATTAAGGGTAAATATGACAATAGCTTAGACCGACCTATGATTAGGGTTAGGGCATGCATTATCATTATAAATACCATGTTCCAGGAACTACGTAAGGCTTGATTCCTGGACAATTACAGGATACGTAGGTAATCTAAAACAAGCTCTTAGACTCAGCCACAAATCATAAAACCTACAACTTGTTCTTGAGGCATTAGGGTTTTGGGTGTTCATCACTAGATTCGATCAAAGACCCAAATTAATTAGTGTGGAAATATTATATTACATTGTTGTAATTATAAATCGTTACATTGTAACATGTTACTTATGTATCAAGAGACATATTAATTGTATTGAATAAACAATTAATATGTCCTAAAGTCATAAAGTAACTCTAGTTTGTCCTATTATGTAATAGCCGACTCTAGCATTTAATACTAGCCGGCTCTAGTAACTTTTACTTTACTAGCTAGGACCTTTACATGCTTGTATCTATTTATACCCTTTCTTCACACATGAATAAACAAGTTGAAGTTTACTCAAGTATTATTACTTTCTCAAACTCTCTTCAATTAGGTGACATAATTTTTCATCGTCATTGGCGCTAGAGGAGGGTCTTCTATTGTTGGATACATCAAGATCACGATGTCTCCTAAGGATACGAACGCCAGGAAAACCACTTCCAAAGTCACAGATCAACAGGGTTAGCAGATCAACGAGCAGATAGACCTGGATCCACAAGGAACAAAAGACCCAACGCTGGATCCTGTCCACGAGGATCCCCAGAAGGAGAAGCAAGGTCTTGCTCCGGAACATCAAGTTATTGTGGATCAACTAGCAGGGGCTGATAGCGAACTAATGTCCAGGATTATAGCGGAGGCATTAATGGCACAGAAACAGGCAGACGGCGGCAAGAAGGAAGCCGCCGACAACGCAAAGCACATCCCCAGGGAAGAGATCAGTGCATCTTCCAGCTCCATGGAGAGAAAGAGACGCGAAATTCAACAGAAGCACCAAAGGATCGATGAGGATAGCATTAGGCAGGAACTGGACGTCATTCTGGGCAAAAACCAAGTCTCACTATGGATAGAATCGCCCTTCACGAAAGAAATCGAGGATTTTCCCAAACCCAAAGGGTTTAAGATACCAAAGATAGAACCTTATGATGGCACCACCGATCTAGAGGACCGTCTACACAGGTACCTATCTCAGATGAGGTTGGATGGCGCACCTGACGCAATACGATGTCGGGCTTTTGAGACATTGCTCGTTGGTCGGGCCAGAGAATGGTTCACCAACCTCCGACCCGGGTCAATCTCTAGTTTTTCTATGCTAGCACGCAAATTTCGAGATGCGTTCATCGTAAACAAAAAGTTCCATTTAAGTGATACGCACCTCATGAATATGAAGCAACAAAAAGATGAAACGGTGATAAATTATCTGAAGAGATTTAATCTCGAGGCTATGCAAGTCGAGAATGCCGATGATCGACTTTTGATCACATCATTCGTGGGAGGGCTGCGGAATACAAAGTTATATATGAAGTTGAGTAGAGATGTCCCTCGTACCATGGATGAGTGTGTTAATGTGGTGCATAGATTCTGTCAAGGGGAAGAGGCAGTGCGTAGGGACACCCAATCCGACTGGATGGATTCGAAGAAGGACACTCGAGGTCCGAATAAGAATCAATCCAAAGGACAGAACACCGAGAGCAAGCCGAAAGTCTGGGACCGTATCACAGCGCCCGTCTCAGACCGTTTGGGAAAGAAAGGAGCTCTACGTGATTCATCCCCCTCAATCGGTCTCGAGGGGAAGTGTTATCCATCATGATCTCAAAAGGCATAGCACAGAAACCGAGGCCACTAAAAAAGCCTCGAGAAAAGAGAAACCCCATAAAGTATTGTGAGTTTCATGAGGATATAGGTCATACAATGGAGGATTGCGACGACCTGAAAATAGACATCGATGTTTGCATTCAAGAAGGCAAGCTTGATGAGGTGATTGATAGGTCTCAGGGCAGCGAGCCCAAAGGGCGCAGAGAGTTTAAAAGGAAGATTTCTGAGCAAGATCGAGATCGAGGTCGTGACGCTCAGAGGCATAGAGATCGATCACCACGTCAGGGCCGATCTCCAGGTTGAGAGAGAAACAACAGAGGTGACCCCGATCGAGATAGGTATGACGATAATCGACCCAACAATTACGTCAATACGATCTTTAGGCCAACAGAGAATGATAAAGACCGAGCCAGTCGAGAGCCAACTGACAGCTCGAGGGAAAATAAGAGACTGAGATTTATAACGGAAGTTGGGTATGGACCCAAAGATGATATTCCCAAGTCTCGGAGTCACGGTGAGGGGTTGGTAATTGAAGCGGTAACGTGGTAAACATCTTATATTACTCGGCTTTTGAGGCAATGAAATTGAAAGAGAAGGACATAGCTCCTCTAGAGTCTCCTTTGTTTGGGTTCACAGGACAAGCGGTCCATCCCACGGTATCGATACGTTTGCTAACGACGGTCGGGGATGGCGAGAAAGGAAGGACCCTTGAATTAAACTACGTGGTAGTTAAGGCTCCTTCGGCATATAATGTCATCTTGGGACGACCTGCTCTCTTCGACCTGCGTGCCATCATCTCCAATTTTCACAACAGTATGAAGTTTCCTCCCAGGAACGGCTCTCATGAGGTAAGAGGAGACATTGATGCTGCGCGGAGCTGTAACTCCATTGTCATGGACGAGAAAATGGCAGTACAACAAGTCCTGGTCGAGGAAGTGATCCCGGAGGAAGAAGAGGAAAAGAGTTGGATCTCAGTTGATCCATTTGAAAGTGTTCTTCTATGGGAAGGTGAAGATGATCAGTGCGTACAAGTCGGGGTTTGGATCCCGGCCAAAGAAAAACAACTGCTGGTCGAGCTGCTAACCGAGTTCAGAGATGCTTTTGCTTGGAGGGCTGATTGCATGCCGGGACTATCCACGGATATCGTGGTCCATAAACTCGAAATAGATCAAGCCAAGAAACCGGTTAGATAGAAAAAAAGAAGCTTTGCGCATGATCGAGCCGAAGCCATAGAGAAAGAAATCGGGAAGTTATTAACTGCCATGATAGTAGAGAAGTGTTTTATCCCGAATGGCTAGCCAACCCTGTGTTAGTCAAAAAGCCCGACGGCATGTGTGTGGACTTCACCGACCTTAATAAAGCATGTCCAAAGGACTTATATCCATTGCCCAAAATTGACAAGTTAGTAGACTCTACTATCGACTTCAAAGTGTTTGGTTTTTTAGATGCGTACAAAGGATATCATCAGATCCTAATGGATCCTCGAGACGCTGAGAAGACGGCTTTCATTACGGAATTTGGCACTTTCTGCTATGTAACCATGCCGTTCGGTTTGAAAAATGCCGGGGCTACATATCAGAGAGCAGCCAACAAAATCTTCACTAAACAGATCGGCAGATGTATGGAAGTGTACGTGGACGCACTACAACATAATAGGTCTTTGGCGACACTTTCTTTACGGCAATTTGATAAATGTTGTAAATTTGCCGGCGTAAGTTACTAGTTGCCATGAAATTATGGCGTTTTTCGACATATTATTTTATGACGCGAATTACCGACATTTAACCGGCACTTATTTTTTATGTCACAAATTTGTGGCATTTTTTGTGGCGGTTTAATGTTATGTCACATAGAATACGTCACTCTTACGACACTTTGTATATATGTCAAAAATATTTTTGTCAAGATATGTAACATGTCAAGATATTTCATCAAAAATTCAAACAAAACATACATACACACACATAAATCATAGCCATATATATATATATATATATATATATATATATATATATATATATATATATATATATACACACACATACATATATTCATATATCTTATACATAGTATAAAATACGGAACTCTCAATCAAATTATTATATACTTTCCTTAGTGTCATTTATAAATAATGTACCCATATTTTTACAATAAATAACTAATGCGGAATTTTTTTGATATAGTATTCGGTATACATGTTCTTAAAAAAAAAAAAAACATAAACGCCATTTGTTAAGCATTCGGTTGCTTTCCTATTTATTTATTTATTAAATTCAAAGTTTTCAAAAAAAATTCGATAAATGCTGGGTCAAGGCTCAAGCTGAATTAATAAGGAAATAAGGAAATTTCTCTTTAAATCCTATAACCTATCCACATCATCAACTCTAGGTATAACTTCCCCAAAATTTTCTCCAACGCTTGCGGATCTTCTCCTTCCATCAGAAATACCGGAGGAATGGGAAAAAAAATCATAACAAATTCATCCTTGCTGTGTTCAGAAGGAAGTCGGCACCACGATCAACGAAACGAGAAGAACGTACCATAATTTTTTCTCATAACTATTGGTGAGGTAATTCTTCCCTTTTAATTTTCATATGAGTCGGCCATTGTAGGAGAAATTAGGGTTTATCTCTAAATTGTAGTATGATCGTTGATGGCGTTTCTTTATATTTTTTAGCGATCAAGAAATAATGTGATTCGTGTAGGGAAAAAAATCACCAGGATATATAATATGTATATGTCGAAGGGATCATGAGCATCCCTTAGAAACAAGAAGTACATTGGATTTGCAATATATATATATATATATATATATATATATATATATATATATATATATATATATATATATATATATATATATACCCACGCACATATTGTTTTGTACAGAAATTGAAGGAGTAAAGTGCAACTTTGGTTAATTGGTGGACCAACTGGGATGGTGGATGGCTACCAATGGTCTATGTTAATTTATGACTATATATTAGGTAGCAACTAGCAGTCGGTCGAATTCAGAAAAAAGGTGCAAAGTGATGTACCGGGTACATGAAGCAAGGAAAAATTGTATTTATATATATATATATATTATGTGTTAAATACAAGAAACAAGTTCATTGATTGGTTCATAGAAAGTGCTCGTGTGAAGAAGAACGAGCAGACACAGTGAGCAGGAAAGAGGAACAAACAAATAGGAATGATTCGGTCATCGTACGGAACCTTGTATTGGCTTGATTCTTAGGATCATCTATTGAATTTGATGCTTGGGAAATGAAGAAAATAAGGTAAATGGGCGTTCAACCAGATCTTTACTTGTTTTACATTGCGCTAGATCGTATATATTTGAATTGTATTGTCCTTGTTTGATCTAGTGCTAGTGCGAACCCTTAATTGGCATGTTGTAAAGTGGGGTGTATGGGTTCTGGTGATTTTCGCTCCTCACCGTGCCAACCTCCTTTGCGGGGAAAGCACGGAAGCACCGGAACACATCATTTGATTTCGCTGGACGTTGTGTTTAGTAATGTGCTTGTCTTCTTGTATTGGTATTTTGCAATGTGTTTGTCTTCTTCTAAACTTTGTCCATGGTTGTGATTGCGGCAGGTCTTTGTGTTTTATATAACTTGTATGATTACACTAAAAGTGTATCATAATTATGTTGGTTACATTTTTTGAAGCTGGTTTGGTGGTTTTCTCTCGTTTTTGTATTTTTTGTTGTTGACAGAATTTTCTTAAAACATTTACTGTCATCATAGATCATAGGCATACATCAAATGATAATGAGCACTAATACTATACAAGCATGTTTGTGTGTATTGAAAAATTCATACATCGGCATTGGGATAATCTAGAAATCATTTTAGACAATGAGAGGCATATGATTAGCTAATGTACATAGGAGATGATTATGTGAGGGTGTGGAATAAAACATAAAACGAAAAGCTTAATATATGCCATTATTATATGGTTTTGCAAGAATTTAAGCTAACATCATGTAGTGGTTGTAATATTATCTTTTAAATAATCTTCAACAATGACAAGAAATCATATATGTTGTATACTTATTGAATATTGTCATGGTCTAAAAGACGGTTAATGCCTTAATGGTATGACTTCCTTCCATGCAAATAAAAATGAAAGGAGTTGATTGTCTACTAACCGGTGATCTTCTAAGTAAAACTTCTGGTACACAACACGTCAATCATGTAAATGCTTTAATTTTATGTTTTCATTATATCTTTGTAAGTGTTGACTTAAATTTTTTTCCCTTCCTTTTCTTGTTTTGAGTGATTGACTAGCTCACATACGGTATATGCACCTTTTTGTTTTTTTTGTTTAATATTACCATTGCATAAACAAACCTCCACCGACGATAAGGCTATGTTTAATGTATTTAAACAATGTATGTTATGTATTTATTGCATTTTTCATAGTTAGAAAGGTGGCTAAAAATCGTTATCCCCTCATGAAAAAACAAACAAACGAAGGAGTTGATTGTCTACCAACCGGAGATCTTCAGAGTAAAGCTTTTGGTACTCAATCCATCTAGAGTGTATGTTCATTAATGTATTTTTTTCATCAGAATATGCTATGAGTGGTAACTTGCATTTTTTTTCATTATTTCTTCGATCGATTATTTGGTGATTGATTGATTCACAATTAATCTAGGTTTAAGTTGATCTTTCAGCTTTTTCTGGAGGCAAAAGATCTCAACCCAATTCTGCGAAAGAGGAGGTATAATTTTATATAATCATGTAATTACTTATATATATACTCTTATGCTTTCGAATTGACGGGAAGTTATTGGATGGTGTCTCCACATACACCGAAGTGACCCGGGGGTTGATCGCAACCACACAGTTTACATCCTAGAAGTAAAGCGTGTGGTACAGTCACTTCGGTATAAATTACCTCACCACACAATTACTTACCGTTCATCTAATCTTCTTGAAGTTATGTCACACTGTAAATTCCGTCATGTTGTTTTTCATGGTTACTAGTATGTCCTGTCGTGGGGAGAGCATGGTTATGATAATGGAGAAAAGTGATCCACCAGCCTGGCTTTTTATGTTATCGTTTTTCATCACATTTTCAAGAAAAAAATGTCCCAGTCCATCCTTTTTGTTGAAATGCTTATATACATATATGTTGTCTTGGACAATTGTTTGTTTCTTCTCCATAGATGCAAGACAAGAAGTCAAGAGGAAAAGAAACATAAAGGGTGACAAATGAAGGTAACATGCATATGCGTATTATATATATCATTGTATATTTATAATCAATTATGCAACTTTTGGTTCCATTCAATTTACCTTATGCAGGACACATATCCATGTCAATGGGATTTGAATGAATTTATTGAGATTGGAAACTGATTCATCGGAAGCTATTAAGATTGGAAGCATTCTATTTTTTTTTTTTGGAGGAACGTCATTTTTGTTTTAGTAGGTAGGATTACAATTTATTTTTGAATGTTCGGTTACGAATTGTTATGTAGTATTTTCACTTCCATCAACTTTAACCTTTATGTTCAATATATTTTCAATAATTTCATGTTCTTATATGTCGATATGTGGATTATCAATTAGAAAATCATGTAAGAATACTACTATTTTACACGTATATTGGTAAATGGTGACATAAATGACCAACAATTTAGATAATTTATGAAAGTGCGCAAGAAAACTAGTTATTACATCCGTAAACTACTATAAAATGTCATTTGAAATTGGGAAGTGTCCAAATCAGCGACAATAAAGTGGCAAACGAAATAAGTGCCGTTGAATTTCCACGAATCTATTGCCGGAAAAATCGCCGTAAGATAAAGCCACATAGTAGATAAGTGTCAACAAAGTGCCACAAATACAACATACAACACTTTTACCAAGTGCCATATAATCGCCGAAAAAGTTTCCCGGCACAACAAAAAAGTGACACAAAACATTGCCGACGCCAGTATTGACGACACTTAAATAACCGCCGTTTTATGCGCCGGGATAGCTTTTTACGGCGCTTATTTTCGTTGTCCCGGCATTTATTTTGTGCCACAAAAAGCAAAAAATGTTGTAGTGACGACTTGCTCATCAATAGTCGATCCATGAATCAGTATTTGGTAGATGCTCGGGAAGTGTTTGAGGTGTTGAGGGACACGAAGATTAAGTTGAATCCAAAGAAGTGCACCTTTGGGGTCAGGTCGGGGAAATTTTTGGGATACATGATCTCGAAGGACGGGATTCGAGCGAACCCAGACAAAATCAACACGTTGAAAAACATGCCTGCACCTCAAAATATAAAGGAAGTACAGAGACTTACCGGTCGAATGGCCGCCCTCAACAGGTTTCAATTGAGATCCGCGGAGCGAGCACTACCATTTTTTAAGATTCTCTGTAATGCCAGTCCTTTCCGTTGGGATGAAGAATGTCAGACAGCCTTCAAGGATTTGAAAGCCTACTTATCGGACCTACCCACTCTCACTTCACCTCGAGAAGGAGAGAAATTATTGGTTTACTTGGCAGTATGTGAAGAAGCAGTGAGTGCGGTTCTAATTCGGGAAGGGGTCCACGGCCAAGTGCCAATCTATTTTGTTAGTAAAGCATTGTATGGACCCGAGATCCGATACTCACCAGTAGAGAAGTTAGCATTATGTCTGGTGCATGCCTCTAGAAGACTGAGGCCTTACTTCCAAGCCCATCCCATCACGGTGGTTACTGACCAACCACTGAAGCAGATATTGGCAAAGCCCGACACTTCGGGTAGATTGGCAAAATGGGTAGTGGAAATGGCTCAGTATGACATCGAGTTCATGCCTTGAACTGCGGTTAAGGCCCAGGCACTGGTAGATTTTTTAGCCGAACGAATTTCCATCCAACTCGAGCAAGAGAAGTGAAGTACAGAAGAACAGTGGACTCTCCAAGTCGATAGGGCGTCAAATAGAGAGGGGGCAGGAGCCGGACTCCTGTTAATCAGCCCGAAAGGCGAAGAATTCCCATACGCCCTTCGGTTTGACTTCAAAGCAACGAACAACGAGGCTGATTATGAAGCTATGATCACAGGTCTGAAACTTGCTTTGAAATTGGGAGTCGATATCTACTAGTGTACAGTGACTCGTAGTTGGTGGTGAATCATATCAAGGGAGAGTATGAAGCCAAGGAAGAAACCATGAAGAACTACCTAACAGTGGTGCAAGGCCTCATACCTAAGTTCAACTCAGTTCAGATCGAGCAGGTCCCCCGAAGTCAGAACATGAGAGTCGATGCATTATCTGAGCTAGCTTTGCACTTCGTCTCGAGAAAGAAAGTCTTAGTCGAGTTATTGACAGACAGAAGCTACAAGGAATCAGAAGTGCAGCCGATCACTCAACAGGCGACTTGGATGGATCCAATAGCCCTTTACCTTAAGGACGGAATTCTACCGTCCGATAAGGTACAAGCATGAAAAATTCGACTTCGGTCAGCACGGTATGCTTTCTTCGACTCCATCCTTTATCAAAAATCTTTTGTAGCGCCCTGGCTAAGATGTGCGTCAGAAGAAGAATGTGAATATCTTCTCGAAGAAATTCATAGGGGGGGCTTGTGGAAATCATTGCGGGGCTAGGATGCTTGCCCGAAAATGTAAGCTAGCTGGGTACTTTTGGCCGTCGTTGCAACGAGATGCGAACCGCCTAGTTCAGAGGTGTATAACTTGTCAAATCCAAGATAATATCACCCATCAACAGGACCAAGAAATGAACGTCGTCTCGTCAGCCTGGCCTTTCGATCAGTGGGGTGTCGATATAGTCGGACCTCTGCCCAGAGCTCCGGGCAACAATAGATACGTGGTCGTTGCGGTGGATTACTTCACGAAATAGGTCGAAGCCAAGGATTTGACCGACATCAAAGCTTCGACCATCAAAAAGCTCTTGTGGGTCGACATTTTATGCAGGTATGGAATTCCCAAGGCTCTGATCTCAGATAATGTCACTCAGTTCTAAGACAGAAAGGTTATGGAATGGTGCAACGAATATCATATCAGTCAGCACTTCACCTCGGTAGCTCACCCACAAGTGAACGGTCAGGTCGAACAAACAAATCGACAAATCAAGCTAGGCTTGAAAAAGAGACTAGAAGCCGAAGGCCGAGATTGGGCAGCACAACTTCCGAGCATCCTATGGTCATATAGGACATCTCCAAACACTTCAACTGGAGAAACACCTTTCTCTCTAGTCTACGGATGCGAGGCAGTGATTCCCGCAGAGATTGGTCTTCCCTCCCCTCGAGTGCTAGCCTACAATGTTGAAACCAACGTTCCTGACCTTCGACACGAGAAAGACAACATTGAGGAGCGAAGAGAAATAGATTCAACTCGAATGGCGAGATACAAACATAAGATCTCACAGTACTACGACTTAAGGGTTAAGTACAAATACTTCAAGGTTGGATATTTGGTCCTTAGGAAGAACGAAGCAAGCCGACAAGAAGCGACTGGTAAGTTAGACCCGAATTGGGAAGGCCCGTATCAGATCTTGAAGGTTCACCCCAAAGGATCTTACCAACTCGGGAGAGCAGATGGAACCACGGTTCCTCGACAATGGCATGCCAATAATTTGAGGAAGTATTACGTTTAATTAATCTTTATGTCGATTGGTTCTTGCTTTCACATTTTGTAATAAGTTTGTTTGACAAGTTCGTGAGTGTTGTAATAAACATGTCTTTTTTCGAGATGCTTTTATGTTTGTTAGGATCTACAGCCTTAACATTACAAGTCTAATGCGATATAAAATGTCAAAGGCAATGTAGTCGACTACGAGAAGGGAACATCCGCAAGTCGGATCCCTCA
Organism: Gentiana straminea; assembly: GCA_036785695.1. Taxonomy (NCBI): domain Eukaryota; kingdom Viridiplantae; phylum Streptophyta; class Magnoliopsida; order Gentianales; family Gentianaceae; genus Gentiana; species Gentiana straminea. The sequence goes on from JAVUPR010000265.1 coordinate 8,877,192, forward strand.
ATATAGCCAAAAGCAAAACGAGCCTAATGGGCAAAAAATGCTAAGGCAAATGGAGAGTTCGCAACGTCGGACCAAACGCCCAAAAAATCGACCAGCCGAAACGCAAAACAAGCCTAATGGGAAAAAAATGCTAAGGCAGAGGGACGGTTCGCAAAGTCGGACCAAACACCCAGAGATGCGATACACATATGGCAAAACTAGTCCGTAAGACAAAAAATGCTAAGGTGACCGAGTCGATCTCAACTAAACTAGACTCACAAATGCAATAAGAACCAAAGGTTCATAATGCACTTGGGGGCAACACGACATCGATAAAGCAAATGGCAAACAGAGCCAAAGGCTCGACAAGTGAAGAGCTAAAAGACATCTAAACGTGAAAGATAGACAACAAAAAGAAAAGAAAACAAAATTGCAACAATCGAAGAAAAATCAATGCAAAATAAGGTCGACTAGACCAGCCAAAGTAAGTCAAAGTATGACTAAGCAAATTATACATAAAAATTCAAATCATACAAATTCCAAGTTCAACAAAAGCAAAATCCAAAAGAATTGCAATTATGAAGCAGCATCAAAAGTCGGTTCGGTGGTCAAAGGTGTGGGCTCGGTGTCGGCGGCATCGGCGATTGGCGCAGAAGTCGAGGGACCATATTTCCGAGCCATAGATTCCCCTCTTTGGAACTCCTCGTTATACTGGTCGTATAACTTCTCTGTCTCGGGCTCTTAGAATTGCGGCATAGCAAGCTTACCGACATCAAACTCGGGATAGACCTCCGAGGCGTGGTTCACTGCCAGGTTATAACCACCCATCATCGCCATGCGCATCATCACAGTAAGATCAGCATCGAGCTCAGTCGACTTGTGAAATTCGATGATCGTATCCTTTCTGGCCGCCTCGACCCGTGAGGGAACTCGATCTAGCTCGACCTTCAGAGCATCCCTCTCTTCTTGAGCCTGCTTCACCTCATCCAAAGATGCATAATGCGCTTCCTGCATCTTCTCATGGTCCACCGCCAGCTTGGTCAGTTTTTTCTATAAGCCCTGACAGTTGCCTTGAGTTTTGTTCAAGTCGCTGACCGAGGTAGACAGCTCACCCTTCAAAAACATGACCTCAGCCTTCAGCTTCTCTATCTTAGAGTCTACTTCTCGTGCATGAGTCTCCAATTAGGATTCCAGACCGGCTACAGCGGCACCCTTCTTGGCACACTCATCCATCAACTTCCGTCTCTGCTGGCGCGGTCAATCTCTTGACAGCTTCTTTGCTGTGGTGCTGTGTCTGTCGAGAAAAAAGAGATACATCATCCATCAAAAATAAAAGATGGGCCACGATAAAGAGAACGAAAAGGATAAATCAATTTACCAAGTGTTCGATAAAACTAGTTTTAAATTTATTTTATCGGAACACCCCAAGTATAAGGTTCGTAGTATAAGGTGTTACCGAGTCGTCCTAAGGGAATCGTATAATTATCGGATTACAGTATAGTTATTAAAACGATTATGTCACTAATTATTACCTAAAACTATGGCTGACGTTAATTATAAAACAGAAACGAAGAACAATAACTAAAGCAGCAGAAAACAGAGAAACTTAGAACTGGACGGGCGTCTGATATCGTGCTGGAAACGGAAATATGCAGAAAACAGTAGGTAAAAACTAAGACTTTTAAAATAACTAAACGTAGCAATAAAAGTTGATAACGAACGAATTGATTTATCAAATAGTTAAAAGAACAGTAAAACACTAGAATCAACCACACAACAATCACACAACCATCTTTATGATCAGAATACGATTTTATTGGTTTGATCAATCTCGAAATCAATTAAATTCCTTTAACTCAATTTCTAGGGTTTTGTTTTCTTTTCCAAGCAAAACAATTAAACATACAACACAAGATCACTAATTTGTTCCCAAATCATATAACTCAATTAACAATAAATGATTCCTCAAATTATTATTAATTGTATCGATTGAAGAGGTTCTATTGTTGAATTATACTTCCATACAAATTCAAATTAACATATGGTTTTATTGATATTCCTATCTAACAAAACACTTAACAATCAATCCAAATACCAATCGATAAATAAAATACAATATTCGAATCATAAATAAGAATAACCTAACAATCCATGGTTGTGGTGATGTTGATGTGATATCCTCCCGTTGTTCTACTGCGAATTGCTTAGCCTTGCATCTTTGTGATGATCCAAGACATGGTTGAAAGGAAAAAAACTCCTATTTATAGAATTCTAAGTCGGCTAGGTCAAAACGGCCGTGGACGCCCGTCTAGATATGGTGAACGCCCGTCCAGAGTGCAAAGCATATTCGAGTCGGGCCGAGCTGGGATTGGACGCACGTCCTATACAAAATTGGACGCCAGTTCGCTAAAAATCATCAGACTCTGAATCACAATTTCTTCTCCCGGACGCCCGTCTGGAATAGTGGACGCCCGTCTAGGATGGACGCTAGTTCAGCAAAATCCTCAACATCCTTGAATCGAGATCTTCTCTTGATGGACGCTCGTTCATCTTCTTAGACGCCCGTCTGGTTGACGGGACAAGCAAACGCTCGTTCAGATGCCGGAACTTCCATCTTCTGAGCACGATTAAACACCTCAGATCAACTTTTTCAGCCGCATTTAACACCTGCACGTCATTGAAAGCATACCAAAGTGTAACACAACTCAAATCAACATAAAACCATCATTTTAAGCACGTAATTGGCATGTTTTACACTTTTTATAACTTTAAGACCATTTCTTCCATTTGTTCATTTAATACGTAATTTTCTATAAAAATTACTAAAACACGGGGATTATTGTTATGAAATATTGCAATATAAATCATAAAATTCACCGAGAACAACTCCCCCACACTTAGCTTTTTGTTCGTCCCGAACAAAACAATCAAAACCGGCTCACTGTACATGTAATCCACATAGGCTCTCGACTCACGTGACAACAGATACGACAAATATAGCAAGTACTACCAACATAGAGATAGATTCAGTGTGTGTGAAAAGCCCTTTTCAATCTCCACTATTCTTTCGCACAGAATCCGTTCAAATAATCCTAATGACTTTCCTAGGTATAGGCAGTAACCATTCCACAAAAAGTCTTCCCGTGTACTTATTAGGATAATCCCTACAACATATCATTCAGTTTATACTGGGGATAAGATAGACGATAACTTAGTCTTATATCAATTCATACCACTTTTTAGTGCAAGTTGATTTAACTAACCTTTCACATTTAAACGCACATCAGAATGAGCTATTGCCCTGTCATAGCAGAATAGGATATTCGAGATATACCCTACCTTACTCCAATCATAAGGCAGCTTCTTCTGACTGTCGTGAGCTTCTAGTCATCATAGTGGTATAGGACATTCGAGATATGCCCTACCGCACTCAAATCATCGACTAGCTTTCGACACACTCAATAATTCATATTTTTCAACTTTTCCATTTGACAATAAGTTACGTGTTACTTATCACATTCAAACCTCAGATATTCATAGTACACAGTTAGAAATTAGGTGTAATGTTCACTGTTACTATTAAGCACAAGTCTCTCTAGGATAAATCACTAGGATAGTGAATGGATAAAGTTCAAAATTTTTGCTTCAATATCAAAGGCTTACGTGAATATGAAATGAATACTATCTCAAATCAGTAAAAACATGCTATAATTATCTCTCAAAGTCACATAAAATCATTGTCAGGAACCTACAACTAGCAAGCCATTTGTTTCAATTACATGCTCAAGATTTACAATTATCCAAGTTTACTTTGAGAAATTTTAAAATTGTCGAGAAAATCACATTTACTCATTGTCAGAAATATAGCATGATAACATACCCAATTTAAACACCCCCCACACTTAAATCACATGATGTCCTCATAATGTGCAAATAAAAGAAAAGAATACTTAGCTGGTTTCAAAGTGGTTGTCGGGCTGTAGGTTGACAGTGGTCAGGCCGTAACATGAATGAACCGCTGCAACTCGTAACACGAACAACACTAAAAGTGATAACTGGCAAAAACCGCTCAACAGTATCTGCAACACTCAACATAGCATATAATCTCGGGGTACAAGGGGTAAATGAGTAAACATGAATGCACACAGAGATGGGCAAATAAAGCATTCACAAATAGGACAAGGACAACCAACACACCAATCACCACGGTTTTATTCCTAATGCCCTAAAACTTAACTAAAAAGTAACTTAAAAGACTAGGTTGCCTCCTAGGAGCGCTTCTTTTATGTCATTAGCTTGACGAGAGTCGAGTCAAAGTCAACCCGGATCGGGCCACTTCGGTTTGAGCGGTGTGGGCCACCTCTTCATCGGAATCGGGACTTAATGAAGGACGGGGGTGTGGCCGCGGCAACAACAAGTCAAGTGCGCGACCGAGTCTTTAAGGAACTTAGCCATCCGGATGGGATCTCATCACAAATCAACACATCGACTTTCTTCTTCGTGTGGTTGCTTAATATTGCATCGTGGAGCGCCTTCGTTCTCTCCTTGCTCAGCTTGGCGTTCTCTGTAATATCCCGATCTTTGGATAAAGGGCAATTCGGTCTTTTAATAGATCGGAATATTATGTTCTTTCGTTTTTAAAGGTTTTATAAAAAGAAAAAAATGGGATAATTAAGGAATTATATTTTAATTAGGAAAATTTGGGATGTATAAAAAGGAAATAATCCTAAATTAACCTAATCACTTTTGTCAAAAAAAAAAGAAGGGGCGCATCTATTTTGAGGGGAGGCCGCAAGTTTCAAAAAAAAGAGAGAGGAGAAGCTTTTGAATCCCAAGGTTAATCCGTCGTTCGTTTGAACAGATTCATCAAGAGAGAAAGGATCACCGCTACAAGAGGATCGTTTGGATACCAACAATCCCTAGAACCGTTAACGTAAGTTTTATTCATCGTTTTGATTTAGGGTCGTTCTTCATGGTTTAACAGCGTTTTCTGAGTTTAAGCTTCGTAGTGACCAGTTTTGGGTTCGATCGTTTTAGGTTTGAGGTTAAAGGTTTAACCTTTTTCAAAGCTTTGGTATCGTGGATCGTTGTAGCTCGCAAAATCAAGGTAACGTGGTTTTCTTATCGTATGGCTAAGTTCTCGTAAGGTTGTAGGGCAATTTGTTGGTTTTTCTGCTGTTTTTAATGCGCTAAAAATCGAGTCTTGGGTTGTATATGGGTTGGAGATCGCGAGAGAAAAGTTGCAGGAATTGCGGGAAAATCCCGGGTGGACGGGCGTCGCCTATGCGGACGGGCGTCCGGTTCTCTCGCGGTGTGGACGAACGTCCGGTTTTCTTGGACGGGCGTTCGAGTGAAGTTTTGGATACGGGATTGAATTGAGTTTGGGTGAACGGGCGTACGGCCTAATGGACGGGCGTCTACTTCCTCTCGCAATTTGGACGGGCGTCCGGACTTTCGGACGGGCGTCCAAGGGCGATTTTCATGCGAGGATGTGATGGCTTGAAGGTTGACGGGCGTTCGGTCTTTTGGACGGGCGTTTGGTCTGTGTCTCTAGTTTTCTATTGTCTTTTGATGTCGGCTTGCTTCTCGGGCTTTATAACATGATTCTTCTTGCTTAACCCTATGTGACAAAGCTGCGAACTAGCTTCGGTGCATTTAGTTCCGGCACCACATGGATTCCCTAAAAGATGAAGTGTGGGACCCTTTGGAAGCTTCGGATTTGCCTTGTGCTTCGATAAGCTAGGGTTTATCAATGTACGTGTAATTGCTAGGGCTTGTCCGTGTCTAGAGGTCTAAGTACGAGGGTAGGAAGTGTGAGGGAGCTTACACGAAAACACTTAGGTGGCTAGTTAAACATCTAATAAAACGTATGTGCTAGATTAAAATCTTAAACATCATGCAATGCTTGGTAAGGCATAGTACAATATCGCGATGTGTCCTCGACCGGACAAAGTAGACTGTACCCACGCCGGTCAATCGATTGGCCGGATAAAGCGTCGGTGCACTCGCCGGTCATCACACTATCGGGACTCGGATATTCCCGGGGCTACTAGAGCGAGTCTCTAAGTAGGTTGCACCCGATTGTCCTAGTACATCCTATTACTAGGCGTAGTGCCCTTGTTATACATGATGTAACAAACTTGAGCTAAGATAGATACCCTAGGAACCTCATGTTATGCAATGAACATAATGTGATAGATAGTTAGGGCTAATAACGGAAAATGAATTAATAAAAGACGGTATTGCTTTTATTTCTTTATGAGGGCATAGTTATACGATCTTCTACACGTTGCGAGTACTTTTGTACTTACCCCGTTACGTTATCTTTGTCTTTCCCTTTCCCCAAAGAAGATGAACAGGTGGTTACCGCTGATGAGTTCTTTGATGACGAGGACGTTTGAGTTGGAGTTGAAGGCTTAAATCGTTTAGATGTTTTCTTTTCATAAACAGTTGTTTCTAGCTTTGAACAATGTTGTTCTTTCTTTTGGTTTAGTTACCTTTGAGATCTTTTGGATTGAATTCTGGATGTTTAGATCTTTTATTGGATTTAGTTTTTCTTCACAGCATTGATTACCGTATGTTTCGATCGTTTGGTTTCCCGAGTTGTTGAGTTGTTTTATCTTCCGCGTCGTTTGATTTTTGATGGATGACGTAAGGCTTGCATGTATTATTGAGTTTTTATTTGATAATATATGTGCCGAGCGCTCTTTCCGGATAAGGACTCGTGTCCGGAAACGGGGCGTTACAGTTGGTATCAGAGAGAAAGGTTTTCCTTGCTGTGTAGGACTTGTTTTTTTTCTTTAAGATAAGGTTAGAGCTTCAGTAACCCCTTCTCTTGTCTTGGCTACAGGATGGTGCTTACTAGAGGAGGAGCTAGTTCGTATAACGGCGATGCGGCTAACACCCGGACAAGTAACGCGAGAGATGGATTTTCTTTGAGGTTGTGGTTCCGAGAAGAAGGAGGAGTGGACCAGCTACTCAGGTTCCTCCGGTCACTCAAGTGAACAACCCCAGTCATGGTGGAAATCAAGGACCAAGTAATTCTGTTAGAGGTCGAGTGGAACAAGCGGGTCCTTCAAGGTTTAGCACTCGCGTACCAGTTTCTACATCAGCCCCAAGGACCACCACTTGGACCGGGTTGGGACTTTCTAACCCACCGGCCAGTCAGTTCTTCAGTTATCCACAGGTATCCATGTTTCCGTCTACACCGTTGAGTTTCACTCCTCAGCCGACAGTTCGACCTCCACCACCACCTAGATCGAGTTCTTTCGTAGCACCTGGCTACACCCAGCCGCAACAGAGTTATCAGAATGCCCCACCGATACAACAGCAGTTCGGGGGTTATGATAGACCAATAGACTGGTATGAGAAGGTGAAGAAGCACAGGGTACCAGAGTTTTTCGGTAATGTTGAGCCAGCAAGCGAGCAGACTTGTGGCTTCGTCGTTTTGAAAAGGCATGCAGAAACATGAGGGCCCCAGAATCTGAATGGGCTCAGTTGGCAGTATCTTTGTTGGCAGGTAATGCAGAAAGTTGGATGGAGTCTTATGAGCAAGCTAATCCTAGAATCACAGATTGGGCGGTATTCAAGAATTTGTTCTATCAGGAATACTTCCCTAGAACGGCACAAAATGCAAAGGCCAACGAGTTTCTGAGTTTAAAACAGGGAAGAAATACTACAGTGACACAGTACTCGCAGAAGTTTCATGAGCTGGGCAGGTTCTACCCCGAGATTATGAAGAGTGAAGAAAAGAAGATAGACAAGTTTATGGAAGGGTTGTCACATGAGGTGGCAAAAGGTATGCTTGGAGATAGACCGACGAGTATGGCAAGCGTCATGGATAGAGCATTGACAGCGGAAAGGTTTGCCAACAGGCCGACAGTTGTAGTTGGGGACAAGAGGCAATTCTCAAATTTTCAAGGAGGTAATAGAGGGGCGCCACAGCAAAATGTTAAGAAGACAGGGAGTTCAGCAACGAAGAGTTCGACAAGTGGAACACCACCGGTTTGTGCTAAGTGTAACAAGGCACATTCAGGAGATTGCATGGCGAGGTAGCACGAGTTGTTTCCCTTTGTGGGGAAGTGGGACATTACTCGAGGGCGTGCCCTAAGAAAATCTCTCAAGGAAATCGGACGGGGAGGACGAGGTATCCAGCAGGGCAATCGTCCTACAGGTAGCAGACCAGTTCGTGTTTTTGCAACTGATGCGGAGCGAGAGGAGTTAGATGACTTTGTGGTGACAGGTACTTTTCAGTGTTTGTGTTTCTTATAAATATTTAATATGATATAGCGCGCATATGATATTACATATTTGTACATAAATTGATTCACTTGTTAGGTACCATAATCATAGATAATTTATAGTTTCAGCTCTGTTTGATACCGGAGCTTCAGGAACTTTTGTTTCTCCAAGGATAGTTAAGAAGTTGAACCTACCCCTTAAGGAGTTGGAGAGACCTTTGAGTATAACCACCCCGTTGGGCCGAGTTACTAGATGTGCTCAAGTCACACCCCAAGTTGATATTAGAGTCGGGACTCACCAGTGCCAGCATGCTTTGACGGTGTTGGATTTCTCAGACTTTGATGTTATTCTAGGGATGGAGTGGTTGTCTAAGAACCATGTCTATTTGGATTGCAAAGGCAAGAGAGTAATCTTTAAAGTTCCAGGAAAATCAGCTAGGACGTTTCAGGGTATCGTATACAAGCCTAGCAAGAAACAGCATCCGATCATCTCAGCAGTTAAAGCTTTAAAAGCCTTGAGGCAGGGTTGCCAAGGTTTTGTGGTGTACACGCTAGATAAGGAAAAGCTCAAACCCGAGTTAGGAGAGACTCGTGTGGTTAAAGAATTTCCTGAAGTCTTCCCAGAAGATTTGCCAGGATATATGCCTGATAGGGCCATAGAGTTTGAGATCGAGTTGATCGCAGGAGCTTCACCAGTAGCTAAAGCACCATACGGGATGGCACCGAGTTTGAGTTGAAAGAGTTGAAGATTCGGCTTAAGGATATGTTAGAGAAAAACATCATCCAGCCAAGTACATCACCGTGGGGAGCACCGGTTTTGTTTGTAAAGAAGAAAGATGGGAGTATGCGCTTGTGCATCGATTATAGAGAGTTGAATAACCGACAATCAAGAATAAGTATCCTTTACCAAGGATTGACGATCTGTTCGACGGTTGCAAAGTAAGAAGGTGTTCTCTAAGATTGATCTTAGGTCCGGTTACCATCAGTTGAAAATCAAGGTGTCAGATATACCTAAGACAGCCTTCAGTACGAGGTATGGACATTATGAGTTTTTGGTCATGCCGTTTGGACTCACTAATGCTCCATCAAAGTTCATGGACCTAATGCAAAGAGTTTTCATGCCTTATCTCGACAAGTTTGTGATAGTCTTCATAGACGATATTTTGGTATACTCTAAAGACGAGAAAGAGCATGAAGAACATCTAAGGGTAGTACTACAAACCTTAAAAGAGAACAATTTGTATGCCAAGTTTTCCATGTGCGAGTTTTGGTTGGATGAAGTCGAGTTTTCTTGGACATATAGTTTACGGAGAAGGTATTAAAGTGGATCCAAAGCAAAGATAGAAAAGTTTGTTTCTAAGTGGCCTAGACCGACATCAGTAACAGAAATAAGAAGTTTCTTGGGTCTAGCAGGGTATTACCGGAAGTTTGTAAAGGATTTCTCGAAGATAGCTACACCTCTTACGAGACTTACTCAGAAGAACGTCAAGTATGAGTGGACTGATGAATGTGAGGAAGCCTTTCAGACTTTGAAAGAAAAGTTGACCACAGCTCCTGTGTTGGCGTTACCGGAGGTTTTTGATAATTATGATGTTTATACAGATGCATCGGGTCAAGGTTTGGGTTGTGTATTGATGTAGTCAGGAAAGGTAATTGCTTATGCATCTAGGCAGCTAAAGGTGCATGAGAAGAATTACCCTACACACGACTTGGAGTTGGCAGCAGTGGTGTTTGCTCTGAAGCTTTGGAGACACTATTTGTATGGTGTCAAGACAAGGATCTTCACGGATCATAAGAGCCTTAAGTTCTTCTTTAGTCGGGAGAATGCGAACATGAGACAAAGAAGATGGTTAGAGTTTGTGAAAGACTACGACTTGGACATTCAATACCACCCCGGTAAGGCGAATGTCGTAGGCGATGCACTTAGCCGGAGAGCGGTTAATGCTATCACCACCTTACAAGAAGTTGTGGATCAGTTGGATAGAATGCAGATTGAAGTGGTTGAGCAGAAGGATGAAGACCAGTTTATGGCGCCATTGATGGCGAGGTCAGATCTGCTAGATGAGATACGGTTTAAACAAGATAAGGACCCAGTGATGGTTAATTTGAAGCGTGTGGCCCGAGAAAAACCTACAGTGGGTTATCAGTTGGACAAGAGTGGTTATCTTTGGTATGGAGACCGTTTGTGTGTACCAGATGTGGATGGTCTAAGAGAGAAGGTTATGGATGAGGCTCACAAGATTGCTTTTGCGGTTCACCCCGGAGCCACTAAGATGTATAGAGATCTCAAGGAAAGATGCGGTGGCCTGGTATGAAGTTAGGGATCGCGAGTTCGTGGCGAGATGCGATACATGTCGAGGGTGAAAGCGAGAACATAAAAGGCCGGGAGGTTTCTTTGAAACCTTTGGAGTTACCGGAATGGAAATGGGAGAATATCACGATGGATTTCATCACCGGTTTGCCTAAGACGAAGGGCGGTCATGACATGATTTGGGTGATTGTGGATAGACTTACCAAATCAGCCCATTTCTTGCCGTGTAAAGTAGACATGCCTATAAAGAAGTTCGCTACTATGTACATCGACAATATAGTGAAGCTTCATGGTGTGCCTTTATCTATTGTATCCGACGGGGATAGTAGATTCATCGGTCGCTTTTGGAAAGGTCGCGAGAAAGCTTTTGGAACGAAGGCGATTTGAGTACGGCGTTTCATCCTCGGACGGATGGGCGGTCCGAGAGAACGATTCAGACTCTTGAGGATATGCTTAGGGCTTGTGTTTTGGATGCCGGAGGTTCATGGATAGATTACCTCAACTTGGCGGAGTTTGCTTACAATAACAGTTACCACGCAAGTTTGGGAATGCCACCATTTGAGGCCTTGTATGGTAGGAAGTGTAGGACTCCACTTTATTGGGATGAAGTGGGAGAGAAACACATCACCGGGCCGGAGATGGTTCAGCAAGCCAAGGAGAAGATCGAGTTGATAAGGAAGAATCTGAAAGCCGCGCAAGATCGCCAAAAGAGTTGGGCCGATGTTAGAAGGAGACCGCTAGAGTTCGAAGTTGGGGACAGAGTCTACCTTCGAGCGTCTCCAATGAAGGGTGTCAAGAGGTTTGGTCAGAAAGGAAAGCTAAGTCCAAGATACGTAGGACCTTTTGATATCATCGAAAGAGTTGGGAAGTTGGCTTATAGACTACGGTTGCCAGAATCGATGTCTAGAGTCCACAATGTCTTCCACGTATCAATGCTTAAAAAGTGTTTATCAAAAGTGGATGTGGAATTTGAGATTGATCCAGAGGTGTTACAAGACAACCTATCATACGTGGAAAAACCGATCAAGATTTTGGACAGAAAGGAAAGAATGATCAAGAGACGAATGATCCCGTTAGTGTTAGTGCAGTGGAGCAACCATGCACCGACGGAAGCCACTTGGGAAGTGGAAGCGGACATGATAGACGAATTCCCAGAGTTCCCTCATCTTCCAGGTATGTTCTAGTTTCGAGGGCGAAACTCCTCTTAAGGGGGGAGGAATGTAATATCCCGATCTTTGGATAAAGGGCAATTCGGTCTTTTAATAGATCGGAATATTATGTTCTTTCGTTTTTAAAGGTTTTATAAAAAGAAAAAAACGGGATAATTAAGGAATTATATTTTAATTAGGAAAATTTGGGATGTATAAAAAGGAAATAATCCTAAATTAACCTAATCACTTTTGTCAAAAAAAAAAAAAAAAAGAAGGGCGCATCTATTTTGAGGGGAGGCCGCAAGTTTCAAAAAAAAAAGAGAGGAGAAGCTTTTGAATCCCAAGGTTAATCCGTCGTTCGTTTGAACAGATTCATCAAGAGAGAAAGGATCACCGCTACAAGAGGATCGTTTGGATACCAACAATCCCTAGAACCGTTAACGTAAGTTTTATTCATCGTTTTGATTTAGGGTCGTTCTTCATGGTTTAACAGCGTTTTCTGAGTTTAAGCTTCGTAGTGACCAGTTTTGGGTTCGATCGTTTTAGGTTTGAGGTTAAAGGTTTAACCTTTTTCCAAGCTTTGGTTGCGTGGATCGTTGTAGCTCGCAAAATCAAGGTAACGTGGTTTTCTTATCGTATGGCTAAGTTCTCGTAAGGTTGTAGGGCAATTTGTTGGTTTTTCTGCTGTTTTTAATCGCTAAAAATCGAGTCTTGGGTTGTATATAGGTTGGAGATCGCGAGAGAAAAGTTGCGGGAATTGCGGGAAAATCCCGGGTGGACGGGCGTCTGCTATGCGGACGGGCGTCCGGTTCCTCTGCGGTGTGGACGAACGTCCGGTTCTCTTGGACGGGCGTTCGAGTGAAGTTTTGGATACGAGGATTGAATTGAGTTTGGGTGAACGGGCGTCTGGCCTAATGGACGGGCGTCTACTTCCTCTGCAATTTGGACGGGCGTCCGGACTTTCTGGACGGGCGTCCAAGGGGCAGTTTTTCATGCAGGATGTGATGGCTTGAAGGTTGACGGGCGTTCGGTCTTTTGGACGGGCGTTCGGTCTTTTGGACGGGCGTTTGGTCTGTGTCTCTAGTTTTCTATTGTCTTGTGATGTCGGCTTGCTTCTCGGGCTTTATAACATGATTCTTGCGCTTAACCCTATGTGACAAAGCTCGAACTAGCTTACGGTGCGTTTAGTTCCGGCACCACATGGATTCCCTAAAAGATGAAGTGTGGGACCACCTTTGGAAGCTTCGGATTTGCCTTGTGCTTCGATAAGCTAGGGTTTATCAATGTACGTGTAATTGCTAGGGCTTGTCCGTGTCAGAGGTCTAAGTACGAGGGTAGGAAGTGTGAGGGAGCTTACACGAAAACACTTAGGTGGCTAGTTAAACATCTAATAAAACGTATGTGCTAGATTAAAATCTTAAACATCATGCAATGCTTGGTAAGGCATAGTACAATATCGCGATGTGTCCTCCGACCGGACAAAGTAGGCTTGTACCCACGCCGGTCAATCGATTGGCCGGATAAAGCGTCGGTGCACTCGCCGGTCATCACACTATCGGGACTCGGATATTCCCGGGGCTACTAGAGCGAGTCTCTAAGTAGGTTGCACCCGGTTGTCCTAGTACATCCTATTACTAGGCGTAGTGCCCTTGTTATACATGATGTAACAAACTTGAGCTAAGATAGATACCCTTGGAACCTCATGTTATGCAATGAACATAATGTGATAGATAGTTAGGGCTAATAACGGAAAATGAATTAATAAAAGACGGTATTGCTTTTATTTCTTTATGAGGGCATAGTTATACGATCTTCTACACGTTGCGAGTACTTTTGTACTTACCCCGTTACGTTATCTTTGTCTTTCCCTTTCCCCAAAGAAGATGAACGGTGGTTACCGGCGATGAGTTCTTTGATGACGAGGACGTTTGAGTTGGAGTTGAAGGCTTAGATCGTTTAGATGTTTTCTTTTCATAAACGAGTTGTTTCTAGCTTTGAACAATGTTGTTCTTTCTTTTGGTTTAGTTACCTTTGAGATCTTTTGGATTGAATTACGGATGTTTAGATCTTTTATTGGATTTAGTTTTTCTTCACGCATTGATTACCGTATGTTTCGATCGTTTGGTTTCCCGAGTTGTTGAGTTGTTTTATCTTCCGCGTCGTTTGATTTTTGATGGATGACGTAAGGCTTGCATGTATTATTGAGTTTTTATTTGATAATATATGTGCTGAGCGCTCTTTCCGGATAAGGACTCGGTGTCCGGAAACGGGGCGTTACATTCTCGTAGGCCCTGAGTCTGAATTCATCGAGCTCATGTAGTTGCAGCAATCTTTTCTCCCCACAGAGTTGGCTATCGAAGTTTAAGAATTTAATAGCCCAGTAGGCTTTGTGCTCCAGCTCGACTGGTAGATGGCATGGCTTGCCATAAACCATTTGGAAGGGTGACGTACCCATAGGGGTCTTGAACGCAGTGCGATAAGCCCAAAGTGCGTCGTCCAACTTCAGACTCCAGTTGGATCTATTTGAATTTACCGTTTTCTCCAAAATCCGCTTTAGACTTCTGTTGCTCACCTCGACTTGGCCACTGGTCTGGGGGTGGTATGGTGTACCAATTTTATGCTTGACACCATATCTCTCAAGAATTTTATGTGGTGCATTACAGAAATGCGAACCTTCATCACTGATAAGGGCTCTAGGACAGCCAAATCTAGTGAAGATATTCTTTTGCAAGAATTTCTTTACAACTTTGTGATCATTGGTTTGGATGGCTATGGCCTCTACCCACTTGGAAACATAGTCCACACAGACCAGAATATATTTGTTAGAGCATGATGATGGGAACGGTCCCATAAAATCAATGCCCCAGACGTCAAAAACTTCACATTCCAAGATAGGCCTCAAAGGCATCTCCATCCTATTACTGAGTCTCCCTACTCTTTGGCATCTATCACAACCTTTGCAAAAGGCTTCAGCATCTTTAAACAAAGTAGGCCGGTAAAAACCGGCTTGAAGGATTTTAGTATTTGTCTTCGGTGCTCCGTAGTGTCCACCGGCGGGACCACTATGACATTGCTCCAGAATATCCAATTGTTCATGCTCCGGAACGCACCTTCTAAGCAACCCGTCCTTGAAGACTTTAAACAGATATGGATCCTCCCATATGAGATACTTTAAGTCGCTGAAAAATTTCTTCTTTTCCTGATACGTCATCTCTTCTAAATGGCCACTTGCTAAGTAGTTGACGTAATCAGCATACCACGGCCTCACAGTCTCTAGCTTCATTAATTGCTCAGTCGGAAAGTCAATGCCTATCTCCTTAGGGATTTCATCACCCTCGTTCACTTGGCGAGATAAATGGTCAGCTACAACATTATCACTACCTTTCTTGTCCTTAATTTCAAGGTCAAATTCCTGTAGTATCGAATCCATCCGAGTAACCTTGGTTTAGCGTACGCTTTTTCCATAAGGTAGCGTAGTCTTTGCGTGATCTGTCCGGACCACAACTTGAGACCCGAGAAGGTAACTTCTAAATTTATCCGAGCAAAAACGACGGCTAGGAACTCTTTCTCCGTAGTAGTGTAGTTACACGAAATTTGGGTTCAAAGTTCGGCTCGCATAGTAGATCGGCTCGAACTTTTTGTCAATCCTCTGCCCTAGAACTGCGCCCATTGCGTAGTTAGAGGCATCGCACATTAATTCAAAAGGCTTAGTCCAGTCAGGTGCGATTAAGATAGGGGCATTCATGAGCTTATCCTTTAGGCAATTAAAAGCTTTCTTACACCCATCATCAAACAAGAACTCCACTTCCCCTTTCAGCAGGTTGGATAACGGCTTTGCTATCGTCGAAAAATCTTTAACGAAACGCCGATAGAAGCCCACATGTCCCAGAAATCCTCGTACCTCCTTCACTGTCTTCGGGTACGACATTCTCTCAATGGCTTCTACTTTAGCCTTATCCACCTGAATACCATCATTGGACACCTTGTGTCCCAAAACAATCCCTTCTTCGACTAGAAAATGGCACTTCTCCCAGTTAAGCACCAGATTTTTCTCAACACAACGTTGGAGCACCATATCTAGATTCTTTAAGATTTCATCAAAGCTGTCGCCATAGGCGAGAAGTCATCCATGAAGACCTCCATGCCCGCTCCACAAGTCCATAAAAAATGGCTAACATGCACCGTTGAAAAGTCGCGGGTGCATTGCATAAGCCGAATGGCATTCTGCGAAAAGCAAAAGTGCCAGATGGACACGTAAACGTGGTCTTCTCTTGGTCATTAGGGTCAATGGCTATCTGGAAGTAGCCAGAATAGCCATCAAGGAAACTATAGTACTTGTGACCACTCAGTCTTTCGAGGAGCTGGTCGATGAAGGGTAAGGGGAAGTGATCTTTGGCAGTAACCTCATTAAGTCTACGATAATCTATGCAGACTCTATAGCCTGTCACGAGGCGTAAAGCTACTTCTTCTCCTTTTTCGTTTTTTTTCCACTGTGATTCCCCCCTTCTTTGGCACAACTTGAGTGGGGCGACCCACTCACTATCGGCTATGGCATAAATAATTCCCATGTCAAGCCATTTGATGATCTCCTTTTTGACAACCTCCCGCATGTGCGGATTTAGCCTCCTTTGAGGTTGTCTGACCTTTTTCGCTCCTTCCTCCGTTCGAATCTTATGCATGCACACGTCTGGGCTGATTCCTCTAATATCACCCACCTGCCATCCGAACGCGAGGATATGTTTCTCAAGCACTTTGATTAATTCTGCTTCTTGATCCGGCTCGAGTTTAGACGAGATGATCAAGGGCAACTTATCACCGTCTTTAAGGAAGATGTATTTTAGATCTTTGCGGAAGTGGTTTCAACTCTAAGTCAGCAGGTGGTTGCTCGATACTAGATTTTAAGGGACCACCTTTTTCCTTGTGAGCTTGGACCGGTTGACTGAAAAACACCTCATCTTCCTGAGGTGTAACCCCAGAAAGGTATTGAATGACATCTTCTTAGAGGAATCTTCTGTCGGCTTACGTTTTTTCTTTCTTATGCTTAACCATCTTCTTAAGTTCTTCTTCTTCAAGCTCTTCTGCAAGCTGCTCCCAATATCCAACTCCCAATTGGTAGTTTCTTTCCAGAAATCTATTTCGTCCCAACTACCCATTAAAACTTCCTCCTCTGCAAGGTTAAAGTCTGCCTGGTTGAGCTCCTTCAAATCATTGTTGCTCATCCCTAGAATGTCCCAGTTTTTTCGTTCACTCATAGGCTCATCCGTGAGCTCTTCATCAGTGTCAGATTCATCTCCATAGATTGCTTCAATGAATGAAATCTCCTAGGTTGGAGTTTCCGCAGAACTTTTTCCTTGCTTAAGGGTAACGGAAGTGTCCTCTACTCTCAGAGTGATTTGGCTAGTTTGGAAGTCAATGGTGGAGGCAGAAGTGTTCAAGAAAGGCCGGCCCAGAATCAGGGGCATCTCCTTGTCAGACCGGTAGTCCAGTATGACCCAGTCAGTTGGAAAAACTAAATGTTTAACATGGATAAGGACGTTGTTAACACAACCAGCTGCTAAACGGCTAGATCGGTCTAACTCGAGACTCTTACAGACATTCAATGGCATCACATTGACAGAGGCCCCTGAGTCGCATAAGACATTGTGGAACGTGTGGCCTTCAATCATGCAAGAAATTGAAGGTCGTCCGGGGTCACCTCGCTTGATTGCAACGCTCTGTGAAACCGTTGAACATTCTTCTCTTAGCACCTGTGAAACCGTTGAACATTCTTCTCTTAGCACCTCTTCTGCCATTCCCTTTAGCTTCTTCTTACTTCCACAGGCATCCTTAAGATACTTAAAGCATTTAGGCATCTCAGTTAATACCTCAGCAAGTGGCATAGTCACCATAGTATCTCTAAGCATCTTTCTCACTCCGTCATACTGTTTGTCAGAGTTCAAGATAATCTCTCTTTTCTTTGCTGGATAAGGAAGGGTTTTTGAATGACTGATTATAGTTTGACTTTTAATGGCTTCGTCCTCCTTATCCTTCCATCTGACAAACTTCTCGGTTTTCTTTTTAGTCAGGGTTTCAGCTACCTGACTTCTCTTCTCAGCATCCTCATCACTATCCCCCGAAGAATCATCATCATTTAGTTCTTCCTCACAGTTGCTTTCTTTCACATTTATCTCCTGCTTACCCCCTCCTGAACTCATGGCGTCAGGAGGGGCTACTCGTTTCCCGATAACTTTTCGGGTCCAGCTTTCTTACCGCTTCTGAGGGTGACTGCATTCAATTCCTCCTCTTGTCCATAATCCCATTGCGGTGTGATGGCATTACAAGCACTGACATCTGCCTTAGGGTTTTTATACGTATAAATAGGCGAGTTTTCCTTGAGGTACGCTCACTTGTTGATCAGCCATCTGACCAATCTGTCTCTCCATCGTTTTTTGACCGGTGGCTAGTGTTTTCACCATGTCTACTAGCTCATCAAATTTCTTCTGAGAGACATAGGTGGGCTGTTGATTTTGCGTTTGAGGCCAGTTACCTTGGGGTCTTTGGTTATTGGATGCACCAGGTGGTGTATAATAACTATTTCGCGGGTTTTCCGGATAGTTACGGTTTTGAGTGTAGCTTGATTGACCAGAATTTTGATTGAAGCTTCTGAAAGGTTGATTCTGGTTCTCCATGGCATGCACTTCCTCATTCATCATATTCCCGGCCTGCATGCCCGAGTAATTCACCTCTGCTTGGCCCCTCTTCTTCGCTTCATTTGTAGGTTGGCTAGTTGCTTGTTTATTATTTCCATTTGAGCAACTAGCATTTTTGTCTACGAGTTACTTGCGGCGACCTCCTTTTTGCTTCCACTAACATGGGTCTTCTTTTGAGTAGCCCACATGTTATTCTTAGCTATTGTTTTTCGCTACCCCGTAGGAAGCATCATCTCCTCCCCCTAAAAACGATCCATGAGCTGTGGAATCTAGGTAATCACTATTGGGTTGGGTAACACCCTGATAGAATAATTCTAGAAGTTCATGTCGATTGTATCCATGGTTAGGGCATTTCCTCATTAACAAATTCAACCTCTCCCAGGCCTTTCCCACACTTTCTCCTTCTAATTGCTTGAAAGTAGCTATATCTCGTTTACGGTCCATTATCGTTCCAGGTGAAACGAATTTCAAAGCAAAGGCTCTTTTAACATCAGCCCAGTTATGAAGAGAGTGATGGGGTAAAGACTTAAACCATCGATTTGCTTCACCTTTCAAGGCAAACGGGAAAAGTTTCAATTTAACAACTTCGGAAGGAACGCCAGGGTATTGACCCGCTTCACATATTTGCATAAAAGTAGACAAGAAGTCATGTGGGTCTTCTGGAGCAGTACCATGGAATGAACTATTTTGGACCATCCCCACAACTCCATTCTTTAAATCAAAATGCATTCCTCCCATCTCCGGAGGCCGAATTGGTCTATGCCCTTCCAAGAAGTCTTGATCAAGATATGGCGCATAAGGGTCTTGCGCGCACAACGCCAACGACTACGGCCGCCTGGGGGCTATTCTTCGTTGAACATTCGATTTTGGTGGATGTGCAAGGCGGTACATGGAAATTTGTTGTTGTTGAACGACTATACGAGGTTGTTGTTGCATCTTTGGTTTATCCAGAGCTTTCGTTGTTGCCGGTTCCGCAACATTTGCATCGAATTATGTTTAATTGAGCGGGATCCATGCCGGGAGGATTTTGGTTATTATTCCCTTGGTCCTCTGGTTCGGTATCGCTAGAACCGTGTTCGCTCATGTTGTCAGGATTTGGGAAAAGTCTTCTCTTGACAATGTCCTGTTCAGGTTCAGGACGTATAATAACGGTCCCTTTTTGCTCCTGGTTTGCATAAACCAGGCGAGCAAAACAGAAAAGTCAACACTGACAATAGGTCAGGTTGATGAAAGAGTTTAAACCTTGTAAGCAAGGGTTAAGAGAAGGAAAGAAAAGAATAGAATGAATTAGAATAAAATAGAATAAGAAAGAGGAAGCAGACGGGCGTCCGAGGTCTTGGACGGACGTCCTCCTGAAGAGACAACTGGACGGGCGTTTGATACTCTAGACGCTCGTCTGATCTGCTAAACTAATGCAGGATACAAAATTTTAGAATGGACGCCCGTTCAGGTCACTGAACTAGCGTTCAGAAGACAAATTGGGAGGCGGACGGGCGTTCGGTGTCCGGACGCCCGTTCGAAGTTTCTCTTATATATATATATATATATATATATATATATATATATATATATATATATATATATATATATCTTAATTTAGAAAAGATATAGAAACGAGAAACGGGAAAGGGAACCTACCTACGAAAAACTTAAAAGAGGAAAAACACTAAGACGGTGAAAAAAAAACGTGTTGAAATCTTCTAGGGCTAAAATGGAAGGGAAAACAGCATGTATGGAATTCACAAGGCTCTGATCTCAGATAATGGCACTCAGTTCTAAGACAGAAAGGTTATGGAATGGTGCAACGAATATCATATCAGTCAGCACTTCACCTCGGTAGCTCACCCACAAGCGAACGGTCAGGTCGAACAAGCAAATCGACAAATCAAGCTAGGCTTGAAAAAGAGACTAGAAGCCGAAGGCCAAGATTGGGCAGCACAACTTCCGAGCATCCTATGGTCATATAGGACATCTCCAAACACTTCAACTGGAGAAACACCTTTCTCTCTAGTCTACGGATGCGAGGCAGTGATTCCCGCAGAGATTGGTCTTCCCTCCCCTCGAGTGCTAGCCTACAATGTCGAAACCAACGTTCCTGACCTTCGACATGAGAAAGACAACATTGAGGAGCGAAGAGAAATAGATTCAGCTCGAATGGCGAGATACAAACAGAAGATCTCACAGTACTACGACTTAAGGGTTAAGTACAAATACTTCAAGGTTGGATATTTGGTCCTTAGGAAGAACGAAGCAAGCCGACAAGAAGCGACTGGTAAGTTAGACCCGAATTGGGAAGGCCCGTATCAGATCTTGAAGGTTCACCCCAAAGGATCTTACCAACTCGGAAGAGCAGATGGAACCACGGTTCCTCGACAATGGCATGCCAATAATTTGAGGAAGTATTACGTTTAATTAATCTTTATGTCGATTGGTTCTTGCTTTCACATTTTGTAATAAGTTTGTTTGACAAGTTCGTGAGTGTTCTAATAAACATGTCTTTTTTCGAGATGCTTTTATGTTTGTTAGGATCTACAGCCTTAACGTTACAAGTCTAATGCGATATAAAATGTCAAAGGCAATGTAGTCGACTATGAGAAAGAAACATCCGCAAGTCGGATCCCTCAATATAGCCAAAAGCAAAACGAGCCTAATGGGCAAAAAATGCTAAGGCAAATGGAGAGTTCGCAAAGTCGGACCAAACGCCCAAAAAAATCGACCAGCCGAAACGCAAAACAAGCCTAATGGGAAAAAAATGCTAAGGCAGAGGGACGGTTCGCAAAGTCGGACCAAACACCCAGAGATGCGATACACATATGGCAAAACTAGTCCGTAAGACAAAAAATGCTAAGGTGACCGAGTCGATCTCAACTAAACTAGACTCACAAATGCAATAAGAACCAAAGGTTCATAATGCACTTGGGGGGCAACACGACATCGATAAAGCAAATGGCAAACAGAGCCAAAGGCTCGACAAGTGAAGAGCTAAAAGACATCTAAACGTGAAAGATAGACAACAAAAAGAAAAGAAAACAAAATTGCAACAATCGAAGAAAAATCAATGCAAAATAAGGTCGACTAGACCAGCCAAAGTAAGTCAAAGTATGATTAAGCAAATTATACATAAAAATTCAAATCATACAAATTCCAAGTTCAACAAAAGCAAAATCCAAAAGAATTGCAATTATGAAGCAGCATCAAAAGTCGGTTCGGTGGTCAAAGGTGTGGGCTCGGTGTCGGCGGCATCGGCGATTGGCGCAGAAGTCGAGGGACCATATTTCCGAGCCATAGATTCCCCTCTTTGGAACTCCTCGTTATACTGGTCGTATAACTTCTCTGTCTCGGGCTCTTAGAATTGCGGCACAGCAAGCTTACCGACATCAAACTCGGGATAGACCTCCGAGGCGTGGTTCACTGCCAGGTTATAACCACCCATCATCGCCATGCACATCATCACAGTAAGATCAGCATCGAGCTCAGTCGACTTGTGAAATTCGATGATCGTATCCTTTCTGGCCGCCTCGACCCGTGAGGGAACTCGATCTAGCTCGACCTTCAGAGCATCCCTCTCTTCTTGAGCCTGCTTCACCTCGGCCAAAGATGCATAATGCGCTTCCTGCATCTTCTCATGGTCCACCGCCAGCTCGGTCAGTTTTTTCTATAAGCCCTGACAGTTGCCTTGAGTTTTGTTCAAGTCGCTGACCGAGGTAGACAGCTCACCCTTCAAAAACATGACCTCAGCCTTCAGCTTCTCTATCTTAGAGTCTACTTCTCGTGCATGAGTCTCCAATTAGGATTCCAGACCGGCTACAGCGGCACCCTTCTTGGCACACTCATCCATCAACTTCCGTCTCTGCTGGCGCGGTCAATCTCTTGACAGCTTCTTTGCTGTGGTGCTGTGTCTGTCGAGAAAGAAAAGATACATCATCCATCAAAAATAAAAGATGGGCCACGATAAAGAGAACGAAAAGGATAAATCAATTTACCAAGTGTTCGATAAAACTAGTTTTAAATTTATTTTATCGGAACACCCCAAGTATAAGGTTCGTAGTATAACGTGTTACCGAGTCGTCCTAAGGGAATCGTATAATTATCGGATTACAGTATAGTTATTAAATCGATTATGTCACTAATTATTACCTAAAACTAAGGCTGACGTTAATTATAAAACAGAAACGAAGAACAATAACTAAAACAGCAGAAAACAGAGAAACTTAGAACTGGACGGGCGTACGATATCGTCTTTGGAAACGGAAATATGCAGAAAACAGTAGGTAAAAACTAAGACTTTTAAAATAACTAAACGTAGCAATAAAAGTTGATAACGAACGAATTGATTTATCAAATAGTTAAAAGAACATAAAACGACTAGAATCAACCACACAACAATCACACAACCATCTTTATGATCGAATACGATTTTATTGGTTTGATCAATCTCGAAATCGATTAAATTCCTTTAACTCAATTTCTAGGGTTTTGTTTTCTTTTCCAAGCAAAACAATTAAACATACAGCACAAGATCACTAATTTGTTCCCAAATCATATAACTCAATTAACAATAAATGATTCCTCAAATTATTATTAATTGTATCGATTGAAGAGGTTCTATTGTTGAATTATACTTCCATACAAATTCAAATTAACATATGGTTT
Source organism: Gentiana straminea (assembly GCA_036785695.1). Classification (NCBI taxonomy): domain Eukaryota; kingdom Viridiplantae; phylum Streptophyta; class Magnoliopsida; order Gentianales; family Gentianaceae; genus Gentiana; species Gentiana straminea. The sequence continues at coordinate 8,900,215 of JAVUPR010000265.1, forward strand.
TATTGATATTCCTATCTAACAAAACACTTAACAATCAATCCAAATACCAATCGATAAATAAAATACAATATTCGAATCATAAATAAGAATAACCTAACAATCCATGGTTGTGGTGATGTTGATGTGATATCCTCCCGTTGTTCTACTGCGAATTGCTTAGCCTTGCATCTTTGTGATGATCCAAGACATGGTTGAAAGGAAAAAAACTCATAATATTCTAGGGTTTGGTGCGGCTGCTCTCCTGTGTGAAATATGCGGCTGATCATGATCTCCTTAGGGTTTAGTCAACACGCCTATTTATAGAATTCTAAGTCGGCTAGGTCAAAACGGCACTGGACGCCCGTCTAGATATGGTGAACGCCCGTCCAGAGTGCAAAGCATATTCGAGTCGGGCCGAGCTGGGATTGGACGCACGTCCTATACAAAATTGGACGCCGTTCGCTAAAAATCATCGGACTACGAATCACAATTTCTTCTCCCGGACGCCCCCGGAATAGTGGACGCCCGTCTAGGATGGACGCTAGTTCGCAAAATCCTCAACATCCTTGAATCGAGATCTTCTCTTGATGGACGCTCGTTCATCTTCTTAGACGCCCAACGGTTGACGGGACAAGCAAACGCTCGTTCGATCTTCGGAACTTCCACCTTCTGAGCACGATTAAACACCTCAGATCACCTTTTTCAGCCGCATTTAACTCCTGCACGTCATTGAAAGCATACCAAAGTGTAACACAACTCAAATCAACATAAAACCATCATTTTAAGCGCGTAATTGGCATGTTTTACACTTTTTATAACTTTAAGACCATTTCTTCCATTTGTTCATTTAATACGTAATTTTCTATAAAAATTACTACAACACGGGGATTATTGTTATGAAATATTGCAATATAAATCATAAAATTCACCGAGAACACCAAGCGACCCGATTTTCGGAGTGCAGAAGATAAGGCTTTAGTCTCCATGGCTGCACACCCATCAGCAACCCGGTTCATGTCGACTTCCGTCTCAGAAGAGGCTTCGCCGACTCTGGTTTTCTTGGCCTGTCTTTGTTGATCCCTCACCAAGTCGGGAAGGGTCGGCCTTTTCTTAGGGTGTGCCGCTGTCTACTCGAAGTTCCCCCGACAGGTGGAGTTATATTGACCAGGTCCTCTTCGTCCTCATTTCACAGCGAACCATGGCGGACAAGTAAGCCACTGGTGGTTTGAAGTCGGGTGGGGGAACGAACTGGAATCATCGACTCGACACCAGCAGAAGTTACCTTAGGCTGAAAAGAACTCCCTTCTCCAGCAGTGAGAGGTGCCCTCGCCTCGGCAATTTGAGCAATAGGAGCCGCTTGATCCCTGAGAAGCGGAGCAGCCCAACTCTTCGACTTGGGGATGTGAGTAGGGTCGGTGATAAGAGAAAACTTTCCCACTGCGGAAAGAAAAGATAAGGTTAGCATCAACAAAACATCAAGTTACAGGTCACGAAAGAAAAAAAACACATATATAATGAATGGAGAAATATCTTACAATTCTCTTGGTCGAAGGCGTGAAGATTACCGTAGGGCATCGGCCCTGCCTCCTCCAGATAGGCCAGGTCGTAGAGAAGGCTCAAATCTCGGGTGGCCACCTCGAAAGCAAAATCGTCCATCGTACGGGCCTCGTGAGGGGCTGGACCCTTATCCAATTTATCATCCTTTTCCCCCTCGACCTCCATTGACCGATGTAGGGGTTATCTAGGCCGTGGCGAAGAAAGAAGAACCGAGGCTTCCAGTCCCCGTGTGATGAAGGCCCTTTGGACACAAACTCGTGTTGATTCGTCCTTCGCTGGAAAGTGTACCACATCCTGTCCGGCATGCTTGCCATCTTATAGTAATAGCGATAAAAGGGGATCGAGAAGCACACCCCGGCCACTCGACATGCTATCACAAACCCCATCAGAATCCTAATAGCATTGGGGCCTAACTGAGATACACTAATCTCGTAATGGTGTAGAACTGCTACGACAGCCAGATATAGTGGGAATCTCAATCCACTGGAGAGTTGGGCTTCATAGACTGAGCAGAACCCTTCCGGAGGCTCATCGGCGTATTTATGTTGGCCGGAAGACAGTTGGATTTCAAACTGGGGGCTGGCAAGGCCAAACTTTTGCCGGATTTTACCAATATCGTCAGAGGAAAGGGTAGAAAGACAACCTTTAGGACACTTCCTCTCCATCCTAGTCACTAATTTCTTTGGTTCCCTAAGAACACCTATAGGGTCGTCTGAAATTGGCTGGAGAGGATGATCAGAAGCAGTAGGCAACAAAGTTTGGGTGTGAGAAGGTGATTCACTACTCCTATCAGACTCAGTAGCACTGCTAGACATGAATAAATACAGGAGAAAGAAAAGGAATGAGCAGAAACAAGGGAAATGCTTACTTGAGAATTGGGGTTTATGCGAATGAAATGGCTCTTCTCCAACTTCTCTATCCCCTTTTATGCTTGCAAGGATATGCAAATGATGTGAAAGGACGTGATTGAGGGAGTTATAAGGAGTTATAACTGGCCTCACCAAAACCTAACCTTGGAAACGGCGTCAAGAAAGGGACAGACCTTTTCTAGGTTAGACGGATCCTAACCGGCAGTGTACCGGGTCAAATTGTAGTGATAAAGTGGTGAGTCAGGTGTCGAATCCTCAGGGAAAAAGTGATAATTTTTTAAGTGTGGTTAAACACCAAAGAGCTGCTATTAACTCGATCTAAACCGCAATTTTATAACACAGATTACTACTACTCTAACCAACATAAAATAAATGCGTAATTTAAAAGTTATTCTAATATAATATATATAGATATATAAATATATATAGATGTACATAAATAGTAATATATATATATATATATATATATATATATATATATATATATATATATATATATATATATATATATATATATATATATATATATAGATACCAATATATAGTTTATAGACTAGACTAGCCAAAGTATATGTAATCAATTTATTCGATCTTTTCAATTAATAGAATGTGCTCGATCTTCCTTTTTATTAGGTCCAATTGAGTAAATGAAACGGTGTACTCCTATTGTCAACAATTCCTCCTCACACGAGCGTATGAAATTGTCATATGTCAAATTGTCATCGATCCAATGTCCACAACTCGCCCAGGCTAAACTTAGTTAGTCAAAACAGTACCGAGTATAAATCTACCCCGGATAAAAGAGGTGATTCCATTTGTCGATGGCCGATGTTATTCAAGAGGTTCCGGTTGTCAAGCGGATCGATTTAACACAAACGGTGTAGTTTCAATTAAAGCGTGATTTTAACATTATTAAGATCTCGAGTACAAAGTTAATAAGATTTGTTTTTCTAGGACAAATCTGCCCCCGGGTAGGAAATAGGATTCCGTTAATCAGACGGCCATTTTTACCCTCCGGTTTTTCTATTTTTACTCATATCCTGACTTCTCTGATCAGTTCATCGCCAAGTTATATGTGGTATTCATCATGATTGATTACTTCATCCCGAATATGTTATCTTTACGTAGCGAAATAGAAACAGGGGCGGACCCACCCTATGCCCGGGGTGGTCTCAAGCCCCCCCCAAATGGTCACAAGCCCCCCCACATATGGTCCCAAGCCCCCCCAAATTTTTATTATTGTAGTAGTAGTGTTAATATTAGTATGTTATGTGTCTTTTTCTTGAACAAAAGACCTTATATCCTAGTGGTTTAAGAACAAACCATTTTAAGTCTCCATAATTCTAGGTTGTAAGTTCAAATCCCACTACCAACATTTTTTATTTTTTTTTCCGGATTTTTTTTAGCTTTGCAGTTTATATACCAAGACCACCCCGAAAATTTTTCCTGGTTCCGCCACTTTGAATAGAAAAAGATTCATTTTAACTCAATTTTAATCACTTTTACTTAGACATCATTCTTTTAACGAAAAGATCGAAATAATATGATTACATAACTTTGGCTAGTTATTAGATCTAGCCTAATAACATTATAAAAACTAAAAAGAAGAAAATAACAAATAAACATAAATACTTCAGAAAAGTTACCCGATTACAGATGCCGATCAGAAGTTGTATTCTTCCGGACATAACAACTACTCTAGCAACACCGGACTTCTGATAATTTCCCGAGCATTATCACGATACTACTACTACTACTAATTTATTCCCGGCTTAAGGCCTATTTACAAACTAAAGAAAAGAGGGGATAGAGAATATATATAGGATATTGTATATATATATTGGTACACCTTTGAAATGAGCCTCTGATCTCCCTTTTATAGACTTTCCTCCTTCCCGGACCGGTCCTGAAAATTGGCCGAATCGGTCCGGTGTAATGATGACAATCATTACAGTTAGTTATAAGCATGTGAACCCATGTTACCCTTAATCATCACAGATGCTGTGTAATTATATATATAATTATATATAATTACATAGCTAACTTCTAAAAATCGTAACTTGAGTTCTCGATATCAGAATGACATAATCAAACTTTCGTTGAAAAGCTCGTTGAATTCTCTACAACTTTCATCAAGGCCACTTCTTCAGAAAACGTATTTTCGATGAGCCATTTATATTACGTGTCCTTTTCGGGATTTTTCAATAGTACGAATCAATTAGCCACTTGACCACCATTTGAGTTGTAGACCTCTAATCTTCATGATTCAAAGTGCTTTAGAAAGCTTATATGAAGATCTTCAACTTTCGTGAAGAACATTTTCCCAGAAAATGTCTTTTTAACGAGCCATTCCCAATACGTGTCGTTTTCGGGATTTCATTATTAATAACCGATTAACCACTTGACCATTTAAATTGAGTGACGCTTTATAACTTCCTTCCAACGACTTGTATTGACTTCAAAAAGTGTCTCTACTCGGGATTTCAGTTCATCTTAGGATTCTGCAATGAAATAAACACAAAATACCCGTGTAAAATAGACACAACACTCCGGTCACTAAAAACCGGTACAAAAACTACAACTTTTTACTATAAATACTAACTTTTACTAATAACTATACTAAACTATAAAGATTAATATTTCATACTAATTATATCATAATTTCATATATTTTACATAGAATTCGTCCATAAAACATAATAATATAACGTAAATTTAATCATATAAAAGTCATACATCAACTACTCACCACTTAGCTTTTGATCGTCCTCGAGCAAAAATAAGCGGTAATATATAAATGAAAGATAACATAATTGAATAAATTAAAATTTCCATAGTAATATATATCGCCAATATTATAAACATATAAGTTATAACTTTTATAGAAATTTAATAAGAGAGAAAGTTTATATAACTTAAATAAATTAAGTATCAAATGTTAATCAGATGGAAACATGCATGCAATAATTCATAAATATAAATAAAATATTAGAATTACTTTCTATCTCGATTATTACGAATTTCTGGAATCATTAACTAAGTCAGATAGAAGACACAATGGCTTATAATATATTAGGATATGACATTGGTTAATCGAAAAGATAGAAAAAGAAATCAAAAAGAGAAAGAGGCAAGTCGTACGTACCTACGTCTTCACATTCTTGATCAAAAAACAATTCCGATTAGTAACATCCTTTTATTCCAACTATTTTTCAGATTTTCTCTCTTCTTTTTCTACTTTTTTTTTATATTAAGAACTAAAGCGTGAGTGTGTGTAGAAAAATCAAATTTTACAAGCATTGCTTCATCAAGATTGATCGGAGTACTACTCTTTCGATCTAAAATTACGAGTCCGGTTTCCTTAAACCCGTAATCATTCTTGAGATCTAATGATTCGACTTATGCCTTCATTCCCAGCAATAGGACATTTCGAGATAATACCCTAATTTGGACTACTATCATCAGGCATTATTATTATTTATATATATGGTCGATCAAAGATAGGGAAGATACCTGATATTTGATTAATTCTGTGTAAAAAATGGTGCTTTGTTCCTAATATAAATTTTTCATAGGATACTAACATATCTGAACTCATTGCCAAAATCAGCTATCTTGTAAGCGTCATGAGGTGAGAACATCTATATTAAACCTATCATACTAATCCAATCTCAGCATATACCATTTTTTTTCAACTCTTAACTCTTTTGTCATCATCTCCTCTCATAAGTACGTACAAACTCGAAGGATTTCAAAGAAATGTAGACCAAAACAAGCTAAGGGTCGGAAATTTTCTAGTTAATCAAAATGGCTAAATTCCGAGTGAGGTCTTGATCACTCTTTAAAAATTTGAGGTAGGGTCAAAAATTGGAAATTTATTCGGGTAGGCTATTTGTATTATATAGTTATATTTTTGTGATGTCCAAAAATCATCATTCCTAATTTTGATTCCAAATTCATAATTTATCTTGAAAAGAAAATTATCTAAAAATTTATTTATAAATATATAAAAATTACTTGAATAATTCCATAAAAGAAATATTTGACAAAAATTATTTAGTTATACATACTCAAAATCTTAAAATTTTTATAAAAGATATAAAACATATTCATAATATATCTAATATATTTTACTAAATCAAAAATTAATCTTCTCAAATTATATCATTTTTATTCATATATTAACTAACTTAAATCATTCAAGAAAAATTAAAAACTAAGAAATAAGTAATTAAAGTACTAATTTATATGAAAAAAAACTATAATAATTTTTACTAATTTTTCAAAAAAAATTTAATAAATTTTTCAAACCTAACCCTTACTCCCCACTACGAAGTGGCATCGTCCCGATGTTCAACGAGTATGAAAAAGTAGGTTCAAAAATTAAATTAAAATTTTAGATGTTTATTAATATTGAATAACGTTTACTACAACAAATACTAAACAAAAGCATATATATTAAACAAAAGAAACTATTACAAACTAAAAAAAACTTAAAATAAAACACTTATTAACTAACTTACTTAACTCCTTAATCAACTTACTAACTTATTAAAGCAAACCAACCTTAAACAAACTTAAATAAAACCAACAACAATTATCTCAAATAGTTGACGAACAACCCGGATTCTCCACCGGTAGCAATCCTCTACGATAATCACGAGACGGATATATCTCGTCAGAAGCAATTTCAGGGACTTCATTCAAATGAATACATAACCTTGAAATTAACCAAGCAAAAGGCATCGGCCTTCCATTATTATACCGTTCCACCGCAAAGTTTATCGCCGTCTTAAAAATCAAAATCCCCAGGTCCACATGAGCTCCGCTTATCAACGCAAATAACAAAAGTATTTCATTATCACTAACCCACGCAAAGTCACTAGTCGGATAGACTCGTGAGTTAATGAAGTGTTTCCATGCTCTCGATGAGCGAGGTAGAGCCGAAGTGGTAGAGTCGTAATTTTGATCGAACTCTGGAAACAAATACTGAAAAGCTTCCGTGACATAGTTGACAACGTTAAAGGAGTTCCCTAACGCCCATTGATATTCAAAATGAAGATTATGGATTTGATTGAAAATCGGTATTTCGTAAATATGATTGATAATATGAGGTGACAAGTGAATAAGTGTACCACGAACGGATACAAGTTGTGACGGATCGACAGTACTGACAGTAGAGAGAGCGGAATAAAATTCCCTAACGACTGAAACATTTATTCTACCTCTTGGATTCCTTACAAACTTTCTCCAACCTCTACTCTGAATTAAATTCTTCCCTGACTGATCAATTTTTTCATAGTTGATACCCTTCTCAACCAAAATTGGAGAATTTGCAAACCTCGCATTCACCAACAAATTAACATTTGAAGCGCTAGACTCCGGGATAAAAACATCTAATGCCTCCGGATCATAAGAATTGACTGACGGTGATGACCGGTTTGACATTTTAGTTGAAACAGATGAAAATAATTTAACAGATAGAAAGGTGAAAGTAACTAAGTGAAATTGTAATTTTTCACTCTCAGCTTTCTTTCCTTAAATGGACAAACATTGAGAGTATACGTGGCTGCATATTAACACTCTCAACATGACTAAGCAAATTTTAACTCCCGGATCGGTCCTGAAAACTGACCGGACCGGTCCGGCTTCAAAATGGTGTCACCGTATAAAGGTTGTAAAATTCAAGTTCTCTTGGTTATCTAAAATAGACTTCAAGGCTATTAAAATCTATAAGGGTAAATAAAGATTATCTAAATGATACGATACATGAAAAAACGACATATAAATGATACAAATATTTTTTAGATTTTTGATGAAATATTTAAATACTACCAAAAATAATTAAATTTACTACTACGATTATGAAAACGAAAAAACTATTAAATTAGCAAATTTAGCATTTAAGAAAGTTAAAATGCGGAAAATAAAATAAACAGACAGAAAATGTTTAAAAATAATAAAGTTGTTCGAAATCAAACAATGTCAACATCATCATCCTCAACAGGATAAACTGGATCATTCAAACTTGGAATCGATGACGTAACTGGCTGTGGAAACGTAGTCGTGGTCCGAACTGAACTGTCGAGACCTAACGAACTCATACTCGACGTCATCCTTGCAAAATCCGAAAATCCTCCCCGGCTAGATGTAACAAAGACACCGAGAACCCGTATAAAAGACACCCCGACCACTAGATCGGCTTCCAAAAGGATTTGGCATATGATGAAAGCTCGAGATGGTGGAATAGGTGCTATCCAATCGGTAAAGTATATGGGTCGATTGACGGGCGGATAGGCGGTTTTATCGAAAGAAGGATCAAGATGCATCTCGCTCATGTCTCAACATCCCTCTACGTAAATCATCACTCCACTGCCTACTCTGCTCAGCAAATAAGGCCATATTAGCCTGTCCTCGGGCTACATCTGACACTAAGGATTGGAACATATCGTATGTAATGGTGCTTGGAAAAGAAGTCTGCTGCTGCTGATCAGAAAAAGATGAAAATGCTGAAACTGGTGGAACTGGTGGAGGTTCACTACGTCTAACTATCGAGTCTATCGAACCCTCTCGGAGACCTCCTCGTACTAGGGCCTATCAGGGACTCATCTGCCATAGTTAACTTGTCGTTAGACAGGAAAGGAACTCCTGATCTACGACATAAATCCGAAATAAAGCTAGGAAAGTACATGTGACTCCCTGCCTTGGCAGTAACAATAAACTCGAAAACCCTTCTATACATGATCTTCCCCACATCCACCTTAATATCATGAATCATTGCCCAAGTAATGCATAAATCTTCTTTACCAAAGGCGGTGTGTTTGGTAGTGGGATAGAGAGTATGGCTCAAAAATCTTTTGATTGCCCTCGATCTCTAAAACACTTCCCATAATTAAATCTCGTTGTCCACCCACTCGCCGTAGCATCAAACTCCCTCTCGAGCTCTAGAGGCAACCGCTCATACATAGCAGATCATCTAATCTATAAACGGCTTTCCGTAATCCTCTTCATCCGGAAAAACTTCTACCCCTAAAACAAAGATTGATAAGTTCCGGACTAAAAGAAACATTTCTAGACCTAAGGGGGATAGACTCTATCATACTACCCTCAGTGGGTGTCAAAGTAGACAGAACTGCATAAAACTCTGCCACTAAGGTAGTATTGATCTCTCCTGTCCTCTGAGCTGCAAAATCCAACCATTGGCGTCTCGCAAAAATACACCTAACTTCCTCTCCTAAGTCATCAAAATCTAAGCCTCTCTCCAACACAACTCCACATTTACTATAGATATTCTTATAAGCATTCTTAGCTTGAGGTGAAGCTGTAGCAGCAAAACTAACAGACTCTTCTTCCGGTGTTAAATCTTTAAGACCTACGACCGGTACTTCTATTGGAATATTAGGCTTTCGTTTCTTAGAGATTTTGCGACTAGATGAGGCCATTCTACGAATTTTGGAATTGACAAAACAACAACAAAAACAAAAAAAAAAACAACACAAATAAAATGTCACAACACACTTAAAAATCAAAACAGTTGAAAATAAATCTAAAAATTACAAAAATCGTGAAATTGATAACTAGAGTAAACAATTATACCTTATAATGAACAAAACGGTGAAAAGTGGCCGGAAAAGTCGTAGAAGCCACCGGGATGAAATGGAGCTTGTGTTCGATCTTTTTCGAATTTTTCACTTGTGTTGAAGAGAGGAGAGTAAAAGAGGAAGAATGTATGTAATGGTGTAGTGTAATTTGTATTTTTGAAGAGAAAAAGAAAATTTTTGGGGTGGAGGTGGTGGTGCGGCTGCTGTTTGAAAAGAGGAGAAATGAAGAAGAAAGAAATGTCCCGTCCTTTTTAGGTTAAATCGAACCCGGATCGGTCCTGGACAAGGGCCGGATCGGTCCGTGTGAAATTTTTATGATTTTTTCGAATTTTTTTTATTTTTTTGGATTTTTGATATAAAACTTATAAAACTCAATAAAAACTTAATAAAAACTAGAAAATAAAATTTATAAATTTTATAACAATTTCTCAAAATGTATAAAATCTTTATAAAACTCATTTAAAAGTTTATAGAGATTCAATAAATTTCTATTAATTCTTATAAAATATCTAAAAACTTTAAAAAAAACTTTTTATAAAACTTTTATAAAACTCCTTAATTTTATAAAGATCCAATTTTATAAAATTTTCAAAGTTATGCAAGAATTTTATAAAACTAAAAATAATAAAAGACTTGAACCTACGGGGTTTCTAATTCTTCAATTTCTACAAACTCCAGATTTCTACATACCGTTCAAGCAAACTATATCCTAGAAACGTAGCGTTTGAATTAAGTCTTGGAATTCCATCGGGATTTTCGGTTAACCACCTAATCGTTCCCTTCTTAATTACATTCAAACACTCATTCTGAGATTGAGTTATATTTTTCCCACATCGCCCACCGTGTTCAATCTTTCCACGCATTACGCACTTCCTTAGAAACTTAGCCCTTCTCTTTATCGAGCTTCTCGACGTACCATTACAAACTTCTTTCAATTTTTTCTCTCTCAACAATTGCTTGTTCTTTCCAAAAACTAAAGCTTCTATAGTAAAGGCAATATCCCTATCAAAACCTAAATTTAAAAGTAAAACAAAAATTCCTAATCTATCTAAAAAAGGCATCTAGTTCTTTTACGTCTATCCGGTAAAAGACGAATGTAGTTTAGACATATAAAAGTAAAGATAAAACCTGGTAATTTGATACTTTCAGCTTTTCAGAGCACTGCTTTTTAGTCTTTCGGAGGGTCGATCAGCAACATTACTTCATTTATGAGAGAGACTTCTTCACCTTCCAGAAATAGCTTCACCCTGTGACCATTGGCTATAAAAGTTGTATTCCCATCAGTTAGTTCAACAGCTCCAGATTTATAAACTCATGTTACTTTAAATGGTCCTGTCCATCTTGATTTAATCTTTCCTGGAAACAACTTTAAACGTGAATTGTACAATAACACTCGATCACCTACACGGAACTCACGACTATAGATTCTCTTATCATGGAAGGATTTCGTGCGTTCCTTGTAGATTCGAGCATTTTCATATGAATCAAGGTGAAATTCTTCTAATTCTGTTAATTGAAGCAATCTATGATCACCGACAGCCTTAGGATCGAAATTTAAAAATCTAATAGCCCAGAAGGCTCGGTGTTCTAACTCTATTGGGAGATGACAAGATTTACCAAAGACTAATTTGTAGGGAGAACAGCCAATTGGAGTTTTAAAAGCTGTTCTGTATGCCCATAACGCATCATCTAGTCTAACTGCCCAGTTTTTACGGTTTGAGTCCACTGTTTTTTCTATGATTCTTTTAATCTCTCTATTCGACACCTCCACCTGACCACTGGTTTGCGGATGATAAGGCGTTCCTAACTTATGCGTTACACCATATTTTTCAATTAACTTAGTAAATGGTCGATTGCAAAAGTGTGATCCTCTATCACTAATGATCGCCCTTGGAATGCCATATCTAGTGAATATGTTCTTTTTAAGAAATCGTATGACAACCTTGGTATCATTAGTGGGAAGAGTTTCAGCTTCTACCCATTTCGAGACATAATCTACCATTACAAGAATAAATCTTTTTCCAAACGATATAGGGAAAGGTCCCATGAAATCTATACCCCAAACATCAAAAAGTTCACATTCTAAAATAGGTTGCATAGGCATTTCATGTTTTTTCGAAATATTTCCCCATTTTTGACATGATTCACAAGATTTAACATATGTATACGCATCTTTATAAAGTGTAGGCCAATAAAAACCACATTGTAAAAATTTAAAAGCAGTTTCCAACCTCCATGATGACCTCCTGCCTCACGATCATGACAAAACGATAAAACACTTAAAATTTCATTATCAGGCACACATTTTCTGATTATCCCATCCGAACATTTACGAAAAAGGTCTGGTTCCTCCCAGTAATAAAATTTTAAGTCATAAAAGAACTTCTTTTCTCGTTGCCAAGTCCAATGAGACGGAATGTAATCACGGAGTTAAGTAGTTAATGATATCTCCAAACCAAGGTGAATTTTCCTTAGAAGGAATTTTTTTCTTTAATAAGCGCATGGTTGAAGGAGTATCGATTCTAAACGATTGTTCATCGGAAATGAATCTTTAATTTCAATTCCTATTTCTTCATCATTTCCATTCTACTTAGATGATCTCGCTACTACATTCTCACTTCCTTTTTTATCTTTAATCTCAATATCAAATTCTTGAAGTAGGAGAATCCATCTAAGAAGACGTGGTTTCGCATCTTTCTTACTCAGTAAATATTTCAATGCTGAATGGTCTATATAAACTATTACCTTAGAGCCAACAATATACGATCTAAACTTATCTAAGGCAAAAATCACAGCCAACAGTTCTTTTTCTGTAGTTGCATAGTTCGGTTGAGCTGCATTTAACGTATGAGATGCATAGTAAATAGCTTTGAGAATTCTATTATACCTTTGACCTAAAACAGCTCCTACAAACTAAATCGCTTGCATCACACATAATCTCAAAAGGTAAATTCCGGTCTGGTGCTACCAATGCGGGTGCAAGTAATCAACTTCGCTTTCGGGGTCTTAAATGCTTCCATACATTTACTATCAAAATTAAAAGGTACTTCTTTTTCAAGCAAATGACTTAGAGGTTTTGCTATCTTTGAAAAATCGCAATAAATCTCCTATAAAATCCGCATGTCCAAGAAATCCTCTTAGCGTTCTTAGATTAACTGGTGGAGGCAATTTCTCGATTACCTCGACTTTAGCTTTATCGACTTCAATTCCTATTTCAGAGATTCTATGACCTAGTACAATTCCTTCTGATACCATTAAATGATATTTTTCCCAGTTAAGCACTAAATTGGTATCCTCACAGCGTTGTAACACTCGTTCTAAGTGTAACAAACAGCCCTTAAAAGAGTCTCCGTAAACACTAAAGTCGTCCATAAAAATTTCTAAGAATTTCTCAACCATATCAGAAAATATAGACATCATACATCTTTGAAACGTAGCAGGAGCATTACATAAACCAAACGGCATTCTTTTATACGCGAAAGTTCCATAAGGACAAGTGAAAGTAGTTTTTTCCCTATCTCCTGCTGCAATGAATATCGTAAATATCCCGAATAACCATCTAAGAAACAAGTAATACTTATGTCCACTTAAACGTTCCAACATTTGCACTATGAATGGAAGTGGATGATGATCTTTCTTAGTATGATCATTTAGTTTTCTAAAATCAATGCACATTCGATATCCCTGTAATTTCCCTTGTTGGGATCCATTCATTCTTATCATTCTCTTTTCACCGCGAAACCTCCTTTCTTTGGTACAACTTGAGTTGGACTTACCCATTCACTATCCGATATAGGAAAGATTATTCCCATTTCTAATAGCTTAATGTCCTCTTTCTTAACGATTAACCGCAAATTCGGGTTGAGGCGGTGTTGCGGTTGAATACAAGGTTTAGCATCTTCCTTCAGAATTATCTTATGAACACAAATCTCAGGGCTAATACCTCGAATATCGGCAACTGTCCATCCAAAAGCTTTCTTATGCTTGTTCAACATTCCTATTAATTGATCTTCTTGTTGCTCAGTTAAAGTTGATGAAATAATAACTGGTAATAGGTTATTAGTTTCAAGAAAAGCATATTTCAGATTTAAAGGTAATGGTTTCAATTCCAGATTCTTAGGCGGATCTTCTATTGATGATTTAAGAACTGGTCCTTCTAGTTCTAACTCCAAATACTTATGCCATGGTGGCTTAAAAGTAAAGCTTCCTTTATCTAGAGAAAGGATTATCTCTTTCATTTCAATGTCTTCCTCATCTTCTTTATAGATAGACAGAGTTAAGCATTCTTCTAATCTGTCTTCAAAAATTGGTAATCGATTATCATAGACAATTTAATGAATATCTTCTATAAAAGAACATGATTCGGTGATGTGTATTGATGGTTCATAGCTTTGAAAATATTGAAAGCAACTTCATCTTCATTGACTCTCAAAATTAACTCTCCTTTCGAACATCGATTAAAGTTCTCCCCGTAGCTAGAAATGGACGTCCTAAGATAAGTGGCGCCGAAAATCCTTCTTCCATTTCCATAACTACAAAGTCTACCGGAAAATAGAACTTGTCTACCTTAACCAATATGTCCTCAATTATTCCTTTAGGGTACTTAATCGATCTATCCGCCATTTGCGAGTCATTTCGATCTTAGTAAGATTTCCTATGCCTAGCTTTCTATAATCCTCATAAGACATGAGGTTTATACTAGCTCCAAGATCACATAAGACCTTCTTAAACGTAAATCCTCCAATTTCACATGGAATGGTAAAACTTCCGGGATCTTTCGTTTAGGTGGTAACTATATGCCGCAAAATTGCGAACATTCTTCATTTAGGCATATATTCTCATATTCCTCTAATTTTTTCTTATTTGATAGTATATCTTTCAAAAACTTTCCATAGGCAGGCATATTTATCAGAGCTTCGATAACAGGGATGTTAACATGAATATGACGAAAAGTATCAAGGAAACGAGCATACTTCTGATCAGTCTTAATCTTTTTAATTTGATCTTTAGGTGGAAAAGGTAAAGATTCTAAATCTATAACCTTTGGCTCCTTAGTCAATTTCTCTTTTCCTTTATCCTTAAACTTTTGAGTATTACTTGATCGCCATGTTTCAGGTTCTTGAATTTTTTCCTTTAAAATATTCCCTGAATCAATCTCTACTTCAGATTCCTTCAGTTCTTCCTGTTTCTCATCCTTGTTCTCTTTATCTTCTACTCTAACATGTTCCTTGAATAGATTCCTTAAATCTTTATCCATGGGATCTTTCAAAATTCTAGGGATTTTTACCCATTTTTCACCTTCATTCTCAGGTTCCAAACTTCTATTCCTTTTCAAGAAATTCTCTATGATTTCTTCTTCCTCATCAGTAAAGTCAAGTTCATCTTTAGTCTCTTCATTTTTTCTATCTAAATCATTTTCTACTTCATTATTCCCGAAGTTTTCTACTCCATTACTACCGTAGAGTTTCCTACTTCTCGTAACTACAACATTTACCTCTCTTGGGTTTCTTTCAGTATTACTTGGTAATCCTCCAGGAGGTCTACTGTTGTTACGTTCACCTTCCCTACACAAATGATCTTCCATATTCCTTAATGAAGCTTCTATCGTTCTCATTCTGGTATCATGTCCATTCATAGATGTTTTCATTGAACTCATATCCTTACTGACTGAACCTATAGAAGTCATCATTGTTTCCATATTCTTAGCTTGAGTAGATACTACACCCATCATATTTTCCATCAATTTTTCCCATTTTTCAACCCCTTCGCAGTTGAGTTGAACTTTGAGTTACTTGGTATACTTTGAGTGGTATGTTGAGGATAGGATCTAGGTAATGATTGTAAATTCGATTAGATGTATTTCCTTGATAAACTTGATTATTATTCATATTCTTATACCGAACCGGATACGGCGGTTGTCCCGGCTTACTAGGGTTTTCGGACCATCTAAAAGTTGGGTGGTCTCTTCTAATAGCATTAAACGAGTTTGAATATGCATTGTTCAAATTCCTATGCTGCTGAAGAAAACTCACCTCCTCTCTTGAATATCCTGTTGGTTCTTCTATCCCTAATGACACATTATCATGATTTGAGTATTCAGTTGGCATACTATTTTCTGAATTTTGATTCTTACCTTGTTGTAATCCATCAAACTTCCTACTCAAATTCTCCAAGTGTGCTAGAACTTCCGTATTTGACGTACATTCTCCTGCAAAAGCTACTTTTCTAGTGCTAGAACCGGTTTCCCACATTCTGTTATTTTTGGAAATCTTTTCTATAGCATCGTAAACTATTTGAGCTTCACTCATCATTAACGAACCACCACATGCATGATCTACATCTACACGTGAATCCTTTCTTAGTTTACGACAGAAAAGTTGAATTTGTATATCTAAGGAATAACCATGATCGGGACAAGCTCTTAACAATTTTTTAAACCTTTCCCAGGCATTCCCAAGCGTTTCTTCAGATCCTTGTCTAAAATTAGCAACCTCGACCTTTAATTCCAAATTCCGTCCCGGAGTGAAATATTGTTTCGTAAATTCGGTTTGAATATCCTCCCAACTAGTTAACGAGTGGTGTGGAAGTGACATAAACCAATCTCGGGCTCGTCCTTTTAGAGAAAAAGGAAACATAGTCATCCTTGTTAATTCCTTATGAGCACCTTGACTTTTGGCCGTATTGCACGAGTTCTTCAAACGAGATAGAGATGATGATGTGGATCTTCATCATCTTCTCCTAGAAATTGGGCTCTTGCGTCAATTAAACCAAAAAGATGAGACTTAATTTCGAAATTATTCGCTCCTTCATTAGGTAAAAGTATGGGATTATTAGTCTGGTTTCTCCTAACAGTTTGATCACAGATAGGTCTTGGGTTTGGCGGATTGTTACGATTATTCTGGTTCCGATCTTGATTGATTCTATTATTATTATTCTGATTATTATTAAGATTAACAGGATTTTGGCCATGCCCTAAAGCATGATCTAGCCTCTCGTTCGTTTGTTTCATCACCGGTTTCACCATTTTTTTATTTTTATTAGAAGATGATTCCGTTGGAGATTTTCCAAGGAGTCCTAAGTCGGTTTGACCACGTTTACTCTCTATCCGTACCGCCTTTCGTAAGCGTTTATATCAGCTTATAAGGAGTAAGTGAGGCTTTACCGCTTCTGGTCATCAACTAACGAAAATAGAAAAATGCTCGAGTTTTAAAGAAGAAGAAAATTGGTACTAAAAGAAAGTAGATACCAACGAAAAATAAAAAAGAAATGTGATAAGAAGAGTGTTGGTTTATCCTCGAGAATTTTTAAGCTAATACAAGTAGTAACCATAGACACAAAAAAAAGAAATTAGCGACGTTTTCCCCGGCAACGGCGCCAAAATACTGGCCTCACCAAAACCTAACCTTGGAAACGGCGTCAAGAAAGGGACAGACCTTTTCTAGGTTAGACGGATCCTAACCGGCAGTGTACCGGGTCAAATTATAGTGATAAAGTGGTGAGTCAAGTGTCGAATCCTCAGGGAAAAAGTGATAATTCTTTTAAGTGTGGTTAAACACCAAAGAGCTGCTATTAACTCGATCTAAACCGCAATTTTATAACACAGATTACTACTACTCTAACCAACATAAAATAAATGCGTAATTTAAAAGTTATTCTAATATAATATATATAGATATATAAATATATATAGATGTACATAAATAGTAATATATATATATATATATATATATATATATATATATATATATATATATATATATATATATAAATATATAGATACCAATATATAGTTTATAGACTAGACTAGCCAAAGTATATGTAATCAATATATTCGATCTTTTCAATTAATAGAATGTGCTCGATCTTCCTTTTTATTAGGTCCAATTGAGTAAATGAAACGGTGTACTCCTATTGTCAACAATTCCTCCTCACACGAGCGTATGAAATTGTCATATGTCAAATTGTCATCGATCCAATGTCCACAATCGCCCCAGGCTAAACTTAGTTAGTCAAAACAGGTACCGAGTATAAATCTACCCCGGATAAAAGAGGTGATTCCATTTGTCAGATGGCCGATGTTATTCAAGAGGTTCCGGTTGTCAAGCGGATCGATTTAACACAAACGGTGTAGTTTCAATTAAACTGTGATTTTAACATTATTAAGATCTCGAGTACAAAGTTAATAAGATTTGTTTTTCTAGGACAAATCTGCCCCCGGGTAGGAAATAGGATTCCGTTAATCAGACGGCCATTTTTACCCTCCGGTTTTTCTATTTTTACTCATATCCTGACTTCTCTGATCAGTTCATCGCCAGGTTATATGTGGTATTCATCATGATTGATTACTTCATTCCGAATATGTTATCTTTACGTAGCGAAATAGAAAAAGATTCATTTTAACTCAATTTTAATCACTTTTACTTAGACATCATTCTTTTAACGAAAAGATCGAAATAATATGATTACATAACTTTGGCTAGTTATTAGATCTAGCCTAATAACATTATAAAAACTAAAAAGAAGAAAATAACAAACATAAACATAAATACTTCAGAAAAGTTACCCGATTACGTATCTTTGATTCGAAGTTGTATTCTTCCGGACATAACAACTACTCTAGCAACACCGGACTTCTGATAATTTCCCGAGCATTATCACGATACTACTACTACTACTAATTTATTCCCGGCTTAAGGCCTATTTACAAACTAAAGAAAAGAGGGGATAGAGAATATATATAGGATATTGTATATATATATTGGTACACCTTTGAAATGAGCCTCTGATCTCCCTTTTATAGACTTTCCTCCTTCCCGGACCGGTCCTGAAAATTGGCCGGATCGGTCCGATGTAATGATGAAAATCATTACAGTTAGTTATAAGCATGTGAACCCATGTTACCCTTAATCATCACAGATGCTGTGTAATTATATATATAATTATATATAATTACATAGCTAACTTCTAAAAATCGTAACTGAAGTTCTCGATATCGAATGACATAATCAAACTTCCGTTGAAAAGCTCGTTGAATTCTCTACAACTTTCATCAAGGCCACTTCTTCAGAAAACGTATTTTCGATGAGCCATTTATATTACGTGTCCTTTTCGGGATTTTTCAATAGTACGAATCAATTAGCCACTTGACCACCATTTGAGTTGTAGACCTCTAATCTTCATGATTCAAAGTGCTTTAGAAAGCTTATATGAAGATCTTCAACTTTCGTGAATAACATTTTCCCAGAAAATGTCTTTTTAACGAGCCATTCCCAATACGTGTCGTTTTCGGGATTTCATTATTAATAACCGATTAACCACTTGACCATTTAAATTGAGTGACGCTTTATAACTTCCTTCCAACGACTTGTATTGACTTCAAAAAGTGTCTCTACTCGGGATTTCAGTTCATCTTAGGATTCTGCAATGAAATAAACACAAAATACCCGTGTAAAATAGACACAACACTCCGGTCACTAAAAACCGGTACAAAACTACAACTTTTTACTATAAATACTAACTTTTACTACTAACTATACTAAACTATAAAGATTAATATTTCATACTAATTATATCATAATTTCATATATTTTACATAGAATTCGTCCATAAAACATAATAACATAACGTAAATTTAATCATATAAAAGTCATACATCAATAACCCCCTGCAAATTGCGAGAATCAAGGCATGACGTTACGGTTGACGGAAGATGAAGCGTTAGTCCGCCGTGACGTCATGATGCGGTGCCACGACTGGCTAGGGTTATAGGTGGCGGTCTTTTTCCCACCCAAACGATAATCCAACTCAAAGTCGATTTCAACATGGCAGATTTGACCTCGGACAACGGGAGTCGCCTCTCTCAAGTCTGGGGGGCTTATGACGATACAGGGTTTCACCCCTCCACGTGTCGTCTATCGGTTGGTCCTCACATTATGAATAAGTGCCAAGGTACGCATGTCGATGCCAGACTCGAGGCTACAATGATCGACGTTCGAGCAATGTAGGATGAGGTTCCCAAAGTCGATTACCGTAAGTCGGTTAAGTCGGCATCGAGGATAGAATCCGCATCAGCTACGAAGGCCCATTATCAGCGTGATAACTTGGGCAAGGGACAAGGCCCATTAAGGGTAAATATGACAATAGCTTAGACCGACCTATGATTAGGGTTAGGGCATGCATTATCATTATAAATACCATGTTCCAGGAACTACGTAAGGCTTGATTCTTGGACAATTACAGGATACGTAGGCAATCTAAGACAAGCTCTTAGACTCAGCCGCAAATCATAAAATCTACAACTTGTTCTTGAGGCATTAGGGTTTTGGGTGTTCATCACTAGATTCGATCAAAACCCAAATTAATTAGGTGACATAATTTGTCATCGTCAAATATAGACCCTCCTAATTCCTAATAAACTAAAGCCTTTTTTCTGGAAACGCTTGAAGAACATCCTTCCTTGCAGGTCTCATATTTCCAAAAGACTTAAAAATTCTTCCTTCCCATCCTCTTGTTGTTTTTGTGGGGAAGAGTATGAAACAACTAAGCATATCTTGATAGCCTGTCCTAGAGCCAAGGAGATTTGGGCCCTCAGTCCTGTTTCCTGGACTTCTTTTCATGACTAAAATTTTGATTTGATCTTGTGGTGGTCATATTTGATTAATAGTAGAGAGTTCAGCAATCTGAAGCCTAAAATCGAGCAAACTGTTTTTATTTTCTGGCACATTTGGCTCTCGAGAAATGGTTGGCTTTTTAATAAAGACATTTCGGATGCACAATCTGTTGTCTTTCTCGCATCTAAGGATTATGTTCATTTTTGCTCTGCTAATGCTGCTGGTTCGGAAGATTTTGATGCTTCTGACATGCTTAATAACCTCCCTCCTTCAGATTCTCAGCAAACTGCTGCATTGAATTCTCAATTTTCCTTTTATGTGTAGACTGATGCTGCTTGGAGCTTCTCTTCTAAGCCAGCAGGTGGTGGTACAGCTGTTTTTGACAAGAACTACAACCTTGTGGAAATTTGGGGGAGGTCTGAGAGCTGAAGCAGAAACAATCAGATGGGTTCTTTTGAAGGCTAAGGAGAAAGGATTAGACAATGTTCTTGTAAAAACAGACTGCTTGGGCTTGGTAAACATGATAAATGATCTCCCTTTGGCACCCTCATCTATTGCAGTTATTGTCAAAGACATTTGTACTATTTTTGGTTCTTTTGCTAACTATGATGTTTGTTATGTTAATAGAAAGCTAAACATGGTTAGTCAAGGTGTAGCTTATTTTGCTAAGAATCTCATTACCCCAGCCTCTTGGACTGGAGTCTTTCCTGCTTGGATCATTTCCTTGAAACGTGAAGAGGAGGTTTCTAGGTCTTTGTGACCTGAACCTTATTTTTTGTTAATGAAATCTTTCGTTTCCCGTAAAAAAAAATTTGAATATATAGTTGGTACATTGCAAGTGGCACGTCACATCAATCTCTTATCCATCACTTCTCCATCTCTTATCCAACAACTCCAAAGCGAGAAATTTTATTTTCAGGTCACTGTAACACTCCTTATTTAATGTCAGGTCGGGTCAGACCTGACATTTTTCTTAAGAACTCCATTGACATTTTTGCACGGGGCCGTTAAATTTTTCCCACTCCTTCAGGAAAATATCTCACCTTTATATATTTTTTTGCTCTTCCTCCCGTTGTATTTCCCCCCTCCTGTTGTATTTTTCCATGGACCCGTACAAATTTGAACGCGTCCGTCTAAATTTGCAATGACTCGTTAAAATTTGAACGGGTCCGTGGAAAATACAATGAGGGTGCTTTTTTTTGGTTGTGTTACATTCCAATAGACTCCATTACAATTTGAACGGGCCCGTTGGAATTTCAACGCGGGACTTCCAAAAATAAATTTGATAGTCGCAGTCGTAAGTGTGTGTTGATCGGATATCCTTTCGACCCATAGAAAATGTTACACCTGATGAACCTGCTAATCTTTAGCCTCATAACAACCCCGAACATGTTCAAGATACCTCTGTAGTGAAGGAATTGGGTAGAGGACGACGACAGAAGATCCCTAATTCTCGGTTTCAGGATTTTGTTACTCATACTCTTGTGGAATAGAGTTCATCCGAAGCGGAGTATCATTCATTGGCTATGGCTACATGTGAAACACAATGGTCGCTCTACCTTTTAGCTGATCTAGGAATTCAGCAAATCAAACCCGTACCTCTTTTTTGTGCCAACAATAGTGCTATGTACATAGCTGAGAACCCGGGTTTTCACGAATGAACGAAGCACATAAAGATCGACTGCCACATTGTTCATGAAAAGTACATGGTTGTAATTATCAAGCCAATGCATTTTCGCTTCACACTCTCTCTCGTCTACTTTCTGGGCTCGGCATTAAGGATCTTTACCGAGGTCCAGGTATGCGGGGTTATTTTCATGTACTTTTGTATTTCTGATTATTTCTCTGTAGTTAGTTGGTAGTCTGAGGGGCAAAATGGTAATTGTGTAGAGTATTTTGTCCTAGGTATAAAAGACATATATTTGGCTTCTGAACATTATTATCAAATAATGAGAAAAACAGGAAGATGCCTCCGCTCTCATAGGGTTCACCCTTTCTTGTTCGATTTCTCCACTTTGATATGATTTTGTTTGTTTTGTTACTCTTCCTTGAATCGAAGGTTTTTTTATAGGAATCAAGATTAATAGGTGTTTGGATTGTATAATTAAAAGTGATCAGAGATGAAGGTGAAACAGACGAAACAAGAGCGGTGGCTTGAGCCTGAGACGCCATTGATTTCTGAAGAGAAAGATGCGGGAGAAAGAAGATGCGGATTGAGGAAGAAAGGATTTTGATGTGATCTTGGGGCCAAAAAGAAGGGAGAAACGGGAGAAAATTGATGCAAGAGAGATACTAGGGCTATGATACCATATCCTTCTATGCTCAGTTGACCTATTCTTCATTTCTTGATCCTCTGATAAGTCCAAAATCACTTGAACTCAATCTACGATCCGCCTAAATCGGCAATTAGTTTCAAGCTACCTTATATTTAGCTTGACCTATTTTGATATTACCTTGAGCTAATTTGAACTTTGTGAAGTGTTATCTAAGATCTTACAAGTGATATTCATGACTTTAATCCATATCTTTCATCCATAAGATCTTGATACACAACTATTTAAAGGGCCAGAGCATAAAGACACACTTAAACTTCTTTGAGTGAATTTGAAAGCTAAATGTTTTAGACACAACCATTCACCCCCTCCTCCATTGTTGGTTGTTTATCACCCTAAGTGATCTACAATTTGGTATCAGGTATCAAAGCATTTGTTAATCATATGTTTTTCTGTTGTAAACATGAAATCTCAATACAATCGCAATAGCCTTAAATGGTTCTGGTGACAAATAACAAGTTTATAGGGAAAACAAGATATTATTTATTCATAAAATCAACCGAAGCAGTTGAGCAAACATGTGTGGGAAGAGAAGTTCCCTAGCACTTACAACCAACTAAAAGCAATCATTCTTTAGTTAAAAAAATAAACATGTGTGTTCCTCTCTCTTTTGACCTAAGAAAAAGAAATACGCGAAAAGCAATGAATAAGATAAAGACAATATGTAATAACATTCTCATGAACGGACCTATATCCACTATAATTTCATAAAGTCGTTTATGAGCTAATTAAATGAGAGTCACCCTTGTTAATTGATGAGAGTCAACTTTACTATGCTCTGGTGCATGTTTTAACCCCTGTCTTTTGGTTGGCTTATTTTGGGTAGTTTTAGATCATTTATAGGGAAAAATCACATTGATCACTCACTTTGAGGTAAACCGTCAAATAGATGGGAAACCTCGGCATTTTACGGTGTTTTAGACCCTATTCGAGCCCTATCTTTCTTGCGGAGTTATGCTCGGTATGTGTTTGGATGTTGTGACACAGGATATAGGTGACATATATTTGGCTTTTGAACATTATTATCAAATAATGAGAAAAACAGGAAGATGCCTCCGCTCTCCTAGGGTTCACCCTTTCTTGTTTGATTTCTCCACTTTGATATGATTTTGTTTGTTTTGTTACTCTTCCTTGAATCGAAGGTTTTTTTTATAGGAATCAAGATTAATAGGTGTTTGGATTGTATAATTAAAAGTGATCAGAGATGAAGGTGAAACAGACGAAACAAGAGCGGTGGTTTGAGCCTGAGACGCCATTGATTTCTGAAGAGAAAGATGCGGGAGAAAGAAGATGCGGATTGAGGAAGAAAGGATTTTGATGTGATCTTGGGGCCAAAAAGAAGGGAGAAACGGGAGAAAATTGATGCAAGAGAGATACTAGGGCTATGATACCATATCCTTCTATGCTCAGTTGACCTATTCTTCATTTCTTGATCCTCTGATAAGTCCAAAATCACTTGAACTCAATCTACGATCCGCCTAAATCGGCAATCAGTTTCAAGCTACCTTATATTTAGCTTGACCTATTTTGATATTACCTTGAGCTAATTTGAACTTTGCGAAGTGTTATCTAAGATCTTACAAGTGATATTCATGACTTTAATCCATATCTTTCATCCATAAGATCTTGATACACAACTATTTAAAGGGCCAGAGCATAAAGACACACTTAAACTTCTTTGAGTGAATTTGAAAGCTAAATGTTTTAGACACAACCATTCACCCCCTCCTCCATTGTTGGTTGTTTATCACCCTAAGTGATCTACAATTTGGTATCAGGTATCAAAGCATTTGTTAATCATATGTTTTTCTGTTGTAAACATGAAATCTCAATACAATCGCAATGGCCTTAAATGGTTCTGGTGACAAATAACAAGTTTATAGGGAAAACAAGATATTATTTATTCATAAAATCAACCGAAGCAGTTGAGCAAACATGTGTGGGAAGAGAAGTTCCATAGCACTTACAACCAACTAAAAGCAATCATTCTTTAGTTAAAAAAATAAACATGTGTGTTCCTCTCTCTTTTGACCTAAGAAAAAGAAATACGCGAAAAGCAATGAATAAGATAAAGACAATATGTAATAACATTCTCATGAACGGACCTATATCCACTATAATTTCATAAAGTCGTTTATGAGCTAATTAAATGAGAGTCACCCTTGTTAATTGATGAGAGTCAACTTTACTATGCTCTGGTGCATGTTTTAACCCCTATCTTTTGGTTGGCTTATTTTGGGTAGTTTAAGATCATTTATAGGGCAAAATCACATTGATCACTCACTTTGAGGGAAACCGTCAAATAGATGGGAAACCTCGGCATTTTACGGTGTTTTAGACCCTATTCGAGCCCTATCTTTCTTGCGGAGTTATGCTCGGTATGTGTTTGGATGTTGTGACATAGGATATAGGTGACTTATGAGCCCGGAAGACAAGGCATGAGACTTAGAGTGGCATAACCGAAGCCCGAGAATAGAAACGGATCAAAAATAGTTGATGTTTTCGCCTTACATTCACTTTATCTACACTTTGAGAAATGTTTTATGATTTTTTTTGGACTTGTGGTCTTCATAAAAATTGTAGATATTTGAATTAGCTTTCCAACGCAACTTGAATCACTCAAATTGGAGCTCTACACGTAAAGATATTACAGAATTACTGAAGGCATGTCAATGCTGAATACTAACACAGGGCAATGCGTGCGCATTGATTGGGAATGCGCACGCAATCGGCCGATTTTCTGTACTTTTTGGCCACTTATAAACAGATTTTTCACCTCCCATTTCGTATCCACTCATACCTAGACTCACTTTGACTCCCTTAGGTCGATTTTCATCACTTTTCTCCCTTAGATTAGCTCTTCTTTCACTCTTTCTCTTAGATTAAACACAATTTAGCATAGATTTCTCTCTTTCTTGTTGGTGTATTGAAGCTTTATTCCCCAAGTGACAATGGGTTTGGATGAAGATTGATGCAACTTCAAGTTTTCTGCATTTTGGTACTTAATTCAAGCTTCTTTTCAGTCTATGGCTTTAATTTCATGTTTGATTCTTGTTTCTTTCATTATAATGAGTAGCTAAAATAGTTCATAGCCAAATCATGTGAGAATTGATGAAATACCCCCTCTAATTGATGAAATTGAGAATGGGTAGTGTTTAATTGTTGTTGTATTAATGAATTCGTGTCTTAAAACTTGTTCTTAATGCTTGAATTAGATTGATCACCTAGTTCAAGAATTCACACACCACTTTTATAAATGTATGTTTTGAAGGGGTGTGGGAAAATAGGTTTTAAGATTTTTGTATAATTGACTGAGTTGTTTAAAATCGATTACTTGACGAGGTTTATCGGTGTAAACCGAGCGGCTCTAGTTCTTAATCTTGTTTCGGTCAGTTAAATCCTTAAAGGCGGACTGTTGAACCGGGCAAAGGGTGTTTGATTTTTGTATGGCGTCTTGCACTATTTTAGGAGTTTGCACCCACGAATGAGTCGATATAAACATTAGGATGGTTGGTTGGTAATGCTTATTCCCGAATAATCGATTAAAGGGGCGAAACTAATCAGTTGGATCATGGTTTGGCTACGTTCCTCTTTCTCTCTTATTATCTTTAGTTTACATATCGTTTTAGCATAATTGAAACTTGAAACACCTTGGTTGACCTAAACTTTGTACGATAACAACTTTGGTACTCGATTGATTCCTCGTGGGATACGACCTTGCTCACCTCTATAGTACTTCGGACCCGATACTCTGCCGGTTAAGGTTGGTCGCTACTATTTTGGTCATCATTAATATATATTTATAAACAAAATACTAATAGCATTCTAACATTCAATGTTATATCCCGATTTTTCTGAAAATGACAGACGTGTCATTTCACAAAAGTCTAAATATTATATTCATATATTTATGGATTAAAGGTTATTAAAGAGGAAATATTAATTATAGTAATTAATATTAACAGTTTTAAATGAGAATTAATGAAAAATTAATTCTAATAACTCCTTGAGGAGTTATTTTTTGACTAAATAAACTTTCATTGTGAGTTGGAAGTTATCAGAAAGCATCAAAATCAAAAAGGGCGAACTCTGCAAAGGAAAAATGTTTAGAAAAGCATAAGAGAGATATCTCCAAATTTCTCATCAAGATGTTTGATGGTTTTCAGAAAAAATTAGAGTTTTTGAATCAGCGGGACAAGATGATTGTTTTGGTACTGAAAAGTTGAAGCCTTGTTAAGGTTCGTTTTTGCTCTAGTTTAGATCTTCGCATTCTTGCTTCTGTCTAGATGTTTAAAAGTGTTCAGATGCTTAGAAACCTTGATCATAACTTGTTCTTGAATAAATTGTGATCAAATATGTTTTTAGTTGAAGGTTGTGAAAGTGCTGCAGTTTCCTTTGAAGGTTTTGCTTTGGTTTTGCTCGCTAAAAGGTAAGAGGCTCTCCCTATATGAATAACTATAGTTTTATAATGTTAGGGTTGAGTTTTAGTGTTGAATTGTTGTCATAAATCATGTTTAAGTGTTGTTGTGCCATGATATGCTTTGGTATGTTAAAGTGCTGTTTAGTGGCTGTTTTGTTGAGTATTTTGATGTTGATCATGTTTGGGTTGGAAGGCTGCTGATTGTTTGTTTGTATGTGGATGATCTTATCTTTACCAGCAATGAACTCAGCATGATAACAGAGTTCAAAGAGGCAATGAAGACCAAATTTAGCATGACAGACATGAGACTAATGCAATATTTCTTAGGCATTGAGGTTCAGCAGATTGAGTCAAGCATAATTGTTTCTCAAAAGAAGTATGTCCATTATGTTCCAAACCTTACTTGTAATATGTTATCCATCAACAAATTTACTTCTGATATTAATAGATTTGCTAATTTCTACCCTACTCACTGTGAATTTCAGGAGCAGGGATCATGGATTAAGATTGGCAATGCTGAACTGGAAGATGGACTGTATTTCTTCAAAAGAAACAACCTACAAGCTCTGTGTATAAAGTTGTTGATACAAAAAAATGGCATCCTTTTGTGGCACCAGATATTAGGGCATCCTAATTTTGCTTATTTAAAGATGCTTTTTCCTAATCTATTTTGTAATAAGGATTCTGGTTCTTTTAAATGTGAAGTGTGTGAACTCTCCAAACACACACGTTCTGTTTTCAAACCTAGGCCTTATAGGAGTTCTTCTCTTTTTTCCTTAGTTCATAGTGATGTTTTGTGACGTTCTAAAATTCCAAATCTTAGTTGTAATAGATGGTTTATAACTTTTGTTATGACAGATCGATCAAGAAGTGATGGTGATTGTGAGTAAAGACAAACTGATACGATCCCTACAGAGGTTCCCGACCCGTTGGCCCCGATGCAGCCGATCGATCAACTAGTTATTCGAGATGGGCCGATGACACGGCTTCAGAAGAGACGGATGCGTGATGCTTTGGACACGTTGATCATTGATATGTGTCACGAGCAAGCACAAGTGAAGCCGGACGACGAGCAGGCTATTTGTTGCGTTATTTATGCTACGGAGCTCGGAGATCACGAGGACGGATTAGCTTGACGTCCACGACGTTGTTTATTTTCTATTATATTATTAGGATTTTTTTTGGATTATTTTATTTATATTTAGTATTTTTAGGCGCCACATATATATGGGTATTCCCAAACTACCCTTATGATTTTATTCTTGTAGCCTATATAAAGGCAAACCTTTTATTTCATTAATACAGAGTCATATTATCTAGGTAGTAGGTCTTAGGTTCACTTTTCGGTTCCTCGTATTTTGATTTGCTCAACAAAGGGTGCTCCTACTACTCAGAGAACGAGGGTGAGTGACAAACATGAGTGAATTGTGAGGTAAGATGTCGAGACATGGTGAAGAGGGTATGACCGATGGTCGGTTTAAGATGATGGCCGACGGCTTAAAGCGCGATTTGCAGAATGACAATGAGACTTTTGAAGAGGAAATTAGGCAGGACATGGCCGGCTTGCAACAAACCATGGCTGACTTGGCCTCCAGGCTTACTGAAATGATGAGAGGGCGTGCCGGTGGAAATGATGTTGGAGTTGGTGGTGGTAATGGTGGCAATCGGAATGGTGGTAACAGAGGTAATGTGGGTGACAACGACAACGCTGTTGTTCCTGAGGATGATCTAGTGGATAATAATATGAGGCAAGTTAAGATGAAGTTGCAGTCCTTTTCGGGTTCAGTGGATGAGGATGCCTACCTCGAGTGGGAATCGAAGTTGGAACAGATTTTTGAATGTAATAACTACTCTGACGAGAAGAAGTTCAAGTTAGCTCAACTAGAATTCACCGGGTATGCTATGATATGGTTGAGGCAATTGAATTTTGCTAGGCATTGTAGCCGTGAGAATGAATTAGTATGTGGACGGAGCTAAAAAGGGAAATGAAAAAATGCTTTGTGCCTCATTCTTATTATACTGAGCAATATTGAAAATTGCAAACCATTAAGCAAGGGGAGGGTTTGGTTGCGGTGTATTATCAGGAGACGGTCACACTGATAGCTAAGGCTAGCATTCAGGGCACGAGGAGATGACTATGACACGTTTCTTGACCGGGTTACAGATGGATTGCGAATCGGGTCGAAGCACAAGCGTGTACTTCATTATAGGAGATGTTACATGCGGCTGAGACGTATGAGAGGCAGTTGAGGCGACAGAGGAGTGATTTTGCGAGATCTCCGGGTAGTGGTTTTTTGGGTTCGCGCCCCAATCCTTATAGAGGGGACTCATCTAGATTGCCCCAGGCTACGCCGAGGCAGCCCCTTGTTCCATATAGAGAGGCTCCTAGGTCAAAGAAGAGTGATAAAGGAAAAGGTGTAGCAAGTACTTCGAAGCCATCTCACGAGATACGATGCCATAAGTGCCAAGGGATGGGTCATATAGCTGGCCAATATCCGTCAAGGCGTCGCATTATGCTTATTGAAGAGGCTAATGAAGAGCGTGGATATGCTTCGGCTTCTGAGGAGGAGGAAGATGTTGTGTACAGTGATGGTGATTATGAGCTTGATGCAGTTGACGGAGATGTGTATCAGTCTACGCTTGTCATAAAGAGGGCTCTTAGTATTATGGTGAAGAATGAGGATAATTTTCAACGTGAGAACATTTTCCGTACGAGGTGTTTGGTGACGGGAAAGGTGTGTGTGATGATTATTGATCCGGGAAGTTTCACAAACGTTGTTAGTGCGGGTTTTGTTTCGAGTTTGGCTCTTCCTACGACTTCCCACCCTTAACCATACAAGCTTCAGTGGTTGAATGATGTCGGTGAGATACGTGTCACCAAACAGGCGAAGATTACCTTCAATATTGGAAAGTTTGAAGATGAGGTTTTGTGTGATGTGGTTCCAATGCATGTGGGACATCTGTTGTTGGGACGACCGTTGCAATTTGATAGGAAGGTGATATATGACGGGTATTTAAACAAATACATGTTGCGTCATAAGGGGAATAAGTTTACACTTCGAGCATTACCTCCGGATGAGGTACATAAAGATCAACTCAAATTGGCTGCGGGACGTGAGGAAAAAGATAAAAAAAAAAAAAAAAAAAGAGGGAGCTCAGTCGAAAAAAGAAAAAGTAACGACAGGAGAGAAAGAAAAAAGGGTGTGAAAAAACGAGTGGAGGGTAAAATAAAAGTTGAAAAAACAAATTGAGTGAGGGCGCTATAGTACCATCTGAGGGAGTTTCTAAAGTTGAAAAGTCAAAAGTGAGTGAGGGTGCCATTAGTCTCGAGGGAGGAAAGAAAGAGATAAACAAAAAAGGTGAGCGAGTGTTAGGAACTTTCTACATTAGGGCTGGTGAGGTTATTCGTGCTATTGAAAGTGGCACTACTCCTTACCTCTTTATTTATAGAGAGGCCGACCCCCTCCCCTCCCCTCCCCCCCTGTTTTATGATTTCCACTGACGTAACGGACTCTCTTCCTAGTGTTGTGGTGTCGTTGTTGCAGGAGTTCCAGGACGTCTTCCCTGAGGAGGAGTCGAGTGGCTTGCCGCCATTGCGTGGAGTGGAGCACCAAATAGATTTCATCCCGAGGTCGGTGTTGCCCAACCGTCCAGCTTATCGGGCCAACCCGGATGAAACCAAGGAGATCCAATGGCAAGTGACAGAGTTGTTAAAGAAAGGCAAGATTTAGGAGTCCATGAGTCCTTGTGCGGTACCGGTGATTGTGGTGCCAAGGAAGGATGGTTCGTGGCGTATGTACGTGGATTGCAGGGCTGATGTATTATTTTTATATGATTAAAAATACGTTATATTATTATGTTTTATCAACGAATTCTATATAAAATATATGAAATTATGGTATAAAGTGTTAGTCTTTATAATTTAGAGTATTTAGTAATAATAATAATAAAAAGTTGTAATTTTGTACCGATTTTAGTAAATCGGAGTGTCGTGTCGGATTTACGTGGGTATTTGTGGTATTTTATTGCGGATTTATAAACCAAGACCCCGAGAATCGACATATTGAAGTTTAATCATATCTACGGAATGATTTAGAGAGTGCCACAAGTTTAAATGGTCAATTGAATAGCTTAAGTGGATAAGTGGCCAACCAATCTGGATAAGTAATAATAGAGAAATATCTTCGACAAACGAATGGCTCATCAAAATGATATTTTCAGAAAAGTGTTCTTCACGAAAGTTGTAGATTTTTCCGAGAGTGTTCCAATGCAATTTAAATTATGAAGATTGGAGGTCTAGAACTTAAACAGTGATCAAGTGGCTAATCGACTTGGATTAAGAAAAAATCCCGTAAAAGCTTCGGAGGAACACGAGGTCATCAAAAAAGCGTTATCTGGAGAAGAGTCCTTCATGAAAGTTGTAGAGTTTCTCGAGACCTTAATTTTGGCATTTCGTTTGTGATTTTTGGAGATCCAGAACTCGAGATATGAATTTTACAAGTTATATATAATTATATATAAATATAATTATATCAACGCACATCTTTGAGTTAATCAAGAAGGTGGGAGTAATCATTAGTCCGGACCGAGCCGGCTTTCTACCGGACCGGTCCGGCCTTTACCAATTTGCCTATATATAGAAGCTCATCGGAAGAACGGCTCGGAGTACCAAAATATATATAACACTCTCATATATATATTCTCCTCTCCTCTCTTTTCTTTTTTTATTTTTTAGTAGTAGTTGTAAATAAGGCCTTACGCCGTAATAATGTAGTTTTAGTATCGTTGTAATGCTCGAGAAAATCTCGGAAGTCGGTTTTGCTAAAGAAGTTGTAATGTCCGGAAGATACGATTTCGAATCAATTTGCCGTATTCGGGTAACTTTTCTTAAGTATTTATGTTTGTTTTTGTATTTTTCGTTGTTATAATGTTTTTAGGCTAAATATAATACGGCCAAAACTATGTAATCGGTTTTATTTCGATCTTTTCGTTAAAGAAATGTTGTTAAGTTAAAATGACTAAAATTGAGTTAATTGAATCTTTTTCTATTTTGATCGTATTCGTATTGACATATTTAATAGATGCGAGGAATTCATAATCTAATTATGAATTGACGCCTCGTAGTCAGGATATGAAATAAAAGATAGAAAAACCGGAGGGTAAAATTGGCCGTGTGAACAACGTGATAACGGAATCCGATTTCCTACCCGGGGGTAAATTTGTTTTGGGAGAAATGAATTTTATTATAATTTGTACTCGAGATCGTAATAATGTTAAATCATCAGTTTAATTGAAACTTAAACCGGAAAGTTGAATCGTCCGGCTTTGACAACCGGAGCCTTTAAAATAAAATTGACCGTTTGACGAACGGAATGACTCCTTTTTATCTAAAGGTAGATTTGTACTCGGGACTGTTCGGATTAATTAGTTTACCGTAACGAGTTGTGGACCTTGGAGTCGATGACAATGGACATATGACAATTTCATACGCTCGTGTGAGAAGGAATTGTTCACCTCGGGAGTGCACCGTTTCACTTACTCAATTGGACCTAAAATAAAAGGAGAGATCGAACACATTTCAATTAATCGAAAAGATCGTATAAACCAATTATATAAGTTTTGGCCGAGTTCTCTAAAATTATTTGTCTAATATATTGGTACCTATATATTTATATCTATATATATATTTTGCAATTTATGTACATCTATATATATTTATATATCTATATATATTATATTAGAATAACTTTTAAATTACGTATTTATTTTATGTTAACTAGAATAGTAGTGATCTGTGTGATAAAATTGCGATTTAGATCGAGTTAATAACGACTCTTTGGTGTTTAACCACACGTAAAAGAAATTACCAAGTTCCACGAGGATTCGACACACGACTCATCATACTAGCACTACGATTTGACCCGGTACACGCCGGTTAGGATCTGTATAGCCTAGAAAAGGTCCGTCGGCTTTTTTGGCGCCGTTGCGGGGAACGTCGCTAATTTCTTTTTATGTGTCTATGGTTACTACTTGTATTAGCTTAAAATTCTCGAGAATAAGTCAACACTTTTCTTATCTCATTTCTATTTTATTTTTCGTTGGTTGTTACCTTTTAGGAAAATTACCAATTTTTACTACTATCAATTTCGTGTTATTTTCTATTTTCGTTAGTTGATGACCGAAGTGGTAAGGCCCTCTCGTTCCTTATAAGCGACATAAACACTTACGAAAGGCGAGTTAAGAGTAGAGAGTAAACGCGGTCATACTAGTCGGGGAAATCGACCAAGAATCATCTTCAAACAGAAATACGAGAATGGCTGAAATCAGTGATGAAACACCTGAACAAGGGCTGGAACATGCTCTAGGGCATGGACAAAACCCTGTTAACCCTAATAATAATAATAATAGAAATAATCAAAATCGGAACAAGAATAATCGTAATAATCCACCAAACCCGAGACCTATATGTGATCAAACAGTAAGAAGAAACCAGACTAATAATCCCATACTTTTACCTAATGAAGGAGCGAATAATTTCGAAATTAAGTCTCATCTTTTTGGTTTAATTGACGCAAGAGCCCAATTCCTAGGAGAGGATGATGAAGATCCACATCATCATCTCTATCTTTTTGAAGAAGCGTGCAATACGGCCAAAAGTCAAGGTGCTCATAAGGAATTAACGAGAATGACTATGTTTCCTTTTTCTTTAAAAGGACGAGCCCGAGATTGGTTTATGTCTCTTCCACATCATTCACTTACTAGTTGGGAGGAGATTCAAAGCTGAATTTACGAAACAATATTTCACTCTGGACGAAATTTGGAATTAAAAGTCGAGGTTGCTAACTTTAGACAAGGATGCGAGGAAACTCTTGGGAATGCGTGGGAAAGGTTTAAAAAATTGTTAAGAGCGTGTCCCGATCATGGTTATTCCTTAGATATGCAAATTCAACTCTTCGTCGTAAATTGAGAAAAGACTCACGTGCGGATGTAGATCATGCATGTGGTGGTTCGTTAATGATGAGTGAAGCTCAAACGAGTTTACGATGCTATAGAAAAGATTTCCAAAAATAAGAGAATGTGGGAAACCGGTTCTAGCACCGGAAAAGTAGCTTTTGCGGGAGAATGTACGTCTAATACGGAAGTTCTAGCACACTTGGAGAATTTGAGTAGGAAATTTGATGGTTTACAACGAGAATAAGAACCAAAATTCGAGAAAATAGTACACCAAATGAATACTCAAGTCATGATAATATGGCGTTAGGGAGTGAAGAACCAACGGGATATTCAAGAGAGGAGGTGAGTTTTCTTCGACGGCATAGGAATTTGAACAATGCATACTCAAACTCGTTTAATGCTATTAGAAGAGATCATCCTACTTATCGATGGTACGAAAACCCTAGTAAGCCGGGACAACCGCCATATCCGGTCCCGTATAGGAATAATAACCAAGTTTATCAAGAAAATACATCTAATCGAATTTACAATCATTACCAAGATCCTATCCTCAACATACCACTCAAAGTATACCGGTAACTCGAGTTCAACTCAACTGCGAAGGAGTTGAAAAATGGGAAAAACTAATGGAAAATATGATGGGTGTAGTATCTACTCAAGCTAAGAATATGGAAACAATGATGACTTCTATTGGTACGAGTCACTTAAAGATATGAGTACAATAAAAACATCTATGAGTGGACATGATACCGAATGAGAACAATAGAAGCCTCGTTGAGGAATATGGAAGATCATTTGAGTAGGGAAGGTGAACGTAACAACGGTAGACCCCCGGGAGGATTACCAAGCAACAACGACGAAACCCAAGAGAGGTAAATGTTGTGGTTACGAGAAGTAGGAAGCTTAGTGGAAGCAATGGAGTAGAAAACTTTGGGAATAATGAAGTAGAAAATGATTTAGATGGAAAGAATGATGAAACTAAAGATAAAGATGAATTCAACGACGAGGAAGAAGAAATTATAGATAATTTCTTGAAAAGGAATAGAAGTTGGAACACGAAAATGAAGGTGAAAATTGGGTAAAAATCCCTAGGATTTTGAAAGACCCTATGGATAAAGATTTAAGGAATTTATTCAAGGAACATGTTAGAATAAATGAGAAACAGGAAGAACCGAAAAAATCTGAAGTAGAGATTGATTCAGGGAACAATTTGAAAAAAATTCAAGAACCTGAAACATGGCGACTAAGTAATACTCAAAGGTTTAAGGAAAAAGGAAAAGAGAAATTGACTAAGGAGCCAAAGGTTATAGATTTAGAATCTTTACCCTACCCTCCTAAAGATCAAATCAAAAAGGCAAAAACTGATAAGAAGTATGCTCGTTTCCTTGATACTTTTCGTCATCTTCATGTTAATATCCCTGTTATTGAAGCTCTGATTAATATACTGCCTATGGAAAGTTTACGAAAGAGATACTATCAAATAAGAAAAAATTAGAGGAATATGAGAATATATGCCTAAATGAAGAATGTTACGCAATTGCAACGCGCATAAGTTACCACCTGGCGAAAGATCCTGGAAGTTTTACGATTCCATGTGAAATTGGAGGATTTCTTTTTAAGAAAGTCTTATGTGATCTTGGAGCTAGTATAAATCTCATGTCTTATGAGGATTATAAAAAGCTAGGCATAGGAAAGCTTACTAAGGCGAAATGACTACGCAAATGGCGAGATAGATCGATTAAGTACCACTAAAGGAATGATTAAGGATGTCTTGGTTAAAGTAGACAAATTCTATTTTCCGGTAGATTTTGTAGTTATGGAAATGGAAGAAGGATATTCGGCGCCTCTTATTCTAGGTCGTCCATTTCTAGCTACGGGAAGAACTTTAATCGATGTTCATAAAGGAGAGTTAATTTTGAGAGTCAATGAAGATGAAGTTGCTTTCAATATTTTTAAAGCTATGAACCATCCATATACATCACGAGAATCATGTTCTTTTATAGAAGATATTCATTACGTCTATGATAATCGATTACCAACTTTTGAAGACGGGTTAGAAGAATGCTTAACTCTGTCTATCTATAAAGAAGATGAGGAAGACATTGAAATGAAAGAGATAATCCTTTCTCTAGATAAAGGAAGCTTTACTTTTAAGCCACCATGGCATAAGTATTTGGAGTTAGAACTAGAAGGACCGGTTCTTAAATCATCAATAGAAGATCCGCCAAAGAATGCGGAATTGAAACCGTTACCTTTAAATGCGAAATATGCTTTTCTAGAAAGCGATAATCTATTACCGATTATTATTTCATCTACTTTAAGCGAGCGACAAGAAGATCAATTAATAAGAATGTTAAGAAAGCATAAGAAAGCTTTTGGATGGACGATTGCCGATATTCGAGGTATTAGCCACGAGATTTGTGTTCATAAGATAATTCGAAAGAGGATGCTAAACCTTGTATTCAACCGCAACGCCGCCTCAACCCGAATTTACGGTTAATCGTTAAGAAAGAGGTCATTAAGCTATTAGAAATGGGGATAATCTTTCTATATCGGATAGTGAATGGGTGAGTCCAACTCAAGTTGTACCAAAGAAAGGAGGTTTCACGGTGAAAGAGAATGATAAGAATGAATGGATTCCAACAAGGGAAATTACGGGATATCGAATGTGCATTGATTTTAGAAAACTAAATGATCATACTAAGAAAGATCATCATCCACTTCCATTCATAGTTCAAATGTTGGAACGTTTAAGTGGTCATAAGTATTCTTGTTTCTTAGATGGTTATTCGGGTTATTTACGGATCTTCATTGCGGCGGGAGATAGGGAAAAGACTACTTTCACATGTCCTTATGGAACTTTTGCGTATAAAAGAATGCCGTTTGGTTTATGTAATGCTCTGCTACGTTTCAAAGATGTATGATGTCTATATTTTCGATATGGTTGAGAAATTCTTAGAAATTTTTATGGACGACTTTAGTGTTTATGGAGATTCTTTTGGTAAATGTTTGTCGCACTTAGAAAGAGTTTTACAACGTTGTGAGGATACCAATTTAGTTTAAAGCTGGGAAAAATGTCATTTAATGGTATCGAAGGAATTGTTTTAGGTCATAGAATCTACGAAATAGGAATTGAAGTTGATAAAGCTAAAGTCGAGGTGATTGAAAAATTACCGCCACCGGTTAATCTAAGGACTCTAAGAGGATTTCTTGGACATGCGGGATTTTATAGGAGATTTATTGCAGATTTTTCAAAGATAGCAAAGCCTCTAAGTCATTTACTTGAAAAAGAAGTACCTTTTAACTTTGATAGTAAATGTATGGAAGCATTTAAGACCACGAAAGCAAAGTTGATTCTTGCACCGGTATTGGTAGCACCGGTGGAATTTACCTTTTGAAATTATGTGTGATGCTAGTGATTTAGGTTTGTAGGAGCTGTTTTAGGTCAAAGGTATAATAGAATTCTCAAAGCTATTTACTATGCATCCCACACATTAAACGCGGCTCGGCTTAATTATGCAACTACGAAAAGGAAGCTGTTGGTTGTGATTTTTGCCTTAGATAAGTTTAGATCGTATATTGTTGGTTCTAAGGTAATAGTCTACACGGACCATTCGGCTACGAAGTATTTGCGAGTAAGAAGGATGCGAAACCACGTCTTCTTAGATGGATTCTCCTACTTCAAGAATTTGATATTGAAATTAAAGATAAAAAAGGAAGTGAAAATGTAGTAGCGAGATCATCTAAGTAGAATGGAGGCGAGGAAGAGATAGGGAATGAAATTAAAGATTCATTTCACGATGAACAACTATTTAGAATAGATACTCCTTCAACCATGCAATTATTAAAAAATAGAATTCCCTCTAAGGAAATCTCACCTTGGTTTGGAGATATCATTAATTACTTAACTTTGTGATTATATTCCGTCTCATTGGACTTGGCAACGAGAAAAAGAAATTCTTTTACGACTTAAAATTTTATTGCGGGAGGAACCGGACCTTTTCCGTAAATGTTCGGATGGGATAATCGAGAAAATGTGTGCACGATAATGAAATTTTAAGTATTTTATCGTTTTGTCATGATCGTGAGGCGGGGAGGACATCATGGAGGATGGAAAAGCTGCTTTTAAAGTTTTACAATGTGGTTTTTATTGGCCTACACTATATAAAGATGCTTATAAATATGTTAAATCTTGTGAATCTTGTCAAAAATGGGGAAATGTATCTAAAAAACATGAAATGCCTATGCAACCTATTTTAGAATGTGAGTTATTTGATGTTTGGGGTATAGATTTCATGGGACCTTTTCTATATCGTTTGGAAAAAGATTTATTCTTGTAATGGTAGATTATGTTTCAAAATGGGTAGAAGCTGAAGCTCTTCCCACTAATGATACCAAGGTTGTCATACGATTCCTTAAAAAGAACATATTCACTAGATATGGCATTCCGAGGGCGATCATTAGCGATAGAGGTTCACACTTTTGTAATAGACCATTTACTAAGTTAGTTGAGAAATATGGTGTAACACATAAACTAGGAACGCCCTATCATCCGCAAACCAGTGGTCAGGTAGAGGTGTCAAATAGAGAGATCAAAAGAATCGTGGAAAAAACGAGTTGATTCAAATCGCAAAAGCGGGCAATTAAATTAGATGATGCGTTATGGGCGTACGAACGGCTTTTAAAACACCAATTGGTTGTTCTCCCTATAAGCTAGTCTTTGGTAAGTCATGTCATCTCCCGGTTGAGTTAGAACACCGAGCCTTACGGGCTATTAGATTTCTAAATTTCGATCCTAAATTTGTCGGTGATCATAGATTGCTTCAATTGACGGAACTAGAAGAATTTCGTCTCGATTCTTATGAAAACGCTCGAATCTACAAGGAACGCACGAAGTCTTTCCATGATAAGAGAATCTTTAAGCGTGAGTTCCATGTAGGTGATCGAGTACTTTTGTACAATTCACGTTTAAAGTTGTTTCCGGGTAAGCTTAAATCAAGATGGACGGGTCCATTTAAAGTAACACGGGTTTACAAAGCGGAATTTGTTGGACTAGCGATGGAAATACAACTTTTATAGCCAATGGACACGAGTAAAGTTATTTGTGGAGGGAGAAGGAATCACCTTTGAAAGAAGAAATAATGCTACGATTGATCCCCCGACAAGGCGAAAAAGCGAGAGGAAAAATGAAAAGCGAAAAGCGAGCTGGAATCGGCCAAATACCGGGTTCTATCTATCTTTACTTTTACGTAATTTTAATTATGTTTAAACTCTTTTCGTCTTTTACCGGATAGACGTAAAAGAAGCTGGATGTCTTTTTTAGATAGAATAGGAGTTTTTATTTTACTTTTGAAATTAGGCCTTGATAAAGATGTCGCGTTTTCTATAGAAGCTTTAGTTTTTGAACAAAACAAGAAATTGTTGAGAGAGATCAGATTAAGAGAAGTATGTAATGGAACATCAAGAAGTGCGATAAAAAGAAGGGCAAAGTTTCTAATGAGATGCAGAATCTGTGGAAAAAGTGAACATGTTGGATGCTGTGGGAAAAACACAACCAAATCCCAGGATGAGTGTTTGAATATTGTTAGGAAGGGAACGATTAGGTGGTTATCCGAAAATCCCGATGGAATTCCGAGAGATAATTCAAATGCCTCGTTTTTAGGAGTTAGGTTGATTGAGCGTTATATCAGAACTTTGGAAGATTTAGAAATCGAAGAATCAGGAACCCCTTAAGTTTCGAGTCCTTTATTTTATTTTATAAAATTTTCGCATAACTTCTGAGAATTTTATAATTGGATCTTTATGAAAATTTGAGGAGTTTTATAAAAATTTTATAAAAGTTGTTTTTTTTTTAGTTTTAATTTAAACGTTTTATAAAAGTTGATATAAATTTATTAAATTTTTATAAGCTTTTTATTAAAGTGTTATAAAGATTTTATTAAATTTTTATAAATTGTTATAAAATTATAAAAGTTCCTTCAAATTTTATTTTAAGAAAATTTTATAAACTTATTTTTAAGACTTTAATTAAGTTTTATTAGAATTTGTATAAGTTTTATTCAAAAATCATAAAAAAATCGAAAAAATAGAAAAATTTGTTCACGGACCGATCCGGCCTTAATACCGGACCGGTCCGGGTTCGAAAATCATAAAAAAGACGGGGACCTCTTTTTCTTCTTCTTCTTCCTAATTCTTCCAACAGCCGCACCCCACGCACCAAACCCCACCACTCGAATTTTTTTTCAATTCTTCCACAAAAATTCACCTCTCACACTACCACTACTTGATTTCTTCCTCTTTTCATCTCTTCTCTTCTACACAAAATTGAAAAAAATCAAAAGGGTCAAAAACAAGCTCCATTCATTCCGGCGACTTTAGCACTTTTCCGGCCTACTTTTCAACGTTTTCTACACTATAAGGTATAATCTAGTTTATTTAGTTGTCAATTTCGTATTTTTTTAACTGTTTTGATTTTTGAGTGTGTTGTGACATTATTATTTTTTGCTGTTTTTGTTGTTGTTTTTGTTGTTGATTGGCATTACCAATATCGTAGAATGGCTGAGTCGAGTACTAGAGTCTCTAAAAAGAGAAAATCAAAAATTCCAATTTCAACTCTGTCGTAGGCACGGTAATTTTATCACCGAGGAGGAAGGTTTGTAAGTTTTGAAACAACCGCATCACACGAGGCTAAGAAAGCATATAAGAAAATTTATAGTAAGTGTGATGTTCTGGTTGAAAAAGGATTAGACTTGGATGACTTAGGTGATGAAGTCAAGAATATCTTTAGAAGGCGTCAGTGGTTAGATTTAGCAGCCAGAAGGGAAGGGGAGATTAACACGACTATAGTAGCTGAGTTTTATTCGGTTTTATCTACTTTGTCAGAAGAACAGCTTACTCAGTCGGAAACTGTACCCTTACGAGCCAGAAATATTCCTTTTAACCCTGCCGTCATTAATGCAATTTTAGGAGTTGAGGTTTTCACGATGAGGAGGATTACGGGGTAGTTTATAATTTAGATGATCCTGCTAGTTTTGAAGCGGACCGCGCACGAGAGCCCGGAGGCTGTTTTTGACCCGACCGCGGTGTGGGTTGAAAATCGGTTTAATTACGGGAAGCTGTTTTAGAGGTTTAAGGGCAATTAAAAGATTTATTAGCCATAATCTCTATCCTTCTAGTAAACATCTTGCTTTTGGAAAGGAAGATGTATGTATCGCTTGGGCTATGGTAAATGATGTTAGAGTGGATGTTGGAAAGGTCATGTTTAAAAGAATTTTTGAGAGTATTGTCATCGCCGGACCGGGGAGTCATCTTTACTTCCCTTGTTTTATCTACGATTTATGTCGTAGGTTGGGAGTACCATTCTGCCTAATGACAAGTTATCTACGGGCGATGGGAATCGATTGGACCTAGTTTGACTAGTCTTCCGGATGGTAGTATTAGCTCTTTGCTTAGAAGACGTCAAACTCAGCCAGCTCCACCAGTTTTTACATCTTCTTCTTTTCCATCTTTTTCTAGTCAACCTCAACAAACTCCTTTCTCCAACACTATCACTTATGACATGTTTCAATCTTTAGTGACAGATGTTGCGCGTGGTCAAGCCAATGTGGCTTTATTCGGCGAGAGTACTAGGCAGTGGTGTGATGATATTCGTAGAGGTTTAAGAAGGAACGAGCAGTTGCTTCGTAATCCTACTTTTGATGATCCTGCCTATCCACCGTGTCAATCTGATCCGTATACCTTACCACAGTGGGAAACACCTATTCCACCACAGTCGAGCTTTCATCCATCGTCATATCCTTTTGGAAGCCAATCTAGTGGGACCGGTGTATTTTCGACGGGTGTTCGAGAGACCGGCGATGTCGAGTTGGGGAGGATTCAGCGAGTTTGCACATGTCACGTACGGCATGAGTTCGATGGGTCTTGATAGTTCAGTCAGGACCACGACTTCAGCTCATCCATCAGCTTCTCAGTCGTTTCCGAGTTCGAGTTTTCAAGTTGATCCGGAGGAAGATTATGATGAAGATTGAATTTTAATGATTGATTAAACATGTTTACTACACATTTCATTGCATTCGACTTTTGTCATTTAACTATTGGTTTGTTTTCAATTTTCGTTTAGTTTGATTTTATCAGTCGTTTATAACAATTTGGTTTGTATTTTAAATCGGTTTAGTTTTTATAAACTATAAAAATCACAAAAATAATTTTGTATCATTAATGAGTCGTTTTAAAAAAAAAAAAAAAAAAAAATGTGTCGTTTTATCCGTCCGTATCCAGTTGGATGAATTAATTCATAATTTCTGTAAGGCATGTGAAAGCCTTGTTCCATCGTGAAGTAAAAAACCAAAATACAATTTGACTTTTACCTCGTACGCGGTTAATTGATTTTTTCACCCGGACCGAGCCGGCGGTTTACCGGACCGGGCCGTGAAGAAAAAATTTGAGTCATTTTTGAGTCTGTCTAATGCGCCACGTACGTATATTTTTACTATCTATTTAAAAGAAGCTCAAGGGAGAGTAAACAATTGCTCATTCACTTTGTCTTTCTACCTTGACTTTACTCTTTTATTTTTTTTTAGCAAGTTTTAAAAATGTCGAACCACTCCTCACCGTCTGTAAATTCTTACGAGCCTAATACACCGGATCATCCGGAATCTCAAGCTTCCAATGAGAGTATCATTTTACACAATCGTTTTGCGAATTCTCCAATCTATTGGAGA
Organism: Gentiana straminea; assembly: GCA_036785695.1. Lineage (NCBI taxonomy): Eukaryota > Viridiplantae > Streptophyta > Magnoliopsida > Gentianales > Gentianaceae > Gentiana > Gentiana straminea. The sequence goes on from JAVUPR010000265.1 coordinate 8,943,258, forward strand.
AAGGTTTAAATTTAGATAAGCTTGATCAATGGGGAAAAACTATCATTCGAAGTTTTGGTTGGAAAAAATTTGTCAGTACACCGAGAGGACGGGTAAATGTCTCGATAGTGCGAGAATTTTATTCTGCGCTTATGACGACATCTATGATCGATATCACACAGATTGTTCTAGTAAGAGGAGTGGTTTGTTCCCTTCTCTTCATCTATCATCAACCAAATTTTTGAAATTCCACCGATTACGATGCCACATTTTGAAATGCAATGGGGACTACAAAATCCCTCTAATCATTTGAATAAAGTACACGAGTCATTCCAATGTACGTTCCCGCTTTTTGATACAAATCACGACATGTCAACACGAGCTTTACTTCCACATCTAAAAGCGTGGAAGCATTTTATAAATTCTCGAGTTTATCCCACCTGGGATTTTGGAAGTTTAGCGAGAATGAAATGCTTCTACTTTTTGCTTTGGCATTCGGTGTATTTGTTGATTGGGGTATATTGATTCAAAGGACGAGTGTTGGAGTTTGGGATCACGAGAGGTAGTAGGGGAAGCCTATGCCTAATTCATGGATGATATCACGTTTGTGTATTCTTCGAATGGAGTAGAAGAGTTTGGAGACGGATGAAATTTTTCCGTCTAGAGATAGTCGGTTTGGATTGCTACCGGTTGATACACCGGGTTGTTCGTCTACCATCTAGAGAGTTGTTAGTGGTTTGTTAGTAATATTTAAGTTTTAATAAGTTAAATTAAGTTAAGTTTGAAGTTCTTTAGTTAAGTTTGTAATAATGTATCTTGTTTAATATATATGTCTTAGTTTTTTAAGTTGTTTGTTTTTATTTAATGATATAATTAGTATACGCTAAAATAAAATCAGAAAAATAACGTTAATAGATAATTTTAATTTTATTTTCGAACCTACTTCTTTACTACTTATTGAACATCGGGACGATGCCACTTCGTAAGTGGGGAGTAGAGTTAGGTTAGAAAATTCATTAAAATTTTTCGAAAAATAGTCAAAAATAATAATTATATTATATGTCTAATTTAGATTTTAATAAGATTTTAAGTTTATATAATTGAGTATTTAATATTAGATATTGTTTTTATAAAATTATATAAGTATGTTGATGTTGATAAGTAAAATTTTTTAGAATCATTTTCAATACGAATTATGAATTTGGAATTGGATTAAGTTTATTGATTTTTGGCACCACAAAAATATAACTATAGCCAAATAACCTACCTCAGCCTTGATTAGAGTGATCAAGACCTCACTCGAAATTGTCAATTGTGATTAAATAACCGAGCTTTAGCTATTTTGGTCTACATTTCCTTGAAATACCGCAAGTTTGTACGTACTTATAAAAAGAGATGGTGACATAAAAGCTAAATTTTGGTATATCTTTGAGATTGGAAAAATTAGATAAGTAGTAGTATATTCGATCTTACCTCGTGACACTTGCAACATAGCCGATTTTGGTAATAAGTTCGGATATATTAATATTCTAAAAAAAAAAAAAAAAAAAAAAAATTAAGAACGAAGCACCATATTTACACGAGAATTAATCAAATATCGGGTATCTTCCTTATACGTGATTAACAAATAAAAAGAACAAATCGGTTGTAGCTACCAATGATTGGAGTGAGTAGGGTATTATCACGAAATGTCTATATCACTATGAGGTAATTAAGCTCCCGATTGCACGATGATAGTAGTCCGGCTAGGGTATTATCACGAAATGTCCTATTCTTTGGGAATGAAGGCACAAGATAAAATGAAAGAGGAAAAGTTGAATCATAAGATCTCGGGAATTATTACAAGTTTAAGGAAACCGGACTTGTAATTTTCGATCGAAAGAGTAGTACTCCGATCAATCTTGATGAAGCAATGCCTGTAAGTTTGATTTTCTACACACACTCACGCTTTTAGTTCTTAATCTTTAAAAAAAAAAAAAAAAAAAAAAAAAAAAAAAAAAAAAAAAAAAGAGAGAGAAAATCTGAAAAAAAGATGCTAAGAATATGTTTTTTTTCAAAAATATGAAGATGTAGGTACGTACGACTTGCCTCTTTCTCTTTTTGATTTCCTTTTTTCCGATTAACCAACATCTTGAACCTAAACTCTATAAGCCATTTTTGTCAACTACTTTACTGAAATTTCCGATTCCGAATTTCATAATAGTTGCGATTAAAAATAATTCTGATATTTTATTTATACTTCTTAAGTATTACATATATAATTTTATCTAAATAATATTTAATGTTTAAGTTATTTCAGTTATATACTCTTTCTGTCTTCTTAAGATTTTAAATTAAGATAGATAATATATTTATAATATTGACAAAGTATATTATAATCGAAAAATTATACTATCTTTTATTACCGCTTATTTTTGCTCGAGGACGATCAAAAGCTAAGTGGGGAGTAATTTGATGTATTATTTTTATATGATTAAAAATACGTTATATTATTATGTTTTATCAACGAATTCTATATAAAATATATGAAATTATGGTATAAAGTGTTAGTCTTTATAATTTAGAGTATTTAGTAATAATAATAATAAAAAGTTGTAATTTTGTACCGATTTTAGTAAATCGGAGTGTCGTGTCAGATTTACGTGGGTATTTGTGGTATTTTATTGCAGATTTATAAACCAAGACCCCGAGAATCGACATATTGAAGTTTAATCATATCTCTGGAATGATTTAGAGAGTGCCACAAGTTTAAATGGTCAATTGAATAGCTTAAGTGGATAAGTGGCCAACCAATCTGGATAAGTAATAATAGAGAAATATCTTCGACAAACGAATGGCTCATCAAAATGATATTTTCAGAAAAAGTGTTCTTCACGAAAGTTGTAGATTTTTCCGAGAGTGTTCCAATGCAATTTAAATTATGAAGATTGGAGGTCTAGAACTTAAACGGTGATCAAGTGGCTAATCGACTTGGATTAAGAAAAAATCCCGTAAAAGCTTCGGAGGAACACGAGGTCATCAAAAAAGCGTTATACGGAGAAGAGTCCTTCATGAAAGTTGTAGAGTTTCTCGAGACCTTAATTTTGGCATTTCGTTTGTGATTTTTGGAGATCCGAACTCGAGATATGAATTTTACAAGTTATATATAATTATATATAAATATAATTATATCAACGCACATCTTTGAGTTAATCAAGAAGGTGGGAGTAATCATTAGTCCGGACCGAGCCGGCTTTCTACCGGACCGGTCCGGCCTTTACCAATTTGCCTATATATAGAAGCTCATCGAGAGAAACGACTCGGAGTACCAAAATATATATAACACTCTCATATATATATTCTCCTCTCCTCTCTTTTCTTTTTTTATTTTTTAGTAGTAGTTGTAAATAAGGCCTTACGCCGTAATAATGTAGTTTTAGTATCGTTGTAATGCTCGAGAAAATCTCGGAAGTCGGTTTTGCTAAAGAAGTTGTAATGTCCGGAAGATACGATTTACGAATCAAGCGCCGTATTCGGGTAACTTTTCTTAAGTATTTATGTTTGTTTTTGTATTTTTCGTTGTTATAATGTTTTTAGGCTAAATATAATACGGCCAAAACTATGTAATCGGTTTTATTTCGATCTTTTCGTTAAAGAAATGTTGTTAAGTTAAAATGACTAAAATTGAGTTAATTGAATCTTTTTCTATTTTGATCGTATTCGTATTGACATATTTAATAGATGCGAGGAATTCATAATCTAATTATGAATTGACGCCTCGTAGTCAGGATATGAAATAAAAGATAGAAAAACCGGAGGGTAAAATTGGCCGTGTGAACAACGTGATAACGGAATCCGATTTCCTACCCGGGGGTAAATTTGTTTTGGGAGAAATGAATTTTATTATAATTTGTACTCGAGATCGTAATAATGTTAAATCATCAGTTTAATTGAAACTTAAACCGGAAAGTTGAATCGTCCGGCTTTGACAACCGGAGCCTTTAAAATAAAATTGACCGTTTGACGAACGGAATGACTCCTTTTTATCTAAAGGTAGATTTGTACTCGGGACTGTTCGGATTAATTAGTTTACCGTAACGAGTTGTGGACCTTGGAGTCGATGACAATGGACATATGACAATTTCATACGCTCGTGTGAGAAGGAATTGTTCACCTCAGGAGTGCACCGTTTCACTTACTCAATTGGACCTAAAATAAAAGGAGAGATCGAACACATTTCAATTAATCGAAAAGATCGTATAAACCAATTATATAAGTTTTGGCCAGTTCTCTAAAATTATTTGTCTAATATATTGGTACCTATATATTTGTATCTATATATATATTTTGCAATTTATGTACATCTATATATATTTATATATCTATATATATTATATTAGAATAACTTTTAAATTACGTATTTATTTTATGTTAACTAGAATAGTAGTGATCTGTGTGATAAAATTGCGATTTAGATCGAGTTAATAACGACTCTTTGGTGTTTAACCACACGTAAAAGAAATTACCAAGTTCCACGAGGATTCGACACACGACTCATCATACTAGCACTACGATTTGACCCGGTACACGCCGGTTAGGATCTGTATAGCCTAGAAAAGGTCCGTCTTAAGGCGGTCCAAGAGTGGCCCGAACCAAAATCAGCCGCCGAGGTTCGTAGTTTCCATGGTTTGGCGAGCTTTTATAGGCGCTTTGTGAGGGATTTCAGTAGCATTGCAGCCCCACTGAACGAGTTGGTGAAAAACAATATCATATTTCATTGGGGACCTAAACAAATGGAGTCTTTCGAAACTCTTAAGTCTCGTTTAGTTTCTGCACCCATACTTGCTTTACCTGATTTTAATAAAGCTTTTGAAATGGAATGTGATGCTTCGGGTGTGGGTATTGGGGGTGTGCTTCTACAAGAGGGTCGTCCTATTACTTACTATAGTGAGAAATTGAAGGGTCCTTAGTTAAATTATGTTACTTATGATAAGGAGTTGTATGCCTTAGTGCAGTGTCTTCACACGTGGCAGCACTATTTGCGGCCTCGAGAGTTCATTATTCACACTGACCATGAGTCACTTAAATATCTTAAGGGTCAGGGTAAGTTGAGTAAGAGGCATGTGCGTTGGATGGAGTTAATTGATTCATTTCCTTACGTGATTAAGTATAAAAAGGGTAAAGAAAACGTGGTAGCTGATGCTTTGTCCCGTAGGCACACTTTGATCATATCTATGCAAACTAAGTTTCTGGGCTTTGAGTTTATTAAGGAATTGTATGCACTTGATCATGATTTTTCGAAACCATTTGCGGATACTAGTGAGGCGCCTACTAAAAAATTCTTTAGGAGTGAGGGTTTCTTAGACCGTGAGCATGCATTATGTATTCCTCAGTGTTCTATACGTGAATTGCTTGTTCGTGAAGCACATGGTGGTGGTTTAATGGGTCATTTTGGGGTCACTAAAATGCTAGATATGCTTAAATCTCATTTTTATTGGCCTAATATGCGAAGTGATGTCGCTTGTTTTTGTGATGCTTGTATTGTGTGTAAGTATGCTAAATCCAAAGCCGCACCTCATGGCTTATACACTCCACTGCCTATTCCCACATCCCCTTGGACTGATTTGTCTATGGAATTTGTTTTGGGTTTTCCACGTTCTAAGGGAGGTCATGATTCTATTTTTGTGGTTGTGGATAGGTTTTCTAAGATGGCACATTTCCTTCATTGTCATAAAACAAATGATGCTACTTTTATTGCTGATTTGTTCTTTAAGGAGATTGTTCGTTTGCATGGTGTTCCATGAACCATAGTGAGTGATAGGGATGTGAAATTCATTAGTCATTTCTAGAAAGTTTTATGGCAACGTTTGGGTACTAAGTTATTGTATTATTCTGCATATCACCCCCAAACGGACGGTCAAACTGAGGTTGTTAATCGAGTGTTGGGTAAATTGCTTCGTACTGAGGTCCAAAAGAACTTGCGTAATTCGGTAAATTGTTTGCCATATATGGAATTTGCGTATAATCGGTGTAAACATTCTGCGACTCGTTTTACCCCTTTTGAGGTAGTCTATGGGTTCAACCCCGATACTCCGTTTTCTTTGGCTCATTTGCCCGCAGGTATGCAGGTTAACTTGGATGAGGAAGCCAATGCGGAGATGGTGAGAAAGTTGCATGCGCAAGCTCGTGCGAATGTAGAGAAAGCTATGGCTCGGTACGAGAAGCAAGCCAACAAGGGATGCAAGGAGGTGATCTTTGAGCCCGGTGATTGGGTGTGGTTACACTTTCGTAAGGATAGTTTTCCGAAGCAACGGAAGTCCAAGTTGCATCCACGTGGTGATGGTCCATTTGAAGTCTTGGAGCGGATAAACAATAATGTCTACAAGATCACGATTCTTGAAGATTGGGGCATTTCTAATTCCATCAATGTTGCTGATTTGATGCCCTTTGACAACCCCTACGATCTAAGGACAGATCCTTCGCAACAGAGAGGGAATGATACGATCCCTATAGAGGTTCCTGACCCGTTCGCCCCGATGCAGCTGATCGATCATCTAGTTGTTCGAGACGGGCCGATGACACGGCTTCAGAAGAGACGGATGCGTGATGCTTTGGACACGTTGATCATTGATATGTGTCACGAGCAAGCACAAGTGAAGCCGGACGACGAGAAGGCTATTTGTTGCGTTATTTATGCTACGGATCTCGGAGATCACGAGGACGGATTAGCTTGACGTCCACGACGTCGTTTATTTTCTATTATATCATTAGGATATTTTTTAGGATTATTTTATTTATCTTTAGTATTTTTAGGCGCCACATATATATGGGTATTCCCAAACTACCCTTGTGATTTTATTATTGTAGCCTATATAAAGGCAAACCTTTTATTTCTTTAATGCAGATTCATATTATTTTTATACACAAAATTCATCTTCTTCCTTGATCTGTGATTGATCAAGAACATCACTTGCGTGTGAGTGATCTCTTTGTCGTAGAGATTGCACCCCTTTCAAGAGCTTATCAGCGTTCTTGAGCAAAGCGTTGCGTTGTTTTTTGCCCTCTTCCTAGACTGCTGCTCGGTTAGGTTAGGATTTCCCGCTCTCATTGATCCTTTCGTCGATCTCCTGGGATCGTATCGCATCATAAACAATTAATAAGTAAACAAACATAGAAACAAGAAGAACACAAATTTAACATGGTTTCTGGCAATGTGCCGAGTACTCCACAGACAAACGAGGATTGTTTTATTATCACGAGAAAGTTACAAGTTACAATTAATACAGACGGTATTTATAGCCTTAGGAATCCAACCCTAACCGACTAAACAGCCAAACCAGATAATGACTGAAATACACCAGAAGTAACCTTATCCAAACCGGAAAACCATGCAGACGTGTTCCCCAAGTAATGCTGAGAGTTAACATCAGCAACACAAGCATCAGCAGGTTGATCAACCCTGCTGACTTGCCTCAGCTAAACACCAAACTTCAACAGACTGTCCAATACTCTATTACCAGATCACAGTTTCCACACATACTTCAGCAGCATAGTTTAAGTCACCATTACAAATCTCCACCTTGACTTTAACTTCATGCAAACTGACCAGATGCACAACCAAGTGCCAGATTTCCTCTTTGTCTTCAGATTTGAATACCTCAACAGATCTCCATCTTTAGCTGAGTATTCCCAGATTCATATTAACATCTTTGGATAATCAGCAAGTCTAGACATAACTGAAACTTGTCTCTTGGAACTGGTTTAGTGAACATATCAACAGGATTAACATTAGTGCCGATCTTCTCCACTTTGAACCTTCTCTCATTCCTCAGAAAATAGTATCTAACATCAATGTGCTTGGTTCTCTCATGATGAAACTGATCCTTAGCCAAACATATTTCACTAAGACTGTCACAATACACCCTAGCTTAATCTTGGTGCAGACTCAGATCACTGACTAGCCCTTTTAACTAGATTGTTTCCTTTACTACTTCAGTCAGTGCCATGTATTCTGCTTCAGTAGTAGATAATGCCACTGTACCCTGTAAAATTTCCTTCCAACTCACCACAGAACCACCCAAAGTAAACACATACACAGTCATAAATCTCATACTGTCCACATCAGAAGCATAATCAGAATCACATTACCTTGTGACAAAACATTGAGTACCACCTCCATAAATGAGTCCAATGTCAGATGTACCCCTAATATACCTAAATATCCTTTTCACTTCCTTCCAGTGTTCTTTTCCAGGTTGAGCCATAAACCTGCTGACAACACTAACTGCCTCAGCCAAATCAGGAATGGTACAGACCATTGCATACATTAAGCTGCCCACTGGACTAGCATATGGAACCGTTGACATGTATTTTTCTTCTTCAGCTGACTATGGAGCAAACACAACAGACATATGTAGATTTGGTGTCATAGGAGTATCTATAGGTCTGGCTGCTGACATGCCAAACTTGGATAATATATTTTCAATATACCCCTGCTGAGACAAGAACAACTTCCCCTACTTCCTATTTCTATAGATCTCCATCCTCAGAATTTTCTTTGCATTCCCCAAATTCTTCATCTCAAATTCAGCCTTGAGCAGATTATTCAGATCTTGAATATCAAAGTTGTTCACAGCAACTATCAACATATCATCCACATACAGAACCAGATAGATGATTGAACCATCCGTCAACTAGTTGTGATAAACACAACAATCATATGGACTCATGGTATAACCCTACTGAATCATATAACTGTCAAACTTCTTGTACCGCTGTCTTGGGGCCTGCTTAAGTCCATACAAGGACTTCTTCAACTTGCAAACATATCCTTCCTTGCCAGGAACTTGGAAACCCTCTGGTTGAGTCATATAAATTTCCTTATCTACATCTCCATGTAGAAAAGTTGTCTTCACATATAATTGCTCAAGTTCAAAATTCTAATGAGCCATTATTGCTATCAGCACCCTGATGGAAGTATGTCCGACCACTGAAGAAAATATCTCTTCATAGTCTACCCCCTATTTCTGACTGAACCCCCTGGAAACCAAACGTGTTTTATATATGATGTCCTCAGCAGATGTCATTCCTTCCTTCTTCTTGAAGATCCATTTGCAGGTGACCACCCTTCTATCATGTGGTTGTTTGACTAGATCCCAAGTCTCATTCTTCTGAAGTGACTCCATTTCTTCTCCCATGGAAACAATCCAATGAGATGCCTCAGAACATGAAACAACTTCCTTATAAGTGTTAAGTTCAAAACCATCCACTTCTTCATCTACATGTAGTGCATATCCAACCATATCCTCCTCAAACCCATATCTCATTGAGGGTCTAATATTGGTCATTCTAGCTCTGCTAACCAACATCAGCTATTTGAATATCTGATGACCCTTGTTCAACAGACTGGTTTGGATCCAGTTCTGGATCTGCTGAGTGCTGAATGTTCCATGTCGAGTCTTTCAATTCAGCAGACTCTACTTGAAGCTCCACATGTTTATCAACCTTCACAGTTCCAGATCCAATTTCAGATTCAGATGTGGCCATCACAGATGAGTTGAGCATAGAATTTTCATCAAAGAATACACTTCTACTGAGTATAACCCTATTTTCAGTTGATGACCAGATTTTATACCCTTTTACTCCATCTGTATATCCAACAAATACTCCATTCTTGACTCTAGGTTCCAGTTTACCTTCACTGACATGATAGTAGAGTGTGCTTCTAAAAACCCTTAGACCAGAGCAGTCTGCTGACTTTCCTGACAAACCTCGAGTGGTGTTTTGAGCTTGATCCCAGTGTGAGTCCCCCTATTGATTAAGTAGCATGTTGTGTTAACAGCCTCTACCCAAAATGTTCTTGTTATGCCAAATTAAAGACCATGCACCTAGCCCTCTCCAAAAGAGTTTGATTCATTCTTTCTGCAACACCATTCTATTGTGAGTGTCTCTGATAGTATGCTGCCTAGCAAATTCCTTCATTCTTGCAAAATTCATCAAACTCATACCAACAGAATTCCAGTCCATTATCAGTTCTAAGTCTCTTGATATTCTTCCCAGTCTGATTCTCAACCGAAGTCTTCCACTGCTTGAAGTGCTTGAATGCTTCACTCTTGTGCTTCATCATAACTACTAAACCATCCTTGAGTAATCATCTATAAAAGACACAAAATACATGTGACCACCCAGTGACTCCACCCTTGAAGGTCCCCAACAATTAGAATGAACATAATCAAGCGTCCCTTTTGTGATGTGAATTGCTTTTGGGAACTTGCTCCTATATAGCTTCCCAAACACACAGTGTTCACAAAATTCCAGCTCCTTGACCTTATGTCCCCCAAGTAGATCAAACTTAGATAGAATTTGCATCCCTCTTTCACCCATATGACCCAATCTCATATCCCCCAAGTAGATCAGACTGGTGAACTTCTGATGATGCCACAACAGCAGAACCTAATACAGTAGACCCTTGTAAGATATACAATGTCCCATGTCTGATACCCTTAACAATCACAGCTGAACCCTTATAGACATTCACCACTCCACCTTCACGCCAGAACTTGAACCCTTTGCTGTCTAGATGACTAAGTGATATCAAATTCTTGGTCATTTATGGACAATGCCTAACCTCATTCAGTGTGCACAATTTACCATCATGTGTCCTTAACTGAACAGATCCAATCCCAACTATTTTGCAGGCCTTGCTGTTAGCCATCGAAATATGGTCTCCATCCACCTACTGATAAGTTGAAAATCACTCCATGTTTGGACACACATGATAAGATGTCTCAGTGTCCAGAATCCACGCATCTCTGTGCCCTGCTGACTCTGAAACTGCTAAGGCCAGATCTTCTTCAGAGTTGGTGTCTTGTTTTGCCAAAATAACAATACCCTGTTGAGTACCCTGCTGCTCTTTCCTCTTTGGACATTCATTTTTACAATGTTCTTGCCTGCTCCTTGTAGTAATTACAGATATCCTTAGCTTTAGGACCCATGGAAGTTCACTTGGATTTCTTCTTTCCAGAATTTCCTGATCCTCTGTTGACTCCACTGGCCACCAATCCCGTAGACTGACTATCTGTCCCAGAACCAGATGCCTTATGGCGTAGCTTTCGAGCATGGAGTGATGATCTAACATCCTCCAATGACACTGAGTCCTTTCCAACAATAATGGAATGCACAATGTTCTTATATGATGCAAAGCAATGACACAAGTAGGATCAATGATGCATCTTCATCTTCAATATTCACATCAATATTCCTTAGGTCAAGCAATATTGTGTTCAACTGATCTAGATTATCCCTCAGCTGAGTGCCATCATGCATCCTTAGGAGGAACAAACGTTGTTTTAATAACAACTTGTTGGTTAGAGACTTTGTCATGTACAGACTCTCAAGCTTAGACCACATCTTCTCTGATGTGTCCTCTTCAGCAACTGCCAACCTCTCGTGATAATATCATCTGACAAGCACAACATAATTGTTGAATGTGCTTTCTCCTCAGACTGGCTCTCTCAGCAGCACTTCCTTCTATTGATTTAGGCAAGGGACCCCATAATCCCTGCTGCTTCAACAAAGCACACATCTTGATCTGTCACAGACTAAAACTGTTACTTCCTGTAAACTTGTCAATATTGACATTTAAAGCAGACATCTTTCTCACCAGAAAAGATTGCATAGATCCTAAATCCTAGCATCAATTATGACCTTGGTGCCAATCTACCTTGCTTAAAATAGATAAACAGATTTCTTGATGAACCTGGACGCTCCGATACCGGTTTGTTATGATGGATCGATCAAGAAGTGATGGTGATTGTGAGTAAAGACAAACAATTAACAAGTAAACAAACGCAGAAACAAGTTTAACACAGATTTAACGTAAAGTAAACTGACTATCGGCTGAGTAAAAATAAAGCAGTGAAGGAAGAACCAAACAGCCAAGTCAGAAGAATCACTTAACCGTTCAGGGCACGGCCAAGTAAACTTTACTCATTCAAATTTCAAATGATGAAGATCAAGCATTAAATGCACAATCTATTGAGGATCAATCAAGGACGGATTTTCTGATAAACGTTTGAGGAAAAATCCGATCACTGAAATCAAAGAGAATATAATTAAGGGGGAATCAAGAATTAAATCAAGGATTATTCTCCACATTAAATAGCCAACGGACGGAAATTCAAATCAAGGATTATCAAGGCTATAAATAGAAGGCATTGACAGACAAGAAAAAAAATGATTGAGTCTAATAAGAAACAAGCAAAAGCTCTGTCAATTTGAAAAGCCTTCTATCTGTATTTAAAAGAGACATCTAGAGATCAACTCAGAAATCAGAGCTCAAATTCCACATAAAGCACTGAGATTGATCACAAGTCTGTGAATCCAATTCACATCAACTGAGGCAATTGAATCAGAGGAAATCTGAGAAGGAGTTGCAACCTTTGTGATAGCTGCTGAAAGATTTGTTCTCAAGGAGCAGTGATAGAGACTGAGTCACTGAAGCTTTTGAAGATAGGGAGTGATAGTCTTGAAGCTTTTGAAGCTTGTGTAGTCAAGGACAATCGTACTATTGTATCTGTGAAAACAATAGTGAATTCCTCCTATCATCACAAGAGAAGAATGGATTAAGGGATTACACCACCCTGAACCACTATAAACCATTGTGTCTATTTACTTTCAGCAATTTACTTTACAGCACTTTATTTCATTACATAATCTATATTTGTGATTGTATAATCTACTTTGAAACAACATTTTAAGAAGGGACTTATCCGCTGCCCAAAAGCTTTTAAATACAAGAAAAGTTTTTGAAACTCCACTATAGTCATTCACCCCCCCCCCCCTCGGACTATAGTTTTACCCTTCTCTGGGACGAACAATTGGTATTGGAGCAGTGTTCCTAGTATCAGAACCTGTTCAGATCTAATTTTTGGTAACAAGGAGATCACATATTTTCAAAGTCGTTTTCAAACTTGTGCTTTCTTTACATATCTATTATTTGTACTTATGGATTCCTCAAATTTCATGTCAAAGGTACTTGTATTCAATGTTAATAATTTTGATGAATATAAAATAAGGATGTTGTCTCATCTTGCAGCAACTCATGAGGAGATGCTGGATGTAATCAATGATGGACCAATCAAGATCACAACTGTGATAACCACAGGAGCATATCAAGGAAAAGAAATAGATAAACTCAAGAAAGATTGGACCAGAGATGACAGGAGAAGAGCAAATCTAGATTTTGTTGCAAAAGACATGATCTTGAAGACTCTGGACAGTAATATGTTCATGAGGATCAAAGATTGCAAAACATCAAAGGAGATGTGGGACAAATTAGCATTGATCAATGAAGGATCAGAAGCAGTTAAAGAAAACAAATTATCTGTTGCAAAACAGAAATTTGAGAACTTCAAAATGAAGACTGGTGAATCCATTGATCATATGGATAAAAGATTTTCAAGCATCATCAGTGAACTGCAGCAACTTGGACATACATATCCACGGAAGGAAGTCTGTCTAAAAATCTTGAGAGGCTTACCTGAGAAATGGAAGATCATCACATCAGTAATCAGAGGGCCAACAAATCTTGCAAACACTGAAACCTTGACTCTGATGTCTCAATTAAAGGCTCATGAATTGGAGTTGAACGGTGAAGACAGTACACCAGCAGAGGCACACAAGGCCAGTGCTGGTAGCACCCCAGCAAACCAAAATAGCTGATGCAAACGGAAAAGAGACACAGGAGCTGAAGGAACATGTAGCTTTACTGGTTAAACGTTTTGACAGGTTTTGCAAGAATAAGCAGATCAAATAAGGTTCATCATCAAACAAGAAGTCAAACTCAAGGAAAGACATGAAGAAAATGGATGATGAATACAAATGCTTCAACTGTAAGAAGAAAGGTCATTTCAAGGCTGATTGCCCTGAAGAAAAAGACAAATATGAGGATAAGAAGAAGCATAAGACAACTGAAAAGAGAAAGAGTAAGATGGCACTCAAAGCTGAAACTAGCAGTGAAAGGAATGAAGAATCATCTGAAAATGAGTCTGATAATGATGAAGCTGACAGCTCAGACAATGAAAAGGCTTACTTATGCCTTATGGCTAAAGAATCAAATGAAACAGAAATAACTTCTAGTTCATACTCATCATCAAGAGCATCCACATCTGACACTGCATAATCTCTATTCTCCCATTAGATTCTACAAACCTAATCCAAAATCTTATGAGTAAATTTGAAAAAATTGAGATGACTCATTAAATTCTGGAACAGGAGTGTGAGAATTTGAGAGAGGAAAAGAGAAGGTTAAAAGAAGAACTGGATAAACTAAAAGCTTAACAAACAAGTAACGAAGTAAACTCACCTGATCAACAAACAGAAGATGTACATACATCTAGTGTTGAAAGACCAGCTGAGAAAACCTCCATACCAGTTAAGATCACCATTGCACCACTTAGTGCACCAGCTTACAAACCCCCAAAAAGGTTTGGATCCAGATCGGTCTTGGCTACAACAGTCAGGATGAAAATAGAAACAATGGACAACACAATTATGAATCCAAGGACCAAACTTGGACCAAAATTTAGAAAATGACAAACCATAGTTTCAATCACTCATTATGCATCGGTGAAGTCAAAACCTATTGTAGTAAAACAACAGAGTAAATCGTCAATCCAGCCAAATAAAGTCAACGGAGTTCAGAAAGGTAAGGGAAGACTTTACCCTTCTGAGGATGATTGGAATATTACACCCCCAAAATAAGAAGAAGCCATTTCATAACATGCATCATGTGTTCAATAAAAGGCCAAATATTCCTGGACACAAGCACATGGAAATAATTACATATTGGAGAGTGAAAGAAAATGCAAATGCACCAAAAAGTAGAGAAAAGTATCAGAATACCTCTAGGAGAAACACTAGAAGTTATTCTGCCATGCCTTATACATATGAAGTTGATGACTTTAATTATCCAAAAAGAATATCCTTTGGATACACACTAGGAGTAGGAGGCATGACTGCTAACAGGTATGGACCCAAACAGTGTTGGGTACCTAAATAAAATTAATTAGTTTTGTAGGATGTCTGGTACATAGACAGTGGATATTCGAGACACATGACAAGGAACAAGGGATGGCTCACTGGCGTTAAAGCTTTTGATGGACCCAAAGACACCTTTGGAGGTAAAGAAAACCCTGGTAAAATTAAGGGGGAAGACATAATGCTCAAAAACAGCTTGAAGATTCAAAATGTGGCTTATGTTAAAGGACTGAATTTCAATCTACTAAGTATTAGACAATTTTGTGACAAAGGTTAAAATGTGCACTTCAATAAGGAAGGATGCAAAGTGATTCACAGCCAAACCAATACAGTTTTACTTGCAGGAAAAGGAGAAGATAACATGTATGTAGTAGATTGGAAGACATCAAGAGCAGAAACATGTTTTCTTGTCAAAAGTAAACAATCAACCAGTTGGATTTGGCATAGGAGATTGAATCATCTCAACTTCAAAACCATCAACACACTATCAAAGAACAAGTTAGTTGAAGGATTACCAGAGATCACATTCAAGAAAGAAAGTCTATGTGATGCATGTCAAAAAAGGAAGCAAATCAAAAGCTCCTTCAAGTCAAAGCCCTATCAATCAACAACAAGAATCTTACATCTATTGCATATGGATCTTTTTGGACCAGTCACACATCAGTGTAAGTAGAAAGAAATACACTCTGATAGTGGTAGATGACTTTTCCAAATTCACCTGGACCATATTCATGAACAAAAAAATAGAGACACTCAAAAAGTTGCCAGATTTGCTAAGAAGAATTCAAAATGAGAAGGAACTGAAGATCATAAAGATCATATCAGATAGAGGCACAGAGTTTCAAAATGAAATTATCAGAACCTACTGTGAAGAAAATAGAGTACTGCATCAACTATCGGCAGCAGGAACTCCACAACAGAATGGTGTGGCAGAAAGAAGAAACACGACACTCAAAGAAGCAGTCAGAACAATGATTGCAGAAGCATGCTTGCCAAAGAGATTTTGGGCTGAAGCAACAAATACAGAATGCTATACTCAAAATACATCAATCATCAACAAACATCATGGAAAAACTCCATATGAAATATGGAATGGGAGAAAACCTAACATTTCACACTTACATATGTTTGGATCTAAATGCTTTGTTTTGAACATGAATCAGATGCATACTTTTGATGAAAAAGCTGTTGAAGCAATCTTTATGGGATACTCAGACACTAGCAAAGCTTTCAAAGTGCTCAACAAAATAACCTTGGTGATTGAAGAATCAATTCATGTAGTCTTTGATGAACCAAACACAAATGGTGAAAAACAATAATTTGAAGAAGAAGCGAGGTCAAAGACGAGTTTATATGAAAACAACTACCATTACCATTCTGAATCACAATTTTGGAAATCAAGATGAGCCACCAATCAATACAACAGGAGAGACACCAGCACAAGAACATGAAACTGATACACAAACTGAAGTTGTGGAAGCCCCAAGTCAAGAACAACTTCAACCTGACCTCAACTGGCTAAGAGACCATCCTGAAGATCAAGTCATTGGAGACATCATACAGGAGTCAGAATCCGAAGACAACTGGAGAATATGCTAACATGTTTTCTATCACAAGTGGAACCCAAAACAATCGATGATGCAATCTAAGATGCTGACTGGATTACAGCCATGCAAGAAGAACTAAATGAATTTGAAAGAAATGAAGTCTGGAAACTTGTTGACAGACCCGGATATAGCCAAAATCATTGGAACAAAATGGGTGATTAGAAATAAGATGGATGAACAAGGAACAGTTGTCAGAAACAAATCAAGGCTAGTTGCAAAAGGCTGCTCTCAAGCAAAAGGAATTGATTAGGATGAAACCTTTGCACCAGTAGCAAGGTTGAAAGCAATCAGATTCTTTCTAGCATTTGCAGCCCACAAAGACTTCAAAGTTTATCAAATGGATGTCAAGAGTGCATTTCTGAATGGACTTTTGGAAGAAGAAGTATATGTGGAACAACCTCCCGGTTTTAACTAAAATGGAAAGAAGATAAAGTATACAAGCTCAAGAAGGCACTTTATGGACCCAAACAGGCACCCAAAGTCTGGTATGAAACACTACACAATTCATGATCAACAATGGATTCAACAAAAGAACCATTGATAAGACTCTCTTCAAGCTAGAGGAAGGAACAAGCACCCTATTAGTCCAAATTTATGTTGATGACATTATCTTTGGATTAGAAGATGAAAAGCTATGTGAGAAATTTGCAAACTTAAGAAAAGAAAATTTCAGATGAGCATGATGGGAGAACTGAATTACTTTTTTGGACTACAAGTAAAAAAATTAAAGATGGCATTTTTATCAATCAAGCCAAGTACACAAAATACTTGATACACAAGTATGGCATGGACACAAATGGCACCTCAGATACACCAATGTGTGTAAGAGCTATGCTTGGAAAAGATGAAAATGGAAAGGATGTTGATCAGAAGCTTTATAGAGGAATCATTGGATCCCTACTTTATCTAACTACAAGCTGACCTGATATAGCATTTGCAGTAGGAGTATGTGCAAGATTTCAAGCTCAACCAAAAGAATCACATCTTCTAGAAGCTAAAAGAATAATCAAATATCTGAAGAACACCATCAATGTTGGAATTTGGTATTCAAAAGATGGAAGATTCAAGTTGATATCATATTCAGACTAGGATTATGTTGGATGCAAGATAGATAGAAAAAGCACCTCTGGAACCTGTCAAATGCTAGGTAGTAGACTAGTATCATGGTTTAGCAAAAAGCAAAACTCTATATCTACATCAACAAGCTGGAGCAGAATATATAGCAGCAGGCAGTTGCTGTGCACAAGTACTATGGATCATACAATAGCTAAGGGATTATGGAATGGAGGAGAACACAATTCCAATTATGTGTGACAACACAAGTGCAATTTATATCACTGAAAATCCAGTATTACATTCAAGAACAAAACACATTGATGTGAGACATCACTTTATCACGAGATCATGTGGAAAAATGGGATGTTTTTCTAAAATACATACCCACCGAAAATCAATTGGCTGACATATTCACAAAACCACTCAGTCATGAAAGATTCAATAAATTGGGAACTGAGTTGGGAATGATAGAAATTGACTAAGGAGCAGCTAACTGGAGTAATCAGCTAAGTAACTTCATCACCAGCTGACTAAACCTTTGTCGTTATGAGTAAATTCATGTGGCAAGTAAGGCACTGGTAGTCAGAGAAGTCAACTACACTGATTGTTAGGAACAGTTTATATCGGCAGCTTAGTGAAGAAGTCACTAAACCGGCTTAGTGACCAGCAAGGTCACTCCACCGAAATATGCATTGGAGTAAACAGCAAACTAAAGTGTGAACTAAATTAGTTTTATACGCGTGGAAAATCAAGAAGTTATGGAGGATTATAATGGAAAATTACACACGTGAAGATCAATTCATAATCAAGGAGGTAACTATATTATTTTTCAAATTACAATCGCCTCGATTCCCGGGATTTATCGTTACTTACCTCAATAAACTCTCCCAATACACTCAAATACCGTGATTTATATACATAAAGTCACGCCATTACGTCACAAAATCCTTTCATATTCAACCGCGTTCACACTACCAAGAATCACCCTATTTAAACAACACTTAGAGATTTTTAGAAATCTTTACGCTCCTTTGCGAAACCATAAACCCTATTCTCTTCGCAAAATCAAAGCTTCTTCCAAAAATCTCAAACTATTTCAAAGAAATGGCATCATCTTCTTCAAAGCCTACAACGAAAAATATTACGAAAAATCGATCATTACCGGATCGTTCTTCAGGCCTGAAAACTATTTATCTTTTTGCGAAAACGATGCACATGCCAGACGTTTAGTTGATGGTTGTATTAATCTAGGGTTAATGACCTTCCTAAACCCACCAATCACGAGATATGCTATGAGAACCTGATTGCATTCTGGAAAAATGCAAAATTTGTACCCAGCACAAAGAAAACCGATCCGGATTGCATCAGGAGTACAATATTTGGAAAAGAAGTTGTTATCACACCTGGTCTTCTCAACCGATTTCTCAATCTCCCCAACACTGGTCCGGTTGATGTTAAAAACATATAGATCGACATCAACACATTCCGGGCCGAAACAGCCAAGAATTCCCGAAAGAACAGGAAGACATACAACCTCCCAAGATCAACACTCAAATGTCCACTTGCTGAATTTGCACCAGTAATCACCAAAAACATTGAAGGAAGAAAAAGGTCGATGGAGAACTTGACCGAGCTACGGGTCAAGTTAATGGTGATTATCTATCAAGGTATTCCCTTTGATTGGTCACAATTTGTCTTCAATAGGTTGAAAGGTCAAATCCAGAAGGAAATTGATTTGGAGATTACGGCACCAAGCAAGGGTTTGCTAGAAGAAAGGTGAGTTTTGGGAGAGGAAATCTTATGGGTTCGCTCTTCAACACATGTTTGATAAATTGAAGGTGAAACCCATCTCTCTGCATCCTCCACACAAGGCCAAGGTGATGTTTACTTATGTAAAGGCATCATGTCAAACCCAAACCCACTACCGGTAGAAAAAGGAAAGAGCTTGAAAGCAGCAAATCAGGAGTGGGAAGAAGAACCAGATCTCAAAAGGCACAAGATGATACCCCTGTAATCAGTGCCAGCAACCAGGATAACCCAGTGGTGATCGGTGATGATGTAGCAACTGAGGAAGAGAAACAAGAAGAAGTCACCTATCTGGAAGAAGGTGAAGAAGGATATCGTCTTACTTCATCTGATGAAGAAGAAAGTGAAGATGAAGAAGATGCTACTGAAAGTGAGGCAGAAAAAGGTAAAGAAGAACCACAGGAAGGAGATCATTTTGAAGGAGATCAAGAAAAGATGGACATTTCGATGATGATCTGACAATTCAAGAGGTACTCCTTAGGAGCCTCAGCAAAGTGGCCAAACAGCCAAGTGAGCCAGCTGATCAAGCTCACTCTGCCGAACTTGTCCACACCCCCAGAATTGATCAAGGGGAACACCAACCGAAGAAATTCAGTCTCCGGCTCATGAAGAAGAAAACCAGCTATCACAGGGCTAGGCAACAGCAAGCCACTCTCAGCAACCTCCCTCCGACCCTGAGACTGCTGAAGAAGAGAATGAAAAAGAAGAAGAAAAAGAAAAGGACGAAAAAGAAAATGAGGAAACTGAAGAAGAAGAGAGTGATGCTTCAGCACCAGTAGAAATTGATCCTAGAAAGAATTTTCAATCTGGATATTCAACCCTTAATTGTGGACATGGAGAAGCAGTATCACAGCAGGCAAAACCTGAAAGCTGCTTTAAGGAGTGATGCAACCTCCTTAAATCACAAAATTGAGGCCCTCATCCGTCACATTAAGGTTCAAGATGAGGTGATGGAAAAACAGGGCAACTTACTTTGCAATCTACAGCATCTCATTCCCTACCATGTCCAAACAAATCTCGAATTTCATGCTGACAAGATTGATGACAATATCAAACCATTGGTGGATACCTTGAATGCTCACACACACAACAACTCCACCATCTAGATGAGGTTATGAACTACTCTGGCCAGCAACTCAACACCCTCATCAATGTCACTGAAGCAAACAATAAAATTCTGGAGAAAAAAATATGGTCATCTCGCAGAGTCTGAGGCAGCTAACAAAATTCTTGAAGCATGGTTTGGTGCTACAAAAAAGGGGGAAGGAAGCTCAAATCCTGAAAGCTCTAGTGGAAAGAAAAAGAAGATAAGCCCAAGGGCAAGGGCATCAAAGGCAAGGGCATCAGGGTTTGAAGAAAAGAAGAGTAGCCCTTTTCATAATTTTTTAATTCATTCTATGCCTTTCATTTTTATTGAAAGATGCAATATCTTATTGCCCTTGAATGGATGAATAAAATTTTTGAGTTTTATTCTGTTGTTTATTATGAAACTTTTATACACTTATGTTCAGGCTTATGAGGGTTTTGGCATCATTAAAAATGGGGAAATTGTTAGGAACATTTTATTATGTTTTGATGATGGCCATACTAGCTGTTATAGAAAGCCTGAAATAAGTTAGAATTCTCTGTATAAGTCTTTACTTAGAGTCTGACATGTTGTATAAGTTGAGTCAGACAAGTATTGTACTAGTTGGTAGGATGGTGAAGTAAAACAGATATTCGGCAGAGTGAAGCCAGCCAAGTACCAACAGAGAAGCATGAAGACATTATGGTCTGACTTATAACCAAGGAAGTATGTGATGACTTTGGATAAGTCTAAGTTATAATTCAAATGATGAATTACATTATCAAATATGGTGTACACTGATCTCACCCCAAATCAAGGATCAGTGAAGTACAAGAAGTACCTAGAAGATCAAAGAGAATAACAAAGCAGTAAACCGGCAAAATAAACTGACTATCAGCTGAATAAAAATAAAGAAGTGAAGGAAGAACCAAACAGCCATGTCAGAAGAATCACTTAACCGTTCAGAGAACGGCCAAGTAAACTTCACTCATTCAGATTTCAAATGATGAAGATCAAGCATTAAATGCACAATCAATTGAGGATCAATCAAGGACGGATTTTCTGATAAACGTTTGAAGAAAAATCCGATCACTGAAATCAAGGAGAATATAATTAAGAGGGAATCAAGAATTAAACAAAGGATTATTCTCCACATTAAATAGCCAACGGACGGAAATTCAAATCAAGGATTATCAAGGCTATAAATAGAAGGCATTGACAGACAAGAAAAAAACGATTGAGTCTGATAAGAAACAAGCAAAAGCTCTGTCAAATTGAAAAGCCTTCTATCTGTACTTAAAAGAGACATCTAGAGATCAACTCAGAAATCAGAGCTCAAATTCCACATCAAGCACTGAGATTGATCACAAGTCTGTGAATCAATTCACATCAACTCGAGGCAATTGAATCGAGAGAAATCCGAGAAGGAGTTGCAACCTTTGTGATAGTTGCTTTCGAAAGATTTGTTCTCAAGAGCAAGGATGATAGGGCGAGTCACTGAAGCTTTTGAAGCCAGGGAGTGATAGTCTTGAAGATTGTGAAGCTTGTGTAGTCAAGGACAATCGTACTATTGTATCTGTGAAAACAATAGTGAATTCCTCCAATCATCACAGAGAAGAGTGGATTAATGGATTACACCACCCTGAACCACTATAAACCTTTGGGTCTATTTACTTTCAGCAATTTACTTTACAGCACTTTATTTCATTACATACTCTATATTTGTGATTGCATAATCTACTTAGAAACAACATTTTAAGAAGGGACTTATCCGCTGCCCAAAAGCTTTTAAATACAAGAAAAGTTTTTGAAACTCCACTATAGTCATTCACCCCGTGTATTTTCATTGGTGATAACTTGGAGTCATAGAGAAGTAAAAAAACAAGTTGTGGTGTCAAGAAGTATTGCAGAGTCAGAATTTAGAGCAGTGGCCCTTGTAATCTGCGAGCTCCTATGGATCAGAAGGGTTCTAAGAGAACTAAATCAAAGGATTAGTCAACCTATGGAGCTCTACAGTGACAACAAATCAGCCATTGACATAGCAAACAATCATGTGCAACATGACAAGACCAAACACATTGAGATAGACAAGCACTTTATCAGAGAAAAGCTAGATGATGGGAGTATATGTGTAACTTATGTTCGAACCAAGAAGCAAGTGGCCGATATGTTTACCAAAGGTTTACCAAGAGGGAGTATGGAAACTTGGTCTCATTGATATCTTCCAACCAAGCTTAAGAGGGAGTATGGAAAGATGATATATACGAAAAGTACTGTTCAGGAAGTATTGTTCACTACTAATGTTCATCTTTTTATATTCTTTTTATTTATCTTCTAATAACTAATCCTAGGATCTACTTTATTCCTAGTGTATTACTTTGTTTTTATTTAGTTTTAGGCTTAGTATTATTTTAAATAATCTAGCATTTTTATAGCCGTTGGTGGCAAGGCCTTTATGGCTCTAGTCTTTCTATAAATTGTTGTAATTAATGTTGAAGTTTATATGCAATAAACTCTTCTTACATTGCAATCTTCTATACACCTCTACCCAAGTTAAGCAAAATAGTGGTCACCTCCTTGATATGTAACATATAGTTGACTTTGGTACCTACCTGGGCGTTCCCCTGATTCAATCTAAGGCAACAAATAATAAATATCGTTACATCCTTGACAAAATGTATAAGAAACTGTCCACTTGGAAAATGAAGAGTCTCTCTCGAGTTGGCCGCATGATTCTTATTAAAAGTTCCCTTACAACCCACCCTTACTACACCATGCAAACCTTTAAGCTTCCGGTTGGGGTGCTCAACGATATTGAAAAAATATGCAAGAGATTCTTCTGGGGGAAGGAGGAGATTCGAAGAAGATGCATTACCTCTCTTGGAAAACCTTATGTCGGCCCAAAGACTCGGGAGGACTAGCCTTCAAAAATATGCAACACATTAACTACACCCTCTTGGGTAAGTTAGTCTGGCAACTACTCATTGATGATCATGCTCCATGGGTCAAGATCCTTATCACGAAATATGGTAGTCCTTTCGAGCAACCGAAACTAACGGACTTTCCAACCTTGAAGCACATATGCCATGTTTGATACAAGCACAACTGCGAGTTGGATAAAAGAGAACATTCAAAATCAACCAAATGTGAAGCATTGGCCCCTCCTCTTTCGGGAAGCGGTGTATACTACTTGGCATTGGAAGAACCAACTCCACCATGATCCTGATCTTGATCACCCCCCGGCACACATTTTAGCGTCTAAAGATGAGAAGAGAGCTCGTAATATGAGACTAGCATGGGATGACAGCATATAAGATTGGTTTTTTTTTTTTTATTGTATTCCAGTTTTTTTGAACATTTCTGTACCTTGGTTGTGGGATTTCCACTCTGATAAATAAAATTTGGATCTTCCTTAAAAAAATAATTTTTTTTTTTTTTTTTTTTGGCTGTTTTATAAACATGGCTGTAACATTTGTAGGTTCTGTACAAAAGAATTACCACCTCACTGTAAGCACTTTTGATATTAAACTTTTTGGGTTTACAAACTGGCATACCTAGCACATAAATTCACCTCCATATGTGGCTTATATGCTGAGCAATAAGCTAACTTTTAACCAAAACTGTGCATTTTAAAGAACAGACAAATCTTATCATATTATACAAAGTATAGTCATTGGCACAAATACAGTTACATTACAAAGAGTGTGGTCTCTAAAATTCAGCCTTCCCTAAAGATACTGGTCGAGAGCAACGCGTGTGGAAATGAATTTCTTGAAGGGCACACTAAAATTACAACATACACAGAAAACAATTTCAGTCATTTCGCAGCCATTATTGCCAAACCTCAACAAAGAATGACAGGATACATGACAACAAGAAGACGGTCTATCTGGTGCATGGATGGATCTGCTTATGCAATAAATAGTAAGTTAAAACCGCCGCCACCAAAAAATTGTTTCTTCTTTAGGTAATAAGAGTAAGTCAGGAACTTCAGGAAGAATGCCATCCATATTAACCAGCTAGTTTCTTAAATAGTTCTTTTGGTGCTGCGTTTTGAAAAAGAATTTAATCAGTTATGGAGAAAATAACCAGATAAAATGACCTTGAACGTGGATAAAAGAAGAGAAAAAAAGAACCACACGGATTACCTGGCAATCCCGTGAACCTTTCATACTGGCCATATGCCTGCGCAATGAACATTTCAACTCCCGTTACAATTTTGGCTCCGGATTCTTTAGCTTCCCTTAACAATCTAGTAATTTTTGGTGTATATACAGCATCAAAAACCAACGAGTAATGTTTGAGAGCTTCCTGCAAAGCAATAGCCAATCAACACTTTAAACGATCTAAAGATCCAAATATCTTAGAACACTTGCATTAATGTCTCTTTTAACAGATTCTCTACTTTACACAATCAAACACATTTTTTCTACATTTTTCAAACTCCATTCAGACTGAAATGCATCAAAACGCATAATTTGTATACAGATTCTGTATTTGGTGCACTACAAGTAGCGAGATTTAAAGATTCTGTATTTTACAAATCTGAGTAAAGATTTTTATGGTCTTTTATGGTGAATCTAAATGTTTTGGACCTGTATTTTATAGATTTAACTAGTTTTACATGCAATAATGTATATGTTCTTTACAGCGCACGCTAGTACCATGACCACAGTAAAAACTCCACGGGAGATAAACTTCTATGAAACAAGAGAAAGGAATTGTGCCTTTTGATGTTTTAGTCTGCCCAAAGTTACACTTTACGGTACGACTTGAATAGACAACTGCATGTTGTAAAAAATGAGTAGATAAGGCAAACCTTAGAAATCGGTGTCTCGTCTATCTTTGGCTGCATCCCAATTGAAGTAGTGTTTGCGAGGATCATATCATCCTCCGGATGGAAATTATTTAACTCTATAAGAGACAATGCATGTGCTCCCACAGCATCAGCAAGTTCCCTAGCCCGGTCTTTCAGAAAAAGAAGGAGCATTAGAAATCAACCTCACCAAAAAGATGCATAAAAAAAGAATTGTGTATATTTAAGGTACCCAACATCACCTTGAAACAAACATTTTTATAAGATCCATATAACAAGACAAGTAAGCCAATGCAACATGTTGAAGACAAGGATGAGTGTAACCACACAAGAATTACAAAATGATAAAGACTGAACGGCTTTTCTTATTATATTGGTAGGGACTCACCATAGGTTCTATTAGCTATCACTACTCTTGCTCCTTTTTCTTTTGCACCATAGGCAAGAGCCTTGCCAGCACCACCAGCACCAATGACCACAAACAACTTATTAGCCAATGGTGATTCATTTGCACTGGTGACGTCTTGTGAGCCTGCAAAAATAAAGAAGAGGATCCAGGAGTCGTAATTTAATCAGCATAATGAACGCTGAAACTGATGTGTATCTACTGCTATTAAAAGAAATAAACGCAGAAAACCTCGCAATCCATCCTCTATGGCAGAAATTGCACCAACATAGTCTGTATTGCAACCAAATAGTTTCCCATTTGTTGGCCTTCTCACAATGCAATTTACTGCCCCTATAGACTGAAAACCATTTAAGAAAACTTATGAAATCAAGAACAACGGTTTCCAATTATAACAGAGCACAAAAAAGTTCACTTAGACCAGTACCTTTGCAACCATGGTGCAACTAGAAGGCATCCTATTAATCGAAAAGCCGTAAAGAAGAACTCGCATCTCCCCAATAGGCTTTTGGAAGATTCATTTGAAAAAGAAGAGCCCTTGCAACATCCAACAAGTGCTCTGTTTTTCCTCTCTCGCTATTCCATTCCGTTGAGGGGTATTGGTTGAAGTTTGATGAACTATACCCTTCTCGTAACGGTAGGGGACTTAAAAAGTTAAGGTATTCGAAGGCCATTGTCGTATCCGAGATCTTGATTCTTGTTTGAAATTGAGTTTCAACCATAGAAACAAAATCTTTGAAAATAGAGTACACATCGACTTATGTTTCATTAAGAAAACCCAACATAGTCTTGTGTGATCATCAATAAAAGATACAAACCATCTATTACAACTAAGATTTGGAACTTTAAGGTCCCCAAACATCACCGTGTACTAAAGAAAAAGGAGAAGATAAGGCCTAGGTTTGACCGTGTGTGTTTGGAAAGTTCACACACTTCACATTTAAAAGACCTAGTGGTCCTTATTACAAAAAAGATTATCTTCAAATAAGCAAAATTAGGATGCCCTAATTAAAATGTCAAATATACATAAACCTGAGAGTGTTGGTTTTTGAAGAAATATAGCAGAAAACCGAAATTCACGCAAGTGTCTCCATCAGGATTACAAGTAAGATTTCTATGGCTTTAGATATGTGAAAATTAAAGTTCCATCCAATTTTAACATAGTCCGTATCCACAATCCAAGGGACATTACCTTCATGAGCTAACCAGATCGGATCACCTTCGTTCTTCTTTCCTCCCAAAGAGTTGATTAAGAATGTCCAGTTGTTCCATTTGTTTGATCCCCACTTTGAGTAGATTTCTTTGGAGGTTTCAGGAGGTTTTCACACGCTTTTCTTTGTTGTGTCCCTTTTTCTTGCAATAATCACAAACCAACAGGCCTTTGATCGGCTTTTTTCTTTTAAACATGGCATTTTCATAGCCCTATGACAAGAGACTGAGGATGAACCATCACTCCCTTCCTACTTTCCTCATTTCGATGAAAAGCTTCCTTATGAAATCAAGAACAACGGTTTCCAATTATAACAGAGCACAAAAAAGTTCACTTAGACCAGTACCTTTGCAACAGGATCTAATTCAACACAGCACTTGAGTGCATCTTCTTTATGAGGGATGGTGCAACTGCACAAAAAATAACATGTGTTATATATGGTTTCCATACACTTTGCAGCTGATAAATGTAAGTCAAATAAATCACCTCATGAAATTGGTTCATATTCACGACAAAAAGGAAAAAGATGATGCTATTATGATTGAGAAAAATATGGGCGAACAAAAGCACTCAATAATCCTTAGCAAGAAGTGCAACATTTAGAAGTGTAGGATGTTGTACTTTAGAACTCGACCTGAAGCCAGCAAAATCAGCAGATGAATATGTCTGGAAAAACTTTTGAATATCATCCACTAGCAAATGTACATAAACTCCATTGAAGTGATCTGATTTAAATGCTTCATTAAATAATCTAGGCGATTTGCTGTGGCTAACTGGCTTTCCAATAATACCATATATCTTTGTATCAGGCCCTATATGTCTGATATTATATAAATTGACCAAATCTTCAACAGTTGGCTGCCCTGGTGCTGACACTTTTCCAGGTTCAAGTGTGCCAAAAGTTAAATATCCACCAAACTTTGGGCAAAGTATTCGAGACATTAGCCCTCTTTCTCCCATAACCAACGCAATAATGGGAACCTGAAAATCAGATAGTTATCATGAACATATTACTGAATTTGTGAAAAAAAAAAAAAAACGCCAAAGGAACTTATAGTTTACCACATGAATAAGCCAAAGCTCATTGTATGTGATCGAGAGAAGAGCAGTTACACTAAAACAACAAGCAATGAACAGACAAGGAAAACTGTACACACGTTGCAGTAATATGCCTATAGTCATTGGGAAAAGTTTGAGATTTCAAAATGATAACACACATACAAATAAGAGAAATGCCGTTCCCCAAACGATTAACAGGACTTCAGGGAAGAAAACAGAATAAAACCATCAATTGAAGTGAGAAGTTCAAAATCTCCAAACACAAGTGAATCACTATAACAAGACTTCCATGAATCAGTATGTGGCTTTTGTAACAAAAAAGATCATGGCAGCATAAACTTCATAAATAGAAGGATACTTTTAATGATATAAGGCAACTAAGGAACTTGGCTGCTCACACGGCTTACTTGAGAATGTACAGTTATTTGGAAAACTCTGGCAACATCGGTGATATCCACAGCAGTTGTTGCAATTTTTACAATATCTGCTCCACTCGCTTGTATTCTAGCCACAAGGTTGCCAAGATCTTCAGCAGATGGGGTGCTTTGATAGTTGTGAGAAGAAACAATGACCTTGCATTTTGAAGACTGGGTTGCATTCCTATAATTGTTGAACTCATGAATGACCTTCAAACACACACAAAAACAAAAGAAAAATAATAAAGCTCATTTAAGTTTTACAGAAAATTTAGAGGGCAGAATTCAAAATTGATCCAGTCTTGAAAAACAAGCGAAGCGTCATTTCCAGAAGAAAAAAAAAAAAAAAAGGGGGGTTTCACAAAAAGATGAATAAAGCCTAACACCCTCCCCCCCCCCCCCCCACCACCCCATTAAAAAACTAATATTTGTATGTTTGTGTTTGTGTGTACTATGCATATGTATAGAAGGAGAAATGTATGAAGGAGCCCTTTTTGTCAGCTCTACTAAAGTTTAACCTTTAAAGCTACCAGGGAAATTGTCTTTCATGTTCTTATATTCTGCAAACGTCCTCCTAAGTGAATGAATAACACCAAACACTATACAATGCCAAAAAGGAAAGAGGCCAGCCATATGAAATATGACAAAGGGGAAAGGGAAGGCAACCTGAAGTTCAACATCAATGTAGTCAGCTCCCAACTCCATTGCCAAAAGAAGGGCATTCAATCGGCTCTTTTCATCACCTTCATACTGACCACCTTCCCAAGTAGGCCTACAACATATATGAAAAGAAAAGGATGAGGGAAAGCTGTAAGCTCTTTCCTAGCACAATCGTACAAACCCCATAATCAGCAACAAACCAACTAAGCATTTACAGTATTTTACTAATGTGACCAATCCACAGGGATAGCAAATGTGTGCTTTCCACATTGTTTCCACTTAAAGCAAAGAATGACACCATATGCAACCATAACAAAACAATGTGCTCAAATCAGAGAGGAACATATTGTTCTTTTTCACTTTCTCCGTCATACTTATTCAGATTAATTATCACATTGAACAATTCTGGTGATAGTGAAATAATTCATAACAAGCAGCAGTATCAGAAATTCCACTTTTATCAGCTTTATCCGTTTTCCATGACCAGAAAATTTTCGAATTTGTAACACAATCATTCTGAGAATTAAAATTTTAGATTCCCCTCGCCATTTTTTCCAGCACCAAATCTATTTTCCATTCAATTACGCAAAATATTCAGGAAAAAGCAAAAAAAACAAGCTCCTTAAGTCTGATAGCTTATCTGTTTAGTTTGAAATGATTTTCTCAAAAGAAACCAATCTCTATGGTTTTCATCTCACTCAGAAGTAAATGTCTAGTCAATTACATGTAAACAACTAAACAAACACACAATTGATCCTCCAATTCAGTTAACAAATGAAACCTGTAAGTGATGAGAGTGGGCAAAGGGCACTGCTTAATAAGGATTTCAAGATCACTTGATGGATTAAAAGTTTTCAAGTGATCCAGTCTGAGCTCCACGAGATCCGCGCCAACAAACTTAGCCTTCTGCATTAAGCTCAACATCTGATCCACCGTGTCAGCCATCAATGGCGTGCAAATTAACGTTTGGTCACTCCCCATTTTCGAATCCAACTCAGGAGATGCAACCTAAACGATCATCGGAACTGCAAATCTTCAAATTGAGAGACCAAGATCTCTTAAACCCTCTCAATTTAGAGGACTTCACCTGTTCCTTTTATCTTTTTCACCAACCAATGGGTACTGAATGCGGTTAGTGGCGGCTTTGAACATTCGAAGTATTTTTGCTTGAGAAAATATTACCTTTCTTTTTTTTTTTTTTTTTTTTTTTTTTTTTTTTGGGTGTAAGAAAAAAGAATTTTTTTTTTTTTTTTCCCAAAGCAACGAAAGCATTTATTAAAAGAAAGATTAGGTAGTAAACAAACCGAGTGCAGCAACCGCGCTGAAGACACCCACATCGTATTTAAAAGAAAATGAGTGAAAGTGAAATTTAAGCATTCTTTCTTTCTTAGATTGGACAAATCAAAAGAGCTAACTTTTTTTTCTTTTGAGATTTTTGCATTTTTATACTCAATATTTTATCTTTAAACTTTTACTCTACACGTGTTTCATATTTTCATTGAAGACAATTCTCGTATGCCGAGTCTTTATCCAAACGTATAACGTTCGACACGCGATATTTAAAGTAAATTATAAATTTCTAATAAGTGTCATGTCATATTCGGGAAAGTGACCTTTAAAATCTTCCATTAAACAACTTAACTGAAATACAAGTGATGTTAACCTAAATCATAAATAAATACTAACATGTATGTTAAAAAGTGATATAAGGAAATATAGTAGCGTCATTACTAACACCAATTGGTTTTAGTACAACGGTAAGCGCTTGATCCTAATATGGTATCGGAGCGAGAGGTCATGGGATCAATCCTTGCTACCAACATTGTTTCCCCAATTATATTGTGCAAGCGTTGGCCTCTTTGGCCCACACTTGAGGGGGCGTGTTAAAAAGTGATATAAGGAAATATAATAGCGCATTTACTAACATCAATTGGTTTTAGTACAACGGTAAGCGTTTGATCCTATACTAAAACCAATTGGTGCGTGTTAAAAAGTGATATAAGGAAATATAATAGCGCATTTACTAACATCAATTGGTTTTAGTACAACGGTAAGCGTTTGATCCTATACTAAAACCAATTGGTGTTAGTAAAGGCGCTACCAATTGGTATTGGTGTTAGTAAAGGCGCTACTATATTATGTTGGCCCGGGCTTGTTATAGGCCCACACTTGAGGGGGCGTGTTAAAAAGTGATATAAGGAAATATAGTAACGTCGTGTGGGCGTGTTAAAAAGTGATATAAGAAAATATAGTAACGTCTTTACTAACACCAATTGCTTTTAGTACAACGGTAAGCGCTTGATCCTATACTAAAACCAATTGGTGTTTGTAAATGCGCTATTATATTTCCTTATATCACTTTTTAACAATGTATTACAACCTAGCTTGACTAAAAAGGAAACTGTTAAAACACAAAGAACTTCATGACTCCACTCTTAAGATTGCTCTTCATGTTCATCATACAACTCATCTTTAACATTCATGTTTCATATTCCAAATAAAAGGAGTGAGCCAGTTGTATGCTCAGTAAAGAGAAAGAAGATCAAAATAGAGATTCATTTTGTCGAATACCGGACATGTGACATTAATCTACTTCATTCAGTTTACAAAGCAAGTTGAAAAAACAAACTTAAAGCATGAAGAAAACTACTTTAAAAGCAGAACATGTAGGATACATAAAACATTTTTGAAAGCAAATATTGAAACATAAGGAAATCTACTTTAAAAATCACGTTGAACAGGGCATAAGAAACATGACCTATTAAATGCTTATGTTCATCTTGCGCGTACTTGTTCGTTTTATTAACTATTTACTTACCGTGTCTAGCCTGCTGATCAAACTTGCGTAAGTTATTACTAACCCGTACTTTACTTATCTACTAACCATAACATGTCTGTGTCTTGTGTATCATGTTCTCGTTTCTTTCTTACTTAGCATGAGGGCATGTTGTGCAACATGGCTAATAAGACTAACCATACCTCCAACTTGGGACTTAAAGTACCCAAGGTACACCGTATAATACATCATCTTAACAACAACATGGCTAATACAGTACTCTTCCTTCAACACATGACTTTGAATACCCATTGTACTCCGTACAGTACATTGCAAGGTAACTAACTAAACCTTATATTAACAAAAGTAGGAGAACATAAAGTACATACATTACATGTTAAAGTCCATAACTAACCTGCGTGAGCATCCAAAGGCCATAAAAACACAGAATTCCCATCATATCTCCACTATTCATAACCAAAAAGCATAAAAAAATTTACAGAATGAAAGCAATATTACAGTTACCCGGCAAACACATAATCATTCCTTATTCATGCAGTTTAATGGAAAACAATATTCAAAACAAAAGTAAAAATATGATATTTAAATAAAGATGAACCCTTTTGATAATCCTTACTTTAAAGAGGAGCTGAACTTATACCTGGCCAAATGCTCAAACCGAACTGAACCTGGCCGGAACCGCCGGTTTTTTTTTCCGGTTCTTGAACCGGCGGTTCAGCCGGTTCACGGTTCAAAACCGGCGGTTCAACGGTTCACAAGGTTTCCTTCCGGTTCAGATCACAGTTTTAAAAATTATTAATAAGTTTTTGTTTTTATATTTTCATATAATACTTATTCTTTTCACGACAATAACAAATTACTATTCTTTTCACTACAATTACCAAAGCGAATGTAATATATATTTTTTTATAAATAGTTTTTATTCGGTTTTAAATATAATATTAATATTGTGTTGTTTTTTTGATATGTAAATTATGTTACTTTTAAAAATTATGTTATTTTTTCAACGCTTGTACCGGAAATTCGGTTGCCGACGTATCTTTTATATGTAATCGTGTCTGGGGCATGACACATATAAAAAAATCAAAGCTAACATAGTTCTTATAGGTTTTTTTAGTCTTTTATACTTTTTTTTTATAGTTTTTTTAATAGGTTTTTATAGTATTTTATAGTTTCTTATAGTTTTTTAGTCGATTTTAAGTATAAGTTGATTAAAAATGTTTTTTATTAAATATTACGTGAGAGATATTGTGTTATTTTTCTTATATGTAAATTATGTTATTTTTTCAACGTTTGTACCGGTAATTTCGGTTGCCTACGTATCTTTTATATGTAATCGTGTCGGAGGCACGACACATATAAAAAAATCAAAGCGAACGTAGTTCTTATTGTTTTTTTAGTCTTTTATAGTTTTTTTTTTATAGGTTTTTATAGTTTATTATATTTTTTTAGTCGGTTTTAAGTATAAGTTGATTAAAAATGTTGTTTTATTAAATATTACGTGAGAGATATTGTGTTATTTTTCTTATATGTAAATTATGTTATTTTTTCAACGCTTGTACCGGTAATTCGGTTGCCTACGTATCTTTTATATTTAATCGTGTCGGAGGCACGACACATATAAAAAATGAAAGCATAGTTCTTATTGTTTTTTTAGTGTTTTATAGTTTTTTTATATAGTTTTTTTATAGGTTTTTATAGTTTTTTTTATAGGTTTTTATAGTATTTTATAGTTTCTTATAGTTTTTTTAGTCGGTTTTAAGTATAAGTTGATTAAAAATGTTGTTTTATTAAATATTACATGAGATATATTGTGTTATTTTTCTTATATGTAAATTATGTTATTAACGTTTGTACCGGAAATAGGATCTGCATTATCACGACGCGTTGTTCTTACAGTCACACGACACCCACAACGTCCTTGTCTAGGACGGGAAGCAGTCGGAAATACATCATCATCATCATCAACGTTGACTTCATCATTACGAGGCTCATTATCTTCAGCTTCGTTAAGGTTGATGTTATAATTTTCAGGTTGAGATATTATATCGTCGTAATGACTATCAAAATCATCAGGATTGAAACCTACAGGTGTCCCGAAGTGAGGAATTGAAATGTGACTACCGGTGACAGGGTTTGTAAAATGTTGTACCACGGGTCTATAGCCACCAACATCACCCGATTCCGGCACAACCGTGTCATCACGGAAAGTAATATTTCGATTGTCTTGTGATGATTCACCTCTTCTTGACATTGTACAAAATCTAAATTAAATTCAATGGTTATAAAAAAAATTGAAAAAAAAAACCAATTTTACTTATAACTAAAATTGAATTGAAGTAAACGATTAAATCAGAACAACTTCAAATATCGGTCTAGTAAAGTAAATTTGATTATAAAATGGAATTTTTTTTTTACACTAGAAAAAAAAGAGTTGAATAAAATACAAACCAAATTTACTTATAACCAAAACCGTGTTGAAGTAACGATTAAATCAGAACAACTTCAAAAATCGGTATCGTAAAGTAATTTTATTGTTGTTTTTAACAACTAAAGTTTAGAATTGAGAGAAGTTTAGAATTGAGAGAAGTAGAAGTTTAGAATTGAGAGAAGAGAAGAGTAGGTGTAAAGAATTTGGAAAATTAATAGGGTATTTATAGGATTTTTTGAATTGGTTGGAAAATATATAAAAATAAAATAAAAAAGGAGCCGTTTGAAATCTATCCATTGGAGCCGGTCCGGTTCCGGCCGGGCCGGTTGAACCGCCTGTTCCGGTTCCAAGAAAGCACGAACTGTCTACAAACCGGTGAACCGCCGGTTACACGAACCGCCGGTCCGGTTCCGGTTCCGGCCCGGTTCACGGTTTCTTTATCCCCCTTTAGCTGAACTACGAACCGAACATTAACTAACTCTCGACTCAACGCGAATCTACAACCCACAACGAATTCTATCATGAATGCTATGAATACTTGAAAAAAAAAAATGAAACCCAAACTTTTCAAAAGATTTACATACTTAGAACTTGAAGAAAAAATCATAACTTATGACGCGTTTGTATTGTAGGAATGGAATGGAATGAAATGTTTTTTTCATTCCATTCCATCATTTTGGCGTGTGGATAAAAAATAATGGAAATCTTTTTCATTCCAATGGAATGAAA
The DNA here is from genome assembly GCA_036785695.1 of Gentiana straminea. Lineage (NCBI taxonomy): Eukaryota > Viridiplantae > Streptophyta > Magnoliopsida > Gentianales > Gentianaceae > Gentiana > Gentiana straminea. Next base: position 8,978,314 of record JAVUPR010000265.1, read on the forward strand.
TTGGGTCATTTTCATTCCATAAAAAATCGGATGGAATGGATGGAATGAAATTCATTACCACGATCACAACTCACCACCATCCAATCACCCGCCGCCCCGCCACCACGATCACCACCTATCACCATCACCACCGATCACCCGCCATCCCACCATCACGATCACCACCCAACACCGATCACCCGCCGTCACGGCCACCACGATTACCACCCAACGCCATCACCACTGATCACCCGCCGCCACCATTATCACCACCTACCACAGTCACCACGATCACCCGCCACCATCGCCACCACGATCACCACCGATCACCTGCCACCACCGCCGCCGCCACCGATCACTCACCGCCACCACGATCACTACTTACCGCCGTCACCACAGATCACCCGCCACCACCGCTACCACGATCACCACCCACCGCCGTCACCTATCGATGTCACTACCCGCTTCCGCCACCACACACTGTAATCATCTCTCATATCCCGCTGCCGTCACCACCCATCACCCGTCACCTGCCATCTTCCTTAGTATCAGACATTCCATTCCAATATAGTCATTCTATTCCATCTATCCAAACATGCCATTAGGACTTGAAAGGACGTAATGAATTCTAGAATTCCTCGATAAAACGTGTGGGAAGACTTCAAAACCTTGAGAGAGAAATGGGAGTATTGAGAGGAAATTAGGAAAAGTGTTTGAGAATGAGGAAAAATGAAAGAATGTGGAGTTTGGCTCGTTTTTCTAAACATTTTTGAACCATAAATGCAGTGAGAACCGCAAGTGAAACCATGGGGAAGTTGCACGACTAAAAAGTTGCAACTTCTAGAAATCGAGGCTAGCTGTACACCTGCAGAGTGTTGGCATTATACTGGAGGGGCCGCCAGATTCAACAAGTTCAATCCGGTGGTATTAAGGGTATTTTGGATGTTTTATACAATGTATTCGTTAAAATAAAAGACTTCTATTATGTCACTTCGACTCGTCAACTGTCAAATTACCATCGGGGTATTACACACAACAAATAAAACACATAAGATGATCCAATTGGCTTTTTTTTTTGATATAAACATAATACAGAGCTAACATGACACATCACACACCACAAATTATAATAACATGTCTTTTTACACCCTGAAAGTATGAATGGGAGAAAGTACAGTAATATAGCACCAAAAATACAAAGAGCTGCTGCATTATTGAAGAACAGACATTGTCAAACAATATACAATGGATACTGCAAGAGCAAATGAAAAAGATATTCACACAGCTGTCTGATTGCTTGCACAATCTGTGCACCAATACAGATGATCTAGTAACTGATAAACAGCGCCACCAAAACTTGATCTCAACATAATATTTATCAACTAATAACTACCAATCTCGATCTGGTATGCTTTATGCAAACCGACATATCTTGATGCATATATATGACACATCAAGATTCTCCGTTGCAGATGAGATGAGTGTCGGTTTTGAAAAGAAAAAAAAAAAACAAGAAACATGTCACTCGTTCAACGATGTGTTGCAATCGAGACTATTTCAAACAAAAAATTTCCCACTATTTACCACCACCACCATAAACTCCATAAGCACAAACCAACTGAAGATGATGTTAGTTTTAACTTGATTCTTGCCCTTCTATTGATTTTCGTTTTCTTTTGGTGAACCGGGGACATAGGGAACGAAACCACGACCGCCAAACATAGGGCGCATAAAGGCATTGTCAAACTTTCTCCAATAATGATGGACTGTGTGGCTTGGTGTAGCCAGTAGCATCCTTAAACTCGTTGGACGAGGTACATTAAACCCACCTAAATCGACTTCTGATTCTTGTCCATTACCAAGTAGGGATGCTGTAAGGGATTTCGGAGTAATTGATTCCGAAGACAGCATACTGGTCAAGTGTCTTGGTGAGGGAAGTAGAAGCCTAATTAAGGGTTTAGTCAGCATGCCATAAACCTACAATGTGAGTGAGCTAGAATTAGCAACATTAAGGACATTTCTTTATCCTCAGATATCTAGAGGATAAAGAGATTTCTTTTGTAGCATGAAATTACATAAGAGTTTTGCACCACACCGGTTCTACCGGTGCACCACACCGATTACACAAAATCAACCTTGTGTAAGTCGGTTCTGGAGCCAAAAACCGATTTTCCCAAGGTTGATTCTCACAGTGCACCTACGGGGAATCAGTTTTGGCTCCAGAACCAACTTTCACAAGGTCGATTCTACAGTGGTGCAACGGTAGAATCAGTGGGGTGCAAATAAAGGCCCCAAAAAGAAGGGAGTTGAGAATGAAAAGGTAAAGATGCTTACCAAGGTGCTGAAAAGAACAACAGTAATAGTGCTTGTGATCATGATAGAATTTCCACGCGATTGGGTGAATCCTGCCTTTGTAAACTGTAGGAGAGACGATCACAATGTCAATGCAACTTTAATGGCAAATCATCTAGTAACCGCAAACCATGGAGTAAAAGTAAATGACCAACCTGGTTATAAGCAAGAGCCATTGATACAGCACCTCGCATCAGACCAGCCCACCAAATAACCACCTATAACATCCGAAGGTTGAAATAATATATGAATGATGAAGTTCAATAATAATCCGAAAACTTTCAAAGAAACAAACTCATACTTGCTGCTTCAAGTTAATTTTCTCCTGTGTTGATTTCTTTGTCAGATTGGACAAAAACGACAAGGGAAACACAAAGGCTGCTCTGCCCACCAAAACGAGCCCCAATAAGATGGAGCTAACTCCCACTGATGTTTTTGGGCTGAAGAAAGTAAAATTATCAGTTACAGCACTTAAAATTTTATGATGCAAAACATGTTTGAAAGTGATATACGGTCAGTGATTATGTATGCATGTGAAATACCTGTCACTAACAATCCTCCATTTCTCAATGTCAAGAGCATCCATTCCCACGTAAAGGAAGATAAATATCTCACAGACAAATGAGAGTGTTGCAAAAGCATGCCTGTAAAACAATTGAAAATTTTGAAGGATAATTGTCATGAGGTATGGTAATGGCAATAATCTACAAACAAGTGCTTAAATTTTTTTAAGAAAAGCATACTTGGCAGTGATTCTCGAGCTCTCAGTAACGTTATGCCAGGTGTAATGCGACATAACAATCCCACAGAAAAACACGGTGAGGATCGCACTCAAGTCAAATAACTGCCCAGAAAATCAGATAATTCAGACGAGCTTAAATTCCTGAATCTGGATAAAGTTTTGGACAATGGATAGAATTACACCGACAGGATAAGGAAACTTACCTCAGAAATCATATACGAAAGGTATGCCATGAGCATCATCAAAGCAACCTCACGATCTGTGGAATGCCTAAACATTAGGGAAACAAATATAGTGTTATTACTTGCAGATACCGCAACTTGGTTATCCAAATACATGGTATTGTAAAAGGCAACTCCTTTTTTGCAGATGGAACTTATTATACTCTCTTTAAGTGCAAATGTCCGAATTTGATACTTTTGTGGCTAGTCATAGTCCATACCTTCCAAAGTAGAGTTTCTTTATAATGTAAGCGCTGAGCAGTCCAGCCTACACAAAAAAGTAATAACTTGTCAAATGGTTCTGTTAAGAGGAAGAACCAGGATGTTGGCTCATATAAACAAATAGAAATAATGGTACCCGGCATAGAGAAAATTAGAAATTAGATGAAAAAGAGACTCACAACTACTCCAAGAACAGTGCTTGAGATAAATAAATAGAAAAATGTCCCAACTAGCTGCAGCGCCACACTTGCGTTGATCCGGGATAAGTCGAAGTTCTGGACCGCATTGAAAAGCACCACTGACGTGGCGTCATTTACAACACCTTCTCCAAATACTAGACTGTAGAGTAAGGGTGTTTCATCCTGACTAAGAACCTGCAAAAACATGTAAAATAATAAGTCTAGTAATCATGAAAAGGGTTTTTTCATCCCAACCATAAATTTACTCTCACCTGCAAGGTGCAGACAGAGTCTGTTGCAGAAAAGATTGCACCAATTGCTGAAAATATATGAAATAAGATCATCAGTAACATAGAAACTGACTATACCGGAACTTTCCCCTAAGTTAACAGTTAAAAAAAAGATTAATACCAAGAAAATCTCCAAGGGTCAAAGAATCAAGATGAAAATGTTTGAAAAAAGCTATAGCACCTGTAACAAAACGACATAAATAGGGTTAGATCAACAATTTTCAGGATGCAAACAGACAAACCAAGAATATAAAGGTATTTATAAGATTTAGATTAATGATGCCTTGAATTTTGTTTTTTAGGCGACCGATTAAAAGAAAGGAGAGCAGAACTAGTACAGATCATGGCACATCATGCATGACATTCATGTATAAACCGCAAGACCAAAATACCGAGGCTACTATAGAATTTTAACAATTGCACAAAAGTGACTTATTAATGATCACATAAAATATATTTTCAAAATTGAAATAATCACCGGAAAAAAAAATTCTTTAGCTTTTTCATTTCCTCAAAAATAGGAACCAATCACAATCTCAACAAGGCTTATGAGGTAGAGGTACCATGTGTACATGGTATTATGAGTAATGATAAGAAAATACCATAACTAGATTCTCATTTTTGATTTATATACATTAGCAGAATCCATAAGACTCTACAGATGGAATAGAGAAAAACTAGGGGTGCATGAGACAACAAGTATACAAAGAAGTATCAAGTGCTTACCAAGTGATATAATGATGAACGATATAAGAGTACCAACTGCTCCAAAGAGCATAATGGTCATAAAATTGCGAAAGAACTGTTTCTTTTTTACTTGAAACCTGATGAATGAAAGAAACGCATCAGCCGGGGGCAGATAACAAATATCAGCTGTTATAAAACGGATGGAGATAACTTCAGATGCAAGAAACAGAAACAGAAGCAATCAAACATAAACAATCAAAGGAGAAAACAGAAACAAGAAGAACACAGATTTAACGTGGAAAACCCCTCAGTGGGAGAGGTAAAAAACCACGGGCAGAAAAGAGATATTTTATTATGCACTGAATTCGCTGATTTCAACGCACTCGGATAATGAGACAACAACTGTATTTATAGGCACAAATCCCTAAACCCTAGCCGCAAGGAATCTTTGTCTGATCTGCCATAAATACCCTTACACGTGTCCTCCTTTTAATGACACTGTATAGCTGTCACATAACAGAATTAACAGATGTGGGACCCCGTCGTATTCCAAGATTTCGCTGCAGCCCTATCACCCCGCCGATAGTTACCCCGCCGAAGCTACCCCGCCGAAGCTCGCAGACTCCACCCTATTGATGTACGTAATTGAATACACTTCTCACCGTCCATCACACAAACCGAGTCTTCGATTGGTTCCACCGTATGTAGAGTTTAAGTCACTTTACCGACAAATCTCCACCTTGACTTCAACTCTCACTAGAGTCAAACGTATTGCATAACCGGATGTACTTGTACCGTATGCATTCGTCAATGCCGAAGTACTTGTACCGGACTATCTCCACAAAGATCCACTCCACCGATCCGCCCTCGCAGAGTTTCCAAACAGATTATAAGCTTTGAATATTCGCAAGTCCATGCAAAGCCGGAACTTACTCGTCGAACTCGGTTTAGTGAACATATCGACAGGATTCTCCTTTGTGCCAATCTTCTTCACCACAACCCTCTTCTCATTCCTCAAGAAATGATACCGACATCAATATGCTTGGTTCTCTCATGATGAACCCGATCCTTGGCTAAACATATTGCACTAAGATCGTCACAATATATATCGGTCCGATCCCGATGCAACCCCAAATCACCGACTAGCCCCTTCAACCGGATACCCTCCTTAGCCGCTTCAAGAAGAGCCATGTATTCTCGCTTCGCAGTTGATAAGGCTACCGTAGCCCGAAGAGTAGCTTTCCACCGACCACCGCATTTCCCAATGTAAACACATAACCAGTCATTGATTTTCTACCGTCAACATCACCCGCATAATCGCATCACAAGAACTCCGTGACCGACCGCATCACCTCCATAAATGAGACCAACATCACCGTACCTCTCGTGTACCCGAATATCCTTTTAACAAGCCTTTCCGTTGTTCCTTTCCGAGTTGAGCCATAAACCCGCCGACAACACCGACCGCCCGAGCCGATCGTGCCTAAGGCAAACCATGGCATACATCGATCGCTAACCGCACTAGCATAGGGAACTTTTGACATATACTCCTTCTCTTGGTGATTGTGAAGCATAAACAGACAAATGAACATTTGATGCCATAGGAGTATCTATTGGTTTTGCAAACAGACATGTCAAACTTGGCCAATATCTTCTCGCACATAACCCCGCCGAGACAAGAACAATTTCTTTCGACTTCTATCTCTCCGCATCTCCATCCCCAAGATTTTCTTGGCCGCACCCAAATCCTTCATTTCAAATTCAAGACTAAGAAGGTTCTTCGATTTTGAACATCGACTTTCTTGTCGCAGCTATCGCATGTCATCCACATACAGACAAGATAGATATATGATCCATCTTTCAAATAGATCGTAGTAAACACAACAAATCATATGGACTTCGTTGTAACCCCTCGAAGCATGAAACTCGTCAAACCTTTTATACCACCGCCTTGGAGCTTGCTTCAAACCATACAAAGATTTCTTCAACTTGCAAACATAATTTTCCTTTCCAGAACTTGAAAACCCTCGAAAGCCGTGTCATGTATATCTCCTTATCCACCTCACCATGTGTAAAAAAGCGGTTTTCACATCTAATTGCTCAAGTTCCGATCCCGCCGTGCCACCATTGCTAGTAACACCCCGATTGAAGTGTGTCCGACCACCGGTGAAAATATTTCATCAAAGTCAACCCCTTCCTTTTGACCGAATCCTCTTGCAACCAAACGTGCCTTATACCCGACCCCTTCGCCTTAGTTATTCCTTCCTTTTTCTTGAAAATCCATTTACAAGTCACAACTCCCTTGTCGCAGGTCGTTTGACCAATTCCCAAGTCCGATTCTTCAATAATGACTCCATTTCATCTCCCATGGCCGCATACCACCGAGATGCTTCGTACATGTCATCGCTTCCCCGTAAGTAGTAGGTTCGCAACCTCTACTTCTTCAAAGAACTTGGAGTGCATATCCACCAAATCATCATATCCATATCTCCTTGGAGGTATCCCAACATTAGATCTTCTAGGCACCGCCGCGCGCTAGACTCGCCGATCAATGTTTGTATGACGCCCGCCGAGGTCTCGCAGGCCGGCTTGGATCGATTCTCGGTTCATTATCCGGATCGCATGTTGATTTGGATCCACCGATTGTTGCATATCGTAGACTCCACCGAAGCTCCACCCGTTTCTCAACACTATCGATTCAAGATCGGTTTCGTACTCGTAGACCTCCCCACCGATGAGTTTAACATAGAATTTTCATCAAACACAACATCCCCGCTCGAGGATTACTCGGACTCTCGCCGATGACCAAATCCTATATCCTTTCACTCCATCACCATACCCCACAAACACTCCCTTCTTGGCTCTTGGCTCCAACTTCCCTTCACTAACATGATAGTATGCTGTACATCCAAAAACCCTTAGAACTGAGTAGTCAGCAGGCTTGCCTGACCACATCTCACATGGTGTCTTGAGATTGATCCCTGTGTGAGGACTCCTGTTGATTAAGTAGCAAGCTGTCTTAACAGCCTCTGCCCAAAATCTCCTTGATAAACCAGCTTGAGAAAGCATACATCTTGCCCTCTCCAGTAGAGTTTGATTCATCCTTTCAGCTACACCATTCTGCTGAGGTGTATTCCTTACAGTATGATGTCTGGCAATACCCTCAGCTGCACAAAATGAATCAAAAACCGTCCAGCAGAATTCCAGACCATTATCTGTACGAAGCTTCTTGATTTTCTTGCCTAACTGATTCTCCACTAGGGCCTTCCACTGCTTGAAGTTATTGAATGCATCACTTTTGTTCTTCATCATCACCACCCAAGTCATCCTTGAATAGTCATCTATGAATGACACAAAATATCTGTGACCACCCAATGACTCAACTCTTGATGGACCCTGCAAGAATCCGAATGGATATAATCAAGTGTTGCCTTTGTATTGTGCAACCCCGCCGAGAATTTACTTCTATGCAACTTCCCAAACACACAATGTTCACAAAAGTCCGATTCTTGACCTTATATCCCCCAAGAAAACCCGCCGAAGAAAGAACCCGCATACCCCTTTCACCCCCGTGTGACCTAGTCTCGTGTGCCACACCGAGTCCGCCGAGACCGGTGAACCGTCGAGGATGCAACAAAGAAGAAGAAGTGCCAAATACGGTAGATCCTTGTAATATATACAAGGTTCCCCTCTTGATGCCTTTGAGGACTACAACTCGAATCTTTGAAGACATTCACCGTCCACCTTCACCCTTGAAGTTGAACCCTCTTGTCGTCCAAGAGATCGAGAGATACCAAGTTCTTGGTCATCCGTGAAACATGTCTTACATCTTTCGGTGTACAAAATTTACCATCCTCTCGTCCTTAACTTTACCGAGCCAATTCCCACAACTTTGCAAACCTTGTCGTTGGCCATATAGATTTGACCACCATCTATCCGCTCATAAGTAGAAAACCACTCTCTGTTTGGACAAATATGGTAGGATGCTCCGTAATCAAGTATCCACACATCATTGTGGTGTGTAGAATCCCCCGCAACTAGAACCGGATCCTCATCGATTGCTCGCAGCCAAAGGCTACCGTGCCGAATTGCCTTCCCGTCGTTTCTTCTTCCTTGGACAATTGGACTTCCAATGTCCCCGCTCATTACAAGTAATTACGTACATCGTAGACTTAGGACCTTTGGACCCCGACTTCTTTTTCTTCTTCTCGTCCATATCCTTTTCCACTATTGTCGCTAGCTACTAGCCCAAGAAATTTACTCGACCGTCCGTCCCGGCGGCCTTGTGTCTCGGCTCCCCGGCATGTAAGGCGGACCTCACATCCTCCAAAGCTACCGTATCCTTTCCAACTATGAAAGATCGCACAAAGTTTTCATATGATGCCGGTAGAGACACCAACAGATTAGGGCCGCATCTTCATCTTCAATTTTAACATCAATATTCCTTAAATCAAGCAATATTGTGTTCAGCTGGTCCAGATGTTCCCTCAGTGGACTTCCTTCATGCATCGTCAAACTGAACAACCTCTGTTTCAACAACAACTTGTTGGTCAGTGACTTGGTCATATATAGGCTTTCAAGCTTTTTCCACAACTTGGCTGCCACACGAGGAAATGTTTAAGAGCTTTCAAGCTTTTTCCACAACTTGGCTGCCACACGAGGAAATGTTGGTCAGATGTAGAGTTTAAGTCACTTTACTGACATCAGCTAATCCATAGGGCAGCCACACGAGGAAATGTTTCAAATACAATATTTAAGAGCTTTCCTATGAGTTTTATAAATTGAAGTATCACTCGGATCAGAAAATGAGAGAAAAATCACTAAGGTTAACTGAACTTTGAACTACTTCACCAAAATTGTCCAAGGAATGACTAAGGATCCTTCAAATCAGAACAACATACAGTAATATATAGGGAAAGACCAAGTTTTTTGGTTTACGTTTTCTATATGAAGTAAATCTGAAATTGCGTTACACCGAAGAGACACTTACCCAAGAGGATATAGACACACAAACATATTCATATTCACTTGCAGGTGTCAAATGACTTGCTATCAAAAACTCAAATCATAACATATTCATCTCATTCCTTCACTTTCAATATACTGAAAATTTGTTTCATATCTACTTTCAGTTCTTTGGGACAAAGACATAAAATTGCAGTCATATGAAATGATTACATTTTTAATCTTTAGCATGGGATGAAGGTGGAGATTCACTGAAGACTCTGACACACAAGATGCATGACATAATTCTATTCGGATGCCTTAATCTCAAACATCCATCCATGAAGAAAGGCATAAGGGAAAAGAGAAATACACAGACAGAACTGATAATTCATAAAGCCACGATGCTATCTTGCAAAACCACCAATACAAATAAGATTCATACAATATGCAAAACGACAATTCAACAGACCAAAAGTCCAATTCTTGGATCAGAATCAGATTGATGGTAGGCAAAAACAGAAGTACTTAGAGAACAATACACATACCCAGCATTGAATATTATTGGTGGGAGAAGATAAATGAAGAACAAGTCTTCACTAAACACCAAGAGATGGGAGCTCTTTCCATGACTAATTAATAGGATCACAACTCCTGTACACAAACCCTGATAACCAAACAGCCTCAATTCTTTAATGAACATAATCACACCATATATATAAAAGATAACTGTAAAAAAAATAATATTAAAAAAAAAAAAAAAAAGATTTAATGCATGGCCTTACAATCACAAGGGCAGTGATGGATTCATTCATCCAACGATTTTCCTCCAAAAGATGACCGATCACGATACATATGCACAGAAGGGCGATAAACAGATTCAGTGCAACCACTGAAGCATAATCAGAGGTTGTTGATAATGCATCTGTACCAGCCATAAGAGCTCTAATCCCAGCTCCCATTTTTCCAGAATACAATCTCCCGTCAATATCTCACAAGATTTCAGCTTTAAAGCTTTGAATCTGGCTTTACATTCCAAGTCAAACCTACGCAATCAAGCAGAGCCAAAATTTCAACAAACAAATGGCAAGCGTTGAACATATGACCGGGTCAAAATTGGCTCAATCAAAGCAGTACAATTTATTCGAAGGTCTTCTAAGTTGTTGAAGTTCAATCAAATGAAAAATGCATAACACTTTTTTTGTATCAATAAGAGATTTTTTTTTTTATTTTTGGTTTTGAAAAAACGTGGATTTGGGAAAACAGTGAATAGAAAATCAAATATCAATTTCCCAACCTTTCTAGAACTCTCTGGGTTTCGGCTCCAGAAAAACAAATCAAAATGAAAAGAAGATAAAATGGTGAAAAATGAAAAGTAGCAGATATTCCAAGCTTAGATTTTTTTTTTCCCACCAAGTCGGAAAAAACTAAAGACAAAGATAGGATCTTTGAATTTCAAATTCAGTTCAGCCACAGAAATTATAAGATATTTCCTTGCTTTCAAAGAAGCAAATATCATTGCACAAAACGTTAAACGTTTTTACATGAATTCCGTGGCGTATTCTATAACTTCTCAAAGAACAGTGAGATTCTAGAGTGGGGGAAAAACAATTCAATAGGGATAAACGTGAATTGGAGTTGGCGTTGAAATGGGTATATATACGGTTGCTGAAAACAACAAATCAAAAATGATTTTTATGTAGGTGAGACGTGAACAACTTAAACTGAATTTTCTAACCGTGGATGGATGAAATTTGGGATATGAAAAAAAAAAAACCGTTGGATTTGCGTCTGCCGTAAAAAAAAAACCGTTTGATTTTTGTAAATAGAAGTTTAACCGTTTTTGTAAATAGAAGTAAATATATTATCTTTGACATATATACCATCAACAGAATATTTCTATCTGAAACCATAATGTCTTTTTGCCTTATAATTATTATTACAGTATATTAAGCTTATCCAAGTAAATTAATAAGCTTTCAAATTATAACTCAGCTGTAAAACCTGAACACATTATGCACGGTAAACGTACAAGTGGTTTTATGGTGGTCCTGGATCAGGTAATTGGACCACCATGACATCAATTTAAGAATACATCGTTGGTGGTTGATTTTTAAACATAGAAGACCATAAAAAATCCCTTAATTTGATCCAGGACCATAGTAAAATTTGTGGTAAACGTACACCTTAACCTTCAAAACCGCGTGTTTTGCTAGAATGGATTATTCAAACAATGAACAATCAATTTTCACAAAAAAATTTCCTCAAGTTTAATTTGATATGAATTGATTTGAAGTTGTTTCAAAAATAAAAATAAAAATAAAAATATCGAGTTGATGTGGAATGAAAAATGTGATAAATGAATGATATTTTCCACTAAGGGAAATGTTTATTAACGGAACTAATGTTCTTTTTTTCTCTTTCGGTGTTTGTTGTGTCCTCTTTCCTATTTAATAAATGCAGATCCGGAGCAAATTTTTTTGGATTTCCTGCCATGGTGGCGGCGGTTTTGGCCGGTGGCCGTCTTCTTCTCTGCAACTTCACGGTTTGGAGGCTCTCTAGGCATCTTTTGGTTTTGGGGATTCTCTTCAACTTGAAGGAAAGTTCGCCGGCCGGAGATGATATTTTCATGGTGGCCCGCCGGACTATGACAATAGAGGTCGGATTCAGGATGTGGATGTCGATGCTTGTCTATGGAGGAAAGATTTGCATAGTTTCGTCGTCTATTTTGTCTGTTGAGCCGTTGTCGCCGGATTTTGGACTCATCTCCCCCTCGCTGCCGATCTGGGTTGTTGGTGGGGGTGATAAAGTGGTTCTTACTTTCCATTTTGGTGATGTTGGCGTTGATAGTTTCAGGATAGTTGTTTTATGTTTATGTTTTTGTGGTTTGTTTGTAGATCCCGGATGGCTTTGGTAATCATCGGGCTTGTCGGTCTTTACGGTTGCTACTGGGTGATGGTGGTGGTTGTCATTCGAGTTGGTTATGGACGTCCGTCATATATCGGATTGTTTCCATTTTCGTCTTTTATCAAATCAAGTTCTCTTTTACGAGACAGTATTTGGTCATATTGGGGTTCTCCCAATCCTTTTTTATTTTCTTAGTGCTGTTTTGTCCAGTAGTAGGCTGGTGGTGATCCGACGGTTGTTCGGTGGTGTTCCGGCAGTTGTTCGGTTGTAATTCTGTTGTTTTAATAAAATTTCTTTCATTTAAAAAAAAAAAAAAATTTGCTTGGTACAAATTGCGTCCCTTATTAAGTATTTTTTTTATAAAATTTTAAGTATTAGTGGACCTATATACTCAAATATCGTAATAAATGTTTGTTTTAAAATATGAAATGAGAATAGAAACATTAAATGGTAGAATATGGATATATTTGGAAAAATGCATTAAATTATGTATTGGTTTCTAAATGTAACCTTTTTGTAGGACAATTTTATTCAAAAAAATGGACACTTTTGTGGGACGGAATAGTAACATTTTAGGGTATCACTTCATCAATTAAGATGCTCTACAACGATTTTAAACAACGAGGAGGTTGTTTAATGCTGAATTCAATTTTGAGAACTGGGTGATTAAACTTCGTTAGCATAATCCAATCACCGTAAAGGGTGGATTTGTTGGTGAATTATAGCTGGGCCAATTCACGATTGGTTGTCTACGTACCTTTGTAGACGTGGTTCTGGAAGTTGAGGAGATAATCCTTTTATAAAGCTACCCTGTAAGGGAGTTGAGAATGCCATCATTGACATTGTGCTCAATGACCCGAGACGGTTGAAAAGGCGATCATGGAGTGATCATGTCCCTGTAAGCGAGAGTTACGGAGTTATTACAAAAACGTGGAGTAATGTCGTTTTTGCTTGTATAACCGTCATCAGAGTTTGCAAAGGCTTATACCGAGCTACGGATATCTAAACAAAGGTGGGAACGCACCATGTCAATTACACGAGTTGGTAAGCAATTTTACTCCGAATACCAGGAAATGACATGTGTTGAGTCAGTGGCTTCGGAGCCTTTCTTGCCTCGTTACCTTATTGAGGTCGAGATCCATAGGTCCGATATAGCATTGAGCTCTTTAGGCCCATTTTTCTTGAAAGATCCGGAATAGACAATTGGGTGCCACATGTATGACTCGGGTCATACCCACGTCGAAAATCCACAAACCTGAGCGGGGACGTAGGTCATAGGTTAGGTCTACTCGTGAAGACGTGGCACAAAAAGTATGGCTGCAGTTCAAACGTTTGTGAAACTAATGATGCTTGCTTCAAAATTTGAAAGGCCTTACGCTCATCTCTATGTGTCTCTTTGTATTCTTTGAAGGTCGTGCGTATTTAATTTGACGACAGCTTTAGAGGAAGAGGAATTATTCCAAGTATTTCAGCTGGAACAGCTATGTACATTTTAGATTTTCTATTCACTCATGATCTGGCCCGGTCAATTCAGTTTCTTTTTTAAAGGAGCCATCATTGTGATCAGACGATTATACATCTCCTCATTTGTAGGGACCAGCCCTTCTTTAACGGGCATTCCGAAATTCAATTTTTTTAATGATTATTGTCGAAACATCTTATTCAAATATTGTCATTAATCTTGGAAAATATCTTTGTGATACTTTGAAGAGTTTCTCGCTGAGTGGACTCTTGGTCTTCATTCTCTTTTGGATATAAAATCTCCCTTTTGACTAGTATTTCATTTGTATAAGCCTTTATTTTTCCTTTCCCTTAAAACCTTATTCAATTCAAAATGACTTCTTCATCTGTGAATGTTCTGGTGAGAAGAAATTCGGGAGAGTCTAACTTCGATCAAGGTGAGAATCTAAATGTCTGGGTGCATTCTCCTTCCCATTTCTGTCCCCTGTGGGATCTCTATGTTATCAACCAAGTTTCGGACCAGGAGTTGCTCAGAAATGGGTTCGAGGGAGCCTGCATACCATGGATGACTGTCACGCACTGGCCTAAATGATTCAGAGTTGGTTGACCGATCGTACCGAGATATGACTTCGGTAAGTTACCATGTGTTCTCTTATTGATCTCTTTTATGTGTGCTGACGGAGGTCGGGTCAGCTCCCGGGCCACGTGTCATCCTTAACTCTATTCAGCCTTAAATAAGACAGAAAGTACAATTCTAATGGCCATGAGTCCTACTCTAACCTAAGGGCAGATCTGAACCCCAGGTGTAGGGAGATCGGTCTGGCTCACTCCTCAGTCCACCAGAGGTTGGCCAGGGCACAACGGAGCTGGGTCACACAGCTCGGCTAAGACAGCCTGGGGAGCTCGGCGTAGGTCGACCAGAGCTGCCCCATTTACTCAATACGCATGTGTTTGCTAACAAACAATTATGAAAAGATCCAAAGGATCCCTCACTCTCTAAGACTCTGATCCTATCATTTAAACAATCAATCAAATCCCACGATTATCTCCTACAATCAAAGAGATTAATCTATAATTATCTAATCCTTAGGGAACACGAAATGGAGTCCAACCCGGACACAATACGCGTATGCCTAGGGCATAAGGCTCTCTATATAAACAATCCTTAAGGAACTACGAGAGACTTGATTCCTGATTCATACAAAGGATACGTAGCCAACTTGAGAGCACACATTCTCAGGCTCAGTCCAAGCGCACCATAATCCCCCTCTAGAGTAAATTAGACATGTATTCTCACTAGACGATTTCCAGCATCGTCAATTGGTGCTATAAGGAGGGTCTTTAACCGGAAATTATTCAAGATCAATGGCGAAAACATGCAAGCGAACCGCTGGCCAGAACGTCTAGAATGCCCAGAATGATGAAAACAATGATGCTGGTGATCCCACAACCACCAACACTCAAACCCAGACTCGCGAATCTGGGGAGATTTCTATGGATTCCACTCAGCAGGCACTGGTGGATCAACTTGTGGCCATAAACGATGAAGTCAGAAAGACTGTCCTTCAGGCCGCATCAGTAGATAAGGAAGAAGAGAAGGCCCAATAAGGGTAAACAGGACGATGAGGCATCCGCCTCAAATATGGGAAAGAAACCAATAGACTCCAGAGCATTAGAAACAGCCCGAGCAGAGCTCGACATTATTCTGGGTAGAAAGTCCAGTGACTCATCATTATTTGTCACCTTTCACAGTGTAGATCGACGAGTATCCCCGACCCACAAGATTCAAGGTTTAATAGATGGACCCATACGATGGATCCAAGGATCCCTCAGACCATCTATTTCAGTACATCTCGTATATAAGCTTGTATTGCGCTCTAGATGAGATGAAGTGCAAGGCTTTCCCAGCACTACTCATGGACAGGGCCCGTGAATGGTTCAGAAAGTTACCGGCGAGATCAATCTCCAATTTTCAGGCATTGGGTAAGGCGTTCGTCAATGCTTTCATCGCAGCCCAGCCGTTCCAAAGGAACCCGACTCATCTCCTCACCCTCAAGCAAAAAAAAGGATGAAACTGTATTGCAGTATCTAAAGTGATTCAATGAGGAATCTATGCATGTCATAGATGCGGATGAGTGCATTCAGATCACTTCCTTCGTAGCAAGACTACGAGAGGGAATACAATATGCTAAGTTGAATAGCAAGCTACCCAGATCCATAGAGGAGTGCATGGAGATGGCATACAAGCATTGTCAAGGAGAAGAGGCAAACCGTTTAAAGAGAGAGTCGGAAAAGGGAGAGAGCAAAAAGGAAAAGGCTGACGAAAAATCCGACAAAAAGAGGAAGCATGTATGGGACCGGATGATGGCCCGGTCTCAAATTGGATGGGGAAGAAAAGAGCTTTACAAGAGATGGATTTCATCCCTCTAAGCAGATTGCGCAAGCAGGTTCTCGCAATCATGGAGAGAAAGGTTTGGCCCGAGTTCCACCACCAATGAGAGGACCACCGGAAAGAAGGGATCTGTTGGAAATATTATTTATGTTTTGATGATGATTCGTCACGAAATTAGACAAATCACTTACAACCCATGATGATGAAGTCGTAACTAACTGTTATAGTGCATAATAAAAGAAGTTAAGGTGAAATGGTCAGAGACAAATGTATAAGTTCTATCTGTAGTCCGAACTTTGTATAGGTTGTTTCACACAAGCATTGTAATAGAATAGGAACTAGGCGAACAGCTGAGTCACAACAAGAAAACTGAGTTATAGCAAGAAAACTGAGTATGCACTCGAAGAACTGAGGGTTCAAACTCAGTTATGATAAAACTGAAGAAGATAAGTTCGTTGAGGGACACAGACTCAGCTGGCTTATCTAGAAGACTGAAGAACTGAGGGACACAGACTCAGTTGTTGGAGATTGAAGAACTGAGGTGGCAAACTCGTTAGAAAGTCGATTAAGTCGTGATTATAAGTCGATTCAGCAAGTCCGTGGTGACTCGAAACCGAGTTATAGATCATGTAAAACCGAATAATCTTAAGGACAAAGATTATCAGTTACCTGGAAAAGAAGAAACTGAATGGCGTACTCTGACTTAGTGAATTAAAGTCAGATATTAAGTAAACAAGGTACTCAGTTTTGAAGAAGAGTAGAAAACTGAGTTAAGGCCTTGATTGAATTTAAACTATCAATACGACAAAAGGTCGTACATATGAACGTTGGCTAAATGACAAGTGTAACGGCTACAAGAGCTAATAACCGTTACATCACCCCTATATATACACAAGAGAATCACTCAAGAAAGAAGTGAGGAGGATCAGAAAAAGAACCTTATAAGCATATACTCAAAGATACAAATCCAGATCCACAAAATCAGATTATATTTATCTAGAAAAAGGGGAGCCAACGAAATTGCCTTGAAAACTTCAAAGGAAGATCCAGTAACCCATCAAGGGGGAAAAAAGGCACCTTGGAGCTATAAAGTCAAATCCAGAAGAATCAAACATCTCACTGAATTAATCTTTGATTAATTCTAAACCTAACCTTTGTGAAAAAGGGTTGGCTGTGCATAGTTTGAGAAGAGCAATTCTACCTTTTCTCATACGGTGTTGTTACAAAGAAGCTTGGTGCGCCGCGCGGACCGTGTATGTGAGTGGTGAGCTGGTGAAGGAGCAATTCCACCTCCGAAAGATCGTGTGCAGAGTGAAGGAGCCATCTCACCTTTCTTCATTTTGTGTAGACAGTGAAACTAGGGTGTCGTGAAGGACTGTCATAGTGCTAGGATTTTGTAACAGTTATCTCATTATTCTAGTAGTACCTCCTACGCCACAGGAGAAGGGGAGACGTACGGGATTACACCACCCGGAACTTCCATAAACAAATTATGTGTTGATTTACTTTATGCATCTATGTTTGTTTTATTTATTGCCTTATCTCTCAGCAAACACCAGACACTGAGTCAGCACAAAACTGATACATAGAAGGTCTAGTTTTCTATTTACACATCTATTGCACTAAAGGCTAGTTTTATCCGCTGCCAGTTAACGAGACTAAATATAAGTCAGTAATAACTTATATTCAGTTGAGCTAACTGAACTCCGCACAAGTTAAAGGGACAGGAACAAACTGAAGATCAGTTTAAGTTTCAGAGAAACTCAGTTCCTGGGACTTTTCCAGCTCAGGATTAGTTTTTGGTGACAAGTTTATTCACCCCCCTCTAAACTTGTGTTAGCCTTTCCAAGGGACCAACAATTGGTATCGGAGCGGTTCTTTCACTCGAAAGAAGATCCAAGTATACCTTTTTAAACCAGTTGTTGAAGACCCCTCACTGTATCAGTTCACTTAGTTTCAATGTCTACATCTAGAGCTAGAAGTTGGCTTATTCACCCCCTGATTAATTGCTTGCAAAATATATCTGATTTTCAGGATCAAATGATCGAAAGGTTCAAAGGCGACGATTTAGATACAAATTCAGAACCTCAACTCAGTGATGATGTGGATACAAACTCCAATATTCATATTAATAAATCCAGAGGAGTTCCATCACTAAGAGACCTCTCAAAAGAAGAAGGAAAGGAATCACAAGTGGTTGTTGATATTGAAGATTCATCACAGCAACAAAAGAGTGTCCATTCGAATCCTAAAACAGCATCAAATCATCAAGGAAAGGTACATTCTTCAAATCAGTTATCATTTGCTGAACTCAGTCTGAAAAACTCTGATCTTGTCAAGTTAACTGAAAAACTTAAGTTGGAACTAAAATTAAAAGACAGAGAACTTGACAAAGCAAAAGATTGGAATAAGTTTCTTGAAACTGAGGTGTCAAATCTAACTGGAAGATTAATGTCCAGTAAATTTGACAAAAGCAATGATAATTCCACACCCCTACCCAGTCTTGAAACCTCAAAAAGAATAATCTCTAGAAATCAAGATACTGGAAGATTTAGTGGATTACACAAGGAAACTAAAAATGTTAGATCTAAAAGAACATTTGTGAAATCAACTAAGATTGAGCGTAATGGTTTATCCAGAAAAGAGTTGAGAAGGTTTAATTCTCTCAACAAAGAAACTGAAAGTAATAGTTCAGTAACTAACTCAACCGGACCCAAAAAGGTATGGGTACCAAAGAAAACTTAAACTGTTTTGCAGGAAAAGTCAGTTCACTTTGCAAAATCCTCAGAAAACTGATATATATTTGAAACTGAGAAGGCAAAGGCTGATGAAGGATAAACTGGTCAAAAGAAGTAAAAACTTTCCAGCTACCATCTGACGTTTGGACTGACATAGCAAATCACTCGAAGCCACGTGTCAATATGGGAGATAAAGTAGATGTACATCCCTACATAATCTCATTGATTGTGACACGACTCTCATTTGAAAACGATTGCAAAATCTTGACAAAATCCTGCCCACCCAAAATCAAGCATTCTTAACTCAAAATCAATGGAGCGATACAACATTGACGATGGAATCACCACCAGCTTGGAAAATTTCTGTCAAAAATTCTCAAACTCCAACTTATCAATTCGGATTGCAAACAAAATCAAGAAGATTCGTGGACTGGAGAACCTGATTGATACAAAAGTTACTACCTTGTGTCCAAACGGCATCAGAGACTTCTACAAAAATGCCGAAATCATCAATGACAGGAAGAGTCTCAGAACCACAGTCCAAGGCAAAAGCATTGTAATCAATGAGCAGCTTTTCTCTATAATTTTTGGATTGGACATATTTGGAGGATCTTTACCTTTTACCTTCGGAAATGATGAAAAGAACAAGCTTTGGAACGTCACTGCAATCAACAAGAAAGAGAAGAACTTTATTGGATCAATCTATCAGCAGAAACAAGAATTTGCATTCTTGACGATCTTTCTGACCAGAAATATCATTGGCCATGCTCGGAATTTCTACACTCTGTCAACAGACAAACTAAAACTGATCTATGCTATTTGGTTTGAGGAAAGATTGGATTGGAACAAGTTTGTTCTCAATCATTTGATAAAGCAAATTTCAGACGAGAAGGAGAGAGTCAAAGGAAGAAAATATATTGGAGAATCATTTTTACTGAAAAAGGGATTTCCTTATCTAGTGCAAAGGATACTAGATCATTTCTCCATTCCAAAATCCACACCAACAGCAGCAAAACTCAAATCAGCATCCACCGGAAAGAAGAAGAGGAAAATTGTTGAGAAAGAAGAATTAAATGAGATTTCAGAGTCAAGTTCCAGTGGAACTGTGAATATAGACGAAAGAACCCTGAGAAGGCAGAAGAGGTTGTGGAACAAGCTTCAGTCAAAGGGAACTGAAACTGAGAATGTGATCCAGATTGAGGATGATATTGAAGAGAGTGAACCGATTGAAGAATCTGAAGAAACTGAAACTGATGAAGAATCTGAAGGAAGTGAATTTCCCACTACCATGTATGGGGAATACACTTAAGAGAAAAGAGAAGCAAGTGGAAGATGCAGAATTCTGTCAGGCTGAGTATGAAAAAGAACTGACAGTTCCTGATGTTCATTTTTACTATCCTGAGGCCAGCATCTCATCCCAGGCTCATGAGGCACCCACTTGCAAATCAGATTTTGAAGAACCTCTGGCTCAAGAAACTGAAGTGGAAAAACTGAAAAATTTGAAGGATTTCATTGAATGTTTAATACAGAATCTACAGGAGAAACTATTCAACCTGCATGAATTAATTGGAAGGATACATTATTCAGGTTTGAACAAATACTCAAACATCATCACCCTACGTAAGTTATTTGAAGATTGCTTTCGCTTATCTTCAAACAAGGGGGAAGATGAAGCTGTAGGTGATAAAGCTGTAAAAGAGGATGCAGCTAAAGCTGAAGAGGCTTATGCCAGACAACTGATGGAAGATCAAGATAGACAAGTAGATGCTGATCTACTAACTATTCAAATTGATGAAGAAGCAGTTGATGGTCTGTTTGAAGAGCTGATTGCAGAAGGAGACTTTAAAGAAACAAGAACTGAGGATGATGAGGAAGCCGCAATTAAAGCAGTGTTGAGTATCAGAAAGAAGCTTGTAATCTATGTCAAATATTTTGAAAAACTGACAGATAAGGAGACACAAACAAATGGGGAAACTGAAAAGAAATCAGAAAATAAGGAGGAAAAAGAAAAACTTAATCTCATTTCAGAAGAAGAAGAGAAATTGATGAGAGAAGAACTCAAAGAAATTATGATCAAGTTCAAAAACCAAGAGAATGAAGAAGGAAACAGATTGCTGAATGAATATCTGGAAATCAAGCCGAGAGATGGTGAGTCAGTTGAAGAAAGAAAAGAAAGAAGACTTTTGGAGACGAAGAGGAGCATCCTTTTTGGAGAAAAGTTAATGGCACTGGAAAATGAAAAGATGTAATCTAATTCAGTTTTTAACTCAGTCTGCTCTATTTTGATTCTTGTGATAAACTTGGTTGTTCTATTTTGCTATCTTAAGATGTTTTGTTATGATTTCTTGCACTATTCTTTCATTATTGCTTTTAGGTAGGGTTATGATACATCATCAAAAAGGGGGAAATTGTTGGAAATATTATTTATGTTTTGAAGATGATTCGTCACGAAATTAGACAAATCACTTACAACCCATGATGATGAAGTCGTAACTAACTGTTATAGTGCATAATAAAAGAAGAAGCAAGCAATGGTCTAGAGACAAATGTATAAGTTCTATCTAGAGTATGAACTTTGTATAGGTTGTTTCAGACAAGCATTGTAATAGAATAGGAACTAGGCGAACAGCTGAGTCACAACAAGAAAACTGAGTTATAGCAAGAAAACTGAGTATGCACTCGAAGAACTGAGGGTTCAAACTCAGTTATGATAAAACTGACGAAGATAAGTTCGCTGAGGGACACAGACTCAGTTGGCTTATCTAGAAGACTGAAGAACTGAGGGACACAGACTCAATTGTTGGAGATTGAAGAACTGAGTTGGCAAACTCAATTAGAAGCTGATTAAGTCGTGATTATAAGTCAGGATTCAGGCAAGTCTGTGGTGACCTGAAACTGAGTTATAGATCATGTAAAACTGAATAATCTTAAGGACAAAGATTATCGCTACTACCGGAAAAGAAGAAACTGAATGGCGTACTCTGACTTAGTGAATTAAAGTCAGATATTAAGTAAACAAGGTACTCAGTTTGAAGAAGAGTAGAAAACTGAGTTAAGGCATTGATTGAATTTAAACTATCAATACGACAAATGGTCGTACATATGAACGTTGGCTAAATGACAAGTGTAACGGCTACAAGAGCTAATAACCGTTACATCACCCCTATAAATACACAAGAGAATCACTCAAGAAAGAAGTGAGGAGGATCAGAAAAAGAACCTTATAATCATATACTCAAAGATCCAAATCCAGATCCACAAAATCAGATTATATTTATCTAGAAAAAAGGGAGCCAACGAAATTGCCTTGAAAACTTCAAAGGAAGATCCAGTAACCCATCAAGGGGGAATGAAGGCACCTTGGAGCTATAAAGTCAGATCCAGAAGAATCAAACAGCTCACTGAATTAATCTTTGATTAATTCTAAACCTAACCTTTGTGAAAAAGGGTTGGCTGTGCATAGTTTGAGAAGAGCAATTCTACCTTTTCTCCTACGGTGTTGTTACTGCAGTTGGTGCAGTCTGCGGACTGTGTATGTGAGTGGCGAGCTGGTGAAGGAGCAATCCCACCTCCGAAAGATCAGTGTGCAGAGTGAAGGGAGCCATCTCACCTTTCTTCATTTTGTGTAGACAGTGAAACTAGGGTGTCGTGAAGGACTGTCATAGTGCTAGGATTTTGTAACAGTTATCTCATTATTCTAGTAGTACCTCCTACGCCACAGGAGAAGGGGAGACATACGGGATTACACCACCCGGAACTTCCATAAACAAATTATGTGTTGATTTACTTTATGCATCTATGTTTGTTTTATTTATTGCATTATCTCTCAGCAAACACCAGACACTGAGTCAGCACAAAACTGATACATAGAAGGTCTAGTTTTCTATTTACACATCTATTGCACTAAAGGCTAGTTTTTTATCCGCCGCCGTTAACGAGACTAAATATAAGTCAAGCAATAACTTATATTCGTTAAGCTAACCGAACCCCGCACAAGTTAAAGGGACGGGAACAAAGCGAAGATCGCTTAAGTTTCGAGAGAAACTCGGTTCCTGGGACTTTTCCAGCTCAGGATTAGTTTTTGGTGACAAGTTTATTCACCCCCCCTCTAAACTTGTGTTAGCCTTTCCAAGGGACCAACGGGATCAAAACAAGTATTGCGCCTATCACAAGGATGTTGGGCACGATTCAGAGAACTGTAGGGACTTGCAAAAGGACATTGATGTAGCAATTATGGAAGGAAATCTTGATGAGGTGGTTGGCCGATTTCAGAGCATAGAGCCGCGGGGCCGTAGAGAATTTAAACGACACAATTACATTCATGATCGGAGTAGGTAGTCTGAGCCCCAGCAAAGAAATGACCGATCTCCAAGTTCATATCGGCAGATCGATAATCGCCCAGTTTACACTATCAACACGATTGTGGGTGGCCCTAGTAGTGAAATGGAAATGAGTGGTCAGGCTAGCGAGTCTGCAGTCAGAAATTAGAGGCCAACGGGTGAAGTGACCTATGGTCCAAGGGACCCACTTCCTTTGGTAATGAACAATGAGGGCTTGGTCATTGAGGCCGTAGTGCACAAAATTTGGTGAAGAGGATTTGCATCGACACTGGAAGCGCCGTCATTATCCTCTGCTATTCAGTCTTTCGCTCTATGCAGTTGAGGGATGGCAATCTAATCCCTGTTTCGGCACCACTGTTCGGATTTGCCAAACCTCGGTTCACCTCTAGGGATCGTTAGGCTGGCAACGACATTTGGCGAAGAGCTCAGGGGCAAGGCACTTATGGTGAAATTTATCATTGTCAAATCTCCCTTTACGTATAACATTTTCATCGGACGTCCAACGTTGATTGAACTCCGAGCGGTGATCTCACCAGCCCACATCAGTCTAAAGATCCCCACCTTGGAAGGATCGGTAGATATCAAAGGATATGTGGAGGCAGCTAAGAGTTGTTATGCTGCTACAATCAAGAGGAAGGGCGTAGGCCCAAATTGAGCTGGTCATGAAGAAGACCGACCTGAATTAAGATGAGCTATTAGGTCAGGACAGGTTCCAGACAATTTGAGTTTCTTGAACTTTCATTCCATTTTATTCTTGTATTTTTGATACAATCTCTCGGAACTTGGTGGGTGCCTTTTATTTTGCAACAATATGTGATTTTTTCATTTTTATAAGATGCGAATGACTCTACTTAAGTTTGCAGGACAAACATATTTGCACAGAAATCTACAAAAGACAACCATTAAGTCTGCTGGACAGACTAACTGAGATCTGCAGGCCGGACTCAGTTCAAAATAATTTAGTCTGCAGGACAGTAACTGAGATCCACAGGTCGGACTCAGTTCAAAATAATTAAGTCTATAGGATAGACTAACTGAGATCTGCAGGTCGGGCTTGACTCAAAATAAATAAGTCTGTAGGATAGACTAACTGAGATCCACAGGTCGGACTCAGCGTAAAATCATTGTCTGTAAGACAGACTAGCTGAGATTCTCTAGTCGGACTCAGTGTAAAAGCAAGTCTGCAGACCGTACTAGCTGAGCTTCGCAGGACGAACTCAGCAAAATCCATTAAGTTTGCAGGACAGACTCATTGTGATCCGTGGGTCGGACGCAATCTAAATTCGTTAAGTCCGCAGGACGGACTAAGCGAGATCCACAGATCGGACTCACCATCTAGTATGCATTGAACCGAGCCAAACCAAATGAACTCAAAGGCCAATAAACACATAAAGCTTGCCATCCAAAAACTATACTTTAATGCATGGCATGCTGTGGGGGACATGATACCCCTCCATATATTGTAAAGTACTCTAAGTAAGTAAAGTTAAGACAATGCAAAAAGAACTTAACAAAATTTCATTAATATTGCGTAGAGAACAATTTGAAATAAAATTTTCAAACACTAAATAACTAGCAACAAAAGCTAAGCATCGGGGTTGGAGTCTGTTGTTGCTTAGAGGAAGCAGAAGTAGCCGAAGTAGAAGGCCCAGTGGCTGTACGGCGAGTGGAGGAAGAACGGCCGTGTTTGGACACAATTTCCACTCCTGCCTTGAAGTCTTGATCGCGTGTGCAATTCACTAATACACACGACGTACTAGCAAGAGTACTAGGTCAATCGTAGTATAGCAAGGGCTAGTCAAGGTCGATCCCATAGAGACTATTATTTAATAATGTTAAACACAACCACAACTCATAGGTCAACCGAATAGGGGTGGTCATTGACCAACATAAAGAACAAGTAAATGAAAGAGATGCAAATAAACTCAGGGTCAATCATATATTGAAAAGGCATTAACCAAACTATTCATAACTAATCTACCTTTAATCTTTATTCGACTCGTGTGCGTAATTTAGCTACGGGTGCAACTCATAACCCTATCTACTCCGACAATGGTAGTAGACAATCTATATGCCAGCTACCCTTCTTATTTGGTCTGTAATAGCCCATACGCATAAAGAACTAGAATTGCCGGTATCGAGCGCTAACTCATACCGCTAACCCGCCTGGACAACTGTCGACACTGATCAACACGTTCCTAGGGTCCATCAAGACTATGTCCAAACTAACACTTCATTATTCGTATTTCATGCTAGTTTTACGATGACAATAAGCATATTGGCCAGATCTAACCTACTGTATCAGCAGCAGAACCTGATACAATACACCCCTGTAAGACGTACAATGTCCCCTGTCTGACACCCTTCGAATCACATTTGAACCCTTATAGACATTCACCACTCCACCTTCACCCCTGAACTTGAACCTTTTGTTGTCTAGTAGACTAAGTGATATCAAATTCTTGGTCTTATGTGGAACATGTCTAACCTCATTCAGTGTGTAGAATTACCATCATGTGTCCTCAACTGAACAGATCCAATCCCAACTATTTTGCAGACCTTGTTGTTAGCCATTGCAATATGGCCTCCATCCACCTGCTGATAAGTTGAAAACCACTCCCTACTTGGAAACACATGATAAGATACTCCAGTGTCTAGAATCCACACATCTATGTGCCTTGTTGACTTTAAAACTGCTAAGGCCGGATCTTCTTCAGAGTTGGTGTCTTGTTCTGCCAAAGCAACAGTACCCTGCTGAGTACCCTGCTTCTTCTTCCTTTTTGGACATTCATTCTTCCAATGTCCCTGCTCCTTGCAGTAACTACAGACATCCTTAGCTTTAGGCCCCTTGGAAGTTCTCTTGGATTTATTCTTTCTAGAATTTCCTGGCCCCTTGCTGATTCCACTAGACACCAATCCAGCAGACAGATTGCCTGTCCCAGAACCAGATGCATTATGGCGTAGCTCTCAAGCATGGAGTGATGATCTCACATCCTCCAATGACACTGAGTCCTTCCCAATAATAAAGGACTGCACAAAGTTCTCATGTGATGCAGGCAATGACACAAGTAGGATCAGAGTTGTATCTTCATCTTTTATCTTCACATCAATATTCCTTAGGTCAAGCAATATTGTGTTCAGCTGATCTAGATGATCCCTCAGCTGAGTGCCCTCATGCATCCTTAAACTGAACAGACATTGTTTCAATAACAACTTGTTGGTTAGAGACTTTGTCATGTACAAACTCTCAAACTTGGACCACAACTTCTCTGTTGTGTCCTCTTCAGCAACCTCTGTGATAATATCATCTGAAAATCACAACATAATTGTTGAATGTGCTTTCTCCTCCAGATTGGCTCTCTCAGCAACACTTTCTTCTGTTCATTTAGACAATGGACCCTATAATCCCTGTTGCTTCAACAAAGCACGCATCTTGATCTGCCACAGACTAAAGTTGTTTCTTCCTGTAAACTTGTCAATCTTGACGTTTAAAGCAGACATCTTTCTCACCAGAAAAGCTTGCGTAGATCCCAAATCCCTGCGTCAATTATGACCTTGGTGCCAATCTACCTTGCTTCAAACAGATAAACAAATTTCTTGATGAACCTGGACGCTCCGATACCAGTTTGTTATGACGGGTCGATCAAGAAGTGATGGTTATTGTGAGTAAAGATAAACAAGTAAACAAACACAGAAACAAGAAGAACACATATTTGACGTGGTTTCTGGCAATGTGCTTACTACTCCACGGACAAACGAAGATTATTTTTATTATCACGAGAAAGTTACAAGTTACAATTAATACATATGGTATTTATAGCCTTGGGAATCCAACCCTAACCGACTAAACAGTCAACCCAGTAATTGACTGAAATACCCCAGAAATAACTTCACCAAAACGGAAACCATGCAGCAGACATGTTCCCTAAGTCTGCTGTGAAACAGCAGACTCAACTTCAGCAGCCTTAACTTCACCCCAGAAATAACTTCACCAAAACGGAAACCATGCGCAGACGTGTTCCCTAAGTCTACTGTAAAACATCAGACTCAACTTCAGCAGCCTTAACTTCAGCAAGTTGATAAACCCTACTGATCTGCCCCGGCTGAACACCGGACCATAGCTTCCATACCAGACTTCAGCAGCATAGTTTATGTCACCATTACACATTGTTCATGGTGTCACCTTTGCTCTTTCCTATGGGTTTCAGAGGATCATTGTTGAAAGATATTCCCAACGTGTGATCCGTAGTTTTAACTTAGAAGAAGATAATCTTTAAGGCATTGGATGGATCTAAGATGCTTGTTTCACATATGTTTCTTTCTCCTATGTTAGCCGTTTAGGAAACATTCCCGCAAATTTGCTAGTCGGGATTGGATCCTCCCTAGTATCTTTCGTTGAACACGGATTTTCCGCTCACGAATATGTTATTACGGCTTGTATTTCGGACATTGATTAATAAAATCTCTATATTTTCATATAAAAAATCAAGAAAATAATTACTTTTTGCAATAATCCTTATAAAATTGTGATTATCGTATACATATTAATTGAGATGATAATAATAAGAAAAGAAAAAAATCCAATTTGACAATGATGTCGTGTAATATTTAATTAAAGATATGGTATAACTCTTCTTATCATTTGTCGATTATTTTTAAGAGATAAAGAAGCCAAAAGTCTTTTTTTTTGACACAAAATAAATAAATAGTGACATACTCATTTTTTTAATATAAAAGCGACAAACAATTTCAGACGGACAAAATTACCCCTTTTATTAAAGAGGGACACGCGCATACGTATTAAATCTTCCGCCGCTTGCTTCATGTTTGTTTGTTTTTTTTTTTTTTTTTTTTTTTTTTCAAACAACCGTAACTTTTGATTTACAACTCCGATCATCGAAATTTTTTCACCAAAATTCATGTTTTTTTTTGCTCTTCAATTTGAGCCCAAATACGATACCCTTCCGACGTATATTTTGAAAGACGAAAAAATATTTTTATTAACCGAGCGCTTTTCCTTATAAACGACCGTAACTTTTGATTTAACACCGATCATCAAAATTGTTTCACCAAAGCTCATATTTTTTTTATCTTCATTTTGAGACCGCGTTTGATACCTTTTCGACGTAGTATTTGAAAGCCGAATTTAATCGCAAAGATTTACACTAACACAATATCGACGCATCGCACGTACGTATCGCACGTATCGCATCGATCGACGCATCGATTATACAAGAATATGCAGGAGAACATTCCACCGATCGTTAAAAACTCGCAGATTAATAGCAAGTACAACAAACTATAGATTTAGTACAATATGTACATCGCTTAACAACATGAAAAATAAAAAAAAAACAGATTTCGCTTGTTTAGTCTCTATTTACCATCATCAAAGCTATTTAATCACTTGAATTTGTCGTAAGGTCTTTATCCGAGATAAAGATCATTCTCCAAATGCAAAATCCGATACACTAACACACCGTGTTAAATTGGTTTATATGATACAATTCAAGAGATAGAATCATTAACGTATAACTTGATTAAGGTGTGGTGTTTATAACATGCGGTGTTCGTAGTTAATCACTTGAATTAAGCCTAAAAAGTACATCGACTAAAAGGTAATACATGAAGATCAAGACAACGACTATGATTTAGTACAATAGTACATCGACTAAAAGGTAATACATAAGATCAATACAAGTCCGAAACAATTCGAACTATCACCAAATTATAAGAAGGATATTCAAGTTCAAAGAACTAAATTATCATGCCCGGAATTCACAAGGTGATGAATTACAAGTTCAAGTAAGCCTATGAACTAGGCCTATCTATTACATGATGATACAATGTAGATCAAAAACCTCAAGACACCAAGGCACATAGTAAGCCTAGCGAACTAGGTCTATCTATTTCATTAAGGCACACAAGTATCGCATCGCAGTATCGCACGCAGATCGACGCACGCATCGCACGCATCGCACGCATCGCGTCGGCTCAAAATGACTCTCCTTTCGATTTTTTGTTCCAAGGTCTATGTCCCCCAAGTCCTTGATATGAACCGAATGTCTTCTCACAGCTTCAAGCACTCATATTTACTTCTTTTCGGAGCATGTTTCAATACTACTTTTTCTTTAGATCATTTCTTTTAGGCCTCTTCTTGTTCTTGGGTTCAATCACATTAGGCCACTTGTTCTTGGCTTCATAAACAACTGCATTCTTGAAAAATCCTTCAAAAGACGTATCCGATTCGCCTTTTTCAACATATTCATCCAAATAGTAACCTGAATCAGAGCTTTCTTGCTTATTAACATCTGCTTTAATATCCATTTTATTAGCTTCGGAGTAACAACTTGAACAAAGACGGATTTCGAGCGATTTTCGTCTCAATAACCGACGAGGAAGAATTATTACCTAAACACACGTAAGACGCAATACATTATTCCAATTAATTTCGCTATCTTACACTTAAGATTCAAACAAAATTATCAAAGTTCAACCTGCAACAAAAATTTCTATAAAAAAAAACTAGATTCAAACAAAATAAAATGGATAGCAGAAATAATATAGTTGCTTTAACACAAGAAGACAACACAGAAAGAAACATATTCATTGGCAAACAAAGACAACACAAAAAAGATCAATAAAGAAAGATGCTGTTGAAGGACTTTTAGTTCAGACCAATAAAGAAAGGAATAATCGAAAGGAGAGAAGAAAGAATAAAAGATCAAGAAGGTCAAGGCACAAGCTGAAATGTTTGGAGCCGATTTCAATGGAAGAGAGTTCGAACACGAGCAGCGGTGGTGCTGAGGATGACGACCCATATTGTGTTTGAATTGCTACTGAAGCTCCAAATTATGTAGATGAGAATAGCGTATGATTAATGGTGGCGGAGCAGATTGAGCATGATGAAGAAGTAGTTGAAAATGAAGATCATAATCAAACAGTTGATCAAGAGCAGCAGCAACAAAATAACAAGGAAACTCAAGAACCCGAAGAACACGAACAACACGAGAGTAGCCATGGAAAAACTAGCAAACATCAGATCGAGCATGATGAAGAAGTTGCTAATTAGAATCAAAATGATCAGGCAACTCAAGAACCCGAAGAACAACACGAAAGCCATGGGAAAACGAGCAAAGATCGATTGAACACGATGAAGATACACATGTAGCAAATGATCAAACAAGTTGAGAGGCGGCATAATAAGAATGTGGTTAATAAAGAAGAAGATGTTGATAAGGAAAATGATCATACAGCTTGATGGGCATAACAATATGATTAATAAAGAAGATCAAAACAGAGGTTACGGGCATAACAATACGGGTAATAAAAAGAAGCAAAACAAACGAACATAAAGAGGATAAATGGAAGCTATGTAATGAAATAGCTGGTGCAGATTACATACCATGTTTGGATAATGAAGCTGCAATTAAGAAATTGAGGAGTAGAAAACACTTCGAACATCGTGAAAGACATTGTCCTGACGAAGCTCCGATGTGTCAGTCTGGTTCCATTGCCAAAAGGATACAAAAAACCAGTCAAGTGGCCACAAAGCAGAGATACCCCGACTACTTCAACCGTCCCTCTCTCTTGCAACTGCTCCGTCCCTCTCTCATATCAAATAGGGGTATATTCGTCCGATGGAATTTATTTGTCCTTAATGCAACTAAAATATTGAAGTTGGATTAGCATTTAATTAAGGAGAAAAAAGTGGATTAGAAACTAATTTTTCCTATTTTTAAAAGATTATAAGACCTTTCTTTTTAAGGGGAAAAAGATAATAAGGCTTAATTTAGTCATTATCTTTTAATTACAATCAACGTAGAGTAATGTCATGTTTTCTTGTATAACCGATGTCTGAGTTCGCTAAGGCATAAACCGAGCTACGGATATCTAAACCGAGGTGAGCATGCACCACATTGGTGACACGAGCTAGTAAACCACTTTACATCGAGATGACTTCGGATATCATGAAACGACATGTACTGAGTCGGTGTTTTATGAGGTCTGGTACAACATTATTCTAGACCCATTTTTCTTAGAAGATCCGAAATATATAATTGGGTGTCACGTGTATGACTCGGGTCATACCCTCGTCATTAATGTTTATAATTTTCGTATAAAAAAAATATGTTAAAGTTCATAATGTTTTATTCTAATTATTCCAGGTGTTGTGAAAATTTTAATTTACTACATCTATAATAAAATACACATAATACCTGTGTCGGCATACTATAAAAAACAATTATAATTCTATTTTACCGTATGCTTTTTTTTAAATAAATAAAAAAAAAAATTGGAAAGACAAATTGCAAACTCAACTATATTCACATTTCAGGTTAGTAAGGATATCAAACACACTAACGAGCTTCAACACTTAAGATTAAGTTATTTAACTTGTTCAAATTTCAGACTTCACGTTTTAGATGTCAGACTTCTGGTTTAACAAACTATTCGAAGAAGTGACATTTTGTTTGAATTGATTAACTTAATTAATATTTCATGCATATTATTTATGTTTAAAAAGCACTCTGAAGTTCTCAAAAGTAAGAAATTTAAAATTACAACAATTTGTGTAAGAACATTTACGTCACGTTTTTTAACAGATCATCTACTTTACAAACTCAAACAACAATTTTCTTAGTCAACTGCATCATAATCTCTACTATAAATCATTAAAATAACTGCAAATCATAAAAAATTTGACATGGGGACAAATATTTTATGGTAAAGTTTTTTCATACCTATAAAATCTTGACACATAACTTTTATTTTTAGTTTTATTATTTTATTTTTTACTAATTGATTCGACCCCAATTTTAGACATGATGTTGATTAGTTTACGAACCGAATTTCAAGCGGAAGTATCAACTGTGCTTTTTGACCAATATTTGATCTAGAAAAAACCAACATCTTGATTCAATTTCGGTCAGAATAAAAGCATTTCCCGGCTTAAAATTTTGTCAGGTAGGATGTTGATTAGTTTACGGACCGAATCCCAGTCAGAAATTCGGTTAGACAGGATGTTGATTGCTTTACGAACCGAATTTCAACCAGAAAGTATCAATTATATTTTCTGACCAATATTGGGTCTACAAAAAACCAACATAATGACTCAAATTCGATCATAGCAAAAATTATTTCCGACTCAAATTCGGTCGGTATATAAATTGTTTCTAACTCAAATTTGATCAGGATAACATATAGACGTAAAAAGAGTCACCCAAATTAAATAATCCATCTATTGGAGTACGGAAATTTCTTGTTCAAACACTCTTTATTGAAAAGTTATACTACTTCCGTCTCATAATATAAGTCATCATACATTTTTTTATTTATCCTACAATATAAGTCATTTTACGTTATCAATACAACATTTAATACCATGTTCTCTATATTACCCTTAATTTATTATCGATCCAACCACTTTTCATTACTTAACAACTATCACATTAATTTCCTATAAAAAAAACAACTATCACATTAATGATATTCAAAGGGTATTTTAGACATTAACCTTCAAATTTATGACATTCAATCATTTTCTTAATCTGTAAAAAACTGTAGGATGACTTATATTATGGGATAAAGTTAGTACTCGTAATCACATTGGGATAAACCGATCTTTCGGAACACATGTTGCCATATGATGTGATGAAAGCAAAGTGATAATTAATAGAGTCTATCCAACATAATTCTCTTGAATTAATTTTATCTGCTACACAAAAAAAAAAAAAAAAAAAAAAAAAAAAAACGGCTAATTCAACATTCCACTATTCGTAAAATGCTTTATAGCATAATTGTAAAGTCGAAGAACTTGAATTTAGTGGCACTTTGTATCATAACAAGTCTAATAATTATTCATAAAAAATGTAATGTGATAAAACATACTATGACGTCGTAATCGATAATTTAAAAATGTGTTATAGACTATGTTAACTGAGTTAATCAAATTTTCTCAGCATATCACGTTCCTAAGTATATATACGGATCAACATCCCAAAAAAAAAAAAAGATACGTATCAACTTTTACTAGTCAATTGTTTGGCCGATTTTGGCTAAGGTATTTAATAAGCTGATTGGCATATCTTTTATCTTTCACATGATCGTTTTTTCCCTTTTCAAACGAAATTTCACATGATAAGGTAAAGGAAGATAAGCACATGGACAGCTAGCTGGACCACTCATTCCCGATTTCTTTTAATCAGACCAGTTTTCATTAAATCGTTTGTTTTGACGTTTAGTTAATCAACAAATTTTACATGGAAATAGAAGTAGTACTAGTACAAGAGATACGGCAATGGCAACCTTATGTTGCAGTTTAAAGCCAAATTTCCTATGAAATGGTTTAGTACATGTGTGAAACAGTCGACTTTAGCGCACTCGCCCTCTCCATTTACAACCGACTCTGTTGGAAATAATCTAAATTGTTAAACACAACACAATTGGGAAAAAGATGATTCGTATATTAACAATAGTCAAGTATTTGTAGTACAATGATCACCAAAAAAACCCTAGACCGAAAATATCGTAACTGTACAAATATACCCTTACATATATATTGTTATATATTTCCACACGCCCTCAGTTGGAAAGACGTAAATCACAAATGCCCAACTTGCCTAAGAGAAAACGAAATTGTTGCCTGCCGAGAGCCTTTGTCAAAATGTCGGCCAATTGGTGCATAATAGAAACATAAGATGGCGCTAAATTGCCGGATAATAATTCATCACGAACGAAATGGCAGTCAACTTCGATGTGCTTGGTACGATCCTGAAAGACAGGATTCTTTGCTATATGAAGCGCAGACTGACTATCGCAAAACAACCGCATAGGCTGAGGATGCAAAACACCAAGAGAAGATAACAAGGACTTGAGCCATTTAAGCTCACACGTGGCAACCACCATAGAACGATACTCGGCCCTCCACAGACGAACGGGATACCGTAGTCGCTTCTTGGTCTTCCAAGAGATCCGGGAACGACCCAAAAATACCAAATAACCAAATCCACGAACGCCGAGTCAAAGTGGCAAGCGGCCCAATCACTATCACGAAAGCGTCAAGGACAAATCATCGACAGGCGTAACACAATACCTTGTCCAGGACTCCCCTTCGGGAAGCGCAAAACACGTATCGCAGCCCTCCCAACGCGGGACCCGCGGATCACTCAAAACTCGGGCAAGAGTATGCACGAGTAACTCAACTCGGGACGAGTAACGAGACAAGTAAACCAAACGGCCCACAAGTCTCGCGGTACCGATCGGGACGGGGAAATGGTCGACCGCAGCGGAGGCAAGACGATGATTTTGCTCCATAGGCGTGTCAATGGGTTTGC
Source organism: Gentiana straminea (assembly GCA_036785695.1). Classification (NCBI taxonomy): domain Eukaryota; kingdom Viridiplantae; phylum Streptophyta; class Magnoliopsida; order Gentianales; family Gentianaceae; genus Gentiana; species Gentiana straminea. Next base: position 9,013,104 of record JAVUPR010000265.1, read on the forward strand.
AACCCAACATGCCAGCTTCAGTCAGAATATCCAACGCATACTTGCGCTGAGAGAGAAAGATACCCTCGGGTCCACGTGCCACTTTGATGCCGAGAAAATATTTCAAAAGGCCCAAATCTTTCATATGAAAGCAAGAGCGGAGGTACTGCTTGAAGCGAACAAGCATATCATGAGAAGAACCGGCAATAATCAAGTCGTCAACATAAACCAAAACATGAAGAGAAACACCATCCCGATTATAAGTAAACAGTGAATAATCCGCATAGGACTGAACAAAACCAAAAGTCGTCAACGCAGCAGAAAGCTTGGCAAACCATTGCCGAGGAGCCTGCTTCAAACCATATAGGGATTTACGTAATCGACACACAATGTCAGGAGAGGATGCACGATACCCAGGAGGAAGTTGCATGTAGACTTCCTCAGTTAAATCACCATGCAGGAAGGCGTTATGAACATCCATCTGATGAAGTTCCCAATTATGAGCCGCCGCAACAGACAGAAAAACACGAACAGTCCCCATTTTAGCCACTAGAGCAAAAGTCTCATATAATCGACTCCTGCGACCTGTCTATTTCCACGAACAACGAGTCGAGCTTTAAGACGCTCCACATCACTAGTGGAGGTGTATTTTATTTTATACACCCAACCACAACCAATAGCACGTTTACCAGGAGGAAGAACCTCCAGAGACCAGGTCTCATTACGTTCCAAAGCATCAATCTCCTCCTGCATAGCCCGACGCCAACCGGGCAACAAAACAGCTTCACGAAACGTTGTGGGTTCGCGGCCTTTAGTAATAGCTGTCAAAAAACACTGGTGGCGAGCAGAAAATTTATTATAATCAACATAACAAGCTATGTCAAAAGGCGTACCTGAGGAGCCCGCGGAAGACGAGGAAGCAGGTAATGGGGTGGGGTCTTCGTTATGCCGAACAATCGTGTGAGTAACATAATCCCGAAGTTTTGTGGAAGGGATTTTCAAATGTTGACCTCGGCCCAAAGTATCAGAAGTAGGCACTCCGCCATCCGAAGAAGAACTTGGCTCGTCCACACGCCCCCTTAAGGGGGACGAAGGGTTCGGGGAGGGGGGGGGGCGGCGGCGAAGTAGGTGTATCCAGAGGTAGAGGCTCAGTATCAAAAAAATCATCAGAATCGTCCCATAAGGGTGGCTTACTAAAATAACGGTCCCATTGTAGGCGATCACGGTCAGGGAGGGTGTCAATGAACGGAAACTGATCCTCAAAAAAATCAACGTCACGACTAACAAAAAATTCATGAGCTTCAAGATCATAAAGCCGCCAGCCCTTCTGACCGTAGGGATAACCAATAAACATACACCGGCGAGACCGAGAATCAAATTTATCTTGGGCTCGAGGACGAATAACGGCATAGCATAAACACCCAAATACCCGGATGTTATCATAAGAGGGAAGACGACCATATAAAAATTCATATGGAGTTTTACCATGTAAAAGTCGAGTAGGGGTCAGATTACTCAAATGAACTGCAGTAAGGACGCATTCGCCCCAAAAATATTTAGGCAATTTTGCTTGAAAACGCAGGGCACGGGCGACATTAAGAATGTGCCTTTGCTTACGTTCAACACGTCCATTTTGTTGCGCTGTATCAACACAAGAAGTTTGATGCAAAATACCCTTGGAGGCAAAAAACGATGCTAAACTCAAAAATTTCAGGCCATTATCGCTGCGAAAACACTTAATCCGTTTGTCAAACTGGCGTTTGACCATTGTATAAAAAATTTCAATTAATTGGCGGACTTCATGCTTGCCAGTTAATAAATAAACCCACGTGGCACGAGAACAATCATCAACAAGAGTAAGAAAATAACGAGCATCACAACTGGAAGGAAACTTGTAAGGCCCCCATATATCACAATGGACTAAATCAAATAAATCCGCGGCTTTATTAAAACTCAAGGGAAATGAAGCACGAGGCTGTTTACTCTTAAAACAAATAGAACAATCAATGTCACAAACTTTATTTGAATTATTAAGACTAGGAATGCCAGATAATGAAGATACCACGGACATCGAAGGATGCCCTAAACGTGTATGCCATAACAAATGAGTATCAGCCGCAACAACTTTATTAACTCGAATATCTGAAGAGCACACGGACTGAAAATGGTAGACCCCATTACACTGCACCCCCGCTCCAATCAGGTTCCTTAAAGTATGGTCCTGTATAATACACAGCTTATTAGTGAAGATAACAAAATACTTGCGGGTTTCGAGCAATTGAGATATGGACAATAAATTTCAAATGAGGTCCGGAACTTAAAGAACATTATCCAAAATTAAATCTGGGGTCAAAGCCACATTGCCGGATCGTGTGGCACTAGTACTTTGCCCATTGGGCAACCCAACCAGGGACGATATATTTCGCAAATTTGTAAATAACGAAAGATTACCGGACATGTGATTAGAAGCGCCAGTATCAATTAACCAATCATTGGAACAGGACATACCAGACAATTTTTCAGTGGAGGAAGGCTTAACATTTTTTAAAGCCGAGAGAAGTTGTGTCCATTGATCGTCGGACAAAGTCGGGGCAAGAGAACGATCACCATCACCAAGTTTCTGCTCATTGGTGGAACGGTGGCTGCCCATAGTACCTGCAAAATTTTGTCCACCGTTCCGGCCACCACGCCCTCCTCCACGAGCTGAATTGCGTCCACCAGCCCGGCCACCACGGCTGCTGCTATTTTTCGGACCCATGTACCAATCCGGGTACTCAATCAACTCGAAACAGTGCTCCTTGTCATGGCCGGAGCGACCACAGTGAGTGCAGGAGCGGGAATCATCACCGGCAGGTCTGGCCGGCCAGCCATTAACAGCCCCTTGAGCAGCGAAGCCGACTGCATCAGGGCGGACAGAATCACGAGGTTCGGAAACGAGCTGTTTGCGTTCCTCAGCCACAATTTTTGCATAGGCAACATTAAGGGAAGGCATTGGGTCCATCATCAACAAAGTGGAGACAGAGCTGCCAAATCTTTTAGGATCCAAACCCATACAGAATTGGTGCAAAAATTCATCTTCCTGGAGTTGAGCATATTCGGCTGAGGCTGAACAAGTACAAGTTGGCAATTTGGTGTGACCTACCAATTCATCTTGAAGGCGCCGGAGGTCGGCGTAATAGACTGCAACAGGACGCCCCCGCTGCTTACAGTCGGCGAGCTGTGATTTCGCTTGAGAATTCGAGGTCCATTGGCGAGGGAGTAACGATCACGTAAATCGTCCCACAAATCCTTGACGTTATCAGGATATCGAACAGCTGATCGGATTGAAGAATCCAATGTATTAACAATCCAAGCCACGAGCATGGAGTTGACAATACCCCACTGATCGTAATCCGGCGATTTCGAATCCGGCACCGGAATCTTGCCATCAATAAAGCCAAGTTTGTTCTTGGCACGTAAGTTATTACGAACCGAACGATACCATTCGTTGTAATTGTCTCCCTTCAACAGAACAGGACTGATAACGGCTCCGGTCCCTTCACTAGGGTGGAGATAGTAGGCTGAAAACGGCTCATAGCGAGTAGAGGTTTTGACAGCAGAAGCTTCACCATCGGCAGCCATGGTAGAAGTTCAAAGAAGTACACCGGCTGATTGTTTGCTTTTGCTGTTGTTGTTTAAATTTTTTTTTTTTTTTTGGCTGTGTTTGTCGAAGAAAAAAAAAGGAATAGGGTTTTCTCTGATCTAGAGAGGCTCCGATACCATGTTAAACACAACACAATTGGGAAAAAGATGATTCGTATATTAACAATAGTCAAGTATTTATAGTACAATGATCACCAAAAAAACCCTAGACCGAAAATATCGTAATTGTACAAATATACCCTTACATATATATTGTTATATATTTCCACATAAATAATTCGAAAATTGCAGTAAACTTCCCTTAATGAACTTTGAGCATACAAAAAGGCGGGATACTGTAAAAGAAGAAGAACTCTGCAATTGAGTTTACAATCGTGAAATAAAGCTGAAAAACTAACACTAACACTCTTGATTGTTGTTTTTATAGAGCCAAAGTCCCAATTTGTTGTAACAACTTTAACCGCTTCTTTAACAGTTTCCTTCTAGTGTGTTCGACGAAATGTATCAATAAGCTTGCCAAAAATCCTCTTCTCGCTTTATATTGTTCAACCCCCACCCCCTCTCCCCCCTCAAGCTTAAATGTGGTTGATGGAACCACATTTAAAGCTTGCCAAAAATCCTCTTCACACTTTATCATGAAGATCCTGGGAATGGATGTTATATGGCATATAAATCCTTCGAAGGATAAGCCTATAACAACTTGGTGAATGTAACTCTGTCAACTGGTTTGGTTAGGATATCACCAGGTTGATCTTTGGTGTGGACTTTGGTTAGATATTTTTCTCTTACAAAGTGGCAGTCAATCTCTATGTGTTTTGTCCTTTCATGGAAAACAGGATTCTCAACAATGTCAAGTGCACTTTTGCTGTCACAATATAAGGGAACAATGTCTGTATAGATGATCTGGAAATCCTTTAGGAGATAGATTAACCATTGAATCTCACAGGAAGTAATAGCCATTGCACTATATTCTGCCTCACTGGAACTTTCTGGAAACTGTAGGTTGTTTCTTAGACTTCCAGGAAATCAAGGCATCCACTAGATAAACTAGATAACCAGTGACTGGTCTTCTTGGTTTGGCACAACCTGCCCAATCTTCATTATTGAAAGCTTTCAGTTTTATTGTGCCTTTGCTAGGAAATAACAAACCTTTGTCATGTACATGATTTCAAGAACCTTAGTAATCCGTGTGCAAGCTTGTAGATGTGCTTCATTTGGACAATCCAAAATTTGACTTAAATATTTCATATGGAATGCTATATCTAGTCTGGTGTTTGACAGATAAAGAAGTTTGCCTACCAGACTTCTATAGTAAGTGTTGGACTCTAAGGCAGGTGCTTCAACTGAAGTTAGGTTTTTAGATATCTCCAAAGGTGTAGAAACTGGTTTGCAATCTTGGAAATCAAAATGTTTCAGTAAATCAAGACAATAATTCCTCTAATTGATGACTATCCCTTGTTTGGATCTTGCTACGCAAAGCCTAAAAAATACTTTAATGTACCTAGATCCTTGATGGTGAAGGCAGAATGTAGAAGATCCTTTAAATATTGGATTTCTGTCATCTATAAACTGCCTACTATAATGTCATCAACATAAACTAGTAGAGCTATGAAATTATCTCCAGATCCCTTGGTAAAAAGGCTATGATCATTCTGTGATTGTCTATAACCATCTTCAATGAGTTTCTGAGTTAATTTTGCATTCCATTGTCTGCTTGCTTGTCTGAGTCCATATAGAGATCTGTTCAGTTTACAAACTAAGCCATTTGCTTGCAAACCAGATGGTGGTCTCATATAAACTTCTTCATCTAGGTCACCATGTAGAAATGCATTGTTCACATCTAACTGATGTAACAACCAACCTTTCTGAGCTGCTAATGCCAATAAGAGTCTTATGGTTGTCTGTTTTGCTATAGGTGAGAAGGTTTACAGGAAATCTGTGCCTTCTATTTTTGTAAAACCTTTGGCCACCAATCTGGCCTTGTATTTTTCTATTGATCCATCTGATTTTCTTTTGATCCTGTATACCCATTTGCAACCTATGGGTTTGACATGCTTTGGTGGGTGAACTAGTGTCCAAGTGTTTGTTTTCTATAAAGCCTCTAGTTCCAAATCCATTTCTTGTTGCCATCTTGGATCTGTCATTGCCTCATTAAAGGTGTTTGGTTCTCTATCTTCACTGATATTCCTTATAAAACTTTGATAACTAGATGAAACATTAGAATAAGACATCACAATATCAAGAGAATAAGGTGATGTCCTTGTAACATTGTTAGTACAAACATAATCATTCAAATAAGAAGGTGCAGATCTAGTTCTATTGGACCTTCTGTGATTTTGTGAAGCAACATCATTAGCAGGATTGGGCACAGTGACATGATCAGGATCATGATTATGTGGTTGTGGATCAGTGGATGATGGTAATATAACATGAGTTGTCACTATCAGATAACAAAGGAAAAGGCAAACATGGATTTTCCTGATCAGAAGTGTTTGAGAAAGGAAAAGAGTTTTCATGGAATGTTACATCCCTAGAAACTGAGATATTTCTGGAATTAATGTCCAGTACCTTATATCCTTTGATGTTAGGTTCAAAACCTAAAAAGACTGATTTTTTGCTTCTAGCATCAAACTTTCCTCTTCCTTGAAAGGAGTAGAAACAAAACATAAGCATCCAAATACTCTTAACATGTCAAGATCAGGTTCCGTCCCATGTAACGCAACAAAGGGTTTCTTATTCTTTAACAAAGGTGTAGGAGTAATATTGATTAAATGAATAGCATGAGATACACAGTGATCCCAATATCCTAAAGGAATGTTAGACTGAACCTTTAAAGCCCTAGCAACATTTAAAATGTGTTGATGCTTTCTTTCAATCAAACCATTCTGTTGAGGTGTCTTAACACGTGATTTTTTATGTACAATGCCTTTTTGCCTATAAAAATGTTTCATACCAAACTCTCTTCCATGATTGGACCTAATGGTCTTCACACATCTATCAAAATGATTTTGCATATAAGTACAAAAAAATTGCAACAGAGACTTTGCCTCACTTTTGCATTTCATGAGACAAATCCAAGTATACCTGCTATGATCATCTACCATAGACAAAAAATAGTACTCACCATCCACAGTAGAAACTCTATTAGGTCCCCAAATATCTACATGAATCAAGTCAAACACAGACATAGTAGAATAGGTACTAACAAGAAACTTTAACTTCTTCTGTTTTGCCAAAGGGCATACAACACAATTGTGCACAGGCAACTTTATTTTAGGGTCTAAAAGTTTCAAACATTTCATTCTTTCCATAGATGGATGCCCTAATCTAAAATGTCATAAAAGAGAGTCAGAAAAATCACAAGCATTACACAAATTTTGAGATGTGTGTAAACTAAGACTGGAATCTTGGTCATATTTGCTGCAAAAGATGTACAAGCCATTCACTAATTCAGATGTACCAATCTTCTTCAATGTTTGTAGTACCGCATCACACACTGTTAGTCCCAAATACTACTGTAATCTGACTATCATTGGCTAATTTCCTGACTGAAATTAGGGTATAAGTGAATGATGGAATACAAAACACATTATTCAAAATGATGTGACTGTTTAATTTGACTTTGCCTATGTGTGTAACTTTAACATGAGAACCATTTGGTAGATTAACAAATAAGCGTTGAACAGTATGAACATCAAGCAAGTTATTTAAATCAAAGGTAATATGGTCAGTAGCCCCTAAATCAACAATCCAATGATGGCTACTTCCCTTGATACCTAAGGAATTAGTAGAAGTGCCTGCAGCCATTGCCACTGAATTGTAATGACTATTTCCAGTATGAAGTCCTTGAATCAAAGAGAGCAAATGGTCATATTGAGATTTAGTGATAGAAGTGTCAACTGATGTCTGTACTGAAGCCTGAAGATCATTAGAAGAGCCTTCGATACCCTGTTCTTCTATGCCTTGATCAAAAGTACATTGTTTGCCACATCACCATGACCCCTGCCAAAACCCTTGAAATTGGGTGGATAACCAAAATATTGGTAACATTTCTCCATTGTATGTCCTTCTTTGTCATAGTAGACACACTAAGGTTTCTTGAAATTTCTTGTACCAGTACCAGAACCCTTTTCTTGTCCTCTACCTTGACCACCAAATCTTGAATTAACAACAACATTACTCTCTAGATCTCTGTGACTATTGGCAGCTAATAAAATAGAATCAAAACAGGGATTGGAGTAATTCATCTGCTCTTCATGATTGAGGGCCATTACAAATGCAGTCTTAACATCATGGAGGGGCCTAGTCATTAAAACATGTGACTTAACAGTCCCAAAATTACCATTAAATCCTTTCCAAAACCTAGTTGTGTAAGAATTGACATAATGTTCTCTAATCATAGGTAAAGCAGCACAGGTATATGGAGGGATTGGCTTTAAAACCAAATATTGATCCCAAAGTGATTTCAATTTTGTAAAATACCCAGTCACAGTCAATGTACCTTGTTTAACCCTTTCAATTTCCTCTTTTAAGATTTGATAACCTATATGCATCAGCCCTACCAAATCTATCTTGAGGATCTAACCCAATTTCTCTAGCAGTGTCAAAATACATAACACTCTCAACAATGTTAGGAATCATATAATTTATAAGCCAAGATGTAACTAAATCGTTGAGTTGCATCCAGTTGTCATAAGTTGGATCATCTTCGGGTGGCATGGTAGTTGTACCATTAATATAAGACAACTTACCACTTGAAGATAATGCCTTAGAAACTGATCTCCCCCAATGGTGGAAATTTTCCGTGCCCCTCAACAAAGGTTGTACCAAGACTAAACTTGGATTCTATGTCATTTGGATGATTCACCGGTGCAGCTCCTTGATTCACAACAGTAGCCATTGTATCACCAAGAAAGAACAACCAGAATTCAAGAAAGAACTAAGAACAATGTGTGAACAACTGAAAACAATGGAATTAAGCGCAATACTCTGATACCATGTTGAAAATGATCTAAAGAATTTAAAAATTGCAGTAAACCTCCATTAATAAACTTTGAGCATTCAAGATTTTTGAATATACAAAAAGGCGGGAAACTGTAAAAGAAGAAGAACTCAACAGTTGAGTTTACACTCTTGAGTGTTGTTTTTATAGAGCTGAAGGTCCCAATTTGTTGTAACAACTTTAACCGCTTCTTTAACCGTTTTCATTTAGCGTGTTCGATGAAATGTATCAATGAGCTAGCCAAAAATCCTCTTCTCACTTTATATTGTTCAACAGACTCCACACCTTATCGTCAGCATCGCACGGTTACTCGCTCCAAAACCAACAACCTCAAACCCATCCAACTCCCCAACTTTATCCGCTACCCTCTTCCTAAAGCTCTCCTAGCATATGTTGATTCTTTTGTGCCAACTTCCTACACTGAAGGCGTGATGCGATGAGAGATGAGCTCAATGCTCTCCTTTGCAATGATACATGTAATCTTGTTCCGGCTACTCTACACATGAATATTATTGGTAATAAATGGGTCTTTCAGATTAAACGGCATGTTGATGGTTAGATTGAGCGCTACAAGGCTCGCTTGGTTGCTAAGGGTTTTCATTAGGCTGAAGGCATTGATGGACGTAATTTCTACGGTCCGGTCAAACAAAGACTCGAAACCTTAGCAGAATCTACCCTCTAACCGGCAGTGTACCGGGTCGAGTGTAGGATAGTGCTTGAGGAGTCCGAGGTCGATCCCACAGAGATTGGCTTTGAGTACCACGGTTGACTTATTTCTCGCCCAGTCAACAAGATAGATATGGAGTTATACTATTGCATAAAATAAAGATTACACTACTCGGAATTCTAAACAAGTTAAAAGAAGTATGGCCGAACTACGATCCAAATGGATTACTTTACCATTAGAATGATTGCCCCGGGAGTGTGCCTTACTCTACCTTGCCTTCTAACAATAACTCATAGGACAAACCCCGTATTGGGACTAAACTTGATGACTAGGCGTCAATCTAGTACACGGGTAGGTGTCGACTACCTTTCAAGCCCAAAACTTCTACGGTCCCGAAACCCCGTTCCCACACGTCGCCGCAACATACATTTATAAGCTAACGTGTGTGCAACTATGAAAAAGGTTGTCAATCTCATTCAAAGCTATTAAAACAATCAAAACAAGTTTCGTGATGTGAATTATCGATTAGAACGTTAAATTACGCGCTACACTACCTCCCGGTTCGTCTCTCTAATGGTGTTTCACCCACCTTCACATAGTTCAACCATACGAAGAATCTAGCTACTCATAATCGAATCTATGTTATACAAACAAGATAAAAGCATCACAACAACAATAAAACAACAAGAACACATACCCATTTCGATTCAAATTGAAGAACCAAATTCGAGCTCCAAAAAGGACAAATCTTGTCACTTGAAATGTTACAAATCGAAGCTAAAAGTTGTATAATCAAAGAGAGGATCGAAAGACGATTCTAATGATATATAGCACGTTATCTAACACCTTGGGACGAAGAAAATCGCCCAAAATCGCCTAAGAGAAGTTGGGGGGCGGCTGTTGTTCATTAGGGTTGGAATGAGGGAGTATTTATAGGTGGAGCAGAAAAATACGCAGCAAACTGGCCCCGGACGCCGGTCCAGCCATTACGGACGCCATCCGGGCTTCTAGACGCCGTTCACCGAGAAATGCAAGAAATGGAAGCTTGTTCTTGAGTGGACGCTCATCCGAATGGCCTTCAGTATTTCCACCATAACTTCACTTCTAGGGATCCAAATGAGATGATTCAAGATGCATTGGAAAGCTGATTCACTCCTCTACAACTTTCATCAAGACAGCTTTCCCTGAAAATGCCTCCAAGTGTGCCCAAAATTCCCATGAAGTGACTGGTTCTCGCTTTGAATCGCTTGGACGCCCGTCCACCGAAGATCTCAACTCTCGAATCAAATTTGGCATTACGGACGCCCGTTTGCACATCCTGGACGCCCGTCCACGTTTCCGGACGCTCGTCCACTTGAATTCTCAACTCTCTCGCATCAAAAAGGGCACCCCGGACGCGTTCATATTTCGGACGCGCTCCGTAACCCACTCCGATCTTTTGCTCATAACTTCACTTCTAGGGCTCCAAATGAGGTGATTCAACATGCGTTGGAAAGCTCTTTCAATCCTCTACAACTTACATCAAGACACCTGGACCAGAAAATGCCTCCATCATAGGCCAAAATGCTGCTGAATTGAACGTAGGGTGAGGGCAACAATTATCTTCTTCCTTTTCTTCATTTTTCTCCTTCTTTGGCTCATTCTTGCACCTTGATGATACTTCTCATCATAAATCTTCGCCTTCCGGGTTCTCGAGACACCCTAGTCCTGCATCCATATGAAACAACAAGCAAACGTGTAACCCCGCAAACTATGGGTGCTCGGGAAAACGAGTATAAAATGCTAAAATAAGGCCGAGTTTACGGAAAACCGACAAATCACTCGACGTGCAATAAAAACCTCATTTCATACTCCAAATAGGGTCTAAACTAACCCGAATCATGCCAGAAATGTGATAATCGTGGGCTAAACTGTACATAAATGTACAGTAAAGTTGGTTCCTATCACCACCCCACACTTAGCCTTTACTCGCCCTCGAGTAAAATAGGCGTTCAAACAATACCAAGGAATCAACTTTACGGTACATGCATGTGTTTCAAAATATCGAGGTAAAAGGAATTTAACTAAGTGAATGTATTACCTTGACTCTACCAGATCGTGACACGGAGTGAGTGTGTGTTGAATGACGACGACTTGTGCTTAATACGATTTCCGGCTTGGAATACCGGACAAATGACTTTACACAATCCTCGCCCTTCCTAGAATCTCCACTAATCGGGATTAACCAAGGTTAAACACGGTCCAAACAGACTTGAATGGTTATAACGTTAGGCTCGGGAGAGGGCTAACCGAAAGGATAATTTGGGAACTGGAGAAGAGAAAATACGAGTGAACCAAATCAACAAGTGTATCTCCTCCTTGCAACCATACAAATCAACACCAAACTCCTCCGATCATCAAACAAATCAAAACAACTTCCAAACTCAACATTATATGGACAAACAATACACGTCCGCACAAGGCTTTCTTTGACTCAACACTTATTCACTTTATTCGATCTTTTATTTCACTTCATTTTTTTTATTTTTTTTTTCAAATTTTCTTTCTTTTCTTCTTTGAACCAAAGGCCTAAAAAGATCACTCGAGCTCCTCCTCATCCTTATAGCTCCAAACAGAGAAACAACATCCCGACTCATAAACAACATTTCCCCCCACCCCACACTTGCCTTGGCAAGTGTGGTCAAACAAGAGATTAAGTCCACTCGTATGGTTAGAAGAAGGGAATGTGACAAAAAATAAGGCTCAAGGGTAGGTTTCTGACTAAGTTACGAAACGGCTAAAAGCGAATGGTGGTCAGACCATTCTATCAAGGCTGAGAGGGGCTACGAAGGTCAAACATTCGGCTCAGGCTTATTTGGCTAAAGTAGGGTAAAAAAGAACGCCAAAACTGTCATCCCGTGTTCCTACCAAGGCTAATCCTTCTATTTCGCCTCAAAACTAGGGGTACAAGTGTGTAAAGCAATCGTGATAACCAAAAACGTCGTCAAACGTGTACTAAAAAGATGTTCCGTATCATGACAAAGTAGACTCACTGTGAGACATTCACAAAACTAAAAACCTTTCACCACTCAATTGTGAATAACATGCATATATCGTGGTGTTAAAACCTTGGATAAATTTGAAAGGACCTATAAATTGACTCGGGAACAAGTAAAACCAAGTTTATCACATCATGGCATAACACTTTTCAAAACATGCGAAATAAGCTAAGACGTCCCCCCCCCCCCCCCCCCCCTCACTTGAGTGAAACACCGTCCTCGGTGTGTGAACGACAAGGAAAAAGAAAGACTTAGCTTATGAGCCCGGCAAAACGGCACGATCAAGTCCCGTAACGGTCGTGAAGTACTCCATCCCGAATCCCTATACAATGAAAAACATATCCAAAAACCACATGCACGGGACATGGTCCACGTTCCAAAGCAAATACTATAGGGGAATTCCGGGGGTAATAAAAAGAACGACCATGTTACGTCAGAAAACTTGAACAAAAATGTCATAAAGATAGAAAAATATGGATCAAACATACAATAAATGACCAATGAATCCACACGTGCCCAAAATAAAATCCATGAATCCACAACCCCAAAACACAAAAGATGGACCTCAAAACATGCAAAACACAACAAATGGTGGGTTGCCTCCCACCGAGCGCCTTTGTTTTACGTCGTTGGCTCGACCAAGTGACACCAAAACGGACTCAAACCATAAAAGACTCAAAACAACAATTCAAATATTTCATTTCAAACAAGTATCATCAAAACCATCAACCAAAATCCGAACTCAAGAACATCAACAATTCAAGGAGAATGAACATAGCAAGCATAGGGGAAAACGAGTTCGCTAGAAACTTACCTCTCATAGCCCTCGATGTTACCTCTTGCCAACTCGGGAATCCTCTTTTGTCAAAATCTCTCACTATCTTCTTCTTAAAATTGCCATTCCATGGTAGTTGTCCCTTTTTAAAAATTCTTTGAGCTCCATCTACCGGTGAGTACACAAAATCGATCCCGAAATACTCATCAACACAAAGTGGAAGAATGTAATAATCCGGGACCGGCGCGCTAATAATCTCCACTTCTCCCGGTAGCTCTACCATAGACGGCTTTTTAGTCTCATATGATTTCACGACACTCTTCATAATAACATCTTCATTCACTTCAATTTGGAGTGAGGGTGAAATGGGCGATCCAGGTTTCTCTTTCGTCTCTAATTCTATCTCATCAAATATTATGCTCAAATCTATCACACACCCCTCCACGTCATTATTTTGCATTGCTTCGGGCGGCGGTGTAATAGATAGAATTTGCACATCTTCCATTTCCAAATCCGGCACTTCCTCTTCATCCCAAATTGAATCCGTGCCATCACCAAAACAGTCTTGCTCATTCCTATAAATGGTGGGTTGCACCACGGACTCTACCAAAACATCATCATTTTTTAGCTCGCTGGTCGGAATTTCACTCGGTAGAACTTGGAAACTGATACTATCAAATACTACAATGGGGGATGGCGGTGATAAGTCCAACTCAACCACTGGATCCTCCATGACGAGCACCTCATTATAGCAACTTGACTCGTCAATATCACTATCTACCCGGACCGTTTCCATGGGGGTCACGTCACCAACCTCAATCCCCTTTTGTGCGCAAGACTTTTCTATTAGATCCGGCATCCGGGCCGTAATGAGAGACACGATATCCTGAGACATCCAACATAACCTGTATCTCATATGAGGCCAATCTTCATTAGCTGGGCACGTCCTATATTCCCCGCTGGAAAACTTGTCTTGAATCTCCCCAGCCCGTTCAAGAGCATCCGTGGCCTCTGCATATAACCCAAACATCCGCTTCAACCAATCGATCAATCGATGTGCCGACACTTCCTCATCCATAGCCATAGAAACCCTTTCAATGAGCTCATGAATAGTACCACTTTCTCGTTCCTCTTCCGCATAGGCGAGGTCAATCTGCTGCAAGTGCTGATTTTGAGAGCTCCAATTCCAAGGGTTGTTCGAGTCATAATTCGATTATTCCCTTGTCCTTGATTTGGGCTCCAATTGTAGTCATGCTTGGCTTTGATTGCCTCCCCAATTTCTCGGGCGATTCTCGGTTCCAATTGCCCCCTGAACTCGTCCATTATAGTTCCCCTCATCATATCGATAATCGTCGTCGTCCATTCCACATCCCATGAACGCACCCTGCTCTTGGTCATAAGGTTGATAATACTGATTTTGACCAAGCTCAGGTGCCCAAGATTGATAGGTGGATTTTTCTTCATAAAAGTTGTATTGTTGAGAATATCCACCCATTTATGCTCAAGCTGTAAAATCACAGAAAACAACAAGAAAACAATAAAAACGACCTAAGCCCAAGCTTTCGGTCAACTATTGTGATATCAAAGCATTGCCAATCCCCGGCAACGGCGCCATTTTGATGGACGTAATTTCTACGGTCCGGTCAAACAAAGACTCGAAACCTTAGCAGAATCTACCCTCTAACCGGCAGTGTACCGGGTCGAGTGTAGGATAGTGCTTGAGGAGTCCGAGGTCGATCCCACAGAGATTGGCTTTGAGTACCACAGTTGACTTATTTCTCAGTTCAGGTCAACAAGATAGATATGGAGTTATACTATTGCATAAAATAAAGATTACACTACTCGGAATTCTAAACAGTTAAAAGAAGTATGGCCGAACTACGATCCAGCGGATTACTTTACCATTAGAATGATTGCCCCGGGAGTGTGCCTTACTCTACCTTGCCGTCTAACAATAACTCATAGGACAAACCCCGTATTGGGACTAAACTTGATGACTAGGGCGTCAATCTAGTACACGGGTAGGTGTCAGACTACCTTTCAAGCCCAAAACTTCTACGGTCCCGAAACCCCGTTCCCACACGTCGCCGCAACATACATTTATAAGCTAACGTGTGTGCAACTATGAAAAAGGTTGTCAATCTCATTCAAAGCTATTAAAACAATCAAAACAAGTTTCGTGATGTGAATTATCGATTAGAACGTTAAATTACGCGCTACACTACCTCCCGGTTCGTCTCTCTAATGGTGTTTCACCCACCTTCACATAGTTCAACCATACGAAGAATCTAGCTACTCATAATCGAATCTATGTTATACAAACAAGATAAAAGCATCACAACAACAATAAAACAACAAGAACACATACCCATTTCGATTCAAATTGAAGAACCAAATTCGAGCTCCAAAAAGGACAAATCTTGTCACTTGAAATGTTACAAATCGAAGCTAAAAGTTGTATAATCAAAGAGAGGATCGAAAGACGATTCTAATGATATATAGCACGTTATCTAACACCTTGGGACGAAGAAAATCGCCCAAAATCGCCTAAGAGAAGTTGGGGGGCGGCTGTTGTTCATTAGGGTTGGAATGAGGGAGTATTTATAGGTGGAGCAGAAAAATACGCAGCAAACTGGCCCTGGACGCCAGTCCAGCCATTCTAGACGCCAGTTCACCTGAGAAATGCAAGAAATGGAAGCTTGTTCTTGAGTGGACGCTCATCCAGAATGGCCTTCAGTATTTCCACCATAACTTCACTTCTAGGGATCCAAATGAGATGATTCAAGATCTATTGGAAAGCTGATTCACTCCTCTACAACTTTCATCAAGACAGCTTTCCCTGAAAATGCCTCCAAGTGTGCCCAAAATTCCCATGAAGTGACTGGTTCTGCTTTGAATCGCTTGGACGCCCGTCCACTGAAGATCTCAACTCTCTGAATCAAATTTGGCATTCTGGACGCCCGTTTGCACATCCTGGACGCCCGTCCACGTTTCCGGACGCTCGTCCACTTGAATTCTCAACTCTCTGCATCAAAAAGGGCACCCTGGACGCCAGTTCATATTTACGGACGCGAGTCCGAACCGACTCCGATCTTTTGCTCATAACTTCACTTCTAGGGCTCCAAATGAGGTGATTCAACATGCGTTGGAAAGCTCTTTCAATCCTCTACAACTTACATCAAGACACCTGGACCAGAAAATGCCTCCATCATAGGCCAAAATGCTGCTGAATTGAACGTAGGGTGAGGGCAACAATTATCTTCTTCCTTTTCTTCATTTTTCTCCTTCTTTGGCTCATTCTTGCACCTTGATGATACTTCTCATCATAAATCTTCACCTTCCGGGTTCTCGAGACACCCTAGTCCTGCATCCATATGAAACAACAAGCAAACGTGTAACCCCGCAAACTATGGGTGCTCGGGAAAACGAGTATAAAATGCTAAAATAAGGCCGAGTTTACGGAAAACCGACAGTCACTCGACGTGCAATAAAAACCTCATTTCATACTCCAAATAGGGTCTAAACTAACCCGAATCATGCCAGAAATGTGATAATCGTGGGATAAACTGTACATAAATGTACAGTAAAGTTGGTTCCTATCAGGCATCGATTTTCATGACACTTTTATTCCTGTCGTGAAGCCTATTACTATTCATCTTTTATTTATCTCTTGATGTTTCTTGTAATTGGCCTATTCGGCATGTGGATATTCAAAAGTCCTTCTTACATGGTCATTATCAGAAGATGTTTATATGCATCGACCCATATGTTTTACTCATCCTCATTATCCACATCATGTATGCAAGCTCAAACGAAGCCTATATGGCTTACGTTAGGCTCCTCATGCTTGGTTTTCCCGCTTTATGGATATTCTTACTCAGTTTGGCTCTCAGGCATCCAAGGCTGACTCTTCCCTTTATAATTACTCTCATGGTTCTGATCGTATTTACTTACTCATATATGTTGATGATGTAATTATATGGCACCTTTACTTCTCTTATTCAGCATGTTATCCATTTTCTCGGCACTCATGTTCCAGTAAAGGATCCCGGTCATCTATATTACTTCTTGGCATTGAAGCACTTACCATTCCTGACGGCTTATATCTCACTCAATGCAAGTATATCTTACAGTATCTTCAGCGTGCTGGTATGGATAAATCTAAACCTTGTCAAACTCCCATGGCTTCTAATACTCACCTGCAGCGTAATGGTTCACCCATTTTCTCCGACTGACGCTCTACTGCATTATTGTTGGAGGACTTCATAACCTTCAGTTCACTCGCCCTGACATTGCATTTTCCGTCAATTCTGTCAGTAAATTCATGCAAAAACCTATTGATGCCTACTGGGCTGCTGTCAAGAGGATTCTTTGATATTTCAAGCACACCATCTCTGATGCCCTTTTTCTCTCTGCTTCATCTCTCATCTCACTACAGGCATACACTGATGCAAAATGGGTTGCTGATCTTGGCACACGTCGCTCTGTGGGTGCTACTGAATCTTCCTTGGTCATAATCTAATTAATTGGCGTGCTAAACAACACTTCACTGTCTCTAAAAGCATCACCGAAGTCGAATACAAGTCTTTGTCTAATACCGTAGCCGAGTTACAATGGCATGCAGTCTTCTCCACGAAATGCTTGTCTCACTGCCATCCCCTTTATGTCCGATGGTATGATAACATTGGCGCCACCTACCTTGCGGCTAACCCGGTCTTCCACGTTCGCACCAAGCACATTGAAATCGATTTCCACCATGTTCGGAAACTTGTTGCTTCCAAACGCATAACAATTGTGTTTCTCTCCTCTCAAGATCAATTGGCGGACATACTCACGAAGCCTCTCGACAATCCTCGCTTCAGCAATTTCAAGACCAATCTCCATGTCCACTCTATTCCTATGAGACTGCGGGCGCGTGTTGAGAATATTCTAGATACCTCTAGTATCACGGCATAATATTCGACATAATATTTTTGTATTTATTGCGTAGACTACATTTATTATGTTCACACTCTAATGTATCAATATAAATCATTGCATGTACTATTATGCAAATCAATGAAATCAGTACATTATTTGTCTCAATGTTCTCTTCTTCTGTTGAAACCCTTATTCTATAATCAAATTCCACTGTTCTTTGTGTTTTAGCGCAGAAAATTGGCAAGTCTTCTTATAAACTTTCGTATCTCATCAACAAGATAGAGGAATTTTTCGATTTTTAGTTCTTCCGTTTTCAGTGTATTGAGTCCCAAAAGTAGTGTTAAAAAAATCCCAAGGTGCATCCCTTTTATGCAATCTTATTTGTGTAAATTGAGGTGATTAGAGCACTTGCATTAGAATCTGTAAAAAGTGGTAAATCGTATATACGAATTTCCGGATCCAACTAAAATGTCTTTGCATCGAGAATCGTATACGTGATCTCTATTCAAATGATTCGGATAAAATTGGACATCATACTCTATATCTACCGCAATCGATTTTTTTACGATTCGAGTTTTTCTTATTTCTAACATATTATATATATATATATATATATATATATATATATTTAGTCGCAAAAAACGCTTTCTACAAATATTTCATTAATAAGATCTTTATACGTATTTTGAATATCCATACAAGGTAATATTTATCACTATAATAATAATAGACAATAAATTATTTATATGTGTATTTGTTTTTGTAAATATGTCATAATTATTTTGGTTTACGATTCTTTATTATTGTAGTACGGTAGAGATTTAAGTACATGCGTGACTATGTGTAGAGATTACGTAAATGATGTTGGAGTACGTAAAGTAGAGGCTACTATTCGAGAGACAATTGACGCGAAGTCTTTACGATCAATTTGGTTCGTTTAGAAAATGTGGTTCGATAATTGATTGCACTAGTGTCGACTTTTGGTTCACAGCTTATGAAAAATCCAATTAATAAAGGTATTTTAGTGAATCAATATTTTTTTTTTTCTTTTTCTTTTCCCCCCTAAAATATTTTTCATGTGTTCTTGTTGCTATTTTTTTTTTTTTTTTTTACTCTTATTAGGTCCTTTAATCCCACCACCCTTTTTTTTCCCAAGGGTATTATGTATCTAATTTAAATTATGGTAAACGGTCTTTTACGATACTCGTTGAGTAATAACATTTGTCATTACAATTGTATCAAAATCAGCTACAGTGTATGAGTGATTGATTGAAACTAATCCACCATAATCAATGGTAATAAAATATATAATGACTAGATTAATGTATAGTGGCCTTACTATTGCTTACTCAATGTTACACATCATTACGGTACAAATTTAAGACCAAATTATGAAAAAACAAAAAAAAAAGGACCAAATTATGCACACAAAAAAAAAAAAAAAAAAAAAAGACCAAATTATGCAAAACGAAAAACATTTTAACTCCTTTAAAAAAAAAACATTTTAACACAAATTCGATTAATGTTTTCTTATGGATATTAACTATTGCATTATTACTCATAAATATATTTTCAATTCTCTCAAATTGAAGACCCCATACTCTTTAACGATCTTAGTTTGTATATTACCTATACTTAGTTTGTCTATTACCTATACTCGCCGACGTTTGGGCCAAAATTATATATTTTTCATATAATTTTAGTGACAAATACTTTTCTCAGATTTTATCGCATAATATTTCAAGTAATTTTAATGCTTTAATTTCTTCGTACCGAAAGAGTGTAAGGGCACTGTATAAAATATTGGCATAAGATTGTGATCCAACACAAAGGACGATGCTGAAAATCATCGGGTATTAATTCCGAGGCTTTTTTGATCCTACTGACAACTTGCACAAGCTTCAAGAAATGATGAAAGAAGGGATGGTTTGTGGTGTTTTAGACTGGACTTGAGAAACTGTATCTCAAGCTGCCTACGTATCATGTAATTATCCAGGAATCAAGTCATCGTACTTCCTTAAGGATTGTTTATATAGAGGGGCTTGTGCCCTAGCCTGCGTGGGCCGGGTCCTTCGTGGACTGTAATTTCGTGTTCCCTAAGGAAGAGATAATTACGATTTAATCTCCTTAATTGTAGGAGATAATCACGCTAGTTTGAATATAAGATCAGAGCCTTGACGGCTAATGATTCTTTCCATATTTATCTAGTGAATCATGCACGTGGGGAATTTGGCATGAGAAGGACTTAGACCGACCCAGGCTGATCTTATTCCTCGGCCGACTTGCAGAGGTCGGGGGGAGAGTAGCCGAGCTTACTCAGCTCGGATCTTAGGGGCTTCTGGCCCTTAAGGTGGACTTTCTCTGTCTTCATTTATTGTTGATTTATTGTGGGGAGGGCACGTGGCAAGGTGCTAATCCGACCTCCGTCATAAGCCCCCCAGATCTGATTGAACTCCTGAGGTCAGCTGGGATCTGCCTAGGTTGCAGCTCGGCTTAGTTATCTAGACTTGTAGACTTTTGAATTTCGTTTGCCAGGCGGCAAGACTGTAATGATGACGCTGTCATAACCGTCCTGGGATTCAAGGCGTCAAGCCCATTTGTGTATGAACTAGGCGGTTTTGGAGACGCGTTTGGGGCTTACAACCTCTGTCACTTCCGTCATTTCATCAACATGTTCATTGAAATCTTCGTAGAGTGGGAGCTGGTCGTGATCCTTTCTCTCTATTCTCCCTTTACCGAGATTGTCTTCTTCGTATCCTTCCTACTTATTGCCCTGGAAAATGAGGGCATCAACCCCTACTAGTTCATCCGTAGAGGAGTTCTTTATTCCTGAATCTGGGCCCGCAGTGGAGGGGCCTTCTTCTGGGACGTTTGACGCCCAATTCCGATACAAAATCCAGAGAGCCACCCAGGACATCATAGGCAGTCACGGAGTGATCTCGGTCTTTGCCCAAAGCGGTGTGGACTATATCTGTAGAGAGTACGGGGTATACTCGGAAGAACTTGCCCCCTGCTTCCCGCCGATCCTCGTCCGTACGCATCTCAACCTCTAGACGGGTATTTTTCAGTTTATAAGGCTCAACTCAAGGCTGGATTGAGGTTACCTTTGTGCCCAGCGTTCCTAGCTGTGCTGCGGCATTATGGGATAGGTGCAGCTCAGGTAGTTCATCAGGGAGTTATGAGCGTCATAGGCTTTTCTATTTTGTGTCGGGCGATCGGGGTGCGGTTCTCTGTAGGCCTCTTTTCCGGGTATTCCACCATGTTGTACAGAGCCCCGGTCTTAAATGATGGTATTGCTTTCCCCGTAGGTCGGGGGTAAAAGAGATGCTTGCCGATGGGCCATCGGACAATGACTTGCGGTCGCTTTTTCTTTATTAGGGACGGTGGAAGGGCTTGGATGGGGCGTTGGAAGACAAGCCCCATGCAAAAGGATGAGTGCCTACATCTTGCAGACTTCAACGCGGTCGAGGCTGTTCGGAACGCTGGGGTCGTCATCAGGCTCCGAGATTTTTCTTCCGAGCTGATCGCGGCGGCTCGACTGGATGGAGCAAGTCCCGACCCTTACGTCCCTCTGAGAGTCGAGAGTCGAGACACTTGTAACTAACCCTATCTTTGTTCTCCCTTTTATTTAGCTTTCGTGCCTCAACTAATGAATTTGTGGCGTGTTGCTCGTAGTGAGGATCTTGGCCGGTCTTCAAAGCGCCCCACGCAAGGTGGAAGTAGAGCAGCGAATTGAGCGAGACATCACTGCGGGCAGAATTTGCGATGGTGCAGGCTTCCCTGTTCGGACCTCGGGGTCAGCCGTTGATGCCACCACAGTTTGCTTGCTGTCTGAGCTAGAGGACGATGCCCTGTTAGGTCCTTCTTCTTCGAGGGGGAAGGTGGATCCCCAGTTATTGAGGTTTCGTCATCTAAAGCCCTCTTGGTTCAGGAGGACAAAGAGGAGGAAGAACAAGTGGATCCTCTTCTTAGAAAATCTTCTCGACGTCGATCCGACCGTCCTGATGCTGGTGAGGGCCTGAGAAAAAGAAACGGGATGATGTTGGTTCGAGTCCGAAGATCGAGTCAGTTGACCAGGGGAACGAGGATGACGCCCCTTCCCAAGCGGGAGTTCGGGATGTTCCGGAAAGCGAGGAGGAGCAGCGAGAGGAAGATGAGGCCGAGGCCAGCCCTAGTTCGTCGCCTCCTTCTGCAGGTCGGGGTTTAATGGCTCAAGCGCGAGAGAAGATCTCCCGAATGTCTGGCTTGGAGCTGTTCGACGCGGGCTTTGAGGCCATGAGATATGTAAGTCTCGTTCCTTTGGGCTTTCTACATTTATTCTTATTAGAGGGTTCTTACTTCGCACTACATGTATGCAGGGATCTGTTATAGGCCAGGAACTTTTTTGTAGGCTCGTCCGCTCCTTGGCCAATCGTGATAAAAGGACTTCCGATCTAAGGTCCAAAGACGAGAGGATCGGGGACCTTCAGAGGCAGTTGCAATCTCAAGCCAAGGAGTTGGAAGACGTGAAGTCGGATTACGCCATGCTCTTCCAAGAGTTCATGGATGAGCATCTGGGCCGGAGGCCGAGCTGGGTCAGGCCATTACAAAAGTTCGATCTGAGTTGTCCGTACTGGAAGCAGCTGTCCAAGCCTTCCCTACTCGGCTTAAGAAAGCGTCTGCTCAGGCTGTTTGAGACTACAAGGCATCTCCCGACTTTATCGGGTCATTAACACTGTTCCTAGCCCCTGCCGTGAGAGCAAGCTATGTGTTGGGGGTAGATGACTGCAAGGCTTATTTTCTTGAGCTCCTTATTGACTGCCTTGCCCACCAAGATCTATACCAGCCCGGCGCGGACATGGCATACTCCGTCCGGGTGAAGGAGTTCTAGGCAGAAGTGGATATTAGGGCAAAGTATCCAGGTGACGAAGCCTCTCACCGAACGTCAGATGGTGCCGAACCCTCAAGCTCGGCTCGGACAAAATAGGCTCCGGGTGCCTAGACCTTTTAGGTAGAATCTATTGTAATTTTTTTTGAAATTGTAAGGCATTATTGTAACTTTCATAGTTTGATAATGAAAGCTATATTTTGAGCATTTTTTGAGTGCTTATTAAGTGTCTGTTATAATAATTTTAGCTTAAGCTTTCGTACCGGCGGGATATCGCCCCCAGTATGCCATGCATTACCCATTGGTTTTGGATGGCATACTTATATTTGTGTCTCGGATATGGAAATGTTTGCGGAGTCCAACTTGCAGGACTCGGTATGTGTTCGTCTACGGGTTAGCTTACCTTGGCTTGGCTTCTATGGTATCCGACGTGAGGAAGGTCAGGCATTTTGCTGGCGTCGTCTTAGATGAGTCCGACCTGACGGAGGTCGGGTACCGAATTTTGGCGAACTTAGCCAGATCTTTCTGACTTTCTACATTAACTACACGGCGATTTGGGCCATGTTTGACTGACTTCCCGTGCTATGTTCTGGGCGAGTGGGGCCAGATTAGACTACTTCCCGCATTAAGTGTTGGGCAAGCTGGGCCAGAATAGACGGACTTCCCGCACTAATTGTTGGGCAAGTTGGGCCAGATTAGATCGATATCCCGTATTTAGTGTTGGGCGAGCTGGGCCAGATTAGACTGACTTCCTGCACTAATTGTTGGGCAAGTTGGGCCAGATTAGACTGATATCCCGCATTTAGTGTTGGGCGAGCTGGGCTAGATTAGACTGACTTCCTGCATTTATTAGGTGAGCTGGGCCATATTAGACGACTTCCCGCGTTTATTGGGCGAGCTGGGCTAGATTAGACCGACTTCCCACGTTTATTGGGCAAGCTAGGCCAGATTAGACCGAATTCCTGCGTTTATTGGGCGAGCTAGGCCATGTTAGACTGACTTCCCGCATTATATTGCTGAGTTCTCCATGCCGGAGTTCATGAGTGTATAAATAAAAGTATTGCAAAGATTATGTAAAATAATTTTGTATTATCATAGTTGCATTGGTACAATCTTATTTAAAGCAGTAAGGATAAATTAAATCAACATAGTAAAAGGTGATGGTATCTAGAACCTATTCTAGGAATATAATTTTCACAGGTTGTTAGCATGCCAGCTTTTTGGGATTGGCCTGCTGTTGGAGTCGGCAGCTGATATGCGCCCATTCCATGCACTTTGACCACTTTGTAAGGGCCCTCCCAGTTCGGGTCGAGTTTTCCTTGAGGGCCCTGTCGACTACCCTCATTTTTCCTTAGCACTAGATCTCCTTCTCTGAAGTACGAGTGTTTTACTTTTGAATTGTAGTATTGGGAGATTCTCTGCTTATACTTGGCCATTCGGATGAAAGCTAATTCAGGCTTCCTCCAGGTCATTTTTGGAGTGCCTGAGCTCAGTCTCCCGATCGCTTCTGTATAGAGCTCGGACCTGGGTGAGGGGAGCCCGATTTCGGCAGGAAAGGAGAAGGGTGTTTCTCCTGTGGCCGAGTTCAGCGTGGTTCGGTATGCCCACAAAACGTTGGGCAGCTGTTCCACCCAATTCTCCCATTCTTCTTCAAGTCTCTTTTTTAGACCGGTCTTGATCTGCATGTTGGTCTGCTCTACTTGTCCATTTGCTTGTGGAGAGCCAACAGATTTGAAATGCTAGGTGATCCTTAGTTCGGAGCACCATGCGTGGACGTTCCTATCCTCAAATGCAGTCCCATAATCCGAGATCAGCATTTTGGGTATGCCATATCTGCATACGATATTCTTCCAAAGGAATTTATGAATAGCCTTGGTTGTAATCGTGGTTAGAGCCTCAGCTTCTACCCACTTTGTGAAATAGTCTATTGCGACATCAGAAATTTGAGGTTTCCTGGGGCTCGAGGGAACTGTCCGACTAGGTCTCGGAGGAGGTGGTGTTTCCTCATGAGACTCCTCTGGCTCATAATCACCATTCTCTTTTTGCAGATCATCTTCCTACAGATCCTCTTCCAGGAGATCTTCTTCAGGAGATCCTCTTTTACCAGATCATCGTCTTCTTCATCGTCCTCCACTAGAGCAGCATCAAGGATTGCTTGCTTGGTGGCATTATCCATAGCCACTAGCTGATCCACCAATGCTTGGTGGGCCGGATCGAGAACAATTTCCTCTTGCTCCTGATTGTGATTGTTGGCGTTGGAAGCCGAGGCTTCATTGTTGTTGTTGCCATTTTTGCGGCCTGCTTTCTGGTGGTAACCATGATCGTGATTAAGCGTTGAACAAAATTGTCAGGAAAGGAGGCCCTCATTCTAGGCCAATTGATGATGCTGGAAATCGTCGGGTATTAATTCCAGGGCCTTTTTGATCCTATTGACAACCTGCACAAGCTTCAAGAACTAAAAAAAATTAAAGAGGGGATGGTTTGTGGTGTTTTAGACTGGATTTGAGAACCTGTATCTCAAGCTGCCTATGTATCATGTAATTGTCCAGGAATCAAGTCATCATAGTTCATTAGGGATTGTTTATATAGAGGGGCTTGTGCCCTAGGCCAGCATGGGCCGGGTCCTTGGTGGACTGTGATTTTGTGTTCCCTAAGGAAGAGATAATTACGATTTAATCTCCTTAATTGTAGGAGATAATCACGGTAGTTTGAATATAAGATCAGAGCCTTGACGGCTAAGGATTCTTTCCATATTTATCTGGTGAATCATGCACGTGGGGAATTTGGCATGAGAAGAACTTAGGCCGACCCGTATGGTCGGACACGAGTAGGCTGGTCTTATGCCTCGGCCGACTTGCAGAGGTCGGGAGGAGAGTAGCCGAGCTTGCTCAGCTCGGATCTTGGGGGCTTCTGGCCCTTAAGGTGAACTTTCTCTGTGTTTATTTATTGTTGAATTATTGTGGAGATGGCACGTGGCGATGTGTTAATCCGATCTCCGTCAACAAATGAGCTATTTTGAATACGTTTTCAGATTTTAGCCAAACTTAATGACCAATTTGAAAATAAAAAAGACGAAAAGGAAAGAAAAAATAGGAGGGTATATCTAGTAAAGCCAGTGCCTTATATGGTCGCCAATATTTACATCAAATTATTTTGCTGTGTTTTGGAATAGCTAAATAAAGTGTCATAGTAGGACCTCAACATTGTGCAGATTTGGTTTGAAGCTGTTAGACATGCATCTAAAGCAAAAAAAAAAAAAAAAAAAAAAAAAAAGGTCATGTTTTTGGATCCGTACAATAATGGTCATAAAATTTCACGATATGCTAAATCAAGACATGAGATCAAATTTTTTTTTTGGTGATAACTAAATATTTGTTTTGTACCATCATAGCATTTGAAGAAACATTACTTCAACAAAAAAACATAACAGTTTCAACTAAAAAAATATTACAATAGCATTGCTTGAACAAAGAAACATTACGATTCATCTAAAAAGCATTAGGGGCTAATGCATTAACTATTGTGACACAACGAATGACACAATATGATTTTTTTTAACCTTGATCATGATGTAGAATCTATTAATCATGAACTAGACCACTATGTACTAGAGTGAAAAAGTGTGATAAGTCACTTGTTGTATCATAACTGTTGTCCGTAGCATCACCCAAAAACATTACAATTGATAAACAACCGTTCACCTAACAATACCTGGCAAATGGAAGTTCAACTAGCAAGAAAAAAACCAATACAACTCACTTCAACACGAGAAGTGACACAACCATCACAAGAATAACAACTAATAACACCATTATTTACCCAATCTTTGCATCATTATTTATTCCAAACGAAGTCGATGTATTTCATCATCTCTACCAACATTTCCAATCGAGAAACTTCATCATAGGCACCATACAAATTGGGTTGCACCATTCAAAAAAGTCACAAACAGAGCACTAAATACGACATTCCCTTGCTTGGCTTATTAGATTCAATGATTTTTAAAGTCGCGTTTTTTCCACAATTACACATTTTATACTCATATCGAATGTCGCAGGTTCCTCTATATACTTTGCCTATGTCTATTGTTGGTTGTGGACATTGCAACCGAGAAATAACTAAGAAACACGGAAGTGGAGAAGGGAAGTGCCAACATTTTAATTTGGGGGGAAGAAAATGGGAAGAGTCAGGGTAGGAATGTAATCTAGGGTAAAATTTAATTAGGAATGAAAAATATGACTGGGAATTCAACATGCGTGGAGCACTTTCCTGCAGTTATAGTCGGAATTTGTTATTTTGAGTTTACGAAAATGAATTGTCTTCTCACATAACAAAATATCTTATCACATTTTTTTTTCCAAATTTTATCTTCAGCTTTTCGCATTTATTTATTATGACCAAATTTAGGCAGAATGTTGATTTTTTTATGCCCAAATTTAGGTCACAATGTATGAAATAGGCATTCCGACCGGCATTCGGTTTAGAAAACACTTAACTTCTGATTGAAATTAAATCAGAATAATCAACCATATTCTGAATTATGTTGGATCAGAATAACGTAGGTTGTGTGAAAAGATGCTCATTCACAAAAAAAAGGTATTGTATTATAAACTTTAAGGCTCTGTTCAGATTGCAATTTTGAGGGGAGAAGAAATGATATGATTATGAATGATTCAAATTTTAATGTTTAGTATGATTTAGTTGGAAAGAAAGGAAATCAGAGCAAGAGAGAATGAGAGATAAGGTTTTATACAAATAAGGTGGGCTCGTTTCCTTCCAAAACAAGTGAGAAACGGAATGAAACAATTAATTTTTAATAACATTAAATTGACAATCTCTATATATCTTTTTCTTTCCGTCTTTTATCCAAACACACAAAATATTATTCACAATTCCTCCGTCCACTCTCCTTTATTTTCTGTTACTAACTTTCTTTTTTTTCTTTTAATCTAATTCTTTTGATCCAAACAAAGAATAAATGTTTCAATTGTTGAACCAGGGTAAAATGTTTTGCCCAATTAGGATAAATTACGGGCCTCACCTCCACCATTAGCATTTCAATTACCTACAGATAAAAATAGTAAAACAATTTTTGCTCTAGCAATTCATCTCACCAGTTAATTCAAATAGCCAAAAAAAAAAAAAGAGTTCAATTTCCCGCTGCAAATGGGTGTATTCTTGTTTGTTTTTCAAATGTGAAGAGATCCGCGGGATTTCGTCGTAGAGGTAATCATAAATTCACGCATTCATGCTGCTAGCATTTTTATTCCAGCATTTGGCCTTTAAATTCTCGTGCGCCGAGGTTTTGTTTTTGCATGCGGGCGAAATGTCATGAATTTGTTTGACATTTTGACGCCGTTGGTAGTATTTTCTCATGCATTCTGATTATTATGCTGAAATGGAAGAAAAGAAGTAATTTTTAATATTTCATCGGTACTATCGTAGCAGTACCTACACAATTTATTAATATTTTTGAACAGCATGTTGTTGTTGTTATCTTTAAATTGGAAATTTTGCCTTTAAATTTTGTTTATTTTTTATTTTTATTTTTTTGGGATAATTCCAGCCTCCTTACCAGCTTATGAAATTCTGTCTGGAGCTTGGATAGTTGTGATTGGCCTGGATTTTCTTGATGTTCTTTACATTCTTAGCAGTGTTAGCATCTTTATGTTGCATTTCTTTATGTGTGTTACTTTTGTTTTCAGTACATTTTTCGTGTATTGTCTCCAAGCTGCAATGGTATGTACTCTTGGAAGTGGGAGAATGGCGGCCTTGGCGAAGGTTCTCTCAGGAAACCCCTCTCGGACCGCTTCAGGTAGCAAGTCAAAGGATTTATTATTCTACTATTTTACTATTGGGAGTGAGGTTGGTGTGAACAGATTTTGAATTTCCCTTGCATTTCTCCCCATTTCTGAGTTGCGCAATGTACGGCATTAGTGAAACTCATGATGTCATTGATTGGATTGGTAGTTTGAGCCAGTTGGATTAGTTCTTGAAATCATGTCTGAAATGATTCACTTTTGGTTAAAGGGCTAAATAATGCCTTCTATGTTGACCGTAATTTGCAAGCTTTATGTTCTTACATGTGTAATTTATTTCCTTTAGATTCCCCTTGACTCTGAATGAATAGAATCAGATGAAAAAGCATCGTAAACTGTAGTTGAACCTGATGTCTAGTTTATGCTTCAAGGCATTTGCTAGATATTGATGAGATTTGGGCAAGCAGTGACCGTGTGCCCTGTAAAATTAGAAAAAAAAGTTGTTTCCTTTTTTCTGTCGGAGTTGTTTTAGCTAGTCATTCCATCCTACGCTTTCTTGTGGTTTAATTTTGTTCCAATGCACCTTCAAAGAAGTGAAGCTAATGTGCTTCTATCTTTTTTCTTTTCTCACATTAGCTACAGAGTTCTAGTCTTGCTATTTGGTTCTGCAGCGTTTGAAATTGGTATCTTTCCCTGTAGTTATCTGTGATTAAGGCTCTTATTGCTTACGATCTATCTTCTTGGCAGATGACTTTGGACATCAGAAATCCGCAATGCGTTTGATTTGTAGAGAACTATCTG
The DNA here is from genome assembly GCA_036785695.1 of Gentiana straminea. Classification (NCBI taxonomy): domain Eukaryota; kingdom Viridiplantae; phylum Streptophyta; class Magnoliopsida; order Gentianales; family Gentianaceae; genus Gentiana; species Gentiana straminea. The sequence continues at coordinate 9,042,554 of JAVUPR010000265.1, forward strand.
AGGCGAATGAAGTTAACTTGATAGATGAAGAAGGTGCATTGATATTACATTATCATGTTTATGTCTCTACACATTCGCATTCCATCTCTTAGCATGGATTTGACTGGGTGTTGATTGAATCAAACTGTTTTAAATGTTTAAAGTTGGCTCGCTCTACATGTTATTCACTTCTAACCTGTTCTGAGATTGACAAAACATTTAGCTATGATCGATTTTTTCTTGCATCAGAGGAATATCGGTTTTCTTAGTAGAAAGGAGGGAATTATTTTGCAATGGTTTTGTGTTAGAGCATGACTTTTCGCTTATAGTTGGCTGAAGAAATCTTAGTGATTGGTAAAGAATCTAGTTTCAATACTATTATTTTGCTGCTGAAATTCAGCTACTGCATCCTTTGCTGTCTACCAAATAATCTTCTGGAATAAGTAGGACTTGTGTTGTTGATGAGAGCCTTGAATCAGAAGACATAGGATCTTATGCTATGTAGGAGTAAGACCACTGCACAAATGCAACTACAAGGATTGGAATACAGGATATGAGATTGGAACCATTTGAGTACTTCTTTTTTTGTGCTTAGCGTTTTTGAACGTTTTGAAAGTGCAAATATCCAAAATAAGCAGGTGATCATTGTGTCACGTGCTGTGTTTATATTTTCCAACCTATGTGAAAATGGCTATGCTGAGGATGAAAAATTCCATGCTAAATGACATTGAGAAAGGATGCAATATGATTGTTATCTTGTGATTGACTTGAAACAGAGTACATGGTTAAAATAAGTACTCAACTATAACGTTGAAAGCGATCTAGGGTGGAAATTTCAGAAAATTGACCTGATTTAGCCTTTTCTAATGATTGCCTTGTTTTGATCTTTTGAGAGAAAGTAAGACTATTGCTGGATTAGACCAATAGAGAAAGAGATTAACCTTTCTTCTTTTAATTTATTTTTGAAAGAAAAAAATTAAATCTTAAGATCCTCAATAACGTTTGTGGAAAACACCACATTTTCTTGTTTCTAGAATTTATTTGGCAGGAGCAACTGGCATTATTCATATAGTCAACTTTAGGTCCTCGTTAGATTTTTTTAATTTGGTATGGGTATTTTTCAATTTACTTTCAGCTGGTGTGCTCTGTGCATAGTGGTATCCATTTCAAGAGATATGCCAGGTGGACAAATATTTGATAGCTGTTGAAAAAAAAAGAGCTTTGAAGTTTCAATCTGACCTGGACAAAACTGTTGAAAAAATTGCTACAATTTTCTTGTTTACTGCATACTCATGATTGCTTTGGCACAGAAACTTATACACTTCATTTCATTGCTTTTACTTGTTCATTTGTCTCTTTTGTGCTTCATCCAAACTTATTTGATGAAACATTCACTTTTTGATGATTTTGTTTGCAGACATGCACATATTTGATTTAGAGCCCATGAAGGATCCTTTGAATTTGGTAAGTTGAGTATGTACCTGCAAGCTTTTCTAAAATCACATCGAAGATGCGATTTGAAATAAAAATGGTTGTCTGTTGAAATAAGTTGATAAACGTCCGTTATACTGTTAGTCTTCTGATTTCTTGTTGCACAAAGTCACTGGATTATGTTTCCCCACCTTGCTAAAATCATTGAAATCTATTTGCTTAATATTAGCTGGCTTACTAGATAAATAAAGCTCTGACCATAAAGTACATCAAAATTATCCCAAGTTCCATTGGAAGTGAAGATATGACCAACACTAAAGAACAGTGAATATATCACTGAAAATATAATCTTGAGTGATACCTTCATGAAGCCTCACCATCTGCAACAAGTTCTGAGTTTAAACTCTCAACAGAACTTGCTAGAAAAAAGGGATTGCTTTGAACTTGTTTTAATGAATATGTAGCAGCATGGATTTCAATGCAAGGACAGCAAGTATAAGTTGTGTATATTAATGGACAATAACATGTATGTAACTGAGTAATTTCCCTTTTGTTGTTAAAATAGCTCTTTTTTGAGCATAAGTTCAATGTATATATATATATATATCTATCCTGAACAGTCTAAGTCACATTCACCCTAAATGGCTAATAACAGGGAAAAGCATGGCTAATCTCATTCATGTGTCTTTAATTTCCGTTTATTGGTATTGAAGGTGCTTTGCAATGCTTGTAAGAAGCCAATAAAAGTCAGCCGCTATGCAATTCATGCAGGTATGCTTTCTCTTTTATTTGCTTTCGTTATTTTAGGGGGATGTGATGCAAGATTTTGCCACTCCCTAACATTAATGCATGTACAAGCAAATCAAACAGGCACTGTCATCTCCTAAATTATTTAGTATATATATGCACAGATCAGATCTAAATAATCTTCACGAGGGCGGAATTTTCTCACTTGTAATTTAATGATATCCACTGCTGAGGGCCTGAGACTCCTCTATACGGCTGATCTTTTCTCCTCAAATATCACTAGTGTTATGGAATTAAATGACTATTTTCCTTTAATTGCTGATGCTCTGGAGAACTTTATCTGATATGCATTCTCACAATGCTGTTCACCAGTTGATTTTTAATTTTCTTCCCATTTTTGTCCCCTCATCGACTGCCAGCTCAAAGTTTCTACAAAAGGTGAGTATGAAACGGATTTGAAAAAAGTAAAGCTAGGAGGTATTAGAAGGGAAGACTGTAAAATCTGTAGTAACTTTTAATTACACAAAAGAAGACAATTGCCACTATCTTGAAGAAATTTAGGCAAGTGTATGTGTTTCTTAGGAGCTGCAGTTTCATATATATCTATTTTTCTTAAATTAATTGTGTGTCTTTTCGTAATTAGATAAAGTTGATTTTCTTTCAACCTTGTCATGATGATGAAGTTGTTTTGCAGCCAGAAGTGTGTGCCATTCTTACTAAAGCCTTACTTACCCCTTTGTCAATTCTGTATATATATATATATTCACTAAAATATGTGGAAGTTTCTGTTTCAGAGCTTTGTCGATCACTAACTTCTGTCCAAGACAATACTTTGAAGCTCGTTGGAAATAATGAACGCAAGAAACCTGCACGGAAGGACAGAAGAAAGCGAATGCCTGTTAATTCAAGTATCCTTGTGCACTTTACCCGTCACTTGGATCTAGAAATCAGAACAATTCCTCCCATACATTGTTTCACATTCTGGAATTCGTTTTGCACATTCTCATATACTTGTACCAGTTTAATTCTCCCCGCTTTGTTAGTTACCATCTGCATACCTGGATGTGTTCAGTATTTTATCAATAGTGATACATCCACCGAAATACTCCACTGATTGTTCACAGAACAAGCACAAAGTGAGCTTAAATTTTTTGCTTGTTCTGTGAACTTTTGGTGGATCAATCATTTACGTTGTTCTATTAACATCCATTAGACCAAGCTACATCAGTTGGTGAACAAGGCAGATTTCATCTTGTTGATTCCAGTGCTATTTCTATGTCAGAATCCCAGTTGGTTACTGCTACAATTGCAGGAGTGAGAGGTACCTTCTTTTTGATGTTATATCCCCCCCTCCATTTCAATTGCATTGCAACTTAAATAAGAAAAAAGAACAAATGATGTAAGGTTATATAAAATAAAAGGGCATTACTTCTACCTTTTATGATGCTAGTTCATTTACTTCTACCTTTTATGATCATCAGACGAGTCACATGCTCTTGACGGTTCAGCAACTAGTCTCGGAAACCATAATTGCTTACAGACTGCAATTCTATGCTCAGAAAAGCATTCAAACACGTGAGATATTTATCTCCTGCTTAGCACATGTGTTCCTTGTGACGTCCTCTCTCTCTTTCTCTCTCTCTAATTTAGTAGTTATACATGTAGTAGCATAATAGCCAAGGAACCAACCCCAAGTTTGGATCATTTTGAAGCAGCAAATAGTGCAACCTCTCATAAGTCCTATCCAGGTGAAATCATCAAACTCCTCTTTCTTTTTCTGGAACTATGGTTTTGGCGTTCGGAAATAATCCAAAATCTAAGAAATAATCTAACTTGTTTTGTATTGGTTTTTGTCTTTTTCTTTAATCTCAATTTCTCAATGTTAGATGGATTTATGCTTGGAAATACTGATGCACTGTGCAGTTTTTCTCACTGTCATTAATGTGATGTCCGTGATGTGTTCAGCTCCCGTGAGAGAACTTCCTCAAGTTCCATGCATAGAAAAGGAAAAGACTGTTGATCAAGTTGTAGGGAATCAAATCCCCAGGCAAGTTCATGAGTATCCAATGGCAAATAAAGGTATAAACAGCCCCCCCACAACCACCTGCCAAATTCTTGCATCAAAAAGTTATGAATATGACTTCAATCTTAAAAGTAATTGATTTTAGGTCCAGCAGTAAGACATGTTCCAGCACCGCTTGCAACTAAAATTTATTACTCACAAAGGAATAATCGCGAAAGAGCAGCGATTAGCCGTATGTATTACAATTCCATCATGAAGGAATCCCCCCCTGATCAATCTTGTAATCTTACAACTACGGTTCCGACTCTGCCTTCATTTTCGAACAACTATTCACTCGATGAAGGTTTTGATCAAGAACAGGACAAGGTATGATACCCGGGTTATTCTACTTAAAATATAATGCACAGCTTCTTGAATATGTATTTTACATTGGTTTCTTTTTGAAACAGGAAGCTGATCATCATGCACATTTTGCACGTAATCCCGCTCAAGCTGTTCCCCAAGTTTCAGAACTGTACTTGTCCAGACCAGGAGGATTATCGTCTAACGCAAACATTTCAAACCAGTTTCCTGTGAATAACATCCACACACCTTGTACTGTTCCTATTGAGAAGACAACAAGCAATTACTTTTTGGATCCGTATTCTCTAACCGGAGGCCCTGATAATTAACATGTTCCTGTTCAGAAGACAACATTTTTGGATCCGCATTCCTTAACCGGAGGCCCTGATAATTAACATGGTATAGCTTTACCTTTGCTGTTGCCTCTGAATAGTTGTTTTTCTTGTGTCTTCCAGAATGGTATCGATCTAATGCATTGTTAGTAGCAGCATGTAAGTAAATTCATATCTTAGAGATCTTTGTTATTAATGAAGAGACTCATTTTGATCATTTGAGTTGATTTGCATACGCATTCGAATTTGGAATAATGCAAACTGAAAGCGAATAAGATAAACAAAACAACCCTTTTGATTTTGATTGAAGAAACACGTGCAGACGACATGTACAAATAGTTACATTTCGTTTTACATTCATGTACAAATACACAGCGAAGTCTACAACCACTTTAATACAAGCAGCATATATTTATGCATATTCATGATTAATGCTAAAGACACTGATGGTGAAAAAGTTTCCAGTAAATACTAGCACTTGTATTTCAACAATACCAGGGTTGGGATGCGGGTTTAGAAGCAGAAACCCGAACCCGCAAAACCTCATGCATTGTACCTCGTTGAAGCACTCCAAATATTTCATCATCTTCTTTTGTTTTTGAGAGATCTGCTAATGAGATGTTACGAGAATGTAACTCATCCCTTAGCCGGAAACCATGGAACCATAGGCCAAGCTTCCACCATTGGACACATATTTTCCTATCTGAAATCTTGGACCCATCTAATGCCTCAACAATGCATTCAGCCTATACAAGTCATACACGAGTAGACGTCATACAATATTTTACGAATATAGAAGTATGTATGTATGTCTGTGTGTTAAGGTGGAGTTTAGAACACTTACAGGAATAGAAAGGCAAGTGATGCAATAGTGCAAGCCAATCAAATTGAGAAGTACATTCACATTTGGTTTGAGAAAAAGCATCTGAATATCTTTGAATCCAAACTGCATTGTGTTCAAATCTTCAATTGCTTTGAGATAATATCTAACCTCAAGTGATTCAAATGCTACGCATCGTTCGAAGAAATTACAGACATAAGCTGCTTTTTGGGCCATTTCATTGTGCTTAACAACATAGAATTCCTTCCATCCCTGTAGTAATAATGGAAACCAATTAACTCAAAATTCATAGCAGAATCAATGTTATGATTACTATAAAATGGGATAAAAACCGGAAAACTCAGCTGTAGGGACTTCCTATCAGAACGGATCGTCAGATAACTAACACGTATACAAACAAACAAAACAGTTTTGTCTTTTTCTACACATCTAACGGTCCGTTCTAATAGGGAGTCCCTCCATCAAAATTTTCTTCTGTGTCCCCAACCCCCACTCCACCACACCCTTCCCTTTTTATAAACAAATTCATATGCTGAAGGTAATGCAAGAGGGTTCATCATCAAATGCTACAAAAGTATCTTTTTTTTTTCTTCTTCTTCAGAATTCACCAAAAAAAAACAAATGAATATGAATTTACAGAGCAAAAGAAAAAAAAATTACCCTAGCATCAGTGTCCAATTGAAGATCAGGCTGATGATTTCTATCCACCGAAAATTCAGGCCATCTACCTCTAAAAAGACACTCCCACACAGGATCAGAATCACATAATTCTCGCCAAAACCGGGAACAGCCACCCAACGAGCAAACATCAAACACCTTTGCTCAAAAAATGAATATAGAAGGGATCAGCAAGCTCAATTAGAAGAAATGGAAATAAAAAAAAAAAAAAAAAAAAAAAAACTACAATAAAATTCAGGAACTAAAGAAACGAAAGTTCACGCACAAACCTGAAGTGAAGAAACAATCCGAAGAGCAACATCGTCGGGAAGTGATTGTATGTTAAGTGATAGGGTCATCTTTGCGCATATATCAAAAGAAAAATTAAAATTTTATTTTTTTTCGGCTGTAGACTTTTAAAGCTTCAGGTGAAAGATGAAGGAAATGTTGAGAAAACACAGTGCCCCTTGATAAGTATTATACGTGGAGCTTTGAATTACGTTCCTCAAAACACCGCAGATTTATTTATTTATTTATTTATTTTTTTGTTGTTAGAAGATGACGCAAAGTGTATCTTGATGATCAATTACATTTCAATCATTTTTTTATACAAATGTGGTGACATCGAAATTTGTTGGGTGGTCTTGATTTAATATATAAAATACTCTTTCGTTTTAATTTATTAAGGATGTGAGTTAACGCATTAACTTTTATGTTAGAATGACCTTAAATATAATTAATCTTTTTTATATCTCCTACAACGTAATAAATAAGGTAAATCTAAATGCAAATTCAAATTCAAGGGAAGCAGCATGTGATCACTCTTTACTCCTTGATGACACAAAACGGGTATAAAAAAAAAGGGATATCGTAAGAAAATGGGTCCCGTACAAAAGAGTGATTTGGAAATTCCTTGGGCCAAGCCCACTTATTCCTTATAAATAAAACTAGTGAATTCCGGCCGTGCAAGGCACGGCAACCAGATGCCCAGAAAAATTAAACAATTCAAAACATTATATAGAAGCAATAATTAAGCAATTTAGTGGAAGATGATTGAATAAGTTTGCATAAAAAACCTCGAATCATGAAATCGATACGTATTGGTTTGCAAAGGAAGGAATGTTAGGTAGCATTACAATAGAATAAGTAGAAGCAAAAGAAGTTGTTATGCAGGCAAAATTTCATTCATATTTCTAAGCATTGCACATAAGAGAACGTGTAATGCTTTGTAATACGTTACAAAACATGTCGTAAAATAGGAGGCGGAATATTTTTTTCTTTGTTAAGAACCAACGAATTAGTAGATATCAATAAGAAAACTATTTTGGGATTGCCTTTATGGAAATTGTTCAACGCCTCCAAACGACAATGTCAGAATGATGGGAACATATTATTATAAAAAAGAAAAAACAATAAAGCTGATAACGGAATTTGTAGGCACCTTTCATCCATCAAGACGATATCTCGATTGCTTGATTCAGCATTATCCTGTCTTCATGGAAAAGCATGGTATAGCCAGTGCCTTCACATATGTGGAAAGAACATAATGGCTCGTAGCTCGCAATAACGTAATCTTTTAAAGATAAGAATCAACAAATGTAAATCTTAGGCAATTATATGTAGAATAACCTTAAACGTTAGTAGTATCCCTAGGACCCTAACAGGGGAACGAACCTAAGACGTACCATTTATTTGTATTCATTTAACTGAAGAAATAAGGATATCTTGAGACATGTGACAACTATCAGTGCTGGAACACGCCATCACGTATTTACGAAAATCATCAATTGTGCTCCGATTGGCTCGAAAAGCTTCAACTTTGGCTCCAGAACAGCGAGCAAGCATACCACTTTCCCAAATGGAATGCCTGGCGAAGTCTATACAGTAGCACCAATTAAGGAAGGTAGATGTACATAAATTAAAAAAATGAAGCAAGTATTGAATACATTCCTTAATTGCACAACTATCAACTATGAGATCAATAAATCTAAGTAGAATAAATAAATTAAAAAAATGAAACAAAACCAAATCTACGTGAAAATTAGTCACATCAATAAGCAAGCACAGACAACAGATAATGATGTACAACTAAGATTACCCAATACCCAATTTGGAAATGAAGAACACGCAGCCGTCAAGAAGAGAAGGTAACTTAACCATCAGAGAAAGATACAACCTAAACTGGAATTAGATTTAACATCACAGAAAGATATAGTCTTTTACGTTTAAAACACGAAATAGACACAAAAGAAGAAAGACAATACATGAATGTTTGCATAAGAGATTCACAAAAGGTGTTGTTGGGCATCATAGACCTCGGTTCACCCTTCGTCTGTCTCAGCCAAACATTATCAGCAACAATGACCGAAGCTTTTCAACAAGTCCTTGCCAAAGCACGAGCATAGCAGAGACTGTGGAGACTGTTGCAGAGGTTTTCGGAGACAAAGCACCCACGTTTCTCCATAATCGGAATGAGAATACTCGAATAGGCTATCAGTTTCCATCCAGACCAAAGATGAGAGACTGTTGCAGCCGCCTTCGATCTAAAACTTCTCCCACATATAGAACTACAATACGTAAACGCCTATGAAACATCAACATGAAAAAGTACAATTCTTCAAATTTTGGTCTACCAAAATAAACCAGGTTTTGGAAGTCAGTATTAGCAACAAAACTACGTGATTGATCATCCATTTGGATACTAATGGATCCTGAACCTGATGTACATAAGTGAATCACCACTGCATTGTATAGCATATATTTTAATGATATTTAATGACTTTATCTTGTCTGGCAGGAGACGAAAAAGCAGTCAAATCTAAAAACAGGAAAATCTGAGCTATTACTGAAGATTGCAAGTGAATTAATTAATCTAATTAACCAAATATTATCTAATTTGCACATAGAAATAACGTATGGCAACTTGCATTGAAGTGGTTTAGGTGAGCCAGAAACCAGAAACACCACCTGTACAACTTCTTTATTCTCCAAAATGCATGTACAACCAGAAACACCACCTGCAAAAATCCCACTCTTTTGACACTGCGGACAAAAGCAAGTCCCTGAGTTTCAATCAACGAACAATTTATCAGTCTCATAGATAGAACAATCTAAAAAGCAGAAAATGCCAAAAGGAGGGAAATTTTCGAATTAAAAATACCAAAAAGAGGGAAATTTGATTTGCTCAAGCTTCTTATTTGAATTGATAGAACAATCTAAAAAGTAAAAAAACCAAAAAGAGGAATTTTTTTGAACTTATCTCTGCAGCATTTACTTGACCAAGACAAACATCAATCGCCGATCAAATCCAAAACGACGGAAGGCAAAAACCGTCAAACCGTCTGTACTACACCGCCTCTGAACATGCAATAAAGCCAGATGGTGTTATCTCTATGAACGGCGAGCAACGGAAGCAGTCGAATCGAAGAAAGCAGCACATGAAAGGTCGAATCGAAGATCGAAGAAAGAGACCGAATTTCTCTTCAAACAATCGAGGCAGACGCGGCTAGGGTAAAGCGAGGTTTCTGTATATGACCAACATACCAACTATACGTATACATCAGCTTTGATCTGCAGGAGTATTAGGCTAAACGAATCAGCAGCCCATTTTCGTTAACAGGCCTAAAAGAAATAAAGCCCAAACGGAGAAAAATGTTACAAAACAGTATACGTGGCTTTTTGCTTGAGCTTTTGCTCTAGCTTTGTATAGAGAAGGATAAAACTTATGATAATAATAAAAATCCCTCTACTCTATATAAGAAAGGAAAAAGTGTAGAGGAGTGACACTTGTTTTTTTTTTATTGGTCCGTCATTTTACTGTTCATGGCCCAGAAATCCGGCCCAGTTTTTTTTTTTTTTTTTTTTTTTTTTTTTTTTTTTCGTTTTTTACTGTTCATTGGGCGGCCCAGCCCAGAAAAAGTTTTTTTTTTTTTTTTTTTTTTTTTTTTTTTTTTTGAGGTGAAGGGTTTGAGTTAAATTGTTCCATTTTAGAGGACTCAATTGTATTTTTAATCTACACATTAGCTTTAATTTATTCTTAATCTTATTATGTGTGTTGTGCTTAAGATGTATCCGATTCCAATTTAATTACATAATATTTTGCTTTCCATTGAGATATCTTTTTTTTTTTTTTTGGTCTTATCCTAATACGATACGACCACGTGATATTTCAATATACTATAGTTTGTTTGTGTGTGTGTTCTTTTCCTTTTTTGCGTATATATATTTTACATTATGTGTCTACATGCCGGTTTTTTTAGGGGCATCGTTTTTTGGGGCTTTACGCATTGATTATTTTTTTCCGTCTTCATTTTTTTACTTCTATATATTGTGTGTGTCGGTTTTTTTCTTTGGTCAATGGTTTAGTAGTGTCGAAAGGTGTCGATTTTGTGTTGTGGAGTGTTGATAGCGTGTTAGATTTTAATTAAAATTTTAATTAATATTCATTTGATCAACCGACAACCGTTGGATATGGCGTCGGGGTGTATCGAAGCGTGTCGTGTCGTGTTTTGGGTAGAACACGTGTTGTTGCGAATAATGTCGAAGATAGCTTCATTTTTTCGGTTAAAATTGATTTAAGTAGAAATTGAAAAAAAAATTATTCGGTAGTGTCGAAAAGTATCCATACGATGTCGGGAGATGTCGAAGATGTGTCGGATATTCATTTCATACGCACTTATATTATTCTTCTATGAACGTGTTTTGATGCCACCCTAAAAGGTGTGAGGGGTGGGTTGGGTTAGGGTGGTGGGAAGGGTAGGGTATAGTAAGATGGGTGGTGGGCACGGTAGGGTAGGGAGTTGTAGGGTAGAGTAGGATGGGGTGGTGGGTAGGGTAAGGTAGGGTGGGATGAGATAAAATAGGGTGTAATAGGCTTAGCTATGATAGTGAATTAATATGTAGGTTGGGAGGTAGGTTAAGGTTTGTACGTAGGTAGAGAGGTAGGGTGCGGTAGGGTGTGCTAATGTAGGTGAGGCGAGGTATGAGATGTAATGCGGTGATGTATGGTAGGGTATGATGGTATAGTTGGATGATGTGGCGTAAGTTAAGTAAAGTTTGGTAGGTTGAATAAAGTACGTAATATAGGATAGTGTGGTAAGATAATATGTGGTAAGATAATGTGGTGTAGGGCATGGTGATGTAGGATTGGATAGGTGAGTGTTAAAAAATGGTGGATAGGGTGCGGTTCGTTACATGCTACATTTCTTCGTATTTAATATCGTCAAATAAGTTAATAGCATGGGCACGCCGTTGGTTAGTTTTAGTGTGAATAAAGACCAATTTTTACTAATACCATAGTAAATGTATTTTATTGATGAGTGTTAAATGTAGTTTGGAACTTTTGTTTTTTGTGTCGGGTGTCTATGTAAGTAAGTCAAAAACATTTGCCTAATTGTCGTCATGTTAAATAATTGACATCATAATTTGTTGTATAATATCAATGCCGGCTAAATTTCGTTATTTATATTGTGTTGTACTTAAAATATGTGGAGTGATATTTTAGTTAAAATGTATTTTATATTTAATAGTTTTTTACATTAAGGTAAACATCGCGTAGGCATTTCCGTGCGTTCGCACGGAGTCCGGGTTTTAACTAGTAATAATACTTAAATATTAAAATGGGTCCTTGTAATAATAAAAGCATACGCATAGAAAATTCTCATAAAATACGGAACCTCCTATTTATAATGGATGTGACGAATGTCTTAATCTAATCTTTTCGAACCCCGTTAGGAAAAAGTAATGCATTGCATTTTTCTTCAAATACATAACTATTCAGGGAAAAAAAACTCAAAGAACTCGTGAAGTCTTAATCTAATCTTTTTGATGATTCTGACACTAATCCAAAATTCTATCCACAAAAAAAAAAAAAAATATTAATCCAAACACAAGAACAAAAGATAAGAAATTTATATTAAGCCAAAACAACCATAACGGACATCAAACAAACAAGCAGAAGATGGAAGAAGAGTAGTGATCTTTCACCTCCCCTTCATCTAAAAAAAATTAGGTTTCATTTGAGATAATTTAGTTTCGTGCAATTTATTTTCTCTCTACCTACCTTCTATTTTTCTTCCGTAATTCATATAAAATATTTTATATTTTGTCTTACAAAATATTTTATATTTGAAACGTGAAAATATCATTTTGCTTTGTTGTTGTTGTTGTTGTTGTTGTTGTTTTTTTAATTTAAATAGAAGGGATTTTATGGGCTACTAATAATTATCATCACCACAAATGAATTGCTATGAAAAATAATACTGAAATAGAGAAAAATGATACATAAACAAAGTGGTTGAGATAAAGAAGGAGGAGAGATGAAAGAGAAGGAATAAATTGTGACACTTTTTACTTCAAAGGAAACTCCAATTCACTAGTGAGATTTCAAGAATTCGGAGGTGCATATGCTATCAAGTGACAATTATGATAGTAAAATGGGTAATATATACTTTAAAAATGTTTTGAGGTATGCAATCAAGAGTCAATTGGAGACATTCTTACCCTTCAATAAAGCCCCGGGTATCCGGAACTCATCGGTCCGACTAATTCGGAGTTCGGCGGGTCGTGTCTGCAGAGTCTGACTATTACTCAGGGGAAAGGTCCGGCCAATAGCTCTTTATCAAACAACAACGTGTAAAAGTACATACAGAGGTCTGGCCAACAAGAAACAAACAACGGATCATCAAACCAAAAAAACAAAGGAGAAAAAATTAAGAAACAAAACGAAGAGCCTGAGGATCTTGACAAGAAAAACCTAGCTCTCAATAATCCAGGTTCCATGCCACTTTGAAAATTTTGACCCTTTTTACTGTCTATGAAAGGAGCATATTGGGGGGGGGGGCTCCTCATCATGTTCATGAACTCTCTTGTTCTTCGAATGTTAGATGTTATACACAATATCTCTAAAGGTATACGACCACTCCTTATTATTCCCAGTTTTACGAATATTGTCTTCTATCCAATCCTTCGTGGTCGTAAAGAGAAAAGATCTCTCAATCTTGACTTTGGACTACATATTTCCACAACTAGCAGGATCACGAACAGTCTCTACATCGTCTTAGTCGGAACTCGGACACGCGAGTCGGACCTGGGACACGCATCTCTTATTTATTTTTAAAAATAAAAGCTCTAATCAGATCTGATCCAACATTTGTGAACGAAATTGCTTGGAAGCTGCCGTCCAAGACCACGCTTATACCTGCTTCCACTGGCTCCACCGCCGTTTGCCGCCTGTAGCCGCCAAAGTCATCTCAAACCAACGTGGGTGTCAATTGACTCAATTCTTCTGGTAATTTTTTTTTAGCTCTTAAAGTTATGTACTTCAAAGAACGAAAAAGAATAGAAAATCAAAACTTGTTAGTGCTTGAGTAAAATAGCGAATCATATGGTGATAAAAACTATAAATTTTGTGTGCTTTTTGTTCTCAGATCGATTTTTCTTCACAGATCTAGTTATGTTGGTGTTATGAATATGAAGGTCCGAAGGAGACAGAGAGGCAGAGAGTAGAGACAAGTAAAAAAAGCGATTCTTTTTTTTGTTTGAAACCAGCTGTGCGACTCTTATTTATATACAAATTGGAAAAGCATGAAGCAAAATAAATGTGGCGTGTGTTAATGTGGTCTGTGGTCCATGGTTTCTTTTATTTATTGCTAAGAAACTACAAAAAGAAAAAGACAAAACCAATTGTTAAATATAAGTTATATAACCACAACTTTTGCAAGAGATGGGTTCAAAAACTAATTGGAAAACCAATTGTTAAATATTATAAATAACCACAACTTTTGCAGGAGATGGGTTCATATTGGATGAATATGTATGAAGTATGAAAATATTGGACTTTGCATTACATCCTGTCCTTATATTTTTAATAATTGCATACCAGTCCTTATACTTTTATTAATTACATTTTAGTCCTTATACTTTTAATATTTACATTTTGACCGCCGTACCCGTATCTTATATTTTTTAAAACTTCCGTATCCCGTGTCCGTATCCGCGTATCCGCGTCCACGTGTCCGTGTCCGCGCAACCTGAGGCCTACTATACTTTTGCACTATAGTTTGGCCTACTGAAATTAATGGTCGAGTAATATGTTTATTTTTTTATTTAGGGCTTATATCAAAAGAATTACATAGTTTTCCATAGAGCTTTCTCAATTGGATTTATCATGACAAACGTTTGTTTTTTTTTTTTTTAATTTCCGCATGTGGATATCAATATTAGATTTTTTTACTTGATCGACAACATAAAACTATAAACGTCAAAGCCACTGATTTTACTTTGAGGGCCTAAAATAATGGTCGTAATATGTTTATTTTTTTTATAGCTTATATCGTCGACTGCGCTCTTACTATACTTTTTTATTTTTTTTACGGCACCTTTAATAATTACAACATCTATAAACGTCAAAGCCACCGACTTTATCTTTTAAAATAACGTCGTCGACGGTACTTACTATTGACACTTTAATGATTATAACATGTCGATTTTCTTAAAAAATAATCGTGATGTCGGAAACAAATTTCTAAGTATTTTATGAAAAATATTATCAAAAAAATGTATTTTATGAAAAATGATACTAAAATGTGTGGTGCCATGTCTTTAATTTTTGTGTGTTTGTACAACTGTTTTGGGCTTCGTTTGAAAATCAGCCCACAATAATAATTGTTTCTCTATTCACCGTCCACTCAAAAAAAAAAAAAAAAACCACTGTTCACCGAGTTTACGTATTTGTATTTTTTTACGTGTAAAGTGAAAATCCCACAGATGTATCGTTACTTGAGACAAGGAAAAAAAAAAAAAAAAGACCTTTCCATAAATTTCCATAATTTTACTACCTCTGTCCTATTTTATTTGTCACGTTTCTTTTTTATTTGTCTCATAACAAATATCAATTTGCATTATTATTTATAATAAAAAGTGTATAATATTAAATGCTTCAACAACTAATTAAAAGGCATAAATATAAAAATATTGGATCAGTTCAAAACATTAACTACATTTTGCTTAATCTGAGTGAAAAGTCAAACGAGAGTAATAAAATGAGACGGATGGAGTATTTTCGATAAGAAAAATGACGTATGGAGTTTGCTTAGTAGACACCAAAAAAAAAAAAAAAAGTCTACGTAGGAAAACCCGTATCTCATTCGTTGCTCTCATGTTTTCAGTTGTGTCTAAGCAAGGGCAGAGCTATAGAGGGCTCAAGGGCTCGTCCCCCTTCCCCTTGGATTTTGTAATTACTTCTCGCGTTTTTTTTTAAAGTAATGATACAGGCATAACGGTTGTGCCATAAAGAGCGACACAACGGTCATTTGCACTGTTGATCATAATGAATCAAAATTGATTATTATGTAAATCTAACATGATCAACGGTGTAATCGTTGTGCACAACCGTTATGCCCGTATCATTACTTGTTTTTTTAATTGTAATTTTCCAAAATTTGTTTTGTTTCAATTTATCTATTATTTACAATATTAATGCAACATTTATTTTTTTCACTTATATCCTTCCTTTTAATTACACCATATGTCATAAATAATAAAATGCAATTTCTTAACACAACGTGCATCATTCTAGTGGTGAGACTATAATTTTGCATGACCCCCAGTTTTCGAACCCAGTTCGGAGCAACCAAAAAAAAAAAAAAAAAAAAAAAAAAAAAAAAACTATTTCTTAGACTATTTTTGACTTGAGTATAATAAGAAAGCAAAATGTCTAGACCGGAAAGCTAGTTTTGTCTTTTAACAAACAATTTCAATTTAAAAAAAAAAAATTCAAACAAACAAACAATTTGAGATACATCAATTATTAAAAGTGATTGATTAAAAAAAAAAAAACCTAAACACACTTGAAAAGTAATAATATCATTTGAAAAGTCTTTAAAAAAAATCAGTGGGAGTACAAAGGTATAGTGCTCGTCGCTCGTCCTTTGAGTTTTAAAGCACATGTTCAAACTCCAATGTTTTTTTTTTTTCTTCAATATTTTCTACTTTTTCAGCTTTAATAATTTTTTGAAATGTATATCTTCGAATTATACGGTATTTTTAGAATTACTTATTTTAAATCCTTTAAAATCTAAGTAATGAGTTAAAAAAAATCTACCTAACAACAATATTCTTATTTATATCTATACAATTTTTCTCGACATTTAATTGTGTCCCCTCGATTTGTGGCGGCTCTAAGAATTTAATGATACGAGTCGGAAATTTATCATATTTTACAATTACTAAGCGTAATGTTATATATTATAGTTCAATACGGGTCAATAGAGATCAATATATAAAAATAAGGGGTCGATACACATATAAAATATGTATATTAAAAAAAAATTCACTGTAATATTTCTTTTAGCGGGTCGGATGACCCATTTTCACCTATATGGAGCCGGCCCTGTCATGCCTCCGCCATTGTGCCTAGCTAAGATGAAGAAAAATCATCCAAATCGAATCAATTGATAAAATGTTGATCAATATTGTAAATGTTTGTTTTATTTTAGGAAAATTTAAGAGTATTACGCTAAATCTATGGGCATCCAAATTGAGGGACACCACACTTTCACATATTATTACACTTAAGGCACCACATTGGTTTTTACATCTGCTTATTGCACCACAATATAATTACAAAATTATCATTTATACCTTAGGCACCACACCTGAAAATAAAAATTCACTCTCAGCAAAATAATTATAATACAACTTATGAACTTTTGATTTTTACAAATTGACCCTTACCCTAGGCACCACACTTTTTCCCTCCAAAAACATTCATCACCACCGACCTTCACCTCCCCCCATCGCCCAATTTCATCTTCCTCACAAAATTTCTTCATCATCAACATCACATATCTCCTCCTTCTTCCTTCATTTCCTTCTCAACTCTATTTCATCTTTATTTTCCTTGTATCACCATTATCATAATCTTATTGTTTTCTTAAAACAAAAAATATCCATTTTTAGAATGTTGTGATCATCATCATCTTTTCTAACTAACTTTAAAATTCTTCATTTAATCTTTTTTTCATCATCATTAGTTAAAAAGTTATGGATCTATTTAAGTTTTACTCATATGGATCTTTCAAATGAAGATAAAATGACTTCACTTGAAGTTGGGATATCAAATTGTCAGAACTTAGTTGTGTTGCCCTTTCAGATGTGTTGTCAACTTAGTAAACTGTCACTTGTATAATAAGTGTTGTCATCCGAGTAGCCCTTTTCAGCTTTGATGTACTTCCGTTGTTCTGTGCTCTTCGGTTGTTTCCACTACTCATCTGATCTTCACCGTTGCTCGTTTGGTCTTCTCCACTGCGGCTCATTCGGTCTTCGCTTCTCAACTAATCTACACGTCTGTTATTTTGTAATAAGTTACCGTTAGTTGTCTTAACTAACTTTATGCTATCTGATCCCGTTCCTAGCCGATGCGTTTTCCAATATATGTAATCCGATGCTCTTCGTATCTTTTAAGTGAATTATTATTTAATTTAATTTCTACTTTGAAATCTTACATGGTATCATAGTTTTTGGCTCGATTCTTCTGAAAAATTCACTTCAACTTCATCCATATATCAAATATATCGGATTCGGGTGCTAAATGCACAAAGTCTGAATCTATTTCCAATGATAATCGTTGGTCCCTTTGAAAAGGCTTTGGTTAAGGCTTTGGTTAAGTTTAGGGGGGGGGGGGTGAATAAACTTAACACTTAAAACTTTGGAGTTAACAAATTTCGCAACTTCGCAGTCCGTCGATACTTCGCAGTCCGTCGATACCTCGCAGCTCCGCCGATAAACGTAGTCTACCGATAGTTGAGTTTGCCTGAATTTGTGCAAGCGGAATTATATCAAAATTAAGCCTTAATACTTGTTGTTAAATATGATACTAAGTATTAGATACTCGTAGTGCAAGTGTGTGATTTCGCTTGCTAGATTCGTAGGTTGATGTGTGTAAATAAACTAAGTGCAGAATGTAAATGCTGAAAGTAAGTAGGCAGATTTTATAGTGGTTCCAGGTGGTGTAATCCTGTCATTCCACTCTTCTCCTGTGATGTTGGAGGAAATTCACTAGAGATCTTTGATGTAGCTTTTACAAAGATTCCTAAGGTTGCTTGTCCTTCACCAATAACTATGGCTTCACAAACTGAAAACTGGGAACAGTAGGATTGCCGCTCCTGAGTCTTCCACTGGTCCTTGAAGGGTAGGATTGCCTCTTCACCAGCTCCACCACAAACAACAGTCTTTCACACAACTGTGCTTCACTGTCTTCAGCAGGTTCTTTATAAAATAAAGATTGAATCAAATTAATGATTCAGTTGCAGCAGCTTGATTAGGATGATATAATCAGCAGCTTGCATGCTTCAAGTGTGTATACTTGATGTAGCTTGAATGCGTAATACACTTGAAGAATTTCTCTCGGATCGCAGCTTTAAGTTCAAGAAGTTCAAACAGGGGTGTTTTTTTCGCAAAATATCTCTTCAAAGTTTATCGTTTTCATCATCTTGTTTCGAGTTGAAAGTCCTCTATTTATAGGCAAGAATGCATGTGACTTGTATTTGAAATTCAAATGTAACCGTTCCTTGTTTTTGTCCCATCCGATTTGCATTCTCGTCATCGTTCATAGGATCGACACTCGTCGAATTCCTTTTTGACAAGCAAGGTACCGTCCACCCTTTGACTTATAACCATTGGATAAAGATCTGAATCATCCCAACGTTCTTTTAATCTCAGCCTTTGATTTCTTTGATAAGTCAGAGGTAGTTGGCTGTCCTTATCCATGTAATCTTCCAATATAATCTTGAATTAACCGAGGTATTTTATCAGCAGGTTCATCAGTCTGTTGAGATACCTATCAGTCTGCTGAACTGCAATTTGCTGTGTATAAAATACAATGCAGCTGACTTCTTTTATCTAACTTTTATTTGTGAAGTTAGATTACACCTTTTTAATTATAACCAAGTTCCAAACATCATCCAACTTATGGAACATAGACCTTCTTCACAAGGTATATGTAATCAGTTTAGGTCATCACAGACTTGCCTAAATTTCGATTCCATATCCTTGACTTAAATTACTAAGTTTGATCCCTTAGCCTTCAGAATCGAGTTTGAGCCCTCAGAATCGAGTTTGAGCCTTTCGTCTTCGCCAGGTTCCGACTAGTCTACCGACCTATCTACCCTATCGATATGGATCGGTCCGTCGATATGAATCAGCCAGCCCTTTACGTTGCTTGTTTGATCAAACCTATTCATAAATCAAACTCTAATAAACCTATACATTTGATCTAGACATCTTTTTGCCTTTGCACTATAACAGCTAGTCTGGCACTCATCATCAAAACATAGAAATAGGTCCAACAATTTCCCCCTTTTTGGTGATGATGCCACTACCCTCACCTAACAAAGAAAGCAAAAAGATAAAAACAAAACAGTAACAAATATAGTCATCTTTCATTATAATCATTTGTTCAAAGATATTACAGTCTAGAATCAGCAAAAACATAATGCAGTTAAAGTATGCTGATCTACTGTCTTCTTTCTCTTTCTTGTCTGGCCTTCTCCACTTGTTCTTGGTAGGCCCTGATTTCTTCTATCATGTCCCTCATCCATTCATTTTCAATCGTTGTAAAATCAATGTAGGGATTGACCTCTTTCCACCACTTCCATGCTTCAGCAGCGGGAGAAGATTAATTTGATTCACTCGAATCCAAACTTCATGTAAAGTTCCTTGAATTCATCAAGTGAGTCCTTTGCTTTTGTGATAGGCAAAGTCCTATCACCTCTCGCCACTTCTTCCACCTCTTCCACCTCTCGTAAGTTGCCCTTAAGGCTTTGACTCTTGCTTCCCAAAATTTTAATCCCAAGAAAGAGTTTAGACCTTCATGATATCCCTTGTCATGATAAGGTTTCCTTCGTTATAGTATTCTTTCTTGTATTGTCCGAGGAGATCATCGCAAGTTGAACTCGCCAGTGTGCAGTTGTCCGTAAGCATTAGTCTCATCCTCCCATCTTTTCTTTGCAAAGAGTCTTGCAGCCTCTTTTGCCGTTCGCCGTTTGGCCCTCTTCCCCCTTAGTGACATCATCAACAAACCGGGACATTAGGCCATGAACACCCTCCCGAGAGATTACCAGATTATTTAGTTGTCCTTCCATAATCTCGCCGGTATCAATTGCGTAATCCTTGATTGCGGTGGTCTCTTCCAAGAGATTGATCCTTTCAAGAACTTTAGGATCCAATCCAGCAAGTTGGGATGTTCCAGCAGCCTCAGCAGGCTTAGGTGTATCAGCAAGGTTGTCAAGTTTCTGATGGATGGAAATAAGTTGGTCTTTCAAAAACTTCTCTTTTGCTGTGTTTCCTACCTTGATTCCCTTCACATCTAGTATCAGATTATTCACAGCATTTTGAGTAGATGTGAAGTTTGAAGCAACTGTATCAGTAGATTGTCCGTTTTCATTCACCGGTTGTCATCGCTCTTCAAATCTCTCTTCCCGTCTATCCAGCTTGAGTTCTTAATCGTTGCATATCATGCCTCACAGCGTCCTTAACTCATTCAAAACTTCTACCGGTATCTCACCAAGCCATTCTTCCACCAAGAGCCTCACGTTGTGCTCCTCAACATTGTATGTGGCCTCTCGATTGCTCACAACCAATGCCCAACTCCTATCTAATCCAAACAGATTAGGTCCTTGATATTCTTCCAAGATAGGATCAAGGGCCGGTTCTTCAAAAATGGGTACAAATGCCCGTGGGGGATCAACATCAACATTTTCTTCTTCAGCATTTGGAACTCCTCATCACTAAAGTCATAGTCCAAGAAACTCGCTCATCCATATTAACAAACTAGTCCGCCGACCATCTTTCCCTTCAGTGGTCTTGTCTCCAGTAGGCTCCACTACAGCAGCCTCTTGAACAACAGGGGTTTCCTCCAAACCCAAAACTGGTTCCAACCTTTGTCCAGGTGCTGTTTGTAACTCAAAGCCACCCCGTACCTTTGTCCGTGTGTCTTTGTTTGTAACTTTAAGCGGCACTCGCTCCCGTTCCAACCCGTGTCCAGGTGTGCCGTTTGTAACTCAAAGAACCCGTACCTCCTCTTCAGCTCTTTGTGGATTGAATATAGCCTCATTATCCACTTGGAATCCTTCAAAGATGACCAATCTTGTTCAGATAATGGCAGCTTTTAGTAAGAATGCCCTCAAAGTCAAATCCATCTTGATATTCAATAGATTCTTCCGAGCCGGCACTAGGTTCACTATAATCGCAACCTTCTCTTCATCCAAATCCTCACTCGTTCAAAGCCTTCGCTTGTGCAAGAGGCTCTACAACATGGAATGTAAAAGATTCATCGCCTAGCCTACCAAAGACTTAAATTAACTCCTTCATTGATCAATGCCTCCGATCATCCATGGTGAGATCCCGTAGATCCTCATCCATCTCTCCGTCCGTCGGCCCTCACAGACTTACCGCATCGTTGGACCGTTGTGCAGTGTGGTTCTATTAATATTGCGTCCCACCGGTTCCTCCCGGTCCAGAGGGAAAATCACCTCTAGAATCTGATGACGAGGATGAATCATCATTGTCATCTCTTGGATCCCTAAACTTGATACCCTCCTCTTTTTGTTGTTCATCAAATAAGTCCATCAATCTGGATTGCAAAGCAGAGTGGTATCAACTAGGTCCAACAAATTCTCTACTCCCAACTTGTCAAAAGCCCATTCTTCAAAGTCCGTCATAGTTCAAGAATCGGCTTTTGTCTCTTGTAGAAACCAAACTTCCATTGGAAATAGTCGCAACTTGTCGAAGTTTGGGATCTACATACTCTTCTGTTTTCTTCTTTTCTTTCACATGCCTTTCAAAGGGCATGAAAGATCTTCTGGGAGCAACTTCAGTGCCTTGTTGACCTACAAAGGTTCCAACAAGTATATTCATTGTTTCTTCAACATATGTTTGAAAGTCGTAGGTTGCTGAGGTGGTATATTTGTACCTACTACTTCCATCCGTACAACACTTGGTTCCCCCGACTTACATGCTCATCGCCAGGTTAGCAAGCAGATCGCTCTTCCCCCGAGTTCTTGCAACTCTTGTGGTCTTCAACCAATTCTTCAATTACCACAAGCAGTTCAGTTCGTGGTTTGTCGTGGGTCTTCGCAGATACTACAACAGTGCTCGTGGTCGTAGATCGTCGTATATCTCCAACAGATTGCTCAACAACAACCGTGCGTGCCTTCGTAGACTTAACAACCTCTTCGGTGAGGAGTCGTAATTTCCACAGCTTGATGATAGTTAAGGGCTCGGCCTCAATAGCCTCTTCTTCCTCTTCTACCGATGCTTCTTCTGGACTCTTTGTGCCTCCAAAATTTTCAATTCTTTCCCCTTTCCATGTTTCTTTTTGTGGATAATTTCTTTTCTTCTCTTGGAAAGTGGTTCATCATCTTCGCTCTAGTAGACTTTCTCTTTCTACTAGCTTCCTTCTCGTTGTTCCCTCGTAATCTCAACAACAGCTTTTCTTGCAAAGAATAAAGCAGGTCGCACCTTCAAGTTCACTGGACCTCAGCAGACACAATAGCCTCCGTGTTGTTTGCTTCTTTGTCTTCTTAGGCTTTAAGATCTCGTTGATCTTCCTTGTATCTACAAACCTTTCTTTTCTCAAAGTGGTCTTCTTTGGTGCAAACAGGTTTAGTAGATTTCTTCTTAGTTTGCCGGACTCGCTCACCACCAAGATCACCATCATCTCCATTACCGTCATCATCGCAACAAGGTCAAGAACATCTTCATCATCATCTAGACCAGGAATAGCATAATCAATTTCCTTCTTGTATCTAGATCGATTAATCTTCTCAAAGTTCAATATCGTGAACCTTCAAGTGATTCAAATAGGTTCGAACCATTAATCCTAAGGGCAAGGCCTTGGATTTCCTTTTTCCCTCTTTTTCTTCCTTGGCTACCTTCTTCATGTAATGAATGAAGTAACCACCCAATCAAATCTCATGCTCCCGCAAATAATCATCATCAACTCTATCTCTAGGTCCGTATATAGAGTGTCCATACTTCCAACCAACCCAAGTATGTTCTTTGCAATGAGTTTGCTCACAGATCGTACTCATTCCCAATATGTCCGCAATTGATGCCCGGAATGGATTTGGTGGTCGCATTTGTTTTGATTTGATCAACAAAAGCCATCTTGGATAGTCCCATTGCTTCAGATTTACCGGACCATCCACTACTTCTTCAAATCCAAACACTTCCCTCGCAGACTAGGGAAACTTCAATCTCCTCGCATTCACGTTGTCTTGAATGCTTCACTTCCTTCTTCCACAACCATGTTTTTCCAGAAATCAATAACATTTGTGTATGAAATTGTTTCCAACCTTATATTGAGTATATTTTCCAATCCTGCAAACCTCCTTATTCTTCTACCAATATTGATGGCCAATACTGTTTTGTTTGCATCAACAACGAAGCCTCTAACACTTTGGCTTGATTCAATCTGGACATCAATCTTTTCCGCCATTGTTATGAGAAAAATGAGATGAAGAAGATGGATTGTAAATCTGTGTTCACACAGTGTAAAAACAGAGATATAAATTTGAGATTTTGCAAGTAGAGAAGATCTGCTGTGTGTAGGTCTGTATAAATAGACAGACGGTAGTTGTAACTGTCAGTGCACGTACATCCATGTCAACCACGATTAATCTGAGTAAATGTTGTCTTGACACGTGGCCCATAACTCCTCCATAACGTTTGTAACCGTTGGATCGTGTTAACTATGGTAATAAAGGATAGGATAAATATCCCGCCAAACTGCTTTTTGACTTTAATAAAGTTTGACCGAATAACGTTCCATTCAACAGGTTGTCCTCAAACAGGTTGGCTCGTTAGCCGTCGATAAAGGTGCTTCAAAGCAGCCGCCGACAAAGTGACTCGCCGATCCTTGATTTCTTCTAGTTTTGTTCAATTGATAATACAAGATGAAGTTTAATACCAATGACCGATCCGTCAAGTGAGCTCACCCAACATGACAAAGACCAATCCCCTTGGCAACCTCATTTGCTCAATTGTCCAAACATAAGTACATGGAATTGTTGATACCAATGACTAATCTCGCTAAGTGAGCTCACCCAACATAGCAAAGACTAATCCCCTTGGTGAATTCCAAGACATTGCCGAATATCACCAACTTTTATAATTCCAAGTTCAAATCCTTAATTTGGCAAATCTTTCACTATCAAGTGGTTTAGTGAAAATATCGCAAGTTGATTTTCAAGTAGGGATATATAACCACCACATCTTTCTTTTCAACATGATCTCTTATAAAATGATGTCTCACATCAATGTGCTTGGTTCTTGAGTGCAAAACAGATTTTCTCGTGATTGCAATTGCACTTGTGTTGTCACACATGATTGGAATTTCCTTTTCTTCAATTCCATAATCCCTTAACTCGTTGTCTTAGCCATAGTACTTGTGCACAACAACTTCCAAATAGCCTATATATTCACTTCAACAGTGGAAGTTGATATTGAATTTGTTTCTTGTCGAACCAGAGACCGCCTACTTCCCATTAACCGACAAGTTCCCGTAGTGCTTTTTCTATCAATTTTGCATCCAAGATAATCGTAATCCGAGTAGGATATAACTTTGAAGCTTCCATCCTTGGAATACCATATCCCTACTCCCAAAGTCTCCTTTAGGTACTTGAGAACTCTCTTGATCGCACCTAAATGACTTTCTTTAGGTTTAGATTGAAATCTTGCACAAACACCTACAACAAAGGATATATCAGGTCTGTCGGCAGTAAGGTACAGCAGACTGCCTATCATCCTTCTGTATAAGGTCTGATCAACATCTTTGCCTTCTTTATCTTCATCCAATCTGATGTTTGTACTCATTGGAGTTGATATCTTAGTGCTGTTTTCCATACCAAACTTCTTCAAAGAACTCCTTGGTGTACTTGGTTTGATGAATGAAGATTCCATCTTTCATCCGTTTAACTTGCAATCCCAAAAAGTAGTTCATCTCTCCCATCATACTCATTTGGAATTTACTTTTCATTAGATTTGCAAACTTTTCACAAAGTAAATCATTTTCGTAACCAAATATTATGTCATCCACATAAACTGTACTCACAGGTGCTGTTCCCTTCACTGATTCTGAAAAGTGTCTTGTCAATGGTGCCTTTTGTAAAACCATTGTCCACCAAGAATTGAGATAGAGTCTCATACCATGCTCTTGGTGCTTGTTTCAATCCATAAAGTGCTTTGTTGAGTCTATACACTTTATCTTCTTGATCTTTAACTTCAAATCCAGGAGGTTGCTGTACATACACTTCCTCTTCTAGAATGCCATTCAGAAATGCACTTTTGACATCCATTTGATATACTTTAAAGTTCTTATATGCAGCATGTGCCAAGAATAATCTGATAGCTTCCAATCTTGCAACATGTGCATAAGTTTCATCAAAATCTATTCCTTCTGCTTGAGAATAGCCTTTTGCAACTAGTCTGGCCTTATTCCTTACAATGTACCGCATTCATCAAGTTTATTTCGTATACCCACTTAGTACCAATGATATTTGCATGACATGGCCTTTCAACTAGTGTCCAAACTTGATTTCTTTCAAATTCATTCAATTCTTCTTGCATAGCAATTATCCAACTGGATCCGAAATTGCTTCTTCAACAACTTTAGGTTCCATTTGAGATAGAAAACAAGTAAACATAGCTTCCAGCTTGTCTTCTAGTCCTTACACCTTGCCGTACACATTGCCAATAACTTGTTCAAACAGGTGATTCCTTAACCATTGTGGATTCTCGGTTAGTTTGGTTATCGTGAACCTCATCTTCGTAGGGTCCGTCGTAGCTTCTTCAACAACAAGGGGTTCAAGCAGATCCTTGAATAGCTTCAGCTTGTTGCATCGTAATGTCACCAACAGGTGTTCACAGGGCAAGATCGTAAACTTTTAAGTCATTGAATCTTTCCAAAACTTCAACACAACTGGATCGTTGACTTGTTGATTCTCAGCAGGTTCACAATCTTCATCTTCCATACCAGTGAACTTAGGTTCATCAAACACAACATGGATTGTTTCTTCATGTTTCAGTGATCTCTTGTTCAGTACCCTGAATGCCTTACTGACTGAAGAATATCCCAAGAAAATTCCTTCATCTGATTTTGGTTGGAATGTCTTCAAATGAACCTTGTGATTTAGTATAAAACACTTGCTTCCAAATGGATGGAAATATGATATATTTGGTTTCCTTCCATTCCAAATCTCATAAGGTGTCTTCAGCAGCTTCTTGTTCACTGATGTTCTGTTTTGTGTATAGCATGCTGTATTGACTCGCTTCAAAGCCCAATATCTTTCGTGTAGCAATGCTTCACATATCATTGTCCTTCCCGCTTCCTTTAAAGTCCCGTTTCTTCTTTCAAAGAACCCCATTTTGCCGAGGTGTACCAACAGCAGCAAGCAAGTTGATGTAGTACACCATTCTCGTTCACGTATTCTCTTATAACTTTGTTGAGAAATTCAAGACTCGATCCGATCTTATTTTTATTATCGTTAAACTTTTCTCATTTTGTAATCTCTTTAAAAGATTAGGCATGCTTTTGAGTGTTTCACTTTTCTTGTTCATAAATATCACCCAAGTGTACCTTGAATAATCATCCACAACCACTAAGGTGTATTTCTTTCCAGCTTACACTTGTTGGAGTTATTGGTCCAAAAAGATCCATATGCATAAGCTCCAACACTCTATTAGTTGATTGTTTAGTTTTTGACTTGAAGCTTGACTTTATCTGTTTACCCCGCCGACATGCATCACATATAGCATCCTTCTTGAATGTGATCTCGTGTAAACCAATCACCAGCCTTCTTCTTCACCAACCGATTGATATCATCAAAGTTTAAATGATTCAACTTCTTGTGCCATAACCAATTGAGTTCGACTTGGTATGCACAATCAGCAGTGTTTCGGAACTCGCAAGTAGACCAATCCACAACATACATGTTTTGTTGTCTTCTACCAAAGAAGTACAACTTGATCACCTCTTTCACTAATGACAATACAAGCTTGTTTTTGTCAAAAGTGACCTTGTATCCCATGTCACGAATTGTCCAAAGGCTCAAGCAAGTTGTAGTCCAAATTCTTCCACATATGCAACATTCTTGATTGTAAGTCCATTTCTTACAAGTGTGCCATATCCTCTTGTGTATCCAGTGTATTCTTGTTGCCAAAATTCACCCTTGGACCATCTTTTGCCACAAAGTTTGATAAACAAGGCTTATTCTTTGTCATATGTCCGGAACACCCACCGTCAAAGTACCGTACACCCTACAAAACAAAGTTAATACATTTTAGGTACCCAAACCCGTTTGGGTCCATAGTGGTCGTAGTAAGCATGAATTTTGGTAAGTTTCCATAAGGTCTTCTCCTAAAAGTGTCATACTTTGGTTCATACATGTATTCCACACATCCATAAGTTCTAACAGTGGGTTGTGTAGGATTCACATATGTTTTCGCCTTTTGGTTTATAATGTTGTTTGAAGTGACTTTTGATGTTAGAAGCATTAGTATAACCATTTGTTTGCCGTCCGTTAGGAATGCCCCGTAATATGGAGTCCGCCGAGGTCCCCGCCGAGGCCTTTTATAAGTCCCTCCGCCGAGTCCTTTGCCGATTCCATTGCTTAGGTTTTACCCTAGCAAAGATGGTTATACCGGTTGTTTCTATAAGAACAGTGTGAATATTCCAATCATCATCAGCAGGGAACAGTCTACCTTTCCCCCTGAGATAAGTATCCCTTGAATGATTAACATTCTTAGATTTAGAATTCTTATCCTTGGAATATTTCTGACCTTTACCTTTTTGTGGTCCAGCAGACTTGGTAGCAGGTCTGCTATCAGTAGGTCTAGAAGGTCCAAGCAGCCCTATTTTTAGATTTGTTCTTTTTGTTAGGAGCTGTTGACTTCTTTGACTTCTGATTTTGCTTCCTTGAAGTATTCTCAGTAGGTTTTACTGCCTCAGCAACCTTACTTGGAGTTGGATCTTGTGCTGGTACAAACTTAGGACCAATTCTGGTGCTAGGTTCAGTAACCTTACTGGATCCACTCTTTTTGGATTGTTGAGTTCCAAATCCAAGCCCTGTTTTATCACCATAAGGCTTTCCAGATTTGTATGCGTAGTGGAGCAAGATGGTTCAACAGATTCGTGGGCCGCCGGATGATCGCCAGCAGCTTACACCGATTCTCGTCCAACATCTTTTTCCTTACCTTTGAGAACTCTTAATTCAAAGCTTTCAATCTTCCAACTTCTAATTCAAGAGCTTCTTTTTTCAGCCTTCACAATCTCATAACCAGATTGTATTATCCTCAGTTGATTAAGGATGGCATCCAAAGTCTCATTATTGTCAGAATTTCTAGGATTTGAACCACAAGTTGATTCACAATCACTTCCAGCAGGAGTATTGATGGATACAGTATTGTATACCTCCTCAGTTTCATCCATATTGGCCATCAAAGCATAATCTTCCATATCAGCAACCAGTGCTGTGTCATCTGATTCATTTCCTTTTTCAGATTCCACTTCATACCCTGATTCATCTTCAGCAACCATAGCCTTCTTGCCATGTCTTCTTTGTTGACTCTTGGTCTTCAGTAGGTCTGGACAATCAGTCTAAAGTGTCCAGTGCTTCTTGCGCTTGAAGCAAAGATAATCGTGTTCCTTACTTTGTTTTAACTCGATAGTCAGTTTGAAGTGTCCCGGTTTCTTGCAATGAAAGCACGATAGTCATTATCTTTCTTTGATTCTTCTTTCTTTCTTTTAGTAGGCCTTTTTGTGAAGTTTCTTGCAGGGGCCTTTCCCGTCTTCATCATCCCGATTTTCTTGCTCGCAGAGGGCAACCGTTCCCCGCATTTCATCCAACAGATCATCTTGTCCTCCCGATGTTTCTTCTTGATGTGAAGCAGCCCAATGCAAGTGGTCTTTGGCTCTTCTTTTTCGTTTCGTGTACAAGCTTTTTGCTAAATTCATAAGCCTTGAGATCGAAAACAACTTGAAGGTGTCTTCTTCATGCAACTTTCTCATTTCTTCTATTGCAAATACCTTCATTTTCCAAACATCTTTTGCAGTAGAGCCTCCAAGATTTTGGTGTTTATTTCTTCTTTTGAATAACTTACACTCAAAGCAGGTAAGTTCATCCAGGATTGCATTAAATCTTGATTCCATTTGCTCAATGGTTTCATTTGGTAGCATCTTGAACTTTTGAAACCTCTTTTTGACCACACCGATTTTATTCTTCTTTATTGCATCGTTGCCTTCACAGATCAACTCGTATCTTGTCCCAAAGTTCCTTTGCGCTTTGCAATCTTTAACCTTCATGTACATATTGCTATCCAAGGTTCTATAAATGATGTCAATAGCAATATTGTTGAGGTTTGCTCTTTTTCTCGTCTTCTCGCATTCCATTCTCTTTTTGGTTTAGGAATGTACTCGTTGTATCACCCACTCGTTATTGCCTTGGTAATCTCCGGTGGTCCATCGCTAGTACATCCATCATCTCATCATGAGTTGCGCAAGGTAAGCCCGCATTCGACGTTTATACTCATCAAATCTATCTAGAGAACACATCGCATAGTTCTAGCATACCGAGTGTTATCCATGATGCAAGTCTTTGAAAATCGTAACTTGAAAGAAAGTTTCAAAGAATTTTCACAAGCACAACAAGTAGGATTTCTTCGTAACGTAAGCTAATCGCTCCGATACCAATTGTTGGTCCCTTGAAAAGGCTTTGGTTAAGTTTAGAGGGGGGGGGGGTGAATAAACTTAACACTTAAAACTTTGGAGTTAACAAATTTCGCAACTTCGGCGATCCGTCGATACTTCAAAGTAGTCCGTCGATACCTCGCAGCTCCGCCGATAAACGTAGTCTACCGATAGTTGAGTTTGCCGAATTTGTGCAATGGAATTATATCAAAATTAAGCCTTAATACTTGTTGTTAAATATGATACTAAGTATTAGATACTC
The DNA here is from genome assembly GCA_036785695.1 of Gentiana straminea. Classification (NCBI taxonomy): domain Eukaryota; kingdom Viridiplantae; phylum Streptophyta; class Magnoliopsida; order Gentianales; family Gentianaceae; genus Gentiana; species Gentiana straminea. The sequence goes on from JAVUPR010000265.1 coordinate 9,072,911, forward strand.
GTAGTGCAAGTGTGTGATTTCGCTTGCTAGATTCGTAGGTTGATGTGTAGAATAAACTAAGTGCAGAATGTAAATGCTGAAAGTAAGTAGGTAGATTTTATAGTGGTTCCAGGTGGTGTAATCCTGTCAGTCCACTCTTCTCCTGTGATGTTGGAGGAAATTCACTAGAGATCTTTGATGTAGCTTTTACAAAGATTCCTAAGGTTGCTTGTCCTTCACCAATAACTATGGCTTCACAAACTGAAAACTGGGAACATGTAGGATTGCCGCTCCTGAGTCTTCCACTGGTCCTTGAAGGGTAGGATTGCCTCTTCACCAGCTCCACCACAAACAACAGCCTTTCTTTCACACAACCGTGCTTCACTCGTCTTCTTCGCAGGTTCTTTATAAAATAAAGATTGAATCAAATTAATGATTCGGTTGCAAAGCAGCTTGATTAGGATGATATAATCAGCGGCTTGCATGTGCTTCAAGTGTGTATACTTGATGTAGCTTGAATGTAGAATACACTTGAAGAATTTCTCTCGGATCGTAGCTTTAAGTTCGCAAGTTCAACAGGTGTTTTTCAAATTTCGCAAAATATCTCTTCAAAGTTTATCAGTTTTCATCATCTTGTTTCTGAGTTGAAAGTCCTCTATTTATAGGCAAGAATGCATGTGACTTGTATTTGAAATTCAAATGTAACCGTTCCTTGTTTTTGTCCCATCTGATTTGCATTCTGTCACAGTTCATAGGACTGACACTGTCAGAATTCCTTTTTGACAAAGGTACCGTCCACCCTTTGACTTATAACCATTGGATAAAGATCTGAATCATCCCAACGTTCTTTTAATCTCAGCCTTTGATTTCTTTGATAAGTCAGAGGTAGTTGGCTGTCCTTATCCATGTAATCTTCCAATATAATCTTGAATTAACCGAGGTATATTATCAACAGGTTCATCAGTCCGCTGAGATACCTATCAGTCTGCTGAACTGCAATTTGCTGTTCATAAAATACAATGTAGCTGACTTCTTTTATCTAACTTTTATTTGTGAAGTTAGATTACACCTTTTTAATTATAACCAAGTTCCAAACATCATCCAACTTATGGAACTTAGACCTTCTTCACAAGGTATATGTAATCGTTTAGTCATCACAGACTTGCCTAAATTTCGATTCCATATCCTTGACTTAAATTACTAAGTTTGATCCCTTAGCCTTCGGTAACTGAGTTTGAGCCCTCAGCCTTCAGTAACTGAGTTTGAGCCCTCAGCCTTCAGTCTTCAGCAGGTTCCAGACTAGTCTACTGACCTATCTACCCTACTGATATGGATCGCCTCCGTCGATATGAATCAAAGCAGCCCTTTACAGTGCTTGTTTGATCAAACCTATTCATAAATCAAACTCTAATAAACCTATACATTTGATCTAGACATCTTTTTGCCTTTGCACTATAACAGCTAGTCTGGCACTCATCATCAAAACATAGAAATAGGTCCAACACATGATTCTACGGTCATGTCATGGCTGTGGAATTCAAGTTCCCAAAAATAAGTGATACTTGTATGTTTCTAGGAACAACCAAGGAAATCTGGGAAGCTGGTAGAGAAACTTACTCAAAGATCAATGGCCCCGCATAGATTTGTGAGCTAAAGACCAACATTTCTATTGCTAAACAGGGGTCCAACAGTATCACTGTATACTCGGGGCTTCTACAGAGTCTTTGGCAAGACCTTGATCATTATCAGTGAATCAAGATGCATGCCAATTAAGACACTATCATTGTAAAGAGGATTATTTTAGAAGGATAAGATCTATTCCTTCATTGACGGCTTAAATCCCGAACTTGATGCTGTCAGAATTCAAATTTTAGGAAGAAGGGACCTCTCATTCTTAAATGAGACAATTCTATGGTCAGAGCTGAAGAAAGCAGAAAATGAGTCATTCTTGAAGGCTCCCTTGAAGACATCTCAACCTTGATCTCCAAGGCTACCAAAACCGGGGATCTGAAGAGAATAAGGCTCTTGAGAACAAGGCCCACATAAAGAATCAGAGAGGGTCTGTTAGGGACTCCTTAACCTTTAATTACTGCAAAAGGAAGAGACGTACAACGGATAAATGCTGGAAATTTCAAGGGAGACCAAGAATTATGATGAATGAGAATGATGTTGTTCATCTTGCGAACAACAAACAGAACGAAAGCTCCACCCCCAGGCATATGAACTAGGAGCATCTGAAATTGTAAAGCTTAGAAAGTTCCGGGAAACTTTAGAAAAATACTCTTGTTCCATTGGCTTATCAGGTATGATTACCAATCACCATTGCTCCGAAAAAAATAAAGAATGGGTGATTGATTAAGGTGCTAATGATCATATGACATATGATATGTCAAATTGTAAGTGCTATAAACCTTGTCCTAGTAACAGAAAGATTACTGTGGCTGATGGTTCTCTGATCATTGTTGCAGGTATAAGGAACATTGACTGACTCCTGAGATTACTCTCAAGGATGTCTTATATGTTCCTAAAATTACTTCTAATCTAGTTTCCGTTCAAAGAATTACAAATGATTCGAGCTGCAATGTTATTTTCTCTACCGACTTTTGTCTGATACACGAGAAAAGAATGAGGAAGAAGATTGGAACTGCTAAAGTGAAAGGAGCCCTCTATTTTTTGATGGACAAGATGATAGTTAACGTCATTTATCTTATTCTAGATCTCTTAGTGATAAGATTTGGTTGTATCATAGAAGATGAGGTCATCTAGCTTTTGGAAATATGGAAAAAAATGCACCATGATATTCTCAAAGGAATAAAATCTGAATCTTTGTTTTGTCATGAATGTGAATTAGCTAAACATAAGAGAAAACATTTTTCAAACACCAGTGAAAGATGAAAGGCTACTTTTACCTTGATCCATAATGATATTTGGGTTCCATCTAGGACATCACATATCATGTTGTGTTTAGGGGATGTGAAGATGATCACCAATGCCTAGAATATCCTGCAAAATAGAAGATTCGGATCCTCTCGGTTTCGCGATAAATCGCTGTCCTTCTTAAATTATTCGACCCTTTTACTTGTCCAAGGTTACACGAATATTTAATTGAGATATCAAACTGAGAGTTTCACCTTTAAGTCTGGACAAAGATCTTAAAGATCACTTAGGATGTGTTTTGTGTATATGACAAGATCAAAGATGCTTACTAATTGTTGTATCTTGTTTCAACAATGTAAACTTGCTTTTATAGCACTTAGATTTCTGAAAAAGAGCAAAGAGAATCGTCCCTTAAGTAAGAGACACCAAATAAAAAGGTTCCATTTGGTTGTACCCACTTAAAATGACCAAAGGACACCAAAATTCAGTTTTCGGACCACAGGCTGGCCACAGGCGGGCGTCTGTGATGAACTGAAAACCTGACCAACTTTCTGATGAACTTTTAGCCTAACCAGAACCCCACAGGCGGGCGCCTGTCACTCTGTTTCACCAAAACTGATTTTTGGTCCTTTAACTGGTTTTCCGGTCCTTTAAGTGATTTTGTCGAATTATACTTGCTTATTTTCCATCCGTACACTCATATACACTTATATAAGCGTGCACTCCACACCTTCAAACTTATAATTAAGTGTTACGAGTATATCCATCCTTGTACTAAACCCCGATTACCTCAACGGCTTGTGATTATACTTAAATCACCAACAATCCTCCCCCATTTAAGTGTAATCCTTGGTTTAGTTAAATAAACAGTCATAAAATAAACCAACTCATGATTCAATGAAAATGTCACGAAGATTGAATTTCCATCTAGTATTATTACACGCAAATATTCGAGTATTGGGGTGTGACTAAGCATTGAACCCCTTTACACATTTTGAATACAAGTACATAACAATACATATGAATTGAGACTACTCCAAAGTATTATTCTTGACACCATTTTTTGTAATCCGGCCTTGTGTCCATATCCATTCTTGAGCATTTAGAAAGCCAACCCAACTTTCCTTGAAGCGGCCATACTTCATACTCATATAGGTGAATCTTTAGTTTACCGTGCACCTGCATTAGCACTTTTATAAGATTCATTAAGAAGATAGTACTTCAACCTAATCTCACAGGTAAACAGCACATACCTTCGGGATTAATACATGTGCTCAAATTTCCAAAAATAGGCTTACCACATTGAATTTAGCCTAAGGCATTATACCAAAGGGAAATTGGGCGTCCCATATTTAGAAACTTATATAGGTTGTAGTCCCATCCCGACTACCGACTTTTGTAACAAGTCCTTAGCCAATCCTTTCGTCAAATGATCAGCCAAATTTCTTTGAGATCTCACATACACAACCGATATCACCCCGTGAGAGATCAACTCACGTACCGCGCTATGTCTAACGCCTAAGTGTCGTGACTTACCATTATACACTTGACTATATGCTTTAGACAGTGTAGATGAGCTATCACAATGGATAGATATTGGTGATATTGGTTTAGGCCATAAAGGAATTTCATGAATCAAATTCCTAAGCCATTCTGCCTCTTTACCGGCCTTGCCAAGGCAATAAACTCCGACTCCATAGTCGAGCTAGATATACATGTCCGTTTCTTAGAAGCCCAAGAAATGGCGCCTCCACCTAAAACAAACACCCATCCACTAGTAGAAGAATGATCTTCTACATTAGATATCCAACTAGCATCCGAATATCCTTCAATCACCGAAGGATATGCAACATAAGTCAAACCAAAATCTTTGGTAGACTTTAGATATCTCAATACACGAACAACCGCTCTCCAATGACGAGTTACTCCGGGTTACTAGTATATCTACTTAGTTTCCCAACCGCATAAGCGATATCCGGTCGTGTACTAGTCATTGCATACATCAAACAACCAATGACTCGTGAATATTCAAGTTGATTCACCGTTTCACCTTTATTAGGTCCAAGCTTCTCACGAGGCTCCATGGGAGAATTTGCCGGAGTACAATTTTCACAATTAAACTTTTCCAACACTTTCTCAATATAATGAGACCGTGTTAGTGAAAATCCTCCCCGATTTCTCTTGATTTTAATACCAAGAATTACATCCGCCTCCCCCATGTCTTTCATAGAGAATCTAGAAGATAAGAGTTCTTTACACTTATCAACCCGATTTTGGTTCGTACCAAAAATCAACATGTCATCGACATATAGACGATTTTCACACCGTTACCGGTTTCATCAAATCTACTATAAATACACTTGTCCGATGATTGAGTTTAAACCCACTAGCCAAGACAACCTCATCAAACTTTTGATGCCATTGTTTAGGAGCTTGTTTAAGTCCATACAATGATTTAACAAGTTTACAAACCTTATGCTCGTTACCAGGCATAATAAATCCTTCCGGTTGCTTCATGTATATTTCCTCATCCAAATCTCCATTTGGAAACGCTGTTTTAACATCCATTTGATGGATCACCAAGTTATGAATTGCGGCTAAGGCAATCAATAACTTGATTGAGGAGATTCTAGCAACGGGAGCATAAGTATCGAAATAATCGATACCTTCCTTTTGCCTAAAGCCTTGTATAACTAACCGGGCTTTATATCGATCAACAGTACCGTCGACTCTCATTTTCCTTTTGAAAATCCATTTGCAACATAATGGTTTGCAACCACGTGGTAAATCCGTAAGAATCCACGTATTGTTACCCATTATGGAATCCATCTCGTCATTGATGGCTTCTTTCCAAAATGATACATCCTGAGATCCCATTGCCTCAGAAAATGTTCTTGGATCATCCTCAATATTGTAGCAATATGAGTATTGATATCCAACTTCATTTCTCGAACCTTCCACCAAATAAGTAACAAAATCCGGTGGAAATGTTTTCGCTATTCTAGCCCTCTTACTTCTTCGAAGTTCAGAAGGCTCAACTTGAGAATCATTATTCTCCACATTCTCCACTCCAACTATTGTAGGAGCAATATCCTTTGGTCTAGGAATAGAAGTAAATCTATTCTCATCAAAGATAGCATCTCGTGATTCTATAACCGAATGTGCAGCCACGGAATCACTAGGTTCTAAAACATAAAACCTATATGCCTTTGAATGACTTGCATATCCAATGAATATGCAATCAATGCCTCTTTCTCCTAAAGTTTTAATTTTAGGATCGGGAAGTCTAACAACCGCTCGCAGCCCCAAACTTTCAAGTAATTCAAGTTTGGTTTCTTTTTGAACCAAAGTTCATACGGGGTAGCAGTAATTCCTTTTATTAGGAATTTGTTTAGTAGATAACAGGCCGTTAACATGGCCTCACCCCAAAATCCACTGCTCAATCCCGAGTAGGACAACATGGAATTTACCATCTCTTTTAGAGTACGGTTTTTCCTCTCTGCAATGCCATTTTGTTGTGGCGTATATGGTGCAAGTAACCTCGTGTATTATACCACACGACCCGAAGTAGGTTGGATCATAGAATTCACCACCTCTATCGGTACGAAAACGTTTGATACTTGAATTTAATTGCAATTCAACTTCACTTTTATAAACTTTAAACTTATCAAGTGCTTCGTCTTTTGTATTAAGTAAATATACATAACAAAAGCGAGTATGATCATCTATAAAAGTAACAACATATTTCTTATTTCCCAAAGAAGGTGTGGCATAAACATCACACAAATCACTATGGATAAGTTCCAAAATTGTAGACGACCTTTCAACACCATGAAAAGGTTGTCTTACAATCTTAGTAAGCATACAAGTAGTACACTTATCCATATTGATATCAAAAGGGGAATCAAAGCATTCTTACACATAACATGCATACGTTTGTAATGTACGTGTCCTAATCGTGCATGCCACAACTTTGAAATATTAACATCAGAAATATGCATAACTTGATTAACTTTATTATTAACAACATTAAGCATAAACATGTTATTACACAAATAACCAAAACCAACAAATACACCATGTTTTGACAAAATAAACCTATCGGACTCATAAACTTGTTTGTAGCCCGATTTACATAATAAAGCACCCGAAACAAGGTTTTTCCGAATGCATGGCACAAATAAAACATTAAATAGTTTTACAGATTTTCCAGAACTGAAATTTAAAGTAATAGTTCCTACACCACTTATTACAGCCTTCGACTCATTTCCCATCTTTAAGATAGATCCATCGTTCACTGGTTCAAAGTCTTCAAACCAGCGTCGATCTTTGCATACATGTCTTGTTGCTCCCGAGTCAATCCACCACGTAACATCATCATCCTGCATATAAAAAGCTTCAGAAATAAATGGCACATAATTCATAACCGAATTAATACCATAATTAACATTCTGACCTTGATGATGTGGTGGTCCTTGGTCTTTCGACCCTTGCTCTGGACCCTTGCCTTTACCATTCTTTCGAACTCGGCAATCAGCCTTGTAGTGTCCTGTCTTACCACAAATCCAACAGGCCCCTTTTGGCCTTTTTCCGGATTCTTTGTCATTTGACTTTTTCTTTTTCTTGCCATGGTATTTCCCTTTGTTAGTTTTAGAACTCTCCCCAGCCTCTATCACATGAATGGAAGTGGATTCATCAATTTCCTTGCCCTTGGTTTTAACCCCCTCCTACGCCCTGAGGGATTCCTCAATGCACAGATGGCTACCAAGTTCAACCAAGGAGAGTTCTTCCTTTTTGTGTTTCAACATATGCTTAAAATCCTTCCATGATGGTGGTAATTTGTCAATGATACTAGAAACAGAAATGGCTTCATCCATTTCCATTTTGTGTTGTGCAAATTGGCCTAAAATGCGTTGTAGTTCATTGAATTGTTCCATTACAGACCGTGAATCTACCATCATGTATTTCATAAAATTACCAACTAGAAACTTTTTAGCAGATGCATCTTCATTTAAATACTTAGTTTCTAGTGCATCCCATAACTCTTTTGCAGAAGCAAAGTTTTGATAAATGTCAAATAACGAATCAGACATACCATTGACAATGTGACCACGACAGATGTAGTCATCATTTTCCCATTTGTTCCGCCTTCGCAATTCCTCCAACGGTGCATCATCATCAACTTCTGGTATTTCTGTGCTAAGAACATACACCACTTTCAATGTTGTGAGAAGGAAATGCATCTTCCTTTGCCACCTCCGGAAATCAACTCCTTCAAACTTGTCTAATTTCCCGAAATTCATAATCAAATCCTTTGCATTCACCATTGTGATCAAAACAATAATTTAAGAAGAATGTTGTGTTTAGGGGATGTGAAGATGATCACCAATGCCTAGAATATCCTGCAAAATAGAAGATTCGGATCCTCTCGGTTTCGCGATAAATCGCTGTCCTTCTTAAATTATTCGACCCTTTTACTTGTCCAAGGTTACACGAATATTTAAGTGAGATATCAAACTGAGAGTTTCAACTTTAAGTCTGGACAAAGATCTTAAAGATCACTTAGGATGTGTTTTGTATATATGACAAGATCAAAGATGCTTACTAATTGTTGTATCTTGTTTTAACAATGTAAACTTGCTTTTATAGCACTTAGATTTCTGAAAAAGAGCAAAGAGAATCGTCCCTTAAGTAAGAGACACCAAATAAAAAGGTTCCATTTGGTTGTACCCACTTAAAATGACCAAAGGACACCAAAATTCAGTTTTCGGACCACAGGCTGGCCACAGGCGGGCGCCTGTGATGAACTGAAAACCCGACCAACTTTCTGATGAACTTTTAGCCTAACCAGAACCCCACAGGCGGGCGCCTGTCACTCTGTTTCACCAAAACTGATTTTTGGTCCTTTAACTGGTTTTCCGGTCCTTTAAGTGATTTTCTCGAATTATACTTGCTTATTTTCCATCCGTACACTCATATACACTTATATAAGCGTGCACTCCACACCTCCAAACTTATAATTAAGTGTTACGAGTATATCCATCCTTGTACTAAACCCCGATTACCTCAACGGCTTGTGATTATACTTAAATCACCAACATATCACTGGGGCGAAATTGTTCGTATACTTCATTGATGATTATACTAGGGTTATTTGGGTGTATTTGCTTAAAAATAAACCTGAAGTGGATAAAATTTTTCAACAATTTTACAACATGGTGAAAACTCAGTTTGATACTAAGATAAAAATGATATAAAGTGATAATGCAAGAGATTACTTCAATTAGTTGCTTACCCTATTTCTTCAAAAAGAAGGGATCATTCATGAGTCCTCTTGTGTTCACACTCCACATCAAAATGGAGTTTTTGAACGCAAGACAGGCACATAATAGAGGTGACTAGGTCCCTGATTTCCCAGATGAAAGTGCCCAAGTTTTATTGGGGAGAAGCAGTTCTTATTGCAACTCACCTCATTAACAAGATGCCATCTAAACATATGGGAAATAAGTCTCCTAGACATCTTTTATTCACACTGTATCCTAGTTTTTCAAGTGGTGATAAATTGGGTTTAATTTTTTTGGATGTGTTGTGTATGCTCATGTTCATTCTCCCAATAGGGGGAAGTTGTTAAATGCATTTTTATTTGTTACTCAAATACCTAGAAGGGGTATAAATGCGTTCATCCACCTACCAAACGTTTCTTTGTCTCCAGGGATGTGACTTTTAATGAAGCTGAATCATACTGTAGAACTGCTCATATCCAAATTTTGGGGGACATCTCAATGACTGATTCAGAAAAGATCTGTTTCTTCTGGATATTATTACAATACCAAATTCACATAATCAAAGGGGAACAACATCAAAAAGAGGTCCCTACAGAAGACAAAGAAAAGGATCTGGGTCAAACTTAGGGAAGAATCTGGAAATTCAAAAAAATCAGATTTAGATCAAGTGGATATCACATTGTTGGATCGATAATGCGCAATAAACACTCTAGAGGGGGGTGAATAGAGTGTTGGGTAAAATATACCACTTTTTTAAAATTTATGCAATATGAGCAAATTGATACACACAATTACAATCGATTAATCCGGAAGCTTAATTGAACAGTTATTCGATTATGTGTATGTGACTTAGGTGATCTAGTGATGCAACGTGTTATGGATTAAACTGATTGCTCAACCAATGTGCATATGTGATGTAGATTATCAAGTGAGCACATATTATGTTTCAACCAAATAGATTAACATGCTATGCTCAACAAGTTTGCAGATAATAGCACTAATTGGTAAACAATAATGCTGATGATAATATTATTCAGATGACAAGGTCAAAAACACATATATAATCAAAATCAGATCCTGAATACTACAAGTACTAGTACAAACTGCAGGTAGGAACAAATCAGATAAAAAATTAAGTAAAACTACAAAAGTCTAAAAGGAGTACATAACCAGTTCTATTACAGATAAAACAATGAAGGTTCAGTACAAGTCTGATACAAAGCAGTTCTTATTACAACAAGTATCAAGATACAAGCAAGGGACATAGCATGTCCTAGACTGACCAATCAGAAGTGTTATGAGAATGTTATTCTATCAAGACAAAAGTCTGAACTGATTAACAGAAACATAATACTATACCGATCACAAAATGGTCAGCCGCTCTGTCAAAGCCTACAAAGAGGTACAAGACCTACTGTTGGACAATCTTGTTCATAAACGAAATAAAATACAACTAAAACAAAATACAAGAAAATCGAATTACAATTGCAAAGAAAACGAAAAAGGATATATGATCCGAGCCCGTGTTGCACACAATTTCCTTAAGACTAATTCGTCCCCTCACCTTCGTGTGCCGTGAGCTTTAGCAGGACGTTAATCTCCCAGGATAGAACGGATAGCAATGACAGGAAGCACAACGCCTTCAATTGCTTAAGAACCTTGTAGTTTGAACTCTCAGTTTTCATGTAGAAAAGAAGTAAGAAGAAGCAGATTGCTGGTGTCTCATCGTCTTAAGAACTGATCAAGAAGTCTGTTTATATAGGCTTTATCATGCAGAGAAGAGCTGGGAACTGATGGAATACGAAGTGGAACTGCCTCGGCTCGTATTGAATGTCATTACGGCGGGAAATGGAACAGGCACAACAGCAGCTTGGATGCCATAAGTGTTGTCAGCTGGAAGGTCTCGAATTATCGTATTCGGCAAAAATAAAGGTTACGGCGGGAAATAAGGTTGTCACCTTGGAAGTGTTGTCGTCACCGAAGGTCTCGAATTTCGTATTCGCTCGAAAAATAAAGGTTCAGGTTGCAAAACCGAACCTTCACTAGGAGCCTTTGAATCGAGTTGCATTCGTGTCCGCAGGACGCGCGCTCGCACACAAGTTCAGGCTGAAATCCGGATGGATTTGCACCCCCCTGCGCCCGCGCGTAGAGAACGGTGTATAAAGTTGGTAAATTCTTACCACTACACTAATACAACATCATGTATATGTTGGCTCTTTTCCTTCCTTCCTTCCAATGTGGGAGAAATTGGTTTCTCCAATTTTCCCTTTATTACTAACACTTTCCATTCACCACTTAGGCCCAATATAACATATCATTTAACATATCCATTTTAACCATCATTTTCCAACAATCCCCCACATGAATGGAATAGTGTTTAAACCCTAGCAAAGGCTCTAAGAATGAAATTGAGAGTTCGGCGGTAGATCAATGCATAGGATAGGTAGGTGTGACCCTTTGAACCTTCCCTTGATTAAATATGTTTACTTTACTGGCTGACTAGTAGACGAGATGTCCTTGAACTATTCTGCCGTTGATGTAAATGATGACATATCAACCACACCGCATCTACCTATCAACATAGGTTCTTGCGGTTATGTCCATTTTGGCCGTGGACATCCGCTCGGTTCAAAGCAAGAGTTTCTAAGAATTGCGCCCTCACAATTCCCTTTGAAGCGGCCCCTCTTCTCTCTTACATAGGTGATTCCGTAATTCGAATTTTCTCAAAATATTCTTCTTACACAAATCATTAAAAGCTCTTTCGTGAGCTTATCCTCGTTCAATCTCACCGTTTCTTCATCTTAGGAATGAGCTTGAGGGTTACCCCCCACAGTGACTTTACTTCGGCAATTAGGTTTTCCCATTGAACCAAGATCTTGGGATCTCCAATCTACAAGGTTGGGTTTTCCTTCGCAAAAGTTTATTCCATGGGCTTTAGTCCCATTCCTCTTGATGATTTAGCAACTACCTCTCTATTTAACCCTTTGGTTAGCGGATCCGCAAGATTATCCTCTGACTTAACATAGTCTAAGGTAATCGTACCAGTTGAGAGTAGTTGTCTAATGGAATTATGTCTTCGGCGTATGTGCCTAGACTTACCATTATACATTATATTTTGTGCTCTTCCAATCGCTGATTGACTGTCACAGTGAATACATATTCCTGGCACTGGCTTCGGCCATCGAGGAATATCCTCTAGGAATTGATGCAACCATTCTGCCTCTTCCCCACATTTATCCAATGCCACAAACTCAGATTCCATTGTGGATCCGGTTATCACGGTTTGTTTGGAAGATTTCCAAGACACGGCTCCACCGCCTAACGTGAATACAAAGCCACTTGTGGATTTTGAATCCTTTGAATCTGAAATCCAATTTGCATCAGTATATCCTTCTATAACAATTGGTTCTCTTGTATAGTGAAGGCCATACTTACGAGTATATCTTAAGTATCTCAGTAACCTCACTATAGCTTTCCAATGTTCATGACTCGGATTACTAGTATATCTACTTAGCTTGCCAACAGCGTAAGCGATATCCGGTCTAGTACAACTCATTAAGTACATTAGACTTCCAATGATCCTTGCGTACTCTAATTGAGATACACCCTCACCTTTATTTTTGAACAAAGGTTGACTTTGATCTATTGGAGTTCTAGCTTCATTTGAGTCATCTTTATTGAATTTTTCCAGGATTTTATCAATATAATTAGATTGACTCAAAATGAGACCATTAGAATTTCTTGTAATTCTAATTCCCAATATCATCTCTCGCTAAACCCATATCTTTCATTTCAAATCTGGCGTTTAACATATCTTTGGTAGATTTGATCATCTTATCATTACTACCAACTATCAACATGTCATCCACATAAAGACATAAGATGACATAGCCATCTTTTGTTTCTTTCATGTAAATACATTTATCACATTCATTGGTTTTGAACCCTTTTTCAAGCATAACATGATCAAACTTTTGATGCCATTGTTTTGGTGCTTGTTTTAAGCCATATAATGACTTAACCAATTTACACACTTTCTTATCTTGTCCTGGACTTGAAAAACCCTCAGGTTGTTCCATGTAGATTTCTTCTTCTAAATCTCCATTTAAGAAAGCGGTTTTCACATCCATTTGATGTACTTCTAAATTACGCAAAGCGGCTATAGCAAGTACCATCCTAATGGAAGTTATTCTCGTCACTGGAGAATATGTGTCAAAATAATCAAGACCTTCTTTTTGACTATAACCTTTTATTACTAGTCTGGCCTTATATTTATCAATAGATCCATCAGGTTTCATTTTCCTCTTAAAGATCCATTTTGATCCTAGTGGCTTACATCCTGGAGGTAGATCAACTAACTCCCAAGTATGATTTTGCAATATAGAGTCTATTTCACTATTTATTGCTTCTTTCCACATTGGACCTTCAGAAGAAGTTGTCGCTTCTTTAAAGCTTTGAGGATCTGTCTCTATCATATAAGTGATAAAATCTTCACCAAAAGATTTTTCAGTCCTCGACCTCTTGCTTCTTCTTGGCTCAACCTCAGTTGGCTCTTCTTCATTTACTTGTTCAAAAGGGTGATCCTGAACATGAACACGCTTTAATGAACTAGGTTCATTTGTTTTAGCCGGAAATACATTCTCAAAGAATGATGCATTTCTCGATTCCATTATCGTATTTTTATGTATTTCAGGATTATCTGACTTATACACAAGAAATCGATAAACACTACTGTTGTGTGCATATCCAATGAATATACAATCAACAGTTTTTGATCCTATCTTTACTACTTTGGGTGTAGGTACGAGCACCTTTGCAAGGCACCCCCACACTTTCAAGTATTTGTAAGAAGGTGGTTTACCTTTCCACAGTTCATAAGGAGTTTTCTCTTGTTTCTTTCGGGGTATCTTATTTAAAAGATAATTGCTAGAAAGGATAGCTTCCCCCCACAAGTTTTGTGATACTCCTGAACTCAACAACATTGAATTCATCATTTCTTTCAATGTTCGATTTTTCCTTTCAGCAACTCCGTTCGATTGTGGTGACCATGGCGCGGTTATTTCATGAATAATCCCATGTTCGGCACAAAAATCACTTAGTGGTGCCAAATATTCACCACCTCTATCGCTTCGGAGTATTTTGATCTTTTTTCCATGTTGATTCTCAACTTCTTTTACGAATAGAATAAATTTATCTATCGCTTCATATTTTCCTTTTAACAAGTATACATAGCAATATTTAGTGCAGTCATTGATAAAGGTAATAAAATAATTATTTCCGCCTCTCGATTGCACAATTTTAAGATCACACACGTCGCTATGTATTAGTTCGAGTGGTTGCGTATTTCTTTCAACATTTTGAAAGGACGCTCTTGTTAATTTCGCTTCAACACAAGTTTCACACTTATGTTCTTTATCAATTTCGAATTTGGGGATATATTTTAGACTTATTAATCTACGCAGGGAATCGTAATTAACATGTCCTAGTCTACCATGCCATAAGGAAGGTGACTCAACCAAGTAAGCATAACCAGCAATATTATTATTGATATTGTTTGGCCTAATAGCCATTACATTCAGCTTGACCATGCCATTACATGCATACCCTTTACCGACATACATACCACTCTTAGTCAAAGTAAACTTGTCGGACTCTAAAACAAGACGGAAGCCATTCTTATTCAAAAAGACTCGTACACCGATTCTTACGCATATCCGGGACATATAGCACATTCTTCGAGTTAGATGCTTGCCGAAGTCATCTTCGAATCACTTCTCCTTTTCCAGCTATAGCGAAGTAGCCGAGTTTCCCATGAACAAAGTCTCATTACCTTGAACTGACTCAAACTTAGTAAACACTTCCATGTCAAAGCATACGTGCCTTGTAGCTCCTGTGTCTACCCACCATTCTCTAGGATTTGAATCCACCATGTTCACTTCTGACACAACGGCACAAAGATCACTATCTTCCATGCCTTGAATAATATTTCTTTCAACAATATTATTCTTTGGTAGCTTTTCAACAAAACATGCAATTATAAAAGCCTTACCAAGCTGTATATTTTCAGCTTGAACGTCCTGAAGAATCATCCCTAATTCTTCGATCTGTTCGATGAGTGGTCTTGAATCCACCATCTTGTATTCCAACAACCGTCGAGCTACACATTTATTTGATTCCGTATTGGTAGCCATTTATGAAATTTAACACAAAAGATTAAATTTCTTTTCAACAATTTATAGAACAATCTTTAATTGAACTATACTCAATTCAACAAAAGATTCGTTTAGAACTCGTTTTATTGAACCACTGTCGTTTTAAACACAAAACAACTTGGTTTTAATAAAACAGCTCGTTTTTAATAATCAACTCGTTTTTCAATAAAACAGCTCGTTTAATAAACTAAACAGCTTCTTTGAATTCAGATCGTTTGAAACTGAACAGCTCGTTCAGAGACTAAACAGCTCATTTATCAAACAAGTATTCATCCAGCTTGTTTATAAAGCTTGATTCAACCAAACAGCTCGTTTTTACACAGCTCGATTCGCTTTCTTCAAGTACGAAAAACTGAATCACAAAACTGTTATGAACAGTTTATTAAGATCGAAAATGTTCAACACAAGAACCAGCTCGATTCAACACAGTTATTGAAACTGTTCGTTCTCAATTTCTTCGTCAATGAACAAGAAATATCGAGTTAGTCTTAAGATTGTTGGACAATCTTGTTCATAAACGAAATAAAATACAACTAAAACGAAATACAAGAAAATCGAATTACAATTGCAAAGAAAACGAAAAAGGATATATGATCCGAGCCCTGTGTTGCACACAGTTTCCTTAAGACTAATTCGTCCCCTCACCTTCGTGTGCCGTGAGCTTCAGCGGGACGTTAATCTCCCAGGATAGAACGGATAGCAATGACAGGAAGCACAACGCCTTCAATTGCTTAAGAACCTTGTAGTTTGAACTCTCAGTTTTCATGTAGAAAAGAAGTAAGAAGAAGCAGATTGCTGGTGTCTCATCGTCTTAAGAACTGATCAAGAAGTCTGTTTATATAGGCTTTATCATGCAGAGAAGAGCTGGGAACTGATGGAATACGAAGTGGAACAGCCTCAGCTCGTATTGAATGTCATTACAGCAGGAAATGGAACAGGCACAGAACAGCAGCTTGGATGCCATAAGTGTTGTCAGCTGGAAGGTCTCTGAATTCAGTATTCAGCTCGAAAAATAAAGGTTCAGGTTGCAAAACCGAACCTTCACTAGGAGCCTTTGAATCGAGTTGCATTCGTGTCCGCAGGACGCGCGCACACAAGTTCAGGCTGAAATCCGGATGGATTTGCACCCCCCCTGCGCCCGCGCATAGAGAACGGTGTATAAAGTTGGTAAATTCTTACCACTACTACCTAATACAACATCATGTATATGTTGGCTCTTTTCCTTCCTTCCTTCCAATGTGGGAGAAATTGGTTTCTCCAATTTTCCCTTTATTACTAACACTTTCCATTCACCAGGCCCAATATAACATATCATTTAACATATCCATTTTAACCATTTCAGCTTGTTAAATAATTAATGGATAAATAAGATTGATTTTCTCATTTCATGATGATTATCTCTTATTTAATGGAGAATATTTTTTTCTTAGGGAAAAAGATAATTGTCTTGTGAAAAAATTATCTCTATTGTTCGGTTATTTTCATATATAAAGAGAGTTCCTCTCAACACAGTATACACAAGTCTTCTGCGCCTCATTAGAGAAAAAGGAAGAAAAATCGAAAATATATTTTATATTTTCAATGACATATTGCCTTAGTCATATTGTAATTAATTATTTACTTGTTAAATAATTAATGGGAAGATTATCTCTTAAAACTGGAGTTTTTCTTGAAGAATATTCAAGGAGGTTCGAATGCAGTGTCCTTTTCAAAATACCTTTAACGCCCCCCTTGATTACAACCCCCTACATATGTACTTATCCCCATTAGTTTGAAGACTAAGCAAAATGGATCATAGAGGTATCATATGGAGGTCACTACTCAATTTTTCAAACGAGACCTGGGGTAAAGACTTCGTAAAAATATCAGCTACCTTATGCGTAGTTGGCACAAACTCAATGGATATAGTACAATTTTGCACGTGGTCACGTATAAAATGATACGTGTTTGGCTCGAGAGTGCAATACAGAATTGTGTGCTAAGTCTATTACACTGGTACTATCGCAATAAACTGATAGACAATCTACAGACATGCTGAAGTTTGCTAATTGTTGCTTGATCCAGAGGAGTTGGGCACAACAGTTGCTCAAGACAACGTAATAAGGGCAACACTGGGCAAAATCATTACACAATTCTATCAGATCTCTTCAGTGTTTCTGGCATTGATAATTTTGAGAAATACAAGTGATGTACTTGCAAAATTATATATTTGTGATTGAGACGGATTTGTGTTTTAGTTTTAGTTTCCAAAAACATTTTGTGGATTATTGGTGAGAAAGTACTTCGTGATGAGGAATTTTTTATTTCAGGTCATAACCAAAGGATTTTCATACGAAATTAATTACGTAAATTTGGATCGGGTCGGAACCCTAAAGCATCTATTTTTCCCTAATTCTCTCACAACAAATCGACACCCTCCTCCCTCTCTCCCAAAAAAAAAAAAAAATTTATCGACACCAACCCCCTGAATCCTTGTGCCGCCGAGTTGGAAAAATATATGAATAGGAAGGAACTGTGATGTTTTAAAAAAGGACTTTGTATGCAATGTAGGGAATAAGAAAAAGTGAGCATAAAGAAAAAAATGTAGGGTTACGTTACAGGCTGCATTGTAGGGACTTTGTTTGTATGCAATGTATGCAAAATATGGAGTTTTTATCAAAAAAGAAAAGAGAAGAAAAAATGGGAGTTGGTATCTTCTTTATTTGAATTGATGGGTTACAGGCTGCTTACAGTATCGGATGGTAGCTAAATTTATCATTTGACAATTGGCTTTTGCTTGTGGGGACCTACCTAATCAGCAGCGATAAAGTCAAGATTATAGGTTCTGCAGCCGGGCCGAGAAAAGAAAAAGAAAGAGGAAAATATGACGAGGAGGACATTGTGTAATAACACACTGAATCATGAATATATCGTTGATATAATATACTATTTTTTTGTTTTTTTTAAAGCATCCGGAATCCGGATCTCATTGGTTCGACTAATTCCGAATTCGACCCGGGTCGTGAATATACTATTATTCTTTTGTTTTAATTATGTTTTACCCGGATAATACATTTTTAGGGTTTTTAGGATTATACAATTGGACAAAGGTAGCCTATTGATCAAAAGAAGCTGTACCAACTAACAAAACAGTTACACAATTAGCTTTCACTGTGAGCAGCATTGTATATAATTAGCTATGAAATAGAACACGTACCCTTAGAATGTGTGGTCTAGTATGTATAATTTGCTAATAGTAGAAAAGATGAAATAGTACAAAACAATAAAATTAAAGTAGAATAAAGTAAATTATATATTGTGATACTACACGTTTTTTCTAGCATAATCTGATTTCAAAGTAATTGTGGAATAAAATGGTAATTAAATATTTCAATAAGTTAATCTGTGAAATGAACTTATAAACTGTCGACAAAGTGACTTTATCTCTAATCTGGTGGAACTAATCTAAAGTCAGTTGAGAATGATGGTCAGATGAGCAAGAGTATTCATGTTTGTGGAAGTCAGCTGGTGAAATGCAGCTGAGGTCATTCTGGGTCAGCAGGCTGTTGAGTCTACTGAGTTGATGAATGCTGCTGAGTTCTACAATTTGGTCTGCTAATTACAAGTCTGGGAAGGTCAGTTGATGTTGGGTTTCATCTGGTGGATAACAGTTGAAGGTGGGATCCACATCTGGGGTATTTGTGACAATTCCGACAAAGATCTTATGCCGGCTAGGGTTTAGGGAATTGTGCCTGTAAATACATATGTTGTAATCAATGCAGAGTGTGTGAAAAACCTTGTAACTTTGTGCATAATAAAATGTCTCCATTTTTGTCCGTGGAGTAGTCGGCACAACGCCGGAAACCACATTAAATATATGTGTTCTCTTTGTTTCTGTGTATTATCAGTTTCCGCCATTATTTATGTTTGCATTTCTTCTGTTTTATTTTTCTTGGAGTGCAAGTTTCTCATTTGTGTTTTAACAGACTGGTATCAGAGCGTGGGTTCGTAGATTCAGAGTAATTTTCAGGTTGAACGGAGTTGATTTCACCAAGACCGGTGACCGGTGGATTTGTGATCAAAGGTCTTTTCTTTAGCAAGAAGGATGTAAGCAATGAATGTAAAGATTGATAAATTTACAGGGAGGAACAGTTTCAGTTTGTGGCAAATCAAGATGCTGGCCTTGTTAAACAAGGATTGTGGACTCCTTTATCTGATAAAGGGGATGCCAGTGCAGCAGATTATTCCAGTCTGGAGGAGAAAGCACATTCAACCATCATGTTGTGCTTATCTGATTATGTTATCACAGAAGTTGCTGAGAAAGACACCACTGCCAAGTTATGGTCAAAAAGCTTGAAAGCCTGCATATGACTAAGTCATTGACCAACAAGTTGCCGCTGAAGCAGATGTTGTTTAGCTTGAGGGTGCATGAGGGGGCTCAACTGAGGGATCACCTTGATCTGCTGAACACAATATTACTTGATTTCAAGAATATTGATGTTAAGATTGAGGGTGAGGATGCTGCTTTGATTTTGCTGGTTTCATTACCAGCCTCCTATGAGAACTTTGTGCAGTCTTTTATAGTTGGGAATGATACAGTGGCTTTAGAGGATGTGAGGTCAGCCTTGCATGCTAGGGAGCTGAGACATAAAGCTGCAGGGGCAGACAGTCAAGCTACTGGACTAGTAGTCAGCAGCAGTGGAAAAAGGGCATGAGCAATCTAGGAAGAAGAATTCCAAGAAGGCAGGGTCCAAAGGTCCTAAGTCCACAGATGTTTGCAATTACTATAAGGAGCATGGACATTGGAAGTCCAATTGTCCAAAGAGGAAGAAACGACGGGGAGAACGATTCGCTCGGCACGGTGGTGTGGCGGTGAGCATGACTCAGATGAAGACGTGGTTCTGGTAGTAGGAGAGTCAGCACATCATGCTGATGTGTGGATTCGGACTCTAGGGCATCTTATCATATTTGCCCTCACAGTGAGTGGTTCTAAGTTATCAGCAGATAGATGGTGGTCATATATCTATGGCAAACAATAAAGGTCTGCAAGGTAGTTGGGATTGGCTCAGTTCAGTTGAGGACATAAAATGGTAGATTCTGTACACTAAGTGAAGTTAGATATGTTCCACAGATGACCAAGAATTTGGTATCTTTCAGCCTTTTGGAAAGCAGGGGGTTCAATTTCAATGGTGAAGGTGGAGTGTTGAGTGTCTATAAAAACCTAGTTGTAGTTCTCAGAGGAGTCAAGAAAGGGACCTCATATATACTATAAGGGTGGGTATGCTGTTGTGGCATCTGCTGAGGTTCACCAGCCACATCTGACAAAACTGTGGCACATGAGACTGGGTCACATGGGTGAAAAGGGGATGCACGTTCTTTCTCAGAATGATCTTCTTAGGGGATGTAAGGTCAAGCATCTGGACTTTTGAGAGCATTGTGTGTTTAGGAATCTTCATAGGGGTAAGTTCTCAAAAGGGGTACACAACACAAAGTCATCACTTGAGTACATTCATTCTGACTGTTGTGGGCCATCAAAGGTAGTCATTGGGTGGTCATGGATACTTAGTGTCATTCATAGATGACTATCCAAGGATGACTTGGATGGTGATGGTGAAACACAAAAGTGAGGCATTCAAGAGCTTCAGGCAATGGAAGGATCTAGTTGAAAATCAGTTGGGGAAGAAGATCAAGAGGCTTCGTACAGATAATAGTCTGGAATTCTGCTGGTCTGAGTTTGATGAGTTTTGCAGTAAAGGGGGTATTGCTAGACATCATATAGGCAAGAATACTCCTCAACAGAATGGGGTAGCTGAGACGTTAAGTCAAACTCTTCTGGAGAGAGCAAGATGTATTCTCTCTAATTCTGGTTTATCATGGAGATTTTGGGCAGAGGTTGTAAGTATAACTTGCTACTTAATCAACAGGGGTCCTCACACATGGATCAATCTCAAAACACCATTTGAGATGTGGTCAGGCAAGACTTATGACTATTCAGTTCTAAGGTTTTTGGAAGCACAGTTTCCTATCAGGCGAGTGAAGGGAAACTGGAACCAAGAGCCAAGAAATGAGTGTTTGTGGGGTATGGTGATGGAGTAAAGGGTTATAGAATTTGGTCATCAGCAGAGAACAGAGTTATTCTCAGCAGAGATGCAGTTTTTGATTAAAATTATATGCTTAGTTAATCTGTGCGACGGACCGTTGAGTCTGAAACCAATGCTGAATCTGAAAAAGCTGATAGTAAGGTGGAGCTTCAAGTGGAGTCAGCTGAGATGCAACCCTCAGCTGATCCAAGTCAGCACTCATCTGATCTGGTTGTGGAATCAGAGTCTGATCCAAACTAGTCAGTTGAACAAGGGTCAGGTGAGCATCAAAAAAGGAACATTGGTCAAGGAACATTGATCAATATCCACCCGATTACGCAGCGGAATAGTATAGATCTAGACAACCAAAGCACATAAAATAATAGATCTAATCCTACGAGGGGGTTAGATTGCTTACCGGTTTATTATGAATAAACGTCTAGAACAATCCGAGATCCAAGATCCAAGAATTGAGAAGCCACCGTCTTCCAACGTGTGTCTCCAAGCACCACCAGGTAGATGGTGTTTCAAGCCGCCGGACCTCCTCGATATGCTACCTTAGAAAACCCGAAGTTTTCCAAAACTCGAACCCTAAGTAAAAGAGCCGAAAATTCTTGCTCTAATACTTACAAAACCGCAAATTGTGATGTGTCATAAGGCTTGAGAGAACTCTCTTTATATAGGAGAGTGATCATTGTCCTCCAAGGATTTAATAATTAAGAGATAATTATTAGATTAATCCTTATTCCAAATAAAAGATAAATAAAATAAGTATCCCAAACAAATTAGGATAAATAATATTATTATCTAATATTTCATGAATTATCATTTAACAAATAAAAGATAAATCACATGTCAAATAATTATCCAAGAAAACTAATTCCTTAATAATCATTTAATCAAAAATTTCGGCCACCCTAATAAAAATATTAGGTCACACGAAATTTTTGACACATTGGGCGAAGTCCACGAAAAATTTCTTTTCCATGTATTTAATTATCTAGTCCAACTAAACAATTAATTAATCCACATATTAATTAAATAGTCAAGTCCAACTATTTAATTATAATTGAGGTGAAACGATGACAGACCTAAACCTAACCTTGGAAACGGCGCCAGAAAGCTGACGGACATTACCTAGGCTATACAGATCCTAACCGGCAGTGTACCGGGTCAAATTGTAGTGCTAGTCTGGTGAGTCAGGTCGTATTCCTCAGGGAAAACATGGTAATTCTTTTAAGTGGGGTTAAACACCAAGAAGCTATTATTAACTCGATCTAAGTCGCAGTTTTATCAGTTTCCTCGGGTTAGATTATGTTAGTAGTTAGATTGTTAGTAAAGCAAGTAAATAAATAAATAATATATATATTTTTAGATCTAGCCAAGAATACTTTCTGAATCAATATCTTTTAGTAGAAATAAATGAGACAGATCTTTTCCTTGATACAAGGAGGTTAATTATATATGAACCGGTGTACTCCTAAGCTAGACAACTCCTCCTCACACGAGCGTATGAAATTGTCATATGTCCATTGCATCAGTCCAAGGTCCACAACTGTTACGGTTTTTCTGAACAGGTCCCGAGTACAAATCTACCTTTAGATAAAAAGGAATCACTCCGTTCGTCAAACGGTCAATTTTATTTAAAAGGCTCCGGTTGTCAAGGCCGGGCGATTCAACTTTCCGGTTTAAGTTTCAATTAAACTGATGATTTAACATTATTACGATCTCGAGTACAAATTATAATAAAATTTATCTTTCCCAAGACAAATCGCCCCCGGGTAGGAAGCGGGTTCCGTTGTCACGTTTTCACTCGGCCAATTTTACCCTCCGGTCTTTCAATTTTTACGTTTCATTAAGCGCGAGAAAGAAAGAGATTCATCATAATTGATTTTAATCATTATTACCGAGTCGATCATTCATTTTACCAAAAGATTAACTAATTCGAGATTCATATCTTGGCTAGATATATTTTTAGTTTAATATCATATATAAATAGAAATAGAAATAATAAACATAACAATTTTAGAATATATTACCGGTTATGACTATCGAATCGGGGTCGTTTCCACCGGATCTAACATGCCAAAGCTTCGAAATCAACAATCTTCGATAATTATTCCGCCATTACAACGATACTATAACCATTTTATTTATATATGTGAAAAACATATATACATACATACATCGACATATATATGTATATACGGGCCCGAAAATAAAATTAAAAGAGAAACGAGATGAAAAGATCTAGATCTATATAAATATATAGATAGATCTATCACATATATATTCATATATAGAATATATATATATACATGAAGTGTGTGTGTATATATATATATATATCATATATGTATATATATATATGATCAAAAAAATAAAAAGAAAGAGCAGAGGGACGAGAGAAGAGGGAAAGAAAGGGGCATCTGCTGCTGCTGTTGATGGCTCTGTATATATAGCAAAATGGGGAGGCCGGATCGATCCGGGAAAGGGCCGGATCGATCCGGTGGTGATCAATTTGCACGCTGAGTCACCTGATTCTAGATCCTTCGGTTGTTTATTTATTGTAATAAAACTTCTAAAATTCATATCTTGAGTTGTAGACCTCCAAAAATTATGATTCAAACGTCAAAATTAAGCTCTCGGAAAACTCTTCAACTTTCATGAAGGACTCTTCTCCAGAAAACGCCGTCTTGATAAGCAAATTCATACTCCGAACGTTTTGCGGGATTTTTACGAAATTGAATCAATTAGCCACTTGACCACCATTTGAGTTGTAGAAGTCCGATTGACTTGATTCAAAATCAATTGGAAAGCTTTCTTGAAGATATACAACTTTTATTAAGGAAACTTCTTCAGAAAATGTCGTTTTGATGAGCCATTCGTATTACGAAGATATTTCGGGATTTCTACTAATCCGAATTGATTAGTCAATTGACCATAACTTGAGTTGTAGACCTCCAATTGACGTGATTCAAAGTGCGTTGGAAAGCTTATGTGAAGATCTACAACTTTCATTAAGAAGTCATCCCCTGAAAATGCCTCTAAGCTGGGTCAAATCTCCGTCGAAACAGGTTTTGGTTTAAGTACTTAGGAAAATTTGATCCATTGAACTCGTAGACTTGTGGCATCTTCTTCTAACCTCAAAACACATCTTTTAGACTCAAAACATGTCGTTACGTGGAATCTTGGTCAATGTATAATCCTGCAATGAACCACCAAAATATCAAACGTAAATCCGACACGACACTCCGGTTACTAAACCGGTACAAAAACTAATAAAAAACTTATAAAAATACGATAATTTATATAATAACTACTACTTATACATTTGAATAAAACTTAGTAATTTTGACTTGATTTGATACAATAATGCTCAAAATGGTATCAATATTGGGGCGAAATGTCATAATAATGATCATAAATTTATCTCTCATCAAACGACGAGAAAACATATGCATGTTAGGAGCCACGTCGGGGACCATGGACCCATATTCAGTAGCTACAATAAATTAAATATTATCCGTCAGACCGAACAATAATATTCAATCTATTATTCCGGGATTACACCACATAAACCCGAAACTGAACTTTGCCGAATATAGATAACTTACACTCAACCATGAGTTCATAAGGTGTCTGTCACGGATTTTATCTAACAAAACAAACAAGTAATAAAATTTATAAATCCGGTATTCCCCAAGTGTAGGGATCGTAGTATAGCGATTAATACCGGAGTCGGTCACAGGGAATCGGGGTATCTAGTTCATTAATTCTCCTAAGGTTGATACAATTATTC
The DNA here is from genome assembly GCA_036785695.1 of Gentiana straminea. NCBI lineage: Eukaryota > Viridiplantae > Streptophyta > Magnoliopsida > Gentianales > Gentianaceae > Gentiana > Gentiana straminea. Next base: position 9,098,124 of record JAVUPR010000265.1, read on the forward strand.
CTAAACCTAAACTAAAACGGAAAATAAACTGGACAGAGGATTGTCAGTCCAAAGCCAGGAAAATATCGTTGCGAACAAAAGCAAATAAAATAAAACTACAACTAAGAAAACAATAAAACTAACTCATGGCTGAAGCAAATCAACATAGAACAAACATGATCCACCATCCCGCAACCCTTAATTCTTCCCGAGATTATCTTATGATCATTTAATCAAAGTTGTGGTTCACCTAATCAAAGGTATGAATTCCTACTTCCGTAAGTAATCCGTCTATCAATCTCATCATCTTCCGATCTATAGAGATTAACGCTCTCAAAACAAGGTGCAAGATTTATTAGATCTAACAACCTAGAGATCTAACCTATCAACTTCCATTATGTCAAGGTTAAAAGTCTAATCTTTCCTATGGTGATCTAAGGTTTACACCGATTAATTTCCATCATACGGTAAACATCAAATAGCAATTCATCTTCCGATATCGATTGCATAAACAAATAAACAAAGGAAAGATACAAACTTTAAATTAAACTCACAAGATCATCCAAGGAAAGAATAAAAACGCTGCTGAAAAGTAACCATGGATGCTCCGGTTCACAGCTTGAAGGCCATCAGCATGGACGAACAAGAACAGAAAAGAAACGAAAATAAAACCTAATCTAACCGCCACCCCAGCCTCCCAAAAGGGGGCTGGGGCGCCTAGGGCTCCTCTCTAATGTTTGTGTGTCAAGAGGGATCGAATTGTGTGTGTTTTAGGGTTGAAATCGCGCTGCTATTTATAGGGAAGTAAGGCGGCTGCTGCTATGTCGGCTTAAGGACGCCCGTCTGACTTTCTGGACGCCCGTCCAAAGTTCTTGGACGGAAGTGGACGCTCGTTCACTCAGCGTCCAAACTCTCTGTTCAACTTTCTTCTCCTGGACGCCAGTTCAGGATGCTGGACGCCAGTTCAGTCCCTTTTTCTTCCAAATTCATCTTGATCTTCATTCCAACTTCATCTCTATCTCTTCCCTTCCATGCAAATCATTACTTGAACATCTTTTAAGCTCCTTTCATCCCTCTCCATGACATGTAAATGTACCTTCAAAACCATAAGAACACGCAAAGTGTAAAACCATAGATAACTACCAATAAAATCACGAAATTAGCTCAAGTTTACACTTAAAGACTTTTAAAACCCATTTGCTCAATATTTCAATATAAAGCTCGATTTCTATGAGAAACATACGAATATGGAGAGAATTGTTACAAAATATATCCTTATAAAACGTATAAAATCACCCTTAACAGTGTCCACTTCTATAATCATTACATACGGATAAATCCTCCATAGACTGTTCGTTTTGATTCGGGATATCTCCGTAAACCCTTCTCAAAACCTCTTATCCTTATTTAACATTAACCCCCTAGTGATCAATTAGTTCATAACTAATATAATATGAACTCCCGGGATCGATCAGTTTCTAGGATTAACAAATAAGGGAACTGTCTGTCTACTTCCCGAGGGAAGGAATGGATTCCATATCTGTGATAGCACAGACTACTCACTCATTCCAGAATAGAGCCAACGAGAAGTGTTGGACCACATACCACGAAGTGATCCTTACTAACACATCAAACCCTACCCTAGTCTAAGCAGCTGTCTGTGATCACCTCAGGATTGAGATTAATCCATATATGATCATCTTGTGATTCAATAAGACTTCCCGATCACGGAATTATATCGAGAACTCAAATCAAATTGGTCCAGCCCTATATGATTATCATCATATATAAATGCCCCACTAGGTACCCTATTACCGACAGTCCGGATAAGTTTGTCACTCCGTAAAGTGTTCTAGGCGCGCGCATTAGTAGCATATTAATCATAAGACCCGTACTCAGATTAATCAACGCTACGGACTAAGTTAATTTTAAGTACATCTCACTAACTCAATCCTCTTGTGTATAGCCATACACTGAGTTATGTGATTACATAAACGAGGTACTTAGGGTTTTCAGTAGTGTCTTAATTATAAGCATACATGCATATAATAAGATGAATTATTAATTCTGTCCTAAAACAATTATATAATTGTCTTTCGGGCACTACACCTAACAATCTCCCACTTACACAAAAGGCAAGTGGATTAATTGTTTTTTAGCACACCCTTTATATCTATATCTACAACATTCTTCCACTTGCTCAAAACAAGTGAGACGTCTCCCTCAAATCTGTACCCTCCAAGCGCATCTTAGTAATTCATCCTTCCAAACACGACCGGAGTGTGCCGCCGCAGGGTAGGTCAGTGACCCGGTGCGTACTTAGAATCCGAATACCATGTGACTTGGTACAGTGATCAGGTAGGTTGGCGGCTTGGGTCAATCTTTGGGATCGAAACATCGCCTTTCCATCTAATCCGGTGGTACACTATCAATATGCCTTTGAATCAACACTGAGGACAAGATCTACTTAACGATCATCCTTAATCCGACCTAAAGCCAGAATCAGTGTTATCACTTATATTCTAGTTTGCACCTGAATATACTAGCATATTATTCCTTATTCTCCCGAAGAGACTTGAGGATTCACTAAACATCCCATTTCGTATTCATCTGCATGTTTAGATAACCATTCTTAAGAGGTAGGGAAGACTACATCGTTGAATGTTGCATAAATGGAAGAATATCTTAATCAGGTGAATGGATGGGATTGCCAATAATCGATTCTCGAGAATTTGAGCGAATCAAATCCTTTAAAATGAATCCCGATGGCATGTTAGACTCTGACTTCAGATAACACACTCATGTTGTTCCCAACTGTTTCAGTGTTACCATTCACAAACACTAATCTACATACTACTTTACTAATATTGATGCCCAGTCTACGAAAGACTTATCAATATTCTGGTCAAGTCCACATATTAAAATATATGACTTTGAAATGACCTAGAGGTTTGCTTTAATCCCCAAAGGATACAAGCTATGGCAGGCATCCTGCCAAAGGTTCTTTCTGAATAAATTAAGATACCGTTAGTCTCGCAAAAGGTCTTAGGGAATCACCCCTATTTTATGCTTTGTAACGAATCCATTATTTGTTCTTAGCTAAAACCCTTCTGTTCTGAATGAATTCAGATTCCGTTGTTCGGCAAGGAAGTCTTAGGGAATCACCCCTATTTCCCGCTTTCTGACGAAATCAAGCAAGACTGAGTGGTAAGAGAGATCACGGTCTGGTTAACTCTCTATCTTTAAGGAAATCACCCCTAAATTACTCAGCTTTGCATTGAAATTTAAACTTTCCTATTCATTCGACTCTTCTCCGTGTAGTTCCAATTACTCCCACTGGGCCTGAGATACTCAGGTGGTTCTACAAGAGTTTCAACAGAACTGGAGTATCAAACTCCATTCACAGGGTTATGGCTTTTAAACCAACCTCTATGATCAGGATCCTACACAGCCCACGAAGGACTATAGGTCATCAATCTACCCTATAGACCGTAAGGTCCTGCAATGGGTAATGGACAAACCATACTCCCACTGCGTTCGGGGTGGATTGATATACTGATCTAGTTTAGTAGTTTCTATTAGTGTTATCACCAACTGCCGGTGTTGGATGTGGACTGAAAAATTCAGTTAGTAACATCTTGAGTACAAATACTTCAAAATCTAAGGTTGTTATTTATAGACTCCATCAGACCGAGTTTGACAGTATAACCGTCATTCTCTGATTTTACGAGTTTTATAATCAACCTTTACTCAATGTAGTAAGATATTTCACGCTCTGAACGTGTACGCAAAATTTCCAGTCCTACTTTCAAGCACTAAGTGCTAAATGTCTATATTTACGGAAGTGGGGTGAACCGAATTCACTCCGTATCCACAAATGTGTAGGCATCTTCGAGATAGACTTCTTGATTTCACATTACAACGTAAACCGTTATTTTGCAACCAATATCTTAAATGAGTTCAGCAGCGTATCGTAGCACATCAATAACTATATAAGACAAATTTATGGTGTATCCTTTAGTGAAAACATTTCACTGGGAGGCAGGCCGAGCATCAATCCCGAAGACTACGCAATAACCTATTTCTGAGTATGGAATAGCTCTCGAGTTATTCTTCGAACGTCGAGCCGAACGTTAGGAGATTTCCTCCAAATATTTTGGATAAACTTACCGGAGTCTCGAATAGTTGTCAGACAAGATGTCACTACTTCAAAAACTCCCTTTAGCTTGTACCTTTCATATGACCCCGAAGGTTGTTACGAACAAGCTATGTTACATCTTTAAATCTATTACCCTTTCCCGATTGAAAGGAAACATAGGCATTGTTCCTTTGAGATAGGGTTCCTTTGACTGGGAGATAGGAATCACCCTAAGCCAGTCTGTAGATCGTGTCGTTAAGGAATATGCACTAATTAATAGTATAGAAAGAAGCGTTTATCGAAATACGGAAACCATTTGCGTTTATATATTTTAAGATGTGTTACTGATACCTTTTCAACAATGCTTAGTGGTTCTGACTTTATCAAACAAAAGTCCGAGTCTTGGATTAGTGCTACGAATGTTATATTCATCGTCAATAAGACAAACAAATTATCCTATTGAAAATGAATACTTTCGTTCCAACGAATCCGAAACAGAAAATGAATTTTCTGTGATACTCAGGAATTGAATCCGAGATTCATTTTCCTTATATCACTCCCACTAGTCTATCTGAAATAACTGCCCGTTGTCTATTTTATTTATCGTTTAATGCAAAGCTACCTAGTTCTTCCAAAGAACTTTAGCTTTTCAGAAAATTGCTATGGATGCATTGGTCAGTGATCCGAAATCACTTTCCTTATCCACTAATTTCCAATTTATTAATTTTCCGGTTTAGCCTTAAAACTACATAGTTTAGATGATTAACACGTATAAACATTTTTTCCCATTCTCGACTTTCCTTAGATGGAAACAGTCTCGAACTAGCAGTTCGTTTTGAGTAGACACTACTCTTGAACTGTGGGATGTTCAGTGTTACTTGCTCGGACTATCGATTTTTCTAATCGTCAAATCATAAGACCAAAGCTCCCACTAGTTTATCGGTTCCAAATACCGTCTAACTAGCAACACTTTGTATTTATGAATTTTCAAAGATTAGAAAATCCCCCAGAACTAAGCTCTCACTAGTTTATCAGTTCCAAATACTGTCTAACTAGCAATGCTTTGTTCATGATGTTTCAAAAGATTGGAAAAACTCCAGAGCTAAGCTCCCACTAGTTTATCAGTTCCAAATACTGTCTAACTAGCAACGCTTTGTTCTTGTTTTTTCAATGAAAAGAGAAACTCATGTGCAGTCTATTACACATTTCTAATGATTCAGAAAAACAACAAATCATAAGACTAAGACTCCCACTAGTTTATCGGTTCCAAATACCGTCTAACTAGCAACGCCTTATGTATGATTTTCCGATTTTTCAATTATAAATTTGATGTGTAATTACACTTTTAAAATTCACTAAACGAATTTTATGTATAGTCCTAAATCATCTTTTGTAAACTAAGTGTGGTCGTCTCTCGTTCAACACGAATGACAGAAGTGACATACCTATACTATGTCACTTAAAATTGAAAGGCTCAAGAGAATAAATCTCTTCCGAAAAATTAAATGCATTGTTTGATAATTTACAACGTACTTGTTACTTTCCACATTTTTAATGAACTAACAGTTTAGTAGCCTAGAGAATAAATTGTAAAATAAACATGACAGAAAGTTAAATTCAAAAAATAAATTTTCACTCCTACATTTTTATTTTCGGAATAATAAACTATAAAAAGTTTATCCTACCATTCCAAGGATTTAACCTCGCACATCAGTGCCGCCGTAGGGTCGGTCAAAGAGGTGACGGTTAAACTGAGACAATCTCTCTCAATGATTAAGCTTCGAGAATCGAACATCTCACGGGAATCAGACATTCCGGACCTTAATCATCGATTACCTTCCTATTTCTAGCCTAGATATTTCGCAAATATCCATAAAGAGTGTGACCTACTATATCAGATCTCAAAGTACGCCCCAAGTATGCTGCCGTAGGGTCGGTCAGTGACCCGAAGAGTACCCAAAATCCTATCCTTTCGGAGACCAAGCCTTGAATTTTGATAGGGGTGAACACCACCCGCAGGGGGTCAGAATCAAAGCGGCTCGAGGCGTCACCCTTCTCTCACGTGATTGCATTTATAGTTGAGGCCGTGGGGTTGGCTGTCGCCTTCCCCGCTCCCACTCAATAATTTGAAAAAGTGGTGGGTTTACTAATTACGGTTTCGGTATTGACAATAAGAAATAATAAATCATGTACTCCGAACAGGGTCGATTATGTAGGAAAGCCTACGCCGTCTTATTCGTTGGAACATATGTGAAGTTCAGGCTGATCCGGAAAGAGAAGCCCTGTTTAGCCCGAACGCTTATCGGCTATGCTAAGTCTTGTCGAACCACTGTAACGTACATCACATGTGGTGGGGAGTCGATCGAGCCGAAGCTCAGTTGAACTCGCCCAACCATGGTTAGACCATTTCCGAACCCGTGTACTATGATTTTCCAATTTCTAAATTATCAACCAAAGCGCAATCCCGTTTCTGTTTAAGGTGGGTTCACCAAAAACTCTACGATTTATCTAAGTGGGATTCACCGAGAATCCATCACTAAAATCGTAACGATTGACAAAACCCGGTTCCTCGGTTTTTATAATTAGTTACTTAATTAATTAACTACCACATATTAATTAAAAAAGCTTTTTAACTAATTATACGAGTTATACATTCCTAATTTATTCTAAATAAACAAGCTACATGTATGCATTGGAGTGGAATCATGATATGATGCATGTCATGGCAATTTTCCGGTTTCTATCACATAATTTCGATCATACACGAAAAATAAACACCGAGATGGATCGTTGGTACCCCCGTATCTAACCTATTAAAGAAAATACAAACCCTAACTAGGGTTAACTATTTTCTAATCTGCTGCCGCGTTTTCTTGACAATCGGACATCCAAACGAACTTTGATCGTCACGAACTTTATGGAACTGTTCTTCACTCCTCCTACTTCAATCTGAACGGTTAGATCTTCGTTTCAACGGTCCAATCTCTTCCAGAAATTCGACGAACTGACAGCTGGGGTTGCAGTGCTTTTACGACACAGCAGCAACTTTATTGTAACGATTGGACTTCGAGACGGACTCCGATCGTCACGAAAGTTTGAGAGCCTGTTATTAAACTTTTAGTCTTCATTCCGACCGGAGGGATTGTCGTTTCGACGGCTCAATCTCCGGGAATAAATAAAAAACCGAACAGAAACAAAACAGATCTACTTCTAGGAAACTAAAATTACAAAATTTCCTATACTCATATAAACGAATATATATGAGTTTACAATAGATATAACGAGTAAACAATACCAACCCCAATCCATCTCTTCAACCACGACAATCACAAGGCAACATACATGATATAAAATTCGATGCACATACATACATACGAAATTTTAAAAAAAACATCTAACACATGCTTTTTCCACTCGTAGATCTAAAATTCACATACTTTGATTGATAGATCAAAGGCTCTGATACCACTTGTAGGATGTAATATCGCCGGATGGATCAAGATCCACCCGATTACGCAGCGGAATAGTATAGATCTAGTCAACCAAAGCACATAAAATAATAGATCTAATCTTACGAGGGGGTTAGATTGCTTACCGGTTTATTGTGAATAAACGTCTAGAACAATCCGAGATCCAAGATCCAAGAATTGAGAAGTCACCGTCTTCCAACGTGTGTCTCCAAGCACCACCAGGTGGATGGTGTTTCAAGCCGCCGGACCTCCTCGATATGCTACCTTAGAAAACCCGAAGTTTTCCAAAACTCAAACCCTAAGTAAAAGAGCCAGAAATTCTTGCTCTAATACTTACAAAACCGCAAATTGTGATGTGTCATAAGGCTTGGGAGAACTCTCTTTATATAGGAGAGTGATCCTTGTCCTCCAAAGATTTAATATTAAGAGATAATTATTAGATTAATCCTTATTCCAAATAAAAGATAAATAAAATAATTATCCCAAACAAATTAGGATAAATAATATTATTATCTAATATTTCATGAATTATCATTTAACAAATAAAAGATAAATCACATGTCAAATAATTATCCAAGAAAACTAATTCCTTAATAATCATTTAATCACAAATTTCAGCCACCCTAATAAAAATATTAGGTCACACGAAATATTTGACACATTGGGCCGAGTCCACGAAAAATTTCTTTTCCATGTATTTAATTATCTAGTCCCACTAAACAATTAATCCACATATCAATTAAATAGTCCAATCCAACTATTTAATTATAATTGAGGTGAAACGACGAGAAAACATATGCATGTTAAGAGCCACGTCGGGGACCATGGACCCATATTCAATAGCTACAATAAATTAAGTATTATCCGTCAGACCGAACAATAATATTCAATCTATTAATTCCGGGATTACACCACCATAAACCCGAAACTAAACTCTGCCGAATATAGATAACTTACACTCAACCATGAGTTGATAAGGTGTCCACTGCTATAATCATTACATACGGATAAATCCTCCATAGACTGTTCGTTTTGATTCGGGATATATCTCCGTAAACCCTTCTCACCTCTTATCCTTATTTACCATTAACCCCTAGTGATCAATTAGTTCATAACTAATATAATATGAACTCCCGGGATCGATCAATTTCTAGGAATAACAAATAAGGGAACTGTCTGTCTACTTCCCGAGGGAAGGAATGGATTCCATATCTGTGATAACACAGACTACTCACTCATTCCAGAATAGAGCCAACGAGAAGTGTTGGACCACATACCACGAAGTGATCCTTACTAACACATCAAACCCTACTCTAGTCTAAGCTGTTGTCTGTGATCACCTCAGGATTGAGATTAATCCATATATGATCATCTTGTGATTCAATATGACTTCTCGATCATGGAATTATATCGAGAACTCAATTCAAATTGGTCCAGCCCTATACGATTATCATCATATATAAATGCCCCACTAGGTACCCTATTACCGACAGTCCGGATAAGTCTGTCACACCGTAAAGTGTTCTAGACGCATTATTAGCATATTAATCATGAGACCCATACTCAGATTAATCAACACTACGGACTAAGTTAATTTTAAGTACATCTCACTAACTCAATCCTCTTGTGTATAGCCATACACTGAGTTATGTGATTACATAAACGAGGTACTTAGGGTTTTCAGTAGTGTCTTAATTATAAGCATACATGCATATAATAAGATGAATTATTAATTCTGTCCTAAAACAATTATATAATTGTCTTTCGGGCACTACACCTAACAGCTGTCAGCAGAGCTAGAAGATCAAATATTAGGGTACCTTCCAAGAAGTATGGTTTTGATGATATGGATGGATATGCACTTCAAGTTGCAAAATAAGTGAATGGTTTTGAACCTTTTACTTACAAGGAAGCAGTGACATATTTTGAAGCATATCAATGGCTTACTGCCATGAGAGATGAAATGGATTCATTACTGATAACCAGACATGGGATCTAGTTAAACATCCAGCTGATAGGAGAGATGTTACTTGCAAGTGGATCTTCAAGAAGAAGGAAGGAATGTCTGAGGCAGAAGGATTTAAGTATAAGGCATGTTTGGTTGCAAGAGGGTTCAGTCCGAGAGAAGGGGTGGACTTTGATGAGATATTCTAGCAATGGTGGTATAGTAGGATCTTGAACTTGAGCAGTTAGAGTTAGATTGTCCAAGTTCCTGGCAAGGAAGATTGTGTGTGCAAGTTGAAGAGGTCCTTGTATGGACTTAAGTAGGCTCCTAGATAGTGTTATAAAAGATTTGACAGTTACCTGATCCAACTTGGTTATAGCAGAAGTTCATATGACTGATGTGTTTACAACAAGTTCTGAGTGATGGATCATATATCTATCTTGTTTTATATGTGGATGGCATGCTGATAGCTGCAAGAAAGAAGTTTGATGTTAAGAATCTGAAAGTCCTTCTTATTGTTGATTTTGAAATAAAGGATTTGAGTGCGGGGTTGGAGATCTGGAGAGATAGAAGTCAGAAGAAGCTGTTTTTATCATAGCAGGGCGATATACAGAAGATTTTGGCCAGATTTGGAATTTCTGCTGCAAAGCCAATAGATTCTCCTATGGCATCAAATGTTCATTTATCTATTTATGCTTCATAATCAGCAGAAGAGAATGAGTACATGTCTTAAGTTCCCTATGCTAGTGCATTTGATAGTCTGATGTATGCCATGGTATGCACTAGGTCTGATCTGGCTCAGGCAGTCAATGTTGTCAGCAGGTTTATGGCTCAACCTGGAAAGGAACACTGGAAAGCTGTACAAAGAATGTTCAGGTACCTTAGGGTACAACTGATGTTGGTCTCATTTATGGAGGCAATACTCAAGGTCTGGTCACGGGGTACTATGATGCTGATTATGCAGGTGATGTTGATAGAAGAAAATCAATGATTGGTTATATTTTCATATTGGGGAATTCAATTGTCAGCTGGAAAGAAACTCTTCAGGCCACAATGGCTTTATCAACTACGGATGCATAATATATGGCTCTTACTGAAGCAGCCAAGGAGGGTATCTAGTTGAAGGGACTAGTCGGTGATTTGGGGCTACATCAGGATCAAGCTGAGATTTATTGTGACAGTTTGAGTGCAATTTGTCTTGCTAAGGAGCAGGTTTATCATAAGAGAACCAAGTATATTAATGTGAGGTATCATTTTCCGTGAAATGAGAAGAGGTTGTAGTGAGGAAGATCAGGACCAAAGATAATCCTGTTGATATGGTCACTAAACTAATTCAACAGAGAAAGTTTCAGTTGTGTCTGGACTTACTGAATATTCAAAGCTTATAATCTAGAAATCTAGAAGCTTAGCTGAGAGCAAGTCAGCTGAGTGGATTCTGTGAAGAAGTACAAGTACATCCTGGCATTGACGAATGCATCTGGTACAAGTACATCTGTTTATGCAATCTGTTTGACTGTGAATGAGAGTTCAAGTCAAGGTGGACATTTGTTAGAAAAGTGACTTGATCTTTAATCTTGTGGAACTAATATGGGGGTCGGCTGAGAATGATTGTCAGTTGAGCAAGAGTGTTCATGTCTGTGGAAGTCAGCTGGTGAAGTGCAGTTAAGGTCCTTCTGGTTCCGCGGACTGCTGAGTCTACTGAGTTGATGAATGCTGCTGAGTTCTACAATCTCGTCTGCTGATTACAAGTCTGGGAAGGTCAGCTGTTGCGAGTTTCATCTGGTGGATAATAGCTGAAGCTGGGGTCCACATCTAGGTATTTATGACAATTCCGACAAATATCTTATGGCGGCTATGGTTTAGGGAATTGTGCCTATAAATACAGATGTTGTAATCAATGCAGAGTGTGTGAAAAACTTTGTAACTTTGTGCATGATAAAATATCTCCTTTTTTGTCCGTGGAGTAGTTGGCACAACGCCGTAAACCACGTTAAATCTATGTGTTCTCTTTGTTCTGTGTTCTCTTTGTTTATATGTTTTATCAGTTTTCGCCATTGTTTATGTCTGCATTGCTTCCGTTTTATCTTTCTTGGAGTGTAAGTTTCTCATCTGTGTTTTAACATAAACATAGTAAATCTCCTTATTGGTTTAGTATGGATATGGGTGGTGATACGTCCACTACACAATATATGCACTACACATTCACTACACACTTTTATCTCTTGATTAGGATAAAACACACTTTAATCAATGACCCTACACATTCACTACACACTTTTATCTCTTGATTAGGATAAAACACACTTTAATCAATGACCCTGCACTTTCATCTATGGCTAGAAATCATGTAGTGGAGTGTGGACAATCTCTCCCAATACTTGCACAATATATTTAGGATTCAACACACCCCCTCATGTGTGGGCAATCTCTCCCAACACTTGCACAATATAAATTGTGAAAATTATGTTCACACCAAGGTTCGATCTCATGACCTCTTGCTTCGATACCATGTAAAGATCAAGCGCTTACCATTCTACTATAACCAATTGGTGTTAGTAAAAATGCTACTATATTTCCTAATACATTAAGAGTGTGGGAAATCTCTCCCAACACGTATGGATATCCTTTTGATGCTTTTATTCCTACATGCATTTTTCCTCTCTTTCTGTCACTGAGAAGATTTGCAGTTGATTGCCATGGTGAGTACGAGGAAGAGCTCTATGTTTGAGAACATGGGGATTATTGTAGTTATTTAATTTTTATTTAATGAGGTTAATTAGTTAGTAATAATGCATGTGTACTAAAATAGTTAGATTATATATGACGTTTTATTTATTTCATGTTTGAGGATACTTAAAGAGAAATCTTGTATTGGTTTCACCGCTGAGGCGGTCGGGTCTGATGCTTAGACAGTGGGGTTGGCTGTTGTTTTTTTTTTGTTCCTTAGCATGTATTGCTAGTTTTTATTGCTTCCGCATCTTTTCCGTTTCAGTTTCTATGATTTTCCGGTTAGTAGGCTTACATGTCCGTTAAAATTAGCTTATTGGGCACGTGTCGAACATCTTATTTCGGGTTATGGACCCAAATTCTGGAACACGATGTTACAATGGGAAGTTGGTTAAGCTGGGGATTCATATGGTTAATAAGGTGATTTTGAAGTTGGTTTCTCGATTCTTGTGGCAGAAGCTGGATGAAGCCGGTCGCTTTTCTTTAGACAAAAAGTCAGATTTTCACCTCTTTTTTGGGTTTGATGATGGCCGATGCCTCTCTCTTGTTCATGTTGCAAAATCAATTTCTCTCTAATACGTGTATTTGGCGGTATCTAGGTCTTCCCGTGTTGTTGTTTTATCTTCTATTGGTTTCTTAGGGCCGGACCTAATACGCCAAGCCCGCAAAATAGCCTGCGGATCCAGATCAGGCCCACATGCAGGTCCGACAATGGATAGGGTCCTCGGTCCAGTCAGTCCGCCCTCTCGTAAGCCAGGCCAAGAGGGGTATAATCCAGCCCGCCACACACCTCTGTACGGTTCTCATCATCAGCCAGGCCAACGGGCGTCGATCAATATACATCCAGCTCGGTAGGAAACGCTAGGGGCCGTCCCGGTCGCCCTTTCAACTCGCAGTCCAACAGATCGAATTAAAGCCCGCATTACTAGGCAAACAGTCCGCAGTAGTTATAGGTGAAGAGCCCGCAGCGGTCATAACACAAGCTCGCCCCGTCAGAGGTCACCAACGACCTAGTACTTTATTTACCACCTTTGTAACCGCCGACTATAGTCCCTATAAATAGCGGCGTCCCCTCACACACCAGAACTACATTATTTTAGCTTGATCCCTGGCATCCAAGGGTACGTAGGCAACCACATCGGCACAATCATATTGCACACACACAACCCCCCGTTTTACTAGCATAGTTCATCATTGTTCTTAAGCACCACCATGTTTCGGTTCTCCCACTATGAATTGTTTTTGGGTCCATCGTTAATCTTAGGTGGTTTCTAGCTATATATAGGTCGTCAACGGTCCGGTGGTAATTCGATGATGCTCCAATGATAGTTCGGTGTTGCACTCAGGGGCGGGTTCAAATTAAATGGAGAAAATGGGTCACTTGACCCCCTAAAATTAAAAAAAAAAAGAAAATTTCTGTGTATTTTTATTCACTATTTGAAATTTTTGTAGACCTGAAGCTGGGATCTGCATACAAGAATTCTCTTGAATCCATGAAGGGAGAGCACTTGGCTGAGACGTCTCAAATGGGATAGACCATTGTCAAGCTTCGGGAAGAGAAGAATGCTTTGACGGCCAAGCTCGTTGCTGCCCCCTCCCGTATAATTAAAGATTATAAGGCCTCACCGGACTTTACACAGGCCTTGAACCTACTGCTTGCCCCTGCATCTTGTGGAACTTATACCATGGGGATAAACGTGTCCTTGGTTCAATTCCTCGATCTGGATATTGCCCAACTTCCACAAATATGTACAGTTCTGGTAGGGACAAGGTCTACAATGACCATGTGGAGGACTTCCGGAAGGGGGAGGACATCGTGGCCAAGTATGCATCCCAATGTGCCTTTCTTCAGACGTCTACTGACCAGCCTAGGTCGGATGCGGCTACGAGTCCAGAATAGACATCAACTCCTAGGTCTTATATTTTTGCCTTGTACTTTTTGTTTTTAGAAACATCCAAATTTACTTAAATGTAAATGAATTGTATCATATCCACAATATATGCAATTTTTTGCAATTTTATTTTTCATACTTTGCAAGTGTTTTAATACTTACTTAAATGAAATTACTTACTTGAGTACACTTTGGCATGTCTTTTCTGATCTTCCGATCTAGCCCCCCAGTGTGTCCTTCAATAACTTGCTATTTTTTGAATGGCACACTTAGTATAAGTTTACCTCTTGGTTCTTCTCATAACCCGTTTGCCCTATGGGCTTAGGCTTCCTTTCACTAGGTCTGTTCCTCGGATCTGATTGTCCGTCCTGTGGAACTCAGCTTATCCGTCCTGTGGGCTTGACAAAATTACATTGAGTCCGACCTGCGGAACTCAGCTTGTCCGTCCTGTGGATTTAATAAAATTACACTGAGTCCGACCTGCGGAACTCAGCTTGTCTGTCCTGCGGACTTAATAAAGTTACACTGAGACCGACCTGCGGAACTCATCTTTTCCGTCCTGCAGACTTAATAAAATTACACTGAGTCCGACCTATGAAACTCAGCTTGTCCGTCATGCGGACATAATAAAATTACACTGAGTTCGACCTGCGGAACTAGCTGGTCCGTCCTGCGGACTTAACAAAATTACACTGAGGCCGACCAGTGGAGTTCAGCTTGTCCGTCCTGTGGACTTAATAATGTTTTTCCTTTGCAAACTTTCTAGCTAGACTCGCCCTGCAACTTAAGAAAAAGAGAACACACAACACATAATACAAAAAATGAAAAAACTTTTACGTGAATATTCGTCTATTAAATACAACTTATTCGAAGTTATCAATGTTAAGTCTAGAACAAGTCTAGGCATAAAACTTGCAAAAATTATTAGCATTCCAGCTTCTGGGAATGGTTCGGCCGTTTGCGTCGGGTAATAATCTGGGCTGTTTAATCTAGTGGTAATTGAATCAAGGATAAAGAACATAAAAATTATGAATGAGGAGATGGTTTTTGGGGGTGATTTAGACTGAGCCTGAGATTTTCCCAAGTTGCCTACATATCCAATGCGAAGATATATAAGGAAAGAATGAAGCGCCAACACAACAAGCGGACCCTGAACCGTATCTTTATAGTCGGAGATAAGGTATTGGTATACAATACGCGCCTTTGTATTTTTTCTAGAAAGTTGAAATATAGATGGTTTGAACCATATGTCATCACAAAAATCTTCAATTCGGGTGCGTGTGAATTAAATGATGAACACTGGGAGGATTTACACAGTAAACGGCCATAGGCTGAAGCATTACCTAGAGCGCAATTATGACACCGAGTTGGAAGTCTTTATGTTGGACGATCTGATTTACGAGTGAAGGATCCCTATTAGTACAGTCGAGCTGGCGACTGTAAACTCATAACTACTTCTGATAAACCGTTAGTTATTATTTTGAATTTGAATTATTGAGTCAATAAAGTAGCATGACAATCGAGAAAGTTTTTTTCATCACATAGATCTTCTGTCTTCTGACTCTGGATCTATGTGGTTTTTTCTTTAGCGATTCTCATGTTATCCCTTGTTAAAGTTTTCGCGTCTTGCTTAGGTCAATAAAGAATAAAGTGGCTTAAACTGTTTTTGCGCATTCCTTAGGTATGTACAATTACCGCCATCTTAATTTCTTATTGCCCTTCGCATGCTACTCAAAGTTTTTTTTGGAGATAAGCACTTGGAAGATGGATGACTTGGAGCCGATTCACGCTCATGATTTAGTACTTGACTCGGAAGACCAATTCAAGAGCTAAGTACCTTTTCTATTTTCAGTTTTATTAATAGTCATTGGGGACAATGTCTATAATAAGTCGGGGGTAGTAGCGGTCTTAGCCTGAAAATGAAAATTTTACCATGAAAAAGGCAGTAATCTTGTTAAAAAATTTACAATATTTTTAGCTTGCCTATGGAACGTCTTGAGTAAGGAATCGGTAGAAAAGGAGCCGGAGAATGATTTGAAGCTAGCTATTGCATATTCAATTTAGTATGAAAGAATAAGCATGTGTTAGATTGCATGAAGTAGTGACTTCTTAATTGTTATCTTACCATTGCATTAAATTATTTGAGCACGTAATCTGAGTGAGAAGCGATTGAGATTAGATGATGAGTTATTTTAACCGGGAGTCATTATTTGTCTGTGTATATACTTTAACAAATTGTTGGAGGACAAGGAAAGAAACTTGAACACTGCAAAAGGTAAAAAGGGTGAAACGGGCTTGTGAGAGAATGAGAGAGAAAAATCGAGACAAAAAAAAAAGAGAAATCAAAGAAAAAGAGAAAATGTGAAAAGCATAAAGGCAGTGAGGGAAGCAAACTCGGAGCATAAGACGCACGACCTTGCATAAAATTAGAAAAAAACGAGGACTTTTCGAGTAGTACTCGGTCCCCAAGTCCGCCCAGCCTGATTAAGGTTTCATGTTGTAACTAAGTCTGAAGGCAAGAAGAGCAAGTGCATGCATAGGTAAGTTGAGATTGTGGGGGTTAATTGATACATTGGTAAATGATGATTAATGGATAGCTTATAGATAAATACTTGACATGTGTTCTGCCTGAAATCTTGATTGAGCATGTTATAGTTAGTGGGGATTGTTTTGGAGGTACATTCCACCTTGATACTCTACTCGAGGTCGAGCAAAGGGCTAGTGGGGGGTAGTTGATGACGATTAAAATAGTATATCCTACGGCATCAACATTCTACCTATTATGAGTTAAAAATAGTTGTTTTGGCCTTTAAATGTGAACCATTTGTGTTGAATACGATATGTCGGGTTCACGGGACGAGTATTTGGTATTTATCTTTATTTTATCCGGAATTGGTATTATTTCGTGTTTTATTGGACTATTTTTAGGTAACGAAAGTTGGGCCACGAGTTAAGGCTAAATTATAAAGTGAGCTGAAGAAAGGAACGGACCTAGGGTATTCCAGAATCTTCCAAGACTAAGTCGGCATAAGAAAATTTACAGTGTCTTTTCTTTTGATTTCATGTCAAAATTCTTTTATAATTGCTTTTAATTTTTTAAATATTGACCCTTGACCCATACTAGAATTTGTAAAATTAATGCTTATAAGCTTGTAATACGTTGTACCGCTATCGATCCCCGAATTGTCTCCGATAATTCCTACCGCCGCCCCTGGTTGCAGTGGCATTACTTCAGTTGTTGTTTCGTTTATGGTTTAATCGTTTAATTTTTATTTCCGAAAAAAACCAAAAAAGGGGAAAGAAAGAGTGAGGAAGGTTCATTACAATGATAGTCATGCAATCTATGCACCGAAACTTCAATCTGTGCACCGTGCGCCGTGTCCGACACATTTCTGACACTACACGCGACCGACAAATGTCCGACACGTGTCCGACATGTGTCGGATGATTAAAATAAAATTATTTAAAATTTAAATATCCGACACGTCTCTGACATGCTGTCGACACTCCCTGACACGGCACCGACACTTCTGAACCCAAATTTTGAATTTTTTTCTTTACTTAAGTTTTATTCAATGGAAACATTAAAATACACTATATCTATTTCTATAATAATTTAATAAATAATGCGACGTATTAAGTTTATATGTTTCCTGTTGATAAACAATCATTTTTACAATTTTTAGTATTTTGAAGGTCAATCACAAATTTTTTTTTTTGCACCGTATAAAGGTAGAATATCTATTTTAGATATTCATAGAGTTTACGTATTGTATTACCTATCATCTTTTCTCTAGTTTTTAGATTTTTACGAATAATTTTTTCTCGATTTATTGAATCTAATTTACATCATATAATATTGACGATGCCAGGAATGGAACCTACCTAGGTGACACCTCTTTAGTGGCTCAACATTAAGTATGGAGAGAAACGGTGTTTGTTGTTCCGATGGACGGACTAGAATAGCCCGGCTACTCGCCCCATCCTCTTCCAGATCGTTGACCAACACTTGCACTCTATTCTACCTATGACCGATCCTGTCGGTCGGGTTAGGTCCCTTTCAGACCTACCATTCCACTTGCATGTGTCCGAGCTGATTCCAGCTCGGCTACTCTCCTCTTCAGGTCGGCTCAAGCACAGAAGGTTTCAACCAGTCTAGCCCTGGTCGTCTAAGTCAGCCAGAGTCAATCCTTAATCATATTTCCCACATGTATAATGCACGGGTAACTATGGAAATAATCCTGAGTCGTAAATGCTCCAATATTTATCACTTAATACTAATATTTGAATACTATAATTATCTCCTAAAATTAAGGAGATTAACTGATCATAATCTATTTCCTTAGGGAACATGCCAATCAGTGTCCATCATAGACACGCCACAAGCTAACTCTAGGGCACAAGCCCCTCTATATAAACAATCCCTAAGGAACTACGGAGACTTGATTCCAATTCTACTATTGGATACGTAGGCAGCTTGATCATTATCAAGTGCAGTCTAAAACATCCTAAATCACCCTCCTCACAGGTGTAATTCATGCCAGGTACACGGTAATGTATCCCATCAAGCTTCTCAGCAAATGACCCTCTTAATCGCGGCATGGCCTTTCGATCAGTGGGGAGTCGACCTGGTCGGACCCCTACCTCGGACGCCGGGAAACCTCAGATTCTTGGTGGTCGCTGTAGACTACTTCACCAAGTGGGTGGAGGCCGAACCCCTCACCACGATTACAGCTAAAGTCATTCAGAAGTTTCTCTGGAAAAACATCGTATGCCGGTATGGGATTCCAAAGACTTTGATATCGGACAATGGCACACAGTTCAAAGATAAGAGAGTCCAATCCTGGTGCGCCGAGTCAGGAATTTCTCAACATTTCACTTCAGTAGGCTATCCCTAGGCAAACGGGCAAGTCGAATAAACAACCGACAAATCAAAGTTGGCCTAAAGAAAAGACTGGAAGAAGAAGGGGAAAGTTGGGTAGAACATCTGCTGAACAGCCTGTGGGCGTACCGAATGACCCCGATCTCGGCCACAGGAGAAACGCCTTTCTCCTTGGCTTATAGAACCAAATCCGTTATACCTGCTGAGATCGGATTGCCCTCACCAAGGCTCGAGCTTCACGCAAAAGCGGACATGGAAGTAGAGCTCAGACACGCCAAGGATGACCTAGAAGAGAACAGAGAAATAGCATTCGTTCGAATGGCCAAATACAAACAAAAGCTTTCTCAGTACTACGACAGTAAGGTGAAGCACTTGTACTTTAAGGATGGAGACTTGGTACTCCGAAAGATTGAAGTTAGCAAGCAAGGCCCCGAGGGTAAACTGGACCCAAATTGGGAAGGACTCTACAAAGTGGTCAAGGTACACGGAAAAGGTGCTTATCAGTTGGCCGACTCTAGGGGGAAGACCGTCCGCAGGAGCTGGCATGCTAATAACTTGCGAAGGTTCTATCCTTAGAACAGACCTTATGAACAGCCGCTACCCAGCTGTTATTTAATTTCAGTCTTGTTTTATCGTCTCTTTTTTAATACAATATTTCTTTCTATCATTGCTTTATCAGTATAACATTTTACTACAGCGACGCAATATTTTTCACGCGAGACGTCAGTCCGACCTGGCTCCGCTCGCTGTGCCTCTAAAGCGAGAAGTCAGCACTAGCCAGACCCTGCTCGTCCAATTTTTCATGCGAGACGCCCGTCCGATCTGGCCCCGCTCGCCGAGCCTCTAAAGCGAGAATTCAGCACTAGCCTGGCCCTGCTCGTCCAATTTTTCACGTGAGACGTCAGTCCGATCTGGCCCCGCTCACTGTGCCTCTAAAGCGAGAAGTCAGCACTAGCCTGACCCTGCTCGTCCTGTTCTTCACGCGAAACTCCAGTCCAATCTGACCCAGTAACTTGTTACAAAAACTTATATTAATAGCGCAATTAACATTCACTAATACTAGTATGCCATCCCTGAATAATCACAGGCATGATATACTAAGGGGAAACTATTATCATACAAATAAAATATCATAAATATAATAAAGACTACAAAATACGAATAAAATATTTCAATAACACCAACAATCATAATTACAGAAAATCACCGAACTACAAAATCTACATTAAGGCATGCCCTATCAAGAATTAGGAACCGAGCCCGAGTAAGGTCGGCTTTCCTCGTCGGATATAGGATACTTCGCCTCAAGGTCTACACCCTCTTGAAACTCCTTTACTCGGAGAGAGTACACTGAGTCGGCGTCCGGATTGTATAAGTCAGGGTACTGAGCCAAGCTGTCGATGGCAATGTCCAGGTGATGGACCCTACAATCGTTTACTCTGAGCGTGTAGCTAGTCCTCACCACAGGGCTCAGCAGTCGCTTCAAAGATTCAATAAAGGCAGGGGATGCTTTGTAATCTCTGATGGCTCGGGCCAAGGCCTCTTGGAGGCGAACGGGAAAGGCCCGGGCATTGGCCTCGTAACCGAAAGCTTATCCCGAAGTCTTGCCACATGACCATCCAGCTCGGCTTCCTTTTCCAGATGTTCATCCATAAACTCTTGGAGACGGATGTCATACTCAGACTTCAAAACCTGTGTCTTCTCTATTTGTGACCACAATTGCTCTTCGAACTCCTTTATCCGGTCGTCCTTGACTTCAGATCAGAAGCCCTCTTCTCTCGTTCCGCGGACAAACGCGCCAGCCGGCAGAAGATCTCTTGACCTATAACCGATCCCTGAAAAAGGCACAACATATGATCAAGGACACTTAGTAAGGATAAATACTATTAGCACAAAAAGATGAAACTTACGTATCCCATAGCCTCGAAACCCGCTTCGATCAGATCCAAGTTGTACATTTGAGAAACATCATGCGTCTGATCGGCTACATTGGGTGAAGTGTGGAGATCGATCTCGACCTTCTCATCATCTTGACGAACTCCAGATGACCCTTCGTCGTGTTTCTCCGAGTCCGACCACCCGTCAATTCTACCTCTCTTTCCCAACCTCTCATCTGCGTCAGCAACCTCTGGCCGAGGGTGAGAGGACCTCCGTACGAGAGGAGTTTCAGGCTCCTCCTCCTCCTCTTCCTCATCATCCCCCTCATCATCTACCACTATGATAGGAACGCTTGTATCCTTCTGAGGAGAGTGAGGATTCTCCAGGATATCATCTTCCCATTCGGCTAGCCGGCGAGCTGTGTTAGGCCCGATGGAAGTTCCCAAGGTCCTGATCACCTGACGCCGTTCGGTATGTCCAGCGGTCTCTTCCACCTTGTCAAGTTGTTGTCGTACCTCCTTCCTGAGACCGGGGGCTTGGAGGCTGGCCAGAATCCTCACTGCAAGAGAGGAAAACGCACATTACTTACGCCACTTTGAAACACACAAGAGAGAAACGATGCTTACCCAGGTCACGGCTGTTGCTATCGAAGGAAAGATAATGGTCGGGACCAGCCCCGGCCATACGAGCTGCAGTAATCAGCTCGGTGGACATTTCACGCAGTCTCAGGACGATCCCCGCGTTCTGGATGGCGTCCACTGGAACAGACTCAGGGAGTGTCGGACACTCGTCATTTTGAAGGGAGCTCGTCTTCCAACGTCCCAGCCGATAATCCCTGCTGTCTTGAACAAAGAAAAAATGCCCCCGCCATGCGCTGTACTTGGGGCCCTCGGACATCATTTCCTTTGCTCCCGACCAACGGGAGAAGTGATACCATCCTTTCAACCCAGGACTCTGGGCTATACGATGAAAGGTCCGGAAGAGACCCGCCGAAAACCGTACCCCGGTGGAACGGCATAGTATTGCAAAACCTATCACTGTTCTAACCCCAGAAGGAGCTAGTTGAGCCACTCCTAAGCCATAATGCCGCAACACGGATACAACAGCAGGACACAGTGGCAACCTCAGACCCGCCTTCAACTAGGCTTCATAGATAGCAAAGTACCCATCAGGAGGATGGGATGCGAACGGACGAGGGTCCGCAGGAAGCCGAGGAACGAATTCCTCTCATCTTATCTCATATTCGAGACAGATGTGCTCTACGCTACTCTGTGCCAAAACCGAATCCAATCTGGGACTCCCCATGATATCCTAGGTAGCCTTTTGTATCTTATACATGAAGAGAGGATCGAAGGTGTTTGATGACGGAGCGGAAGAAGAAGCGACATAAACCGGTGGAGGAGGAGCCCAAGGGATTTCGTCAAAAACCACCGGTCTGGTCTAGGACTCTCGGATGAGTGCTTCGGTCCTTTAGGAAAGTGGTTCTTCTTCAGAAAAAGCGGACATATAGAAAGAAATAAAAAGAGGGGAGAAGGTTGCAATAAGAAGTTGCAGCAGGATTGTAACTGGGAAACTAGTCAAATGTGAAGTTACGTTTGGAGTAGTACGGGTATAACCCCCACTTACCTCGAAAAACAGCCTAAATTAATAGTGACACCTCGATCCTTGGGATAGCTATAACTGCGTCTAGCTAGCTTTGCCACCTGGAAAGTCAATTTTAAGATCCACAAGTCAAGCATCCAAGTCGAGCCACCACACAGGCTGACCCGAGCCGACCACCAAAGCTCGGCTGGGTCTGGGGGGCTTTTGACGATGCCAGGAATTGAACCTTCCTAGGTGGCACCTCTTTAGTGGATCAACATTAAGTATGGAGAGAAACGGTGTTTGTTGTTCCGGTGGCCGGACTAGAATAGCCTGGCTAATCGCCCTATCCTCTTCCAGATCGACCACTGCTCAGGACCAGCTTCCAGTAGTCGTGGATATATCCGGGTTTAGTCCCGACCTCTGTAGATCGACCAACACTTGCACTCTATTCTACCCATGACCGATCCTGTCGGTCGGGTTAGGTCCCTCTCAGACCTACCATTCCACTTGCATGTGTCCGACCTGATTCCAGCTCGGCTACTCTCCTCTTCAGGTCGGCTAAAGCATAGAAGGTTTCAACCAGTCTAGCCCTGGTCGTCTAAGTTGGCCAGAGTCAATCCTTAATCATATTTCCCACATGTATAATGCACGGGTAACTATGGAAAGAATTCTGAGTCGTAAAGGCTCCAATATTTATCACTTAATACAAATATTTGAATACTATAATTATCTCCTAAAATCAAGGAGATTAACTGATCATAATCTATTTCCTTAGGGAACACGCCAATCAGTGTCCATCACAGACACGCCACATGCTAACTCTAGGGCACAAGCCCCTCTATATAAACGATCCCTAAGGAACTACGGAGACTTGATTCCAATTCTACTGTTGGATACGTAGGCCGCTTGATCACTATCAAGTGCAGTCTAAAACATCCTAAATCACCCTCCTCGTATAATCGTTCTTCATATTCTGGGAGTTTCCTCAGGCTCTCACCAAGAGAGAGATTCCAAAAATTGAAGGAGACGATTTTTGGATCGTCAAATATAATATATATATATATATATATATATATATATATATATATATATATATATATATATATATAACATGTCGGCAACGTGTCGTGTTCTTAAATTTTTTGAATTAGCCGTATCGCCGTGCCCGTGTCGTGTCGTGCGGCGTGTCCGTGTCCGTGTCCGTATCTGTGCAACATAGCATGCAATTCATGACAATTATGCATGGCGGCAACAGCAAATAATGAACATGCTTGAATAGTGGTTATATAAATCAATTAAGTGGTTACGTTTATAAAGTGTTTACCTACCTGCCACATAAAGGTTTGTAATTATATTATTGGAGCAGGTGACTTGTTCTTACCATATCAGAATGGAAAATTAAGCCAAATTTTAACAAATTTCTTTAAAAACAATCATTTCACCAGCTGTAATACTTATAATTATTTCGTTTTTAGAAAATGATTGAAATGGTCCCTATTTACTCCATATATAAACATGAAGTGTTTGTATTCCTAAAGTCATCCCATTTCAGGCTTTCTCTTTTAGAGAATAAGCTTTCCAATTCAAAACTGTTCTTAAATTTTATCTGCCAAAGAGAGGTATTTGAAAGCTTTACAACATTATTGGCTGAAGAAAGAGAATTACATTTTTTGCAATGAGGCTTTGTGGCCGCAGCGATCCTTTAAGGGATCGTCTGTTTTTGCTACTTACATTGGCTGTGCTGGCTGTTTCAATGGTTTCAGCTGATCCTTACGTTTATTCTTCACCACCTCCGCCAATTTACGAGTACAACTCTCCTCCACCACCGTCACCACCACCACCACCGTATTTGTATAAGTCTCCTCCTCCACCATCGTCATATCCACCTCCGCCATATGTGTACAAGTCTCCCCACCACCTACCTCATCTCCGCCACCGCCTTATGAGTACAAGTCCCCACCGCCACCTTCTCCACCTCCAACATATTTGTATAAATCTCCTCCTCCGCCATCACCCTATCCACCTCCGCCTTATGTGTACAAGTCTCCCCCACCACCTACTTCATCTCCGCCTCCGCCTTATGAGTACAAATCTCCTCCTCCACCCTTAGCATCTCCACCACCTCCTTATGAACACAAGTCCCCGCCACCGCCGTCTCAGCCACCTCCGCCACCATATGAGTATAAGTCTCCACCTCCACCTCCACCTTCACCACATTTAACTCCACCATATTTATATAAGTCTCCTCCTCCGCCATCACCACATCCACCTCCGCCTTATGTGTACAAGTCTCCGCCACCACCATCTCCATCTCCCCCACCCCCCTATGAGTACAAGTCTCCTCCTCCGCCATCACCACATCCTCCTCCGCCTTATGTGTACAAGTCTCCCCCACCACCTACTCCATCTCCCCCACCTCCTTATGAGTACAAGTCTCCTCCTCCGCCATCACCACATCCACTTCCGCCTTATGTTTACAAGTCTCCCCCACCACCATCGCCATCTCCACCACCGCATTATGAGTACAAGTCTCCTCCACCACCCTCACTATCTCCACCGCCTCCATATGTACACAAGTCCCCACCACCACCGTCTATATCGCCTCCACCACCATATGAGTACAAGTCTCCACCACCACCTTCACCATCTTTACCTTCACCATATTTATATAAGTCTCCTCCACCGCCATCACCATATCCATCTTCGCCGTATCTGTACAAGTCTCCCCCACCACCTTCTCCATATCCCCCACCCCCTTATGAGTACAAGTCTCCTCCTCCACCCTTACCATCTCCACCACCTCCTTATGTACACAAGTCCTCTCCACCACCATCTCCATCACATCCGCCACCATATGAGTACAAGTCTCCACCCCCACCTTCACCCATTTTACCTCCACCATATTTATATAAGTCTCCTCCTCCACCATCACCACATCCACCTCCACCTTATGTGTACAAGTCTCCCCCACCACCTACTTTATCACCCCCACCGCCTTATGAGTACAAGTCACCACCCCCACCCTTATCATCTCCACCGCCTCCTTATGTACACGAGTCCCCGCCTCCAATCTCTCTATCACCTCCACCAATATATGAGTACAAGTCACCACCACCACCTTCACCCCTTTTACCTCCACCATATTTATATAAGTCTCCTCCTCCGCCATCACCATATCAACATCCTCCTTACGTGTACAAGTCTCCTCCACCACCTACTCTATCACCCCCACCGCCTTATGAGTACAAGTCACCTCCCTCACCGTTATCATCTCCACCGCCTCCTTATGTACACGAGTCCCCGCCTCCAATCTCTCTATCACCTCCACCAATATATGAGTACAAGTCACCACCACCACCTTCACCTCTTTTACCTCCACCATATTTATATAAGTCTCCTCCTCCGCCATCACCATATCAACATCCTCCTTACGTGTACAAGTCTCCCCCACCACCTACTCTATCACCCCCACCGCCTTATGAGTACAAGTCACCTCCCCCACCCTTATCATCTCCACCGCCTCCTTATGTACACGAGTCTCCTCCTCCAATCATCCATTCACCACCGCCAATATATGAGTACAAGTCACCACCACCACCTTCGCCCCTTTTACCTCCACCGTACTTATATAAGTCTCCTCCTCCGCCATCAACATATCCACATCCTCCTTACGTGTACAAGTCTCCCCCACCACCTACATTTTCACCCCCACCGCCTTATGAGTATAAGTCACCTCCCCCACCCCTATCATCTCCACCACCTCCTTATGTACACAAGTCTCCACCTCTAATCTCTTTGTCACCACCACCAATATATGAGTACAAGTCACCACCACCGCCTTCACCCCTTTTACCTCCACCATACTTATATAAGTCTCCTCCTCCGCCATCACCATATCCACATCCTCCTTACGTGTACAAGTCTCCCCCACCACCTACTCTATCACCCCCACCGCCTTATGAGTACAAGTCACCTCCCCCACCCTCACATTCACCACCTTCAATATACGTCTACAAATCTCCACCACCACCACCATCTCACTTACCACCTCCATACTATTACACCTCACCACCACCGCCAAAGAAATCTCCACCAGCAAGTCACTATTACCCAAAATCAGTTGTAGTCAAAGTTGTTGGAAAAGTATACTGCTATAGGTGCTATAATTGGAATCACCCAGAAAAATCACATGACAAGAAACATCTCAAAGGTATGTCTTAGCATGAAAATCGATTCCATCTAATGGTTGCTTTAAACGAAGTATAACTTTTACTATTATTTGATAACATATGTAGTGAACTTATCAAAAACCTTTAATTTTGATAATACTTTTGTGCTGTCTTGTTATTTACCTTTTGGGGCAAGTAGAAAATGGTGGTTTTTCTTTCCTAACACATGCGCAGAGTTATAATTACAACCATGATATATATAATGACTATAAATAAGGAAAATGGAGTGCAATTTTGAATATTTGAATTGTTGCCTATTTCTCTACTCTGTCCATGCCTTGTGCATTGTTTTCCCTTTCCACTAATGTTACGAATGTCTCCATCAATTAATATTTTTTAAAAGAGGATACATATAAAATATGATCTATATCTGTTGCTATTCTTTTTGAAGTATATATTTCCATAAATACTATTTATATACGTTCATGATTATAATTCAATAGTCAGAATTTAAAATGTAAGAATGTATATATATTTTTACTTTTACAAAAATAACATCCATAATTATATCTTAAATTCAATTGATGATCGTCAATTCATATTTGATGTAGGACAATTACTAAAATATTCATTCTAATTTGAAAACACCAGTGTACGAATTATATATTTATATTAACAAAAAGTTATGAAAACATGGAGCAGGTGCTGTAGTGGAGGTAACATGCAAGGAAGGTGCAAAAGAAATTGTAGCATACGGTACAACTAAGGTCAACGGAAAGTACAGCATCACTTTGGAAGGTTTTGACTATGAGAAATACAAAGCAAAAGCATGCAAAGCTAAATTGCACAATGCACCAAAGGATTCCAAATGCAACATTACAACAAATTTACATGAAGGCAAAGAGGGTGCTGTTCTGGAATTGAAGTCCAAGAGTGAATATGAAATTGTGCTACATGCTAGACCATTTGCTTTTGCACCAACAACTCCATATGAGGAATGTTACAAACCGACGCCTACGCCGTACTATTACAAATCTCCTCCTCCACCACCGACTTATGTGTATAAGTCACCACCTCCGCCAGCATATCTTTACAAGTCACCACCGCCACCGATAAAATCTCCCTACTACTACAAGTCACCCCCACCGCCGTCTCCATCGCCCCCTCCTCCATACTACTACAAGTCCCCTCCCCCACCCTTGTCTTCACCGCCTCCTCCCTACTACTACAAGTCTCCCCCACCACCGTCGCCATCTCCCCCTCCTCCTTACTACTACAAGTCCCCTCCCCCACCATCGCCATCTCCACCTCCTTCTTACTACTACAAGTCGCCCCCACCACCTTCGCCATCTTCCTCTCCTCCCTACTACTACAAGTCCCCTCCCCCGCCATCGCCATCTCCACCTCCTCCGCCATACTACTACAAGTCACCTCCACCACCACCGCCATCTCCCCATCATCCATACTACTACAAGTCCCCTCCCCCACCCTTGTCTTCACCGCCTCCTCCCTACTACTACAAGTCTCCCCCACCACCGTCGCCATCTCCCCCTCCTCCTTACTACTACAAGTCCCCTCCCCCACCATCGCCATCTCCACCTCCTCCATACTACTACAAGTCACCCCCACCACCATCGCCATCTCCCCCTCCTCCTTACTACTACAAGTCCCCTCCCCCACCCTTGTCTTCACCACCTCCTCCCTACTACTACAAGTCACCCCCACCACCAACACCATCTCCCCCTCCTCCTTACTACTACAAGTCCCCTCCTCCACCAGTAGTGTCTTCACCACCTCCTCCTTATTACTACATGTCTCCCCCACCCCCATCGCCATCTCCGACACCTCCTTATAAGTATAAGTCCCCACCTCCCCCTTCACCCTCTCCACCTCCATACTACTACACCTCCCCACCACCTCCAGTGAAATCTCCTTCACCCCCTATGTATATTTATGCTTCCCCACCACCTCCCACACACTACTAAGCTCCAAATGCTACTCCGCATTCAACCAAAGATCGATATTTCAAGTGTTTATTAATTTCCAGTCTTTATATCTTAAGTCCTTCAGAAGATCTCCGGTGTTAGTTTCGTTCCTGCATTCTCTTTTTAGTTTTAGGTTTACTTCAATAACAGAATGCTTACAGAGAAGAAGAACAAGAACAATGACAAACATAACTACGCCAATCAATGAAAGACACGTGTTACCGGTATTCAAGACCTTGTTATGCAAATTCATTCTAGTTCTTTGCCTCTGGTGGCACACTTTATTTTATGCGTGCAAGATTTTAGGTGGAAGTGACCTTTGAGGTATATTACACTGAAATAAATGGATTTTTTTGGGTTTCAATAGTTGATGGATTTTTCAATAGAATAATATGTTCCTGTTTTGGCGATTATATTGCTCAATTATTCAGAATTGCAATTATATTTCTCATGTTGTAATAAGATTTCTTACGAAATGAATGTCACAACATAATTTTACAACATTAATAATTGATTAGGATAAAAACGTATCAACATTAAATATGTAAAAGTGTGATGTATCACTTGTTTAACTATGCTTTGTAGCTCAAAAGTTTTTGATGAATATTAAAGTGAATCATTGATGCAATACCCCAAAAATTCCTGTAAGGGTAGAATAGTAAAAATTAAATTTTTTTTAATGTATTTCAAGTTTAATTATTTAACCAATTACTAAATAAATATTAATAGGCCAACAAGGCACTATCCCAGTGGTAATTACTGTGGCCCTTAATCCGGAGGTTTCGGGTTTAAGTCTCGGTGAAGATAAAATTAAAGTTTGCGTGCGTATATTTCTTCGTATCCGTACAAAAAAAAAAAGCACTAGATTTAACCTATAGCAATCTAGACCACATGTAGTTTAACAAAAGAGCTTATGAACGAGAGGGTTTAACCTTAAGCCAAGGGTAGGACTTGTTTTGGCACCCCGCACAG
Organism: Gentiana straminea; assembly: GCA_036785695.1. NCBI lineage: Eukaryota > Viridiplantae > Streptophyta > Magnoliopsida > Gentianales > Gentianaceae > Gentiana > Gentiana straminea. The sequence goes on from JAVUPR010000265.1 coordinate 9,127,745, forward strand.
GACAATATCCGATGACGGCCAACGACATAGCATGAACCGCAGCAAGGCACCCCGCTCGTAGGTCTGTTTTCCGAAATGAAACCCTAGTAGTGGACAATATCCGACAACAGACAGTAACTGACGACATATTGAGAAGTACTCCCATAGGCTCATATCTCGTTAGAGCAATTTACCTATCGAAAGCGAGTAAGACAACGATTTGTCTTATGATACTCTTGACGAGCCGCGCGTACCAATGAAGAAACTACGACCGTTCATTGGAAGAAGCGACAATTTGATCATAAGATCTACCTTCTGTCATGTCCGTGAGAAGTCTTTGTCGTGGGTCCCAAATTCCAGTCCATTGTCCCAGCCCGGAGAAGGTGGTCCCAAATTTCTGTTCCCCGGAGCAAGTTCTTGTCGTGAATGCGTTAGGCAATATCCATACCAGCAGAGGAGTATCCATATGATTGATCAGGGAATCAAGCAAAGTCTTATGGGGCCAAGAACTGTTCACACCCCGCCCGCCACTATGGTGCACACAACTATTAAGTTAAGGGCCTTGCGGCCTCAGGGGAGGGTTCTGCAGCCTTATTTCCTATCAGCAATGAGATGGGAGAATTCACTACATTTCCTAATTTATCTTTTCTCTTCTTTCCTATCGAGATTCTTGAAATGGGACATTTTTATCCCAATTTTCCTTTTTCCCCTCCGACGAGTAGCTTACGCACCTCTTTTTCATTTTAGTATTGGGTTATGGATTGGGATTTACTTTCTATGTTAAAAGAAGATTGCTATGACCTGGTACCAGTATGTGGGAGTGTGCCAGGTATAAGAAATCGGATGGTGATCGTAAGCTTCGTCGGATTCGGTCTCGCACCCAGGCTCGCATCGTACTTCCAGCAAAGAAGGAAGTAGGCATGTCTCTACGGACTACGGCTAATAGTCCTCCCCTCACGATCACGAATCCCAGACCCTGAGAGGTATCCGAAGATAGGACACTCTTAACCTTTCTCGTAGGCTTCTCATTCTTTCGCACCTCTTACATTCTAACGAGTGGCTTCGCACCTCTTTTGCTCTCCCATTCGAAAGCAGACGGATTTCTACCCGTCCGAAGGCTGAACTGGATTACTATACAAACAATGTGACCACTTGCAAATTCTACCTCGCTTAGTGGTTTTGTGTCACAATATTCTAGCCCCGATGCCTATCCTCAAAGAAATAAGGCAGACCGAAGTGAGAAACTTATCCATTGACCTTGGGTCTATTACCATGAACCAATTCCTCTCACATTCGCTCAAGCATTAAATCTTCTAATTTTATTGTATTTCTGGCATTCTGCTAGGCTTCTAGGCCTATGTTCTAAATGAAAGAGCTATGGACTGAAAACCCATAGGGAAGTAGTTCACGCATGCGGATTTACCGACTTCCAAGTCAAGAAAATGTAAAGGAAAAGCTAAACCATGAGTTTGAGTTGGAAATCTGTATTATCTTCTTAAATAAAGACAAGTAAATCCAAGTAAAGTAGCTAGTGCATCTCCTTTCTTGCAGAACCTCTGTTGCAAGGGAAATGGTTGTGACTACCTATGTGTCAAGCGAAGAAAGCTAGGCCTAGTACTTCATATTTGAAGTGAAGAGAGCCTTGAGGAGACTAATAGGCCAACAAGGCATTGGCCCACTGGTAATTACTGTGACCCTTAAACCGGAGGTTCCGGATTCGAGTCCCAGTGAAAACAAAAAAGTGTGTGTGCATATATATCGTATCCGTAAAAAAAGATTAATGGGGAATTAATGGAATTAATTATTAAAAGAACCCCCACTCCTCATTATTCCCACGTTCAGGAAGCGGATCCCCTACGGTACAAGGTGAGCGGTACAAAGTGCTGTGCACCATTTCCATCCGAATTTTAGACGGATAAAAGTGAAATGGTGTTCCCGTCCAAATTTCACGTGGGGAGTCTGGATCCCCTACGGTACAAGGTGAGCGGTACAAAGTGATGTGCACAGTTTCCGTCCGAATTTTGGACGGATCTACACCGATCCGTCCAAATTCGGACGGAGCCGCGCACATCACTTTGTCCCGCTCACCTTGTACCGTAGGGGATCTAGACTACCCACGTTCACGCCATTCACAAAAAAAAAAAAAAACGTACGCTCTTCTACTCTAGAGAAAAGTATTGGAAGAAAAGGGTTTCATCAGAATCTTCAACTTTTCCCTCAGTCGGTTCATCTTCTGCACATATTACAGTAGAAAAAATAGATCAGCGCATCGCAAGGTTCGTTTTGATATCAACCATTTCCTAATTCGTAGTTTTTGTTTTTAGCCATAGTTTAAAATGTTTATCAATTTTGATAAATTCGTTAGTTGAGATGTTCTAGATTTTTGTATCGAGATGATAATCGTAGATACATGTTTTGGTTTATAGAATTCATGTAGAATTCGAGGAATCACAAGAATTCTTGTTATTTGGCTTTTGGATCGTTTTCTACTAAACAAATAGGTAATGAGGTGTTCTTAATCAGGTTATTTGTGGTTTATTGTTAAAATGTAAATGGAATATGGATTATATGTGAAATTTGCATCTCTTGAATGGCTTTGGTACCGTAGAAGTGCCACGTTTTGGTTGAATTTGTATTGGGATCTGTACATGTGTTCGAACAAGTGAAAAATTTGCAGAAAACAGACACGAGCGTGTGTTTGGAACCTTTTGGAAGCAGGCATGGGGGAATCAGCAAGTTTGGGCGTGCGCACGGCTCCTATCAGCGTGCGCACGGCCCCTATATATCAGCGTGCGCACGGCACCTCAGCATGCGAATTAGAGGCCTGTCAGAAACATCAAGTGTGCACCGCCTCTATGTGCGCTTGACCCATTTGAATACAAGTTTTGGTGCTTTTAAAGTGTAATACATGTTATGTTTTGGCTGGTATGTCTTTAGGACATTATCAGCCCAGTCCAAAAGTTCCACGTGGATGCTGATTAGTGTGTAATCAGACCTGTGTTCAACTTTGATAGTCAAAGGAGTTAATCCGACTTTCATCTATGAATCACAAATGATATCTCTCTCTTAATCACACATCTTGATCACATAGCTTTCACGACACAAGCGAATATTCGAATAAGTTTTCTTTCGCGCTTATTTGCTTATTACTTGTGATGCTTAAGTTGCTAACTTGAAAAGGTTCTAAAAATCCCCTTACTCTATTCATCCCCCCCCCCCCCCCCCCCCTCCCCTCAAAGTATATTTTGCGCTTATATCAATCCAACAAAGTTATAATGGGATATCTCCATACATATAAGACAATAGGATATGGTCAACGTTATTTTAAAGAATTTTCTCTCACACTCTATTCTGGATACTCTCATGAGAGCACTATATATGTTACTCGAATCATCTTCACTGATGGCGTCATCTCGACATTTACGACCCCACATGCTTGTTGAAAGAACTAAGTGATTGGTGTTTGCATGCCCAGTTGGGGGCAAGCAATTGTTCGAAACCACGATTCAACAAAAAAAACCGACATGACCTGACCGATGAGAGTGCATTGGAGACAAGGGCTAGCACTGGGAGTGCTCTGGTTTGTGCCACGGGGTTTGGTTGTTTTCGTACAGAATCATCAGCACCGATTGAGTAGTTCGATCAATGCAACAAAATCGAACTATGTGAAAATGGAAATCAGAAACTAATTATCTGAATTAACTAGAAGATCGGAGAAAATCATGCCAACAATTGATTCGCAGATGCCGTGATCTTCCAAATTGTATCTCTAGATAGCAATTGGTGAGCAACGAAACACTGCTCTTTGATTACAATATTAGAGAATAGGAAAAGCATAGTATGATAAAATTAAATTAAATAAATATTCAAACATTAAACCGATACACACTGTGTGAGCTTTAGCCTTCAATTTCATATGGTTACACTATTTGGAATTCCTCTACCTGTAATTCCAACACCACTTGTAGGGAAGAACAAAGTATAAGGAATCTGAACAGGTCCATTCCTGTTCTTCCATTTTGGATCATCATTCATTTTCGTAATTTCTTCTTCAATCCCAGACAGTTTCTGTCCAAATCTCTTAAAAGCTTCTAGAGCTTCAGTGTCTTTTGTCCATTCAAGACTCTCTCTTTGTCCTAAGTAAACCTCATCCGACGAATGTCTTGACAACAACTCGATTATCGAGAGGCCTAGTAAAGTCTGCAGCTGATTCGTGATTGTTTTCAGAAAAACCTTTTCGGGATTATCCTTCAGTTCATCGTATTCAGGATTACCCGGTTCAGGCATGAATGCTCGGCTATTTGTAGGCCGGTTCGGGTGATAACCTGCGTAAGGCCATTGCCCGAAATTGGTTGATGCATGAAGGGCAGATGCCACCCATATTATGGTGGTACAAGAATCGATTAACTCGTCACGTGTTTGCATCTTAGGCCACCATGGCTCGTCTTTCTTATCCGCGTGCCCTTTTTGGATAAGCTCTTTCCACCAAGATTGTAGTTCTATGTCGTTTTCGATCATCTGATCATTCTTGTAGTAAATGTTGCAATAGTCCTTTGTCCAGGTTTTGATTGCTGACCAGATCTTCAACCCATCCACTGCAAACGGATAGTCCTCGATGAGCAAACGGATCCCGTAAGGAGAATCCGGATCCGGAACTGCTACTTTCCTGAAACAAAATCCAAATTAACTTCGTTGTCGTAGCTAATAGCAAGAATGAACCCTCACGTCTTTACCGAAAAGATGTGTCTTAGCCATGTTCTTTCGTTTTGGTTTGACCAGTCTCCATCTTTCATTTTTTTTACAAGAATGGTCCCTCATCTTTATCGAAAAGCCGTGACTTAGTCATCTTCTTTTGTTTAGGTGTGATCAATCCCACATCTTTCATTTATTTCTTCTTTTTTTTTTTGCAACTTTGAACAATTTAAGTCACAGCTTTTCGGTACAGATGGGGACCACAGTTGCGCAAAAAAAAATTTGAAAGATGAGGGACTAACAAACCAAAACGAAAGAAAAGGGCTATGTCACAGCTTTTTGGTAAAGATGTGAGACCATTCTTGAAAAAAAAAAAAAAAAAAAAAAAGAAACATGAGGGACTGGTTAAACCAAAACGAAGGAAGATGGCTATCTTACACCTTTTTGGTAAAAATGGAGGACCATTCTTGCTATTAGCTCCGTAAACCGTAATTACACTTTTGTTTGATTAACATCGTAATTTACCCCATTTATGACCAAGAATGTTGCATTTTACCCAATGCCCAAAAGAGTTAAAAGAGTAGACTACCCTTAAAAGAGTTAACCTTTTTAGTAGGTCAGCAGGGAGAGCTTGATCAATGAAAACCCAATCCTTGTATAAAACTGCTGACAATTCCATTGTAAACTTTCCAGGAAACAAGGTAGCCTCTACAACACATCCAGCATTAATCAAGATCTGACGAGCAATCGCGTTTATGTTCATGGTGTCACGAAAGTGAGGATGCAAAAGCTTATAAATAGGATGCATTACACTAAGCTGCCTGTTTGCAGCTATAACAAACGGCTCGATCACAGCATGCGTTCGTAGCCTACAAAAAGACATCGGTTTCAATGAGCATAAACAGATAAAAATTAAGTGAAAATTTTGGATGTTGTTTAGTTTTACCAGTGAGTAATGAGCTCATGAATACTAGAATCATTCACGGAAACGTAGGCTTTAGCGAGTTGCCAGATAGAATTTTCCACTCCGTTTTCTGCTGGAATATAAACTTTGCTTACAAAACCCGATCGATCTCCATCCGGATGTGGTAAGCTTAGTTCGATTGCTAATGGCTTTAAGGTTCCATCATCCTTTAGAAACAGGAGAGTCCTGGAGGCGTACGTCTTTGTACTTGTCGTGTTTATTCTTCTTAGATATGGCATAATCGTGTCGTGGTGATTCAATATAAAGAGTCGATTCATAGCAAGTGCCTCGTCGACTGTTAACCCGAATAATTGTGGCTCGATTTGTTCTCTGGTCATAGTACTTGTTTGATTGCCATAAATATTCGAATCTAGCTTGCTCGCCGGTGGAAACTCCTGGACAAATTTCGAATGCAAAATGAACAAATATATAGAAAGTTAAGGATCCAGACATGGAGAAGTTTTGAACAATATTTACCTCGAGACCACTGATAATCAATGGATTCACTCCGGCCACCATTTCCCTCGCAAACTCCTCGTCGGTCCTCCATGCTAATTTATCATCTATTTACAATATGATGAAAAACGACTTAGTGATGATGTTGCAGTAGAGGCAAATCAAGTATTTTTGTGTTCTTTTAAAAACGGGCATACGTTTGATGAGTTCGGGCAGGGGATATTTGAGAAGTCCTTCGCCATCCATTGGAAGTAATCCTTTAAGAAACTCTAAAGGGATGTCATTGTTTAACTTGTTAAGAAAACCGGCAGGTAGCTTGATTCCTCCATTGTAGAGCTTCATAACATCCTCGAAACTATCGAACTCATTAGGCGTTTTGTCGAATATACCCTTGAGCTCGGGGACAATGAGTTGGACTATTGATTTTAGACCGTAAGAAAGGAAGTCGGACATCTTCAGATGTCCAAACCGCTCGTCTCTCGGTACATATATGTTTAGACTCATTAGTAACTTCAACCTACTCTCGGAATTAGGATCTGTCAAGAAATCACCAAAAAAAAAACACGAATTTACTATATAGTGTAAACAAGAAATTGTGAAAAAATAATAAAACATTATTGCAAGTTGACCTGTCTTTGTACGCGATCTGCCTGTTCTACCCCTACGAGGATAGGGGTATTCAGGGGATCCGCCAAGGACAGGGCGAGCGTATTCTGCGCCCTTGTCTGGATCCCCTAAATCATTGTAAAAAGCATAGTCATAAACTCTGTCCCACTCCTTAAGTTGTCCTCTCCCATCTCCTCTCAAGACTGCCAATTCTTCTTCTCTGTACCTACGCAGTGGTTCGGGGGTATCATTCGGAAGGTAGGCCTATAAAAAAAAAATGCAATTAATAATGTTGTCTCAGTAATAATTGCATTACAAAATCTGTATAATAGTATTGTAGCTAGTACCTGATTGAAGAAGAAAACGCGGTCGGTTTTGTACTTTTTAACAGGATAAATCCAAGAGTTGCAAACAAAGTGAATCCTATTATTATCATGTCCAGGAACACCTTCAAGTGTAACTGTCCTGAGGTAGAACTCATTATGATGAAGATTTCTTACGACGAACGCACCCGGAACACCGATATCTTCGTTCCAATCAAATGTGACACTGAATGCTGATTCTCCAGCAGTTAAAGAAGTGAGGGTAGTGATCCAGTTCTTTAAGTATGCAGGTCTGCTTGTTTTCCCTTTCAATTTTTTGTCTGCAAATGCAACAAATAAATCACACGTTCTTATCGTAAGAATTGACATAGGAATTAGTCGTCGTGAACACCTAGTAAAATCATATAGAGTGTAGAATTGGTTTCTTGTAACTAAATGCGTAACTATTCATCCAAGTCTAGTCCTAGTCGATGTATTGTTATAGAACGTTAATGTGGGAGATCTATTGATGTTAAAATGGTGAATTGCACCTTGAATATGTTTCGAGACCTCATTAGTGAAACTTGATTCAAAGTTGTTACGAGAGTTTACATCTAGTTTATTTGAACATCACCCGAGCTACTTCGCCTCATATCATTTCTTTTTATTCGAAGTTATCATATATCTTTAATCAACTGAGTTCCTTGTAGTTACTAAAATTCACTACAATTGGCATTACTTGATTAAGGAATTTGAGTGGAAGTAATTGCATTCTAGAATTACTGCCTAAAATGCCAATTCCAAAATCTACCGTACTGTGGAATTGTCCATGTTTTAATCACATATTACCTTTTCGTTGAACCGACATCTCTCACAAAAACTTAAACTGATAGAGGGTTTAGAATTAACATCAAGTGTGGGTCATCTCTCCCAGCACTTGCACAATTTTAATTTTAAAGACTTCAACACGCCCCCTCAAATGTGGGTCATCTCTTCCAACACGTCATCTCAAGTGTGGTCATCTCTCTCAACACTTGCATAATATAAATATCACTCCCAACACAATTAATTTTAAAGACTTCAACACGCCCATCAAGTGTGGACTATTTCTCCCAAAAACTTAAGATGATGAGGAGGTAAATAATTAACATCTATACACTTTTAACACTTTTTAACATTTTTCCTATCTATATTGTCTTGTATAACCATCACCCCGTTTGTTTGACGTAGTTAATTTTCAAAGAAATATTTATTGTGCTTTTTTAAATTTACTTTATTCATTAAAGGTAAAAGAGTGAAAACAATATTGTTTTAATTATATTGTTTTATGGGGTGGTCTTGGTTATTATATTCTTTATTAAGTACTACAAACATATTTTTTTTTTTTTTTTTTTTTTTTTTTGTTGACCATCCCATCATACACATAGTTCCGCCAGTATATTCAAGTGTTGTTGTTGTTTTTGATATTAAACTCGAAGTATTAAATTATCTCCTTAATTTGTATGTTACATAGAAACGGAGGGAGTAGTATATATTTGATGCAGAGGCGTGACGGAACATATAAGAAATCTCCACTAAGTTTTGTGTGAATATCCATGTCCATATTCATGATTCATGACCAAGGAAACAAAATTATTATAAAAAAAAAAAAAAAAAAAAAAAAAGAAGGGTCTCCTATCGTTTTAGAGTATCACTTAAATGTGGAATGATGAATGGGCATGGTAGGAATGGGCATGTAATTCTTAAAATGGGGCATGTCAAATATGCAAAAAAAAAAAAAAAAAAAAATATTCACAAATTGTAAACATACATGTCATTATCAACTTTTGAAAATACTCTGCCGTTCATATTTAACAATCACAGTTGCTCAAAACATACAAATTAAGGAGATGACTTAATATTTTACATCTAATATCATTATTAACAACAACATCCATCGATATAATTAATTCAATATTGTTTTCGGTATCTTACCGTTAATAAATGAGGTTAAATATAGAAAGGAACAATAAATATTGTTTTAAAAATATAATTACGACATGATATTATAACAATGAAAAATGTTATGTTTTTCTTTTGATGTGATCGTTTGTCAAAGTTTTTTCTCAAATCAATCACACCCCAAATAATCTCTTGTAACTTTTGCCAGGACAGAAGCATGTAACTTCTGTCGTAGGGAGTTTCTATTACACCGACCGTCAGATTTGCTCCACGTGAACAATAAAACAAAACACTTTTGTTTTTATATACACACGGCGCACATCTAACGGTCGAGTCCAATAAAGACTCTCTACCTAAAAATTTTCGATAGAAACTATTTGCAAAAGAAGAATACGAATTCATCTCCGCAAAATAATTCAAACAAGTTTTTTGTTATCAATACGACAATACACAATTTTTTGTATCCAAACAGAATAATTTCTCAACAAGTCTTAGAAAACTTATTCACAAAAAAACAATATTAGAAATCTCGCATCAGATTAATTAATACTCTGTTTTATAGTTTTAATTACACGTTTTTCTAATTTACATAATTTATATCTAAGATGAAATGCATTAGATTTTTATTTTACATAATCCGATAGATATTTTCCAGAATATGGAAGAATGCGGCAGATATAACTAAATTTTACAGAATCTTTATTTTAGAGGTAAAAAATTTGTTGCAGTGTTATTTTTCTTATTGAAAACTCTAAAATAATGTTTTTAAAGGATTTATACTATCTACAGCAAGTGCTATTATAATTTTCATCAAAATACATAACACACTTTATTCGCTAAATAAAAAATAAAGTGAAATATCTGCAATCTGAGTCCATCTCTGAGGGATCATATCATATTAATGCACATATCATCTCCCACTATATGGAAAAAATAGATGCTCCAAGGGGACTTCAAAGCGGATATAATTCTATTAGAACGGACCATCACGCATTTTACTTATATGTGTATAAACAGACAAAACAGTTTTATCATTTTATACACGTGACAGTCAACCAACGATGTGTTCTAATAAGAAGTCCATGCATCATGATTTTCTCTTCAAAACACGCTCGATTTTGATGCTAGAAAAGTTATTGCTTCCAATTTCACGCGAGCTATATCCAACTTTTCAAGTTGTTATTATTATTATTATTACTGTTGTTAATATAATTACTATTACTATTATTAATTACTACTGGTTTACACAAATATGAAAAGACTTATATTTTTGAGAGACTGCTTGAAAAGGACAAAAATATTTACAAAATTAACAAAAATGACACTATCACAATTTTCTTACTTAGAAGGACTAATTGACAAATATATTACATATCCCAAGTATTATAAAAATAAAAATAAAAAACCTCCCACGTCCGTTTAAAAAAGGAAACATTCCAACGTTCAGTTCCACTTTTGTGTGTGTATATTTTTGAATTGGGATCCTTTGTCGTGAACCCCCAATCACAGCACTGCCGTGCAAGTGTATCCGGTTCAAAACGATGTCGTTTTGAGCCGCTGTTTTTTGTTTTTGTTTTTGTTTTTTACATTTGTTCCAAAACGACGTCGTTTTGGAACAATTGCCTTATCACAGCAGGGGATACAACATACAGATACAACGGAGGATCCAGGTCCGTATATATATATCCTTCCTAATTTTTGTAATGAGTCATATCTTTTAATGTACTTTTTTAACTATCGCAATTTTTTCATCCTCGATTTTTTTTGATACCTTTCCGAATTAATTTCTGAAATTGTCATTCAATTTGACATTACTAAATGACACTGTGATAAGAGTGACAATAATCAGTGTCAGACAATGTGTCGCTACTAATTATCACATTGATCCACCGAAAGTATATAAGTAGTGTCGTTTAATTTTTCACTATTGATTGACACTGTGACAACAATGATATCAACTAGTGTCAGGTAACGTGCAACTACTAATCGACACACCGAATCACCGTAAATATATAAGTAGTGTCATTCAATTTGTTATTACTGATTGACAATGTTTCGCTACTTATTGTAATACGATTCATTGTAAATACATACGTAGTGTCATTCTAGTTGATACTATCAATTGACACAATGACATCAGTTACAATACCAGAGTCATCATAAATACATAAGTAGTGTCATTCACGTTGACACTATAAATTGACATTATGACAACGGTAACCGATAGTTAAAATAAAGAGAACTAAAAAAATATAAATTATTAGGAAAAAATATAATGATTGAAAATATAGATTAAAAGATATGATTGATTAAAAAATTATTAGATAGACTATATAAAATTTTTAAAATTTTTTTCTTCACAGTTGGTGGTGGAACATGAGTGTTATTAATGTTATTATTATTTTTTTATTATAGAAAACGTGGGATTGTTTTCAAAAAAAAAAAAGAAAACGTGGGATTCTTTTTTTTTTAAAGTGTATGGAAGTTATAAACATGGAAAAAGAGAAAAGGTCATTTTTGTCCGTACACAATGAACTTTTTGAATTTCCCGTCAAAAGAGATTTACCTAATGAAAAAGCTTTTAAAGCGGCCCAATATCCCTTTCTTTTCCAAATATTTTTACGAATATTTTTTTTTGATGTAGAAATACGCTTTTTTGGAACTGCCAATTTTTTTTTGGAAATAATAAAACGGAGAAATGTTCGATTAATCCCGAAAATATATTTCTTTATAAATTCTATTTTGGAAAAAAAAACATAAATCCTGTTTTGTCTATAATTAATTGTTCCAAACTCATTAGACAACTTTTTCTCGACCCAATAAACAAAAATCGGGATCTCGAGATCAGGGAGCGAAAACAATCCTGTTATAGAAATTTTAACCTAATACTGGGTCAGGAGCCATCCTTGTCCGATACGAATAGGTAGCTTCAAGTTTTTTTCCAAGCCTGGGGCCTAAGGACTCTCTTCTCTGGATGTAAAATCAGTTGCGAAGGACTGCTATCGGATTGAAAAGAACAAACTGAGAACTTATTCCCCAGCTACAGATTTTGAAAAGGCGACAGTTCATTTTTTCAAAAAAATAATGTTCATGTCCTTTTTACTAATTTTACAAATGTTTTTTTTTTTTTTCCTTTTTGACAACTTTCCCTATATTTTTTAGAATCCTATTTTTGGTGAAGTATATGAACTAAATTGTTAGAGATAGTAGATGATATTTATTGCAGAAATTTGATCACTTTAGATGTACTACCGTCCCAAAATGTAAGTCTATTTAAGGCTTTTCACATAAATTAACACAAATTAAGAAAGTTGGTTAAATTGATTATGTGTCATTGACTATTATTAATGTAGAGTAATGAAAAGGGGTGGTAGATAATAAATGAGGGGTAAAAAGAGAAAAATGTAATAAATGTTTTCTTGGTTAGTTAGAAGGATTTGCATTATGAGATAAAAAAAAAAAAAAAAAAAACTAAACGAATTTATATTTTGAGACGGATGTAGTACTTTTACGTTCATCCTTTGGAGATGCCTAAAAGAAAAAAACATAACCAGTTTTATGTTGATTGTCTAAATTCGATGTCTAAAAATCCGAATCTAAAGCCAATGATTCAACTTTCTAAAGGTTTCATGTGACTAAGATGTTTACGGTAGGTATGGTATGATGTATTTAACGATTGCAAGAGAACTGTTACGAATATTTACATTGTAACGGAAGGTGAAATGAAAGTACAAAGATATTATTAATGAACCTTTTTTTTTTCTCTAAACATAAAATATTAATACTTATAAACATAAAATTTTATAATACAACCGTTCGTATTCTGTTACTCGTAATATGTTCCACCGACTACTCTCAAAAAAAGTTGAGCTTGAGTGCTCATCAGTTTCTCGAATATTTCGAAAATGACAGAGCAGGCAGCTTTATTCAAAGCTAAATTTAAATGTAATAAAGGAAAAAGAAAAGGTAAAAAAATAAAAATAAATATATATATATATATATATATATATATATATATATATATATATATATATAAAAAAAAAGATTCTGGAAAAAAAGAAGATATTTTTTAATTACCCGGATCACCATTGACAGAGCTAATCAACTGTAGAGAAACCTTTCTGCCCAGAAACTCGTCGACTCGATCAACAACCGAAGCTTCAAAGTCGTTGAAGTCAAGCACGTTTTTCTTCATAAGTACCACTGTCCCTTTAATCTCTTTTTCCTTATCATTTTTGCCTGTGATGCAGCATTCCATAAACTTGTTCACCATTTTCTGCGATTTGGAATTAATTTAAAAAAACAATAATGGAAATAGATATATTTGTGTATATGGATATTTATAGACATGGAAGTGGAAGAGTGTTTAACACAGTAATTGTAAATTACGTAAAGAAAGAAAGGAAGACAGTTAGGTGGCATTTCCACCCCTATATTAATAATGACTTGATACAGGAAACCTGACATATTGTTAAGTGTCACTCTCAAAATTAAAATCTCAAAAAATTCCTTTCTTCAGAATTAAGTCAATTTTTCAAAACATTTTTTAAATTAAATTTTTTTTTTTTGTAGTGTGAAGTTTTTAGGTAATAAAAACAAATTTTATCATTTTTTATTCTTGTACACCTTTAAAGCCGTGGCAGTCTATTCTCGTATTAAGGCATTCACACAAGAATCATCATTTTTTATTCTTAAAATAATATAAAATAATATGTATTTTTATTTTACAATATCTCAATTCAAAACACTTCACAACAGTATTTTTATAACATTTCAAATACTATTAAATAATATATATTCTACATCACCACCCTATTCATATACATAAAATATTTATTATTTCGCTCTAGCAGCATCCGTATCATTATCCCTATAATTTTTAATAATTAAATATGTTTAGGGACGTGAATAGTGCATCATCACAAGTAGGGATGCACCGTTCATATCCCTAAAAATAAATATGGATAGAGACTCTGTTGTGGAATCTATTTGGGGGTAAACTCTATTTTTTATCTTCATTTTAGGGATATAGCACCATATAGGGCTTCCGCTACAAATGCCCTGTGGTTGTTGGGAGAACCTTGTTTGGTTTCGGGTTCGGATCCAACCCAATATTTTATTCATTCCGCTATCTTATTTATCATTATTTTATTAATTCTTTTATTTTATTATATATTCTCTCATCAATCATTCAACATCAACAAATAAAATAATATTAATCAATTCACTTTATTCACCCACTACGCTATTTAACAATTATTTTTTCAATATAATATTTCATTAAAATTTCTATCACCAATCATTTCTTCAACTACACAAATTTCAACATAATATTTCAACTTTATAATCATTATTTCACTATATTTTATTTTACTTGAGAGCGGCTACGGTCCAGTTATCTAATTGTCCAGTGTTTTAATCTTTGCCGTTGAAAAATATATAGATAATTACGTACGTTATATTATTTTTTTAGTACAACATAATTAATATGTACAATAACACATCTAATCAATCATTTAACCTCCTAAACCGGTAAATAATTTTTAAAAAAAATCAGGGAAATAAGAAAATGAAAGAGTAAGGCTCCGTTTGTTTTGGGTTGGAGTTTTTTTTGGAATTTTTTTGAAGGTTGTTCTAGATGAAGTAATGATTATAAAGTTAAAATGTTTTTTGAAATTTGTGTAGATTATGAAATGATTGGTGAAATAAAGTATCACCTCCGTCCCATAAAAAGTGTCCATATTTTTCTTGGCATATAGATTAATAAATCAATTAATGTGTATTAATTTAAGTGCTAATGGACATAAATATCCCTATCACATAATAAATGATTCTATTGGAATGTGAAATGAACATACAAACATTAAATGCAAACATAACGGTATGTTTGGAAAAAATGCATTAAATGATGTATTGGTTTTGTAAATTGACACTTTTTATGAGACAACTAATTTTCACAAAGTGGACACTTTTTATGGGACGGAGGTAGTAGTATAATAAATAAAATAATGGTAAAAAATGTTATAAAGTTGATAAAGTGAAATGATGAGAGATAATTTAATATTTTTTTATTTATAGTTGAAGAAATGATTGGTAAGGTAATTGTAAGATATGATGGTGAAGTGATATAAAAAAAAACTCCGAAAAAAACTCTAACGAAAACAAACGGAGGCTAAGAGTTGCGCCAAAGCCGCCACTCAAATATCCTGCAAGATTACCCATTCAACTAACATTCTTCTCCCACCGGTGGAGCCTGGTTTTTTTTTTTTTTTTTTTTTTTTTTTTGACGATCGATTTTTAACTACACTGCATTAATTTTTTCCCTAGAAAAACACATTATTTTCTCTGTTGAATTTTCCCGCGGTCAATCCTCCACTCCGTTCGTCAATCTCTACTCCGGTCGTCAATCACCATCAAGGTTGCTCTGTCGAATTCTCACCTCTTGAAATTCTGAGGTCCGTTTTTCACACTGTTTGTTGCGTTGGATTCTAAAAATCGAGAACTATTCAATGGAATAAATAAAAATCGATTTTGTGCAATTTTCTGTTTTGGCTTTCTTAACAAACCATGACTTTGATACTAATTCGTTGTGCGGAATCATCCGAAACGAAAGTAAAACATATCGAAATATACATGGAATATAATTTCAAAAAAAAATATATACATGGAATTAAAAACAAGAATTTTGAAGGAAAAAAAAAGTACATGAAGAAGAGGACGAGGAAAGTAATAACAAGTGTGAAAATTGAAAAAAAAAAAAATCATGGTGAAGAAGACGTGTAGAAGGGGAAACAAATCTAATGGGATTTTTGTTGTTTTTTTTTTAAATTAGATGATCGGTTACCAGGTTAAAATATTTTTTATGATACACAATAACTAATAACATGTCAAATTAATCCAACAATTACTATTATTTTAGTATTGATCTAATGGTAAACTGGATCGTCCAGTTTTTTTTACTGACTGGACCGTAGTATTTCCTATTTTACTTTCTATTTTTTGAATCATTCAATCCCAATCCAACCCGAAACCAAACAGGGACTTAGAGTCAATTTGCCGACCCCGCCGCCGGGATATTTACGCCGCCGGCAGCCTCCACTTCGCATACATCTTCCGTTCAAGATTCGTACTTTTTAATTGGGTTTTTATTATTACCCTTAAACTCCGGTAATTATGTTCAAGAAAGCAGCGTGTGCAAGACTATGTAATTAATTTATCACTCCTCCCAAGGACGGACTGGATCACCAGCTTTTCGACCCAAGTCTTTGCCCAGCTTTTGCCGACGTGGCCGAACATCGGCCACCCAAATGTGTTGTGCTCTCTCTCCAGGTCGAGATCGGACGGCTGTGATCCGGCCACGTTCCCAAAGAAGGGAAGAAGCCGGGATCTCAAAGCCGAGGATCCGGACACTCCCAAGGAGGTGTACGTGGAAAGATGAGTTACACGTAGGTTGGTGGAAAGTAGGGACGGTAAACTTCGATTCAACCCGATGTATATGTGTAATTCTTTCCTAGTCACTTCATTTGCACCGTAGACACATGTGGATGATTTTGGATCACACGGTTTAAATTTGAGTTGAAATTGTGTGTTCCAGATTCATCCACATGTTTTACTCCTTAAATGGACTTACCATAGAAGAACTTCCCGATGTATATACATCCTACTCTACTCTTTAGGGTATGATAATTTGAACGATAGGGTACGGATTTTTTAAGACAGCTTCTATCGGTACCACTATCTTGCTTCGGCACCACGAATACTCTTGACATCCTATAAGTTACTCTTGATACCACATTGAATATTTTTGTTATTTATTTACTCCCACACCACCAAAAAAATGTTAAAATTACTCTATACACCACAAAAACATAAATTACAATTTAGTTCTTGAAAAATAATAATTTCACAAATTAACCTTTTATAATCCACCAACTAATCCACAAAACTTAATTTTAATAATCTAACAACATTAATCCAATACTACCACTTTCATATCTTAACCTCACCACATCATCTTCATTCCTAAAAACAAAACCCTCCATCATCATCTTCATCTTCTTCAACCCTTCACCACAAAAAATGTCATAAACCCCAAGATGAACTCATCTTCACCATCTCTTACACTTGAACCATGAATACCAATGAAGATAATGATGCAATATCACTTGAAGACATACCATTTTCAACCCAATTTGAAGAACAAATGAGATCAAGAACGGTAATTTCTCACATCAAAATCTTGTTTTTTTTTCAAAACTTGAAATAAGTGAATGACATACACCATGAAGAACATGTAAAAGCATGATTTATGGAGAAAAATCATGCTTTTATGCGTTTTCCGATGATATATAGGGTTTCGCCGGCGTCTCTTTACGTAACCGAGTGTCCCTGTTCTGAAGCCAGAAACGTCGGATACTCCGACGTTACGTTGCACGTTAAACGTCCTGGTTAGTGACGTTGTAATAGGTTACGGGCGTTTGCTTGGGGGACGTTTGTAAGCCAGAGGCTTGTGTTTTGGTAGATGTCTTGACGTCACCTGTCTTGACGCCCTATATCACTCACAACGTCAACAACCCCTACGTTACAGACAATCACACTTATTTTACCACTTCTTCGTATTGGCATACACTTAAATTGTTGGTTTTCATATTATTTGCATATAACCCAAGTGAGAACAAGGGTAAGAAGCCATGTTATGGTGCGGGGGTAAATGATTACGATGAGCCGTATTTTGAGGTAAGTTAATACCACATGTTCTTTGGCTTTAGTTTTTTTCAAAGTGTAACTTGATTGGTGGTAATGCAAACTTGTTTTTTTTGTAGCATTTGGCTTATGCAATGATTGAGGAAGATCAAGAGTTTCTTAACAATACTCCTGATGACAATCCTGATGAGTTTCTTAACAATCCTCATGATGACATAATTGCTTTGTGGGATGAAATGCCTGAAGAGTTATCAACTGATATGACTTCAGTTTTTGAAACCGACCGTGTATGTACCTTAAGAAAATTATTGTAATACTTTTGTGTTTGAAAATTGAATTTTATTTAGTACTTCTCTTGCTATAGGTATTTGATAGTCATGAAGATATAACCAAACATCTTCAAAAGTTGGGAAGAGATAATAGGGTTGTGATCGTGAAATTGAGATCAGATTTATGTAGGAAACGGACACCATATATAAAGTACCAATGTGAGAGGGGCGGAGAACAAAGGGACCATTGCAAAGGTGGGAAATATGAGAAAAAAGAAGGTGGTTCCGGTAAGAACAAGTCAAAGGATTCATTGTCAACGAAGTGTGGATGTCCGTTCGTACTAAAAACCACACAGGATAGACTATAGAAGTAATTAATGGGGTTCATAATCACAAGACGGTAAGGTTTGATGAGGGCCATGCATATCTCGGAGGAATTAGCAAAGAATGGACTGAAACCGTTGGTAGAATGTCCCAAAACGTCATACTACCGAAGTACATTCTGAGGGAACTAAGACTGTTAGACGAATTTAATTGCACGTCAGCCAAAAAGATATACAACATTCGTTCGAGGTTAAGAAAGAGAAAACGAGAGGGTCGTTCAGTGATGCAAGAGGTGTACAACTCGGCGGAAAATACTAACGCCTTCGTACATTCCCGGCATGTCGAGAATGTAGTAAGAGATGTTTTTTGGGCACATAACGATAGCTTGTGTCTTGCTAGATGCTTCCCTTCCTTGTTGCTTATGGATTGTACATACAAGACGAACAAGTACAAGATGCCTCTTTTCAGATAGTTGGTGTCACATCTACGGTCATGTCATTTTCCATTGGGTTTGCACTTCTTGGACTGGAGAGGGAAGACAACTACACTTGGGCTTTGAATACATTACAAAATGCAATAGGGGACCAAAGTGAGCGTACTTGTTGTATTGTCACTGATAGAGAAGAGGCATTGATGAATGCGATTCGTGTCGTATTCCCGAAAGCAAAGAATCTCTTATGCCGTTGGCATATTGAGAAGGGTCTTGTGTCTAACTTGAAGACAAAGACGACAAGTGATGATCGGCAGAATCTAATGGCAACATGGGTTGATGTTATTAACTCTGGTACGGAGGAAGAGTTGAATGACCGATTAGAGGAATGCAATAAGACATTTAGTGAAGAAGCAACGGGTTACCTTACATATACATGGTTGAAAGGACATAAGGATACATTTGTTTCGGCATGGACCAACTCAAAATTTCACCTAGTAAACACTAGTACCTCGAGGGCGAAGGGTGTTACAGTATAAAAGCTGATGGGAATGCTGAGTGCACTTTGCTGATCATTTGAAGATACCAACAACATGCTGACAACATGAACACCAAGCAGCCTGCTGACAGTATAAAAACTCAGCAGCCTGCTGATTAGTTTAATATAGTGTAATGTAGAAAATAGTTATTCTGTTATAACCGTTTGTATCTTACTTCTAACTGATTCATGAGGTGTATGAAGCTATAAATACCCCATGATCAGCTGCATTGTAACTTAACTTGTAACTTTTACTTGATCAATAATAATTCCGCATTTTATTTTGTTTGTTTGTAATTCTACAAACTTCATCATGATATCGAGTAGAAATTTGAGAATTTCTAAATGTTTTCCTACGCATTTTTTCCTTCAATCTTTGAAGAATCTTGAGAGTTTTCTTTCATCTTTTCTGAGATTTCAGTTTCTTGAGAGTAAACTATCATCATTTTCCAGTATTTTTGATTAGTTCTTGATCGTTTTTTTCCTATATTCTCACTTTCATTATTGATTTGTGATCAATTCTGGAGTTCTTTATAGCCATGGCAGGTAAGAAACAAGAAATAAGTCCCTCCAGTCCATTTTATGTTCATCCTAATGAGAATCCGTCTCTGGTTCTTGTTCAGCCATTGATGAATGACAACAACTACAATCCATGGAAAATGTCTATGGAGATGGTGTTAATCACCAAGAATAAAATTGGCTTCATAGACGGCACAATCAAAAGGCCAGAAGCAGATTCAGTAGATTTCCATGCATGGAGGCAATGTGATACAATGGTGAGATCATGGATCTTAAATTCTGTAGAAAACACCATTGCTCAAAGTTTGATGTACTTCAAGAATGCACATGCAGTTTGGAAGAATCTTGTAGCAAGATTTTCAAATGTTGATGCCTTAAGACTTTCAGATATTCTTGAAGAAATGCATCTGCTGAAGCAAGGCACATATTTTGTCAATCAATATTTCACCACGTTAATGATTCTTTGGGAAGAAATCAAGGCCATTTGGCCTGTAACAGTTTGTTCCTGTGACCTTCAATGTCACTGCAATTTTTCATGCTTGAGTGTCCTTTTATTTAGTACCCTAAAGGCTTTGCTGACACTTGAATATCCTAGAAAAATTCCTTCATCAGCCTTGGGCTGAAAAACATGAAGTTGATCTTTTCCATTGTTGTGTATGAAACATTTGCTTCCAAAAGCATGAAAGTATGAAACATTTGGTTTTCTTCCATTCCAAATTTCATAAGGAGTCTTCTCATGTCTTTTGTTCATGAGAGCTCTGTTCTGTGTGTAACAAGCTGTGTTAACTACTTCTGCCCAATATCTTTCAGGTAGTTTAGCTTCCCAGATCATAGTCCTCCCAGCTTCTTTGAGCGTTCTATTTCTTCTTTCAGCTACACCATTCTGTTGAGGTGTTCCCGTGGCAGCAAGTTGGTGTAAAACACCATTTTCTTCACAATATTCAATGATCACACTGTTGAGGAATTCAGTTCCTTTATCTGATCTTATCTTCACAACTGAAACTCCTTTCTGATTTTGAAGTCTCTTGAGTAATTCTGTGAGTCTTTGCTTGGTTTCACTTTTCTTGGTTAGAAAGATTACCCAAGTGTATCTTGAAAAATCATCTACTACCACCAATGTATACTTCTTTCCACTGATACTTATTGGTGTAATAGGTCCAAATAAATCCATGTGTAGAAATTCTAGATGTCTGGTTGTTGAATGCTGAGATTTGGTCTTGAAGCTTGCTTTTGTTTGCTTTCCTTGTTGACAAGCATCACATAAGCTGCCCTTCTTATATGATATTTCTGGTAGTCCAATATTGCTTCTTAACAAGTGTGTTGATGTCATCAAAATTAAGATGACTCAGTTTCTTGTGCCATAGCCAACTGATTTCTGATTTTGTATGCACAAGCAAACTGGTTTCAGCAACGGCTGTTGTCCAATCTACTACATACATATTTTCTTTTCTTCTTCCGGCTAGGACAACTTGATAAGCTGATTCACTGACGACAACGCATAATTCTTTGTCGAAAGTAACTTTGTATCCCGTATCACAAAATTGACTGGTGCTGAGTAGATTGTAGTGTAGTCCTTCTACATAAGATACATTCTTGATTGTAAGTCCATTCCTGATTAAGGTGCCATAACCTCTGGTGTATCCAGGTTTGTCTTTACTTCCAAAATTAACCTTTGGTCCATCCTTTGCAATGAAATTACTGAGACAGTCTTTACTCTTTGTCATGCGTCTAGAGCAACCACTGTCAAAGTACTATATATCCTGCAATAAAAATTAGAATTTTTTAGGTACCCAATTCAGTTTGGGTCCATAGGGGTCAGTTGTTAGTACAACTCTGGGAATATATCCTTTTGGGATTCTTCGGATATTGTTGCACTTGTTTTCATAAATGTAAGCTACACTCCTATAGTATCTATGTTTGGATTGTGTCTTATTTATATGATCTCTCAGGTCTTTTGACTGAAACTTATTTCCATGTTGCTTTCTATTATTAAAACTAGAATCATAAGCGTCATTCCTTCTGTACTGAGGTCTGAACTGACCTTGGTACTGGGACTTTTGCTGAGAACTGATATTAGTCCTCTGCTGAGTCTTGGACTGAAACCTTTGATAGGTTTTCTGTCTGGAATGATTGTTATTATCAGTTTTAGTGATAGATGCAGTAAAATTCCAATCATCATCAGTGGGATATAGTCTTCCTTTCCCCCTGAATGTGTGAATCCTTGAATGATTGACATTCTTGGATTTGTTTTGACTGTAATTTTTCTGGTTCTTGACTTGATTGGTATTTGTGGACCTGGTAGTTGATTTCCCAGTGTGGTTTTCTTGAGATACAGCCGATTTACCATTTGGTTTCCCTTTGTTGGTAAATCTGGTTGTTTTCTTGGAAAACTGATTTGTCTTATGTGATACTGGCTTTACTGGTTCAACAATTTTCTCAGTTTGTGGATGTTTCTCAGCTACAAACTTGATACCAATTTTGGTACTAGGTTTGATAGCTTTGTTGGTTCCATCCTTAGAAGATTGCTGTGTATCAAATCCTAAACCAGTTTTGTCTCCATATGGTTTTCCAGATTTGAATCCGGTAATCGAACACTTGATTGAGCAAATGATTCAGTTGCTGCTGTTGATACAGTAGGCTGATGCTGAATCTTTTCTTTCTCAATTCTAGTCAGTTTCAACACTTTTAATTCAGACTTCAATCTTTCAACTTCAAGAATTAGACTTTCCTTCTCAGCTTTAATTGATTCATAACCAGCTTGAATAGTTACTAGCTGATTCATCAATTCATCAAGTGTTTCTTCTAATTCTTGGTTTTTTGGATTGGAGTCAGCGGTCGAAGAACATGCATTTTGCACGAAAATTTGAGCAGAGGAATATTTAGAGTTAGATTCGCATACCTCGTTTGCATCTTCCATGTGTGCCATTAAAGCTGTGTCATCTGATAGTCTTTCAGTACCAGCTTCATAATCTGATTCATCTCCAGCAAGGAGTGCTCTTCTGCCAACTCTTCTTGGTGGCGTCTTCTTGGTTAGTTCGGACATTCGGCCTTATAATGTCCGGGTTTCTTGCGGATTGAAACGAGAGATATTCATCGTCTTTTCTTTTCTCGGAGTCCTTTTGATAAACTTCGAGTGATTGGATGTCCACTCTTCATTCTTCGAATTCGTTCATCATCAAGGCCATTTGTTCTTCCATTTCATCCAATTCATGAAGATTGCTAGATGAGTTTTCTTGAATGTCATTTGATGCCGCTTGCAAGTCTTTGTGGTTTTTGGTTCTTCCGAGCTTTGATTATTGCAGCTGTACTTGTAAAATCTTCACTGAATTCATAAGCTTTCAGATCTGAGAAGATTTTGAATGAATCTTCTATGTCAAGTCTTCTGGATTCTTCCATAGCAGTGACCTTCATCTTCCAGCACATTGGTAATGCCTTCAAGATTCATGTGTTGATAACTTTCTTAGAGTATTCAATCTTGAGTATATCTAATTCATCCATGATAGCATTGAATCTTGTTTCCATCTGGTCAATAGTTTTTCCAGATTTCATCTTGAAATTTTCAAACTTTTGTTTTGCAACAGAGATCTTGTTTTCCTTAATTGAATCTGTTCCTTCACAAACAAGTTGTAGTTTGTCCCATATTTCCTTGGCAGTTGTACATTCTTTCACCTTCAAGTACATGTTGCTGTCAAGAGTTCTAAGAATAAAGTCCATAGCAACATTGTTGAGATTGTTTCGCTTGCGATCATCACTGGTCCACTCGGATTTGGGCTTTGGAACTCGAATTTGTCTCTCACCTTCGGTTGCATGTGAGTAATCCGAATTGGTCCATCGGTGAGTACATCCATCATTTCATCATGAGTAGTCGCTAGAAAGGCCGCATACGACGTTTATATTCGTCAAATCTGTCCATGTTGCACATAAGCATCTCTCTTGCATATTGATTGTTATCCATAGTGAGTGAGTGAAAATTGATTGTTTAAGAACTAAAAACTGAGCTTTCAAATGAGAGCAACTAGAGGAGATACAGAGCAATTGATATCTTATCAAAGAAACACTGCTCCGATACCAATTGTTGGTCCCTTGGAAAGGCTAACACAAGTTTAGAGGGGGGGGGGGGGGGGTGAATAAACTTGTCCCTAAAACTGGATTTAAAACAAATTAAGGTTTAGTTAAACTTGTGTGGAGTTAAGCTGACTAAGCTGAGTTTAAGTCAAACTGACTTAAGCTTGAAACTGAGTCAACCGGCATCGGATTAAGTTTTAGCCTTTTTCTTGATCTTGTTATTCTCTGTGGCGAGTGAAGTAACCGAATTCGATGAATGTCAGTTTGTGAACTGTGAGGTGTATAACAATCAATTATCAAATTGCTGTAAATAAATAAGTAAGTGCGTAAAGTAAATAAGACAAGTGTTATAGAGGTTCCAGATGGTGTAATCCTGTCAATCCTCTCTTCCCCTGTGGTGCGGAGGAAAATTCCACTAGAACTTCTTGAGGTGAACTGTTACAAAAAGTCCTAAACAATAGTCCTTGGCTAATCCCTAGCGTCACTAACTAAACAGTTGTAAAACAGGTAGAATTGCTGTTCTTCAATTGCTTGAACACTGATCCTTGGAGGGTTGAATTGCCTCTTCACCAGCTACCACCACAAACACAGTCTACCCGACTGCTTGTCACAACTGTCCTTGGCGAAACCTTCCTGGTTTGCTTCACAGTCTAAAACCTTTGATGTAGAATCAAAGTTGGGCTGAATTGATTCTTGTATGTGGTTCTTCAAAGTGTATGATTCTTGATAAAATATATGTAGCTTGAACACTTGAAGAATTTCTAGATATGATCTTGTTATAGCGCTGAGATGATAGTAATTCGAATAAGATGACTAATGCACAAACTTGATTGATAATACTTGTTAATTCGTTCTTTTTATTTTGGGTGCAGAGTCTTCTATTTATAGTGTGAGGTCCAACGTTCATCTGACTTCAATTCGAATTGTATCAACGTCTCTTTTGTAACGGCTATATTTTCTGACCGTTCTGCTGTGTCAGTAACTCATCCAATGAATTTGCTTCCTTTATAACGTTATTTGTACTATCGGCTTGTTGGATGGCCGACTTGTAAAGCGAGTTTCCTTATCAATTTTATACTGAGTTATTGTTTGTCAGTTTCCTTACTGACTTGGAGCGTTAACTGAGATTTTACTCTTTTTCAAATATCAGTACTCCAGTTCTCATCTGATTATAATTGACTTAATAAGAGTACACAATGACTCATTATTATCTAAAAATTCATTGCCCTTATGATTCTTAGGTCTTCATACAAGATCCATAAAGTCAGTTCAGGTCACCACAATCTTGCCTGAAATCTAACTTTACAGTCTCGACTTGGTCTTCATAACTGAGTTTGAACCCTCAGTTCTTCAATCTTCAGTAACTAAGTCTGTGACCCTCAGTTCTTCAGTCTTCTTAGATAAGCCAACCGAGTCTGTAACTCTCAGTGAACTTATCTTCTTTAGTTTGATGCTGGTGTATTCTGAGTCAGTTTCTGTCTTAGTGATTTCCAGTTTTCTAGATGACTCCCAGTTTTTCAGTTTTACGACACACTAATTATTACATTGCTTGTCTGATGTAACTTATACAAATATCGGACTCTGGTAAGACCTATACATTCAGTTCTAGACATCTTTTAGCTTTTCACTATAACAGCTGGCTTCAACACTTCATCAATGGGGTTAAGATAATACTTTAAACAAATAAGATGAATTATCATCAAAACATAAATTTTATTTCCAACAATCACCTTGGCGACTGATACCATTGTTAGTAATATCATCCGCAACGGAAGTGATTTAAGGATCTAGATCTATAATTTACACGTAATAAAATAACTAGATCTACATCTACAAGGGGGTTGTAGATCATACCTCTTGGATCTCTAAATCCAAGTAGAAGAACCGCAATAGGAAGAACGAAAGAAAGTATGAAGAGCACCACGATCTTCCGCACATGTGATCCAAGCAACTCCCGGTGGAAGGAAATTCTCGTCTAGAATCCTCCCGATATGCTACCCGGAAAAAACTCCAAGATTTTTCCCCTTACACCCCTTGGCCGAAATTTCCTTCTCCTCTCTAAGAGGTGAAGTCGAAAATTATATTGTGTGTAAGGCTTGGGAGAACTCTCTTTATATAGGAGAGTAATCCTTGTCCTCCAAGGATTTTATTTTGCAAATAAATAAATCCAATAAATAAAAGATAATCCCATAATATTCTAGAACAAATCTAGAATAATATTTATCTTTATTTCTTACCATAAATATTTATCCAATAAATATTTTGTGCACATGTCTTAAAACAATTTCTTGTTTCCTAAAAACATGCCCTTGGCCGAAAATTTGCATTGACCTATTCAATATATAATTTTCAGCCACAACACTAATTTTTGCCAACATTATGAAAAATGCCTTTTTCACATATTTAATTATTTAGCCCAACTAATTTAATAGTTCACAAAACAATTAATTCACATATCGTTTTAATTAAATTCTAATAAGAATTAAATTAATATTATTAGGATTCGACGTCCGAGAATAGCTATGCTATATTGGAGGCACGTCGGGACCATGGACTAATAATCAGCGGCTCTGATAAATCAAATAAATAATTATCTTACGAACAGAATAATTATATTCGATAAATCAATCACAGGAATATGCCACCATAATCCCGTGACTGCACTCCTCCAATTATGAGATTATATTTATCTCCTCACGAGAATGATAATAAGCGTCCATTGATATAAGCATTACATATGGATTAATCCTCCATAGACTGTTTATTCTAAATCGGGAAGTTACCGTTAACCCTTTTTAGAACCTCTTATCCTTATTTACCATTAACCCCTAGTGATCAATTAATTCATACAACTCACTGGTAGCTAATCGGTGTAATATGAACTCGTACGATTGATCGGTTTCTAGGATTAACAAATAAGGGAAGCTGTCTATCTACTTCCATAAATGGAAGGAATGGATTCCGTATCCGTGATAACACAGACTACTCACTCAATCCAATACAATGCCAAGATGGGGTAATTCAGATCACTGACTCAGTGTAATCCTTAACCGTCAAGTCAAACCTCATACTGATTCAAGCGTTGACTTGCGATCACCTCAGGATTAAGATATATCCATAAATATGATCATCGATTGATTCGATAAGACTTATCGATTACGGAATTATATCGTGAACTCTAATCAAATCGGCCCAGCCCTATATGATATATCTATCACATATAAATGCCCCACTAGGTACTCTTAACCGAAAGTCCGGATAAGACAATCACACCTATTGTGTTCTCGGCGCATTAATAGCACGTTAAAGGAGAGACCCGATACTCTCGATTAACTTCACTACAGGCTAATTGTATTTTAAGTACATCTTCACTAACTCAATCCTCCCGTGTATATCCCATACACTGAGTTAAGTGATTACATAAACGATATACTTTAGGGTTTTCTGTAGTGTAAATACTATTGTGACATCGGTGAATATGAGAATAATAAATATGAATAATAATATCATTTCATTTATTAATTAAAACAATTACAAAATTGTCTTTCGGGCATCACACCTAACAATCGATGTGTCGAATCAGGCCAAGTTCCCTAGTTCGTGAAATAACCCATGGATCCGAACCTTGCCTATACATAAACCTTGAAACGGATAGGCCTCTCGATGCATCTAGTCCACCCCTTAATTGGCCAGACCGAGCCAAGCACGATCAAGCCCACCTCGCACCATCACGATTCCTATCGTGAGCCAAGGTAAAGGAAATAAAGCAACAAGTAGCTAGTCTGATGCAAAGCACAGGGGGCTTGACCCGCTTGCCCCTCCTGTCCACCATCCTTCAACACGACCAAAGCCAATGCAATTTGGCAACAAAGTTCATAAACAATTCTTTCAAGCCTCAAAGCTCTCGGCTCGCCAAAGGCTCTCATTTCGCCAGCTCTTCAGCTCGGAACTCTAAGACCGATCTCAGTTCGGCAGTGTCCCGGTTTGCCAGCTCGTCCAACAGCCTGGTGTCAGCCAACTCATGGCCCTATAAATAGAAGCATCACACCCTTAACAAAAGGGGCTCTCATCTTCGAAGAACTACGTAAATTGGGATTGATCCCTTACAAGTTAAGGGTACGTAGGTAGCCTTCTACGGCTCAGCTCAAAATCACAAACACAATATTTTCTTCATCCTTGTTCTTGAGCGCCTCCGCGCAACCACCATGGTGGGCTAAAACACCTCACATTCCACAAAGTCATAGCAAAACTCTGCCACATTGGCAGAATAAGCTGTGTATAAACTCTTCAAGTCCAGAGAAACGTGGCCGAGCAACCTTAAGCAGATCCGAGCTGACCTCAAGGGCTCAGCTGGATTTGGGGTCCTTATAACGATGCCAGAAATTGACCTTACCCACGTGTCGCCTCCACATCAGCACAATAATGAATAAATATAGAGAAGAGCCTTCATCAAGGGCCAGAACACCCAGTACCCGAGCTGCATGAGCTCGGTCACCATCCTCCGACCCCTCCAGGTCGGCCTGTACTTAAGATCAAACCTGCCCCTGCCCGACCCTATAGGTCGGCTCAAGTCCCTCTCAGACAAAACCTCTTACGCACGTAAGAATCCGAGCTGATCCTAGCTCGGTTATCCTCTCCGACCTCCATAGGTCGGCCAAAACATAGAAGGATTCAGCCAGTTCAGCTCAGACCATCTAAATCGATCAGGGTCCATCCTCAATTATATTTCCCACGTGTGTGATAATTAAATAAATATAGGAAGAATCCCTCATATTTAATAGTCTAATTCTGACAGTCAAATATCTCCAACAATTAAGGAGATTAAATCGTAATTATCTTTTCCTTAGGGAACACGAAATCCAGACCCAACAAGGACAAGGCCCACGCCGCCTTAGGGCATAACTCTCCTCTTTATTAACCATCCCTAAGGAACTACGGAGACCTGATTCCAATACACGCATTGGATACGTAGGCAGCTTAAGAAATAACATCTCAAGTCCAGTCTAAACCACCACCAAAACACCCCTTATTTTCTATCGTTTTTGTTGTTCTTGAAGCTTTTACAGGTTGTCTTTAGGAGAATATCCCTAGATTTATGATTGATGATTTTTAGCATCGTCAAGAGGCACTTTAACAATCCAAGCTCCGGCGAACTTACAGAGTGCTCCGACTTCTCTTCGACTCAAGATCTAGACTATATCTCGACCCTTTTAGTAGAGGAAGACACAAGAGGAAAACTGAATGACTAACTTTCATCTAGGGGGTGCTTTATATAGTGGAGAGGAGGAGCCAATGCTCGAATATGATTGGCTTCAAAACGTCATGTCGGCAGACTTTTCCCTTTGGAAAAGAAATCAGGCCGAAATTTTGTTTTCAAAAAATGGCCGACTTAATTCCACGATTCTGATTGGTCGTATGATGTGTCTTCTAAATTCTGATTGGTTGGATGATTTAATCACTCGACTTTTCCCTCAAGAAAAGCAATTTCCGTCCAAATTAATTTAATTAATTAATTCCGGACAGACTTAATTAATTAAAATTCGTTTCCACATTATTTTGGAATCTTCCAACCGTCTCACGATTAACTAATTAATTTTTGGTTAATTTCAAAGGAATTTTTGTCCAAAAAATTAATAGCAAAACCCGAGCCGAGCCGGACGGACGGACGGCGGTGCGCGCACGCGTGTGGAATTATCTAGGTCCTCCCTCCTGCACAAAAGTGCCTTGCCTTTTGGGGCCCATCTATAAGATTATGTACTAGCTCTTATGTGTAAGGCTCAAGTCTCTCAAACTTCCAATGTGGGCGATTGAGTTGAGGTACTTCCTTCAACTCTTATCTCCAACACATTTTCAACCAACTTTAGGCATTAATTTCTCGTTCACCCAATATCCGAATCGAGTGATTCCTAAGCCAGACATTATCTACTCCGTGAGTAGAATTTTTAAACGTAATAAGCTCTCAGTGAATGTCACCGGAGCGTATCCGAAATTCATGGTAAAGTTGACCATTTTAACCTCATTTCATGGGATATCTCCAACAATCCCCCACATGAATGAAAATTAATACATATGCAAATGCAGACTCTGAAGAGAAGTCAGACAGAAAAATATTGTATCAGGAGAGGTAGCTTCTGGCCTTGAACCTGCCTTAGTGAAGTACTATTGGATTTACTCGGCTAATTAGTGAACTAGGTCTTGAACTGTTCAGACTTTAGTGTAAACCAAGACAATAGCACTCACACAATATTTCCCCTAGCACCTTTCGGTTCTCATGGTTGTGTCTGTCTCGGCCCTGGACAACACTTGGTTTCATAAAGTGCTTTAGAGAATTCAAGCCTGAAAATTTTCACAGAAGCGGCCCCACTTCGCACTTACATAGGTGACCTCCTATCAAGGGTATTCTGCCCTACCCCACTTTAATGTCATGATATAGGAATCATTAAAATCTTTTTTAACCTCACACCATTTACAGATAGCACTTTTATTCTCTCAGAATGGGTAAGTGCTAGACTGTTCCTTATTGCTTACCTGTCCCTTTTGAACTATGATCTTAGGATCTCCAGTCAACATGGTTGGGTTTCCACTACAAGGAAACATGCGTAATAGGGTTCAGTCCCATTCCGGTTGGCAAAATTGACATCTGATCTCTAACTAAGCCTTTTGTAAGCGAATCCACAAGATTCTCCTTCGATCTTATATAATTGATGGAATTCACACAATTAGAGATCAATTGTTTAATGGTATAGTGTCTACGACGTATGTGTCGAGACTTGCCATTATACATACTACTTTGTGCCCTTCTTATTGCAGATTGACTATCGCAGTGTATGCTGATAGCAACCACAAGCTTACGACAACACGGAATATCCTCTAGGAAATTCCTAAGCCATTAAGCTTCTTCTCCAGCCTTATCCAGTGCTATGAACTTGGATTCCATTGTAGAGCGAGCTATGCACATTTGTCTCGTAACTTCCAGGACACAACAACACCACCAATCGTGAACAAGTATCCACTGGTGGACTTCGAATCTTTCGTATCTGATATTCAGTTGGCATCACAGTATCCTTCTAATACTGCTGGATATCTAGTATACCGTAATCTTAGACTATAGTGTACTTCATGTACCTCAACAACCTATTTAAGGCTTTCCAATGATTATGACCTGGATTACTCATGAACCTACTCAGTTTATTCACTGCACATGCTAAGTCCGGTCATGTATGTACAATTCGTTATGTACATCATACTTCCAATCACTTGAGAATATCTCAATTGATCCACAGGTTCACCTCTATTCTTGGCTAAGTGCACACTTAGGTCAAGAGGAGTGCTCACTGGACTTTCATCAAAGACGTTTAATTTTTTCAAAATAGACTCAATATAATGAGTTTGTGATAACACAAGTCCATCGGGTACTCTAGAGATCTTAATCCCTAGTATCACATCCGCAACTCCTAGGTCCTTCATATTGAAGTTCCTTGTCAACATCTTCTTAGTATTCATGATGATATCATGAGTACTTCCCATTATCAGCATGCCATCCACATATAGACTTACTATCACATATGCATTAGGTGTGTTCTTAATGTAGACACATTTATCACACTCGTTAATCTTAAATCCATTTGACAACATAACATTATCAAATCTGATATACAACTGTTTTGGTGCTTGTTTAAGCCCATACAAAGACTTAACGAGTCTACACACCTTGCTCTCTTGCCCTGGAACAACAAAACCCTTGGGTTGTTTCATGTAAATCTCTTCTTCCAACTCACCATTCAAAAAGGCAGTCTTCACGTCCATTTGAAGGATTTCCAGTTTATTGACTACGGCTATAGCAATGAGAACCCTTATAGACGTGATTCTCGTAACTGGTGAGTAAGTATCAAAGAAGTCAAGGCCTTCTTTCCGTCGGAACCCTTGGGCCACTGATGAGAGACAAATTGTCGCTCATTATTATGACATTTTACCCCATTTCTGATACCACTTTGAGCATTATTGTACCAATTCAAGTCATCAATTTCTTAGTTTCATCCAAATGTGTAGGTAGTAATTATTATATAAAATATCATATTTTGATAGGTTTTGTACCGGTTTAGTAACCGGAGTGTCATGTCGGGTTTACGCTTGGTATTTTGCCGATTTATTGCAGGATTACAGGTTGACCAAGACCCCGAGTGATGACACGTGTTGAGCCTAGACACGTCTTTTGAGGGCTAGAAGAGTGTTCCGGAAGCTATCGAGTTCAAACGGATCAATTGTCCTTAGTGCTTTTACCATAGCCTATCTTCAACAGACTTTTGACCCCACTTAGATGCAATTTCTAGAGAATACTTCTTTATGAGAGTTGTAGATCAAGAAACGAGCTTTTCAACTCATCTTAAATCACATCAATTGGAGGTCTACAACTATAGTTATGTCCATTTTACTGAGATGCTGTGAAGACCGGTGCATGCCGGATGTTCTGCGGCGTACGCCGAATGTCGCAGAAATCAGAATTCAGCATTTAAACATCATTCAGGATAGAATTTTGGAATCCCTAACCCCCTTCTTTTTCTTCTTCCCTTGAAGGCACCAAATCGCCCCAAAGGGCTTTTGTTGCGGAGGATTTTGCATCAATAACAAAAGAAAATTTATAACCCTAACCTATATGCAAAACTAACTCCTAACCGACCAAAACATCGGGTTGTTGCTAGTAAAGCGTAATGAGTAAGGGGTCGATCCTCAGGGAAAAGGTATGTAGAATCTAATCCTAGTAATCCTCCCAATTGCTACTCAACAAAAACAAATAAACGAAAAGCAAAAGCATAAAAACAAGAAACATAAAAGAACAATCAAAATAAATCTAACCTAAGAAACATGGGAACAACCAAAGTACAAACCTAAGTGATTTCAATTCTAGTTAATCTCATGATTCTAATTCAGTTTGTGGTTTCGCCCTTTCACGAGACACAAATCCCTAATCTCTTAGTGAACTTATCTCTCAAGCTATGAATCCCTAATTTCTTAGGTGAATTCAATTATCTATCTCTCATCTTTCGAGTGTTGAGGACCGATTTACCAAACAAAACTCGGGTGTAGATTCAATTAACTCTCGTTTTTAAAGAACCTAACAACCTAGATCAATAACTCATTAACTTGTCATCATTAATGGCTAAAAACCCTATCTTTCTATGGTGATCTAGCGTTTATGCAACTTCCGTATTATAAACATCTATCGAAAACAAATCTTTCAATCTATTCTCATGGCATCATAAACACATAGAAAAGATACAAAAAGAACTAAACTCATGAAGAAAATCTGAATTGAATAAATCAAGAAGAACTCACATAGTCTCATACATTGAAGGATCCAAGAACGAAAAAGAAAACGTCTAATCTACTCCTAATCTAACCTCGGTTCACCCGAGCACAAGGCTCGGGTGACCGGCCTTCAAATCTCCAAGGTGCGGCTGTGCTCTCTTTTTGATGTGAAGAAAAATATGGATGTGATTAGGGTTGAAATCGCAGCTGTTTAAATAGAAGAATAAGTCGGTTTACTCAATGGCGGTGGCGGACGCTCGTCCGGTTTTATGGACGCCCGTCCAATATTGAACGCTCGTCTGCTTCAGATGGACGCTCGTCCATATTGACTTGAAATCGAATTTTTTGATTTTTCCATCTTTATCTTGATTTATTTCTTTCCTTATCTCTTTTATTCTTGCATATCTTTAATTGATCCTCTTCCATCTCGAATTTAGCCTTTTAGGATCATCTTTTCCATCATTAATTGGGTATCTACAAATATCAAAAACATACCAAAACGTAATAATTTCCAAAATAATATAAAAACATCAAATAAACATAAAAATCGATACGTTTTCATATTTAATCATTAAAAACCTCATTTACTCAATTAATCAATTATAAGCTCGATATCTATGAAAATCATACGAATATAGGGGAAATTGATATATAAAATATATGTAAATCACTATAATTTAGCCCTAAACAACACCCCCACACTTATCTTTTTGCTCGTCCTCGAGCAAAACAAAACAAAATCAAGCTCGAGACAAATAAACATCTATACAAATATGAAGTATATTCAATAACTTAGAAGTTCACCCGTGTAGTGTGTGCATAGCCATAATAAACTTCCACTAAGTTCCACAATTTGAAAGTTATTCAAACCAAAACTAGCCCGGTTTCCCATCTGAGTTAGAAATATTCAAAAACTATAACAGGCACTTTACAAAACATACATATCCCAAAAAGACAAAGTAGAGAATATCTAAAACATTTCTGACAAACTCAGAGGATAATCCCTACAACATATCCTTCAGTTTATACTGGGTATAAGATTAACGATAACTAAGTCATTACTTATTCATAATAATATATTTCAATAATTTCACTTTTTTCACACTTTTCTAACACACATCAGAATAAGCTTTTGCCCTCATAGCATAATAGGACATTTCAAGATAATCCCCTACCTTACTCCAATCATAAGGCAGCTATAAACTGACTGTCGTGAGCTTTTGGTCATCATAGTGGAATAGGACATACGTGGTACACCCTACCTCACCCAAATCATAAACCGGCTTCCGACACACACAATTACAATTATGTTTACTTAGAGATTTACATTTGGCGGTGGAAAAGATTATTTTCTAGTAGCACGGACCACGAGCATAACACCTCAAGTAAACAATTTATTACTATTGCAAAGACTTAATCACGTTTCACTTATCACATTCAAACTTACGAGATATTCACAGTATGTCATACTTTAATCCTAGAATACAAACTATCAAACTTTTCAAGAATTGTACATAAGCAAAGAAACATGCTATAATCATCAAAAATCTCCAACTAAAATGGGGTAGGCTTTCAACATTTAGCTCATCATTTACTATGGCATGTGAAAAAGAGTGTCGGGTGAAACATCTAAAATTACTAAATATACAGAATATAGCAAAAATGATATAAACTCAAGCAAAGATATGCCTTTGTCTACTCGGGATAAAACAAAAATTTTAAAATTAAGCACTTTTCATAGAAATACTATAGATTAAGCAAATGTATAAATACATAAACCCTCCCCCACACTTAGATTACAACATGTCCTCAAGTTGTACAGAAATAAAAGAAAAGAGAACTTAGCTGATTGTAGTTCTAAAGAAGCAAGCCTGGAATGGGTGCACCTCACCCAGAAATGCTTGACGAATCCAGTAGACTGTGGACCATCCACCGGAAAACTGATATCGTCTGAAACGCACAATTGCTAACGAAAACATCCTGCACACTTGACAAACATGAAATACCTCGGGGCTAGGGGAGTAAAACATATAAAGCACAGGAAAAGAAAGGTCGAAGAGATTTTTCAACTTAGGCTCATTTAAAGATGGAAAACATATACATGAAATATTACAAAATAGTAGGCTAGGTGCAATTACATGAAAATGCAATACGATGCAAACTACATGAAAAATCCTAAAAAAAAACGAGGTAGTATTACGGAAACCGACGATTAACTACACTTAAAAAGTTAACTACTCTCAAGAAAAATAAAAGAAAAAAAATAGAAAAACAATGCAACTATATGAAATGCAACTAAATGAAATGCATTTATGTGATATGCAAAAAGAAAATAAAATAAAAGAAAGAAAACTAGCCCACTATATGCAACACGACATATATATAAACGTCTACCACATAATGACAAAGTTACGATAAACGACAATGTCTTGTTGCCACTAGTGCCGACGCGCCTTAAGACTTATCGAAAGTGATAGACTTATGGAAACCAACAATCATCTATCTAAACAAGTATAACTCATATGGAGAAAGGACGTAGCATACGGAAAACCGACAAGTAGCTACCCATATGAACTATAAAAACAAAGGAAGCACGTAAGTCTGAAAAGCTTAAAAGATTCATCGGAGCGGTATGTAGCATACGGGAACCGACATTAGCTACTAATTAACCATAAGAACAATTATAGCTTACGAGAACCGACAGTCACTATAACATGCCTAGATGAATCATATATAAGGAATTGATCAATTATCTAACATAGATTCATAGATGGAAAAATAAAAACATATAAGTTCAGGGCATCTATGTAAAAATCAATTAGCCACAGAAGCTCGAATGAAAAATCCACATCAAATAAAAGCATTGAAAATAAAATCAAGAAATTTAGAACCTGGACTGAACCCCGGACGAACGTTCACTTAGCGTTCAGAATTGGACGGGCGTTCCACCTTGCAGACGCTCGTCTGCCTTGAAAACCGACCGGACGGGCGTTCAGAAAGTATAGACGCTCGTCTGGTCCTCTAAATCAGAACAAGATTGAAAATATTTGAACGGACGAACGTCCAATACTTCCCAACGCTCGTTCACTGCAGATGAAGAAGCGGACGGGCGTCCAACGAACGAGACGCTCGTCCATACAACAAGAATGCACGGACAGCAGGAAAAACACAGCAAAACCCTAAATACTTATGAACACAACACAGCAACACAGATCACAGCACAACAGCCTTATCAAATTAAGCACAGGGGTTAGATTAGGTAACACATAAACATATAAACTTCACGTAAAACAAGTTGAGTAAAAAACTTTTGCACATTCTTAACCTAACGGTCATCGAAACACGGCAAAATAAAAACTCTCAACTTGGTATACGCTACTTTTATTAAAAACAAAAATAAAACGTAACAAAATCGAGAACTAACAAAACTAGATTCAACATGACACCTATTCCCCGGCAACGGCGCCACTTTTGTTGGGGAGGATTTTGCATCAATAACAAAAGAAAATTTATAACCCTAACCTATATGCAAAACTAACTCCTAACCGACCAAAACATCGGGTTGTTGCTAGTAAAGCGTAATGAGTAAGGGGTCGATCCTCAGGGAAAAGGTATGTAGAATCTAATCCTAGTAATCCTCCCAATTGCTACTCAACAAAAACAAATAAACGAAAAGCAAAAGCATAAAAACAGAAAAACATAAAAGAACAATCAAAATAAATCTAACCTAAGAAACATGGGAACAACCAAAGTACAAACCTAAGTGATTTCAATTCTAGTTAATCTCATGATTCTAATTCAGTTTGTGGTTTCGCCCTTTCACGAGACACAAATCCCTAATCTCTTAGTGAACTTATCTCTCAAGCTATGAATCCCTAATTTCTTAGGTGAATTCAAT
The DNA here is from genome assembly GCA_036785695.1 of Gentiana straminea. Classification (NCBI taxonomy): domain Eukaryota; kingdom Viridiplantae; phylum Streptophyta; class Magnoliopsida; order Gentianales; family Gentianaceae; genus Gentiana; species Gentiana straminea. The sequence goes on from JAVUPR010000265.1 coordinate 9,164,737, forward strand.
TATCTATCTCTCATCTTTCGAGTGTTGAGACTGATTTACCAAACAAAACTCGGGTGTAGATTCAATTAACTCTCGTTTTTAAAGAACCTAACAACCTAGATCAATAACTCATTAACTTGTCATCATTAATGGCTAAAAACCCTATCTTTCTATGGTGATCTAGCGTTTATGCAACTTCCGTATTATAAACATCTATCGAAAACAAATCTTTCAATCTATTCTCATGGCATCATAAACACATAGAAAAGATACAAAAAGAACTAAACTCATGAAGAAAAACTGAATTGAATAAATCAAGAAGAACTCACATAGTCTCATACATTGAAGGATCCAAGAACGAAAAAGAAAACGTCTAATCTACTCCTAATCTAACCTCGGTTCACCCGAGCACAAGGCTCGGGTGACCGGCCTTCAAATCTCCAAGGTGCGTTTGTGCTCTCTTTTTGATGTGAAGAAAAATATGGATGTGATTAGGGTTGAAATCGATTAAGTCGGTTTAAATAGAAGAATAAGTCGGTTTACTCAATGGCGGTGGCGGACGCTCGTCCGGTTTTATGGACGCCCGTCCAATATTGAACGCTCGTCTGCTTCAGATGGACGCTCGTCCATATTGACTTGAAATCGAATTTCTTGATTTTTCCATCTTTATCTTGATTTATTTCTTTCCTTATCTCTTTTATTCTTCCATATCTTTAATTGATCCTCTTCCATCTCGAATTTAGCCTTTTAGGATCATCTTTTCCATCATTAATTGGGTATCTACAAATATCAAAAACATACCAAAACGTAATAATTTCCAAAATAATATAAAAACATCAAATAAACATAAAAATCGATACGTTTTCATATTTAATCATTAAAAACCTCATTTACTCAATTAATCAATTATAAGCTCGATATCTATGAAAATCATACGAATATAGGGGAAATTGATATATAAAATATATGTAAATCACTATAATTTAGCCCTAAACAGCTGTTCTAGCCTAATTTTATCACTAAAATTAGTTCTTAGTTTCATTGTAACCATTAAGGATTGGATTCTTGGTTTAATTTTTTCTACTTTTTCTTGGAGGTAGATACATTTGTGTATCAACTACATTGATGGTTTTGGAAGATTGAATGAAGAACATCAATTTCGAGCTCCTAGCTTTCGATTGGTCAATCTTAATCTTTACTTTGATTCAAGTGTTCTCATGAATATGAATGTTAATTTTGACATGTTAATGTTTATAATTAAGAGTGGCTAGTTCACCACTTGCCAATATTATGTAATTGTGATAGTTGTTATCTCTATTATGTTGATTGGGAATGTTAGTTCATATATTTCATAGCTTTATGTGTTGTTGTTATCTTTTCCTGTTTGCACCGTATTGTTTGTTGGTGTTGGATTGATCACCTAGCACTAGCACACACACACTTAGTTGAGACCGAAAGGAGATATTAGGTGTGGGAGAAGGAATAAAGAGAACCGGAATGTAAAATTGACCTTAATTGGAATTCGATTTCTTATCCGGGGGATTTGACATTGTCATTGCATTCAGGATCTTAATCATGTTGAATCATTAGGTCTAGGACACTTAGACCAAGGAGGAGACATAGAGTAGTTTCATTCACTCGTATGAGGGGAATCTGCTAGCTTAGGAGTGCACCGGTAACACACACTTGAACACTAATGAAAGGTTGGTAGGAAGTTAATTCCCATGATACTTGTAGAGATATACTTGATCATTGAATTGTCTTGGCTAGGCTTTTTATCATTTATCACCCTTTGTAGTAGTAGATTTTAGATAAATTTACCTTCTTGTTACATTGAGACTTAGATCAAGATAATAATAGCTTTTTGGTGTTCACCTCAAAATCCTCGTGGATACGACCTTGACCACTTACTAGACTACAATTGACCCGGTACACTGCCAGTAAGATTGGACACCTAGAAAAGTTCGATCAAGATTTTTGGCGCCGTTTCCGGGGATTGTGTAATGGTTGATACTTATACTAGCTTAAAAGTCTTGAGAATAAGTCAAAACTTTTTCTAATCTATTCTTTTTTACTTTTTCGGTGCTTACCTCTTTGGTAAGTCACCAAATGCTATTAATTGTGTTTTTATTGTTTTCTATCTTGTAGTTGATGAACCGTTCTCTATGTGGTAAGGCCCCCGATACTCCTTACATCCCGGATATCAACACTTATATTAGAGATCGTTTATTTGAGAGAAAGGTTGACCAAGCTCGTAGTGAATTGGATCTTGGTGAAGCATCTTCACAAGAGTCATTAAACCAAGAAGAGGAAATGGACAAGGTGCAAGGAAATGCACAAGGATGGCATAACCATGAAAATGCCCTTTTTGAACAAAATCCCTTAAATCCAAATAACTATCCTCCACCACCTCCACTTGAACCACCTCTACCAATTCCTCCACCACCCCAAAAACCATATCCATATGATCCACCCCTAAATCCACCCTACCAAGATAGACAGCTTTGTGAGCAAGCCATTCAAAGAAAAATCAAGTTCATAATCCTATTCGGCTACCTCACATTGATGCACAAAACTTTTCAATCAAGTCTCATATGTTCGGTCTAGTGGAGAGTAGAGCTCAATTCCATGGAAAGGCCCATGATGACCCACATTCACATCTTTATAACCTTGAAGAAATATGCAATACGGGATTCCAAAATAGTGCTTGTCAAGAATTTACCCGTCTTGCATTATTTCCTTGTTCATTGAAGGGTCAAGCAAAGGAATGGCTTATGTCACTTCCTCACCATCACTTGAAATCGTGGGATGATATACAAACCGAGTTTTTAAAGCAATACTTTCCACCGGGTAGATATTTGGAGTTGAAGGTAAGAGTTACTAATTTCAAGCAAGATTTAATTGAATCTTTGGACAATTCTTGGGACCGTTTTAAGAAGCTTTTGAGGGCTTGTCCAAACCACAATTATACTTTGGACATGCAAGTCCAATTGTTTTGTAGAGGCTTGCATAAAGGATCCAGGACACAAATTGATTCGGCATGTCATGCATCACTTATGATGAGCACAGCCCAAGATGTTTATAAGGCTATTGAAAGAGTGACAAGAAATGAGAAATTGTGGGATCTCAGTCCAAGTGAAACGGAAGTTGCTATTGGGCATGAGAAGATTTCGAATGAGGAAGAAATTTTGAGAGAAATGACGGTGATAAATAAAAGTATTGATGAATTACAAGCGGGAAAGAGTGAGTTGAAGCATGGAGCATGTGATGATGTGCCATTGGGTGTTTTTCATATCGAAGAATTATCAAACTCTGATGTATCTTCACAACAAGAAATGAGTTTATTGAGACAACATCGGGATTTGAACAACATTCACACCAATGCTTTTGATCCACCTCCTTTTTACCAACAAGTACCTACTCAATATGCCCCGGTTCAACAAATTTCTCAAATAACGGAAGATGTCTCTCATTCAAAAAATTTGATGGAAAACTTGATGGGAGTTGTGTCTACTCAAGCTGCCAATATGCAAACAATGATGACTTCTATTGGTATGATGTCTCAAGAGGGTACTTTGAAAACATCTATGAGTGGGCATGAAATGAGAATGAGAACGATGGAGGCATCAATAAGAGTTATTGAAGACCTTTTGACTAGGGAAGGCGAGATACATAGTAGTAGACCACCGGGTGGATTACCAAGCAACACCGAGAGAAACCCGAGAGAAGTCAATGCTATCATTACTCGAAGTGGAAAAGTATATGGGATGGATTTTATGAGAATCAAGTGAGTAATGAAGTCGATATTGATTTGCATGACATGGATGAGGAAAAAGAATTAAGTGAAGAAGAGGAAGAAATTGTTGATGATTTCTTGGGAAATGATGACTATGTTGAGGTTGAGAAAGATGAAGAAAAAGTGAAGGTGCCTAGACTATTGAAAAATCCAAGATTGTGTGATTTGAGGACCTTGTTCTATGAGCATGTTGGAAATGAATCAAGTTTGGAAGGGCCAGTTCAAGCCGAACCTCATCCGGCTCAACCCAAACTCACCTCGGTTCAAACCGATAGGGCAGCACAACATCCAGATAGGATTTTGAAGAAAAAGGTGTACAATGATGACACATGGTGCCCAAGAAGTGCACAAACATTCAAAGAAGCTTCACCATCTTCATCAAACGACAATGGTAAGAGAGGTATACATTGTAACCCTAATTGATCTTGAGTCACTTCCTTATCCCCCGAGAGAGCAAATTAAAAAGATGAAGTTGGATAAGAAATATGCACATTTGTTGACACTTTTAGCACTTAACTATTAATATCCCTTTCATCGAAGCACTTACTAATATGCCGGCGTATGGTAAGTTTCTTAAAGACATACTATCCAAAAAGAAACGGTTGGAAGAATATGAGACGGTGTGTCTAAGTGAGGAGTGTTCCGCCGTGCTTCAACACAAGTTCCCTCCTAAGCTTAAATACCCCGGGAGTTTTACTATCCCATGTGAGATTGGGGGATTTTTGTTTGAGAAGGCACTATGTGATCTCAGTGCGAGCATAAACCTCATGTCCTGCAATGATTTCATTAAACTTGGCATTTGAAAGCTCAAGCGTACGGAGATGACTCTCCAAATTGCGGATAGATCCATAAAATGCCCAATGGGAGTAATTGAGGATGTACTAGTGAAAGTTGATAAGTTTTACTTCCCCGTAGATTTTGTTGTTATGGATATGGAGCAAGGGTACACTACACCCCTTATCCTCGGTAGACAATTTTTAGCAACGGTGGAAGCTGTAATCGATGTTCGTAAGGGAGAGCGTAGTTTGGGAGTGAATGATGAGCGCGTTGTCTTCAACATTTACACTTCATTGAAATATCCACGCACTACACTAGAATCATGTTCTTTTGTGGACACTTTGCGTCCCCTTGTTGTGGATCGTAGTAACACGCAGGTAGTTGAAGAAGATGACTCTAGCAATAATGTGAAAGCTCACAAACCGAAAGCTCAGAGATCAATGGAATGGTCAAGAATTGTTGGGATTGGTGGCATTCGTCTACATTATGTTAGAGACCGATTTTGATGAAAAAGACGGATGCGGTACATAAGAATGACCCACCACCACTGCATTAAAGAAATATGCCATGCATAGTCTAGTTATAGACTATAAATTTAGCAATCACGGGTACTGTCTTTCTTATTATTCCTTAAGCATTATCTTCCGGTCGGATTTTGTGCTTGAAATTTGCATGCTTATGTGGGTAATTTTTAGTGGTATCCATGCATGATAATCTGTATAATTTCCACCATTTCTACCGTATAATCCCGTCGAGCAAACAACGTTAAACAAAAGTGCTACCGGGAGGCAGCCCGTAAAAGTTTGGTATAATATTTTTGCTCTTTTGTAAGGCCGGGTGTGGCCAATGATCTTTTTGTCTCTACATTTTGGTTGATACTTTGCTCGTATTAGGATTTCTTGTCATTTCATTGGTTGTCTTTCTTGTTCATGCCCACCCACCCACCCTTTTTATTGCATCCCGGCATTTTTTTTGACTTGTTTTGGTGCACCATTGCTTTCCCAACCACTTCTTTACCCTCACTTTACATTGGGGACAATGCAAGTTCGTAAGTGGGGAGTGGAGTCATGGTTGGTCTAGCAATGGCATTAGTGCTTATTGTTGTATCAAAAAATCACTTAGTTTTCGATCTTTTTCGAGCATTATTTAGTTGATTAAAAAAATTGTATAAGGCATATATTTCATGGATTTGAAGATGTAATGATCAATATGGATGTGTATAACCAATGTGAACCGTAAGTGCATTTTAACCCCAAAGCTATTTGTGTAACATGAATTCCTTATACACGTATAGTCTCAATCTTTTGTTAACATGCAAACTTTTGTGCACTCATGTAAGCATTCTTCAATCGCAACTAGAACTTAGGCTTGATATCCTTTCGAGGCGAAATAGAAAGGTGTTTGGAGTCGGAGTTAGGGATGACGGTTATGTCATTTCATTGACTCGACCATAGCCAAATGGCCTTCCCGAACATATTTTCCACCTGTCCCCATCTCAGCCTTTGTAGATGGTGAGAACCCACTCGAAACTAGCCATTCATGATTCACCTCATTATAATCCAACCCTTAGCCTAATTTTGGTCTACATTCCCTTGATGTCCGGCAAGTTTAGAAAGTTTCCATGTATTGTTGTGGTGATAACATTGGAAGTTGGGCAAGAGTTGGATGACATTATTTGGCATAAAGTTGAGATGATTTCTATCCAATTTAGAGTCCATTGGTGTTAGTTCAAAAAAATAAAGAGAAGAAAAAATCAAAAATCCAAAAAAGTTTCAAAGTTCAATAAAATTGTAAATAAAGTTCAATAAATGGTTAGTCAAGAAGAGCCCATTTGAAGACTAGTTTATCGATGTCAAGTAACTCAAGCTTTGGGAAATTGCATTGATTTGAAGCGGTGTTTCTTATCTCTTTTGTTCTTTGTTGAAGTGGCCACCTCGATGATTTTTTGCAAAAGAAGAAGAAGAGATACCAATTTGACATTTTTTGAAGTGAAGGTGTAGAGGCTTGCTACCTTGCAATTGTTCTCTTTGATATATTCTTTTTACCCTTCTCTTAGCCAACTACCCAGGCCTAACGTTACAAGCTTGCAAGTCCTACCCGACCTATATTCTTGACACCGAATGCCTCGATTAGTGGAGATTGGTATCATTCTTAAGCCTATGGGTTGCATTTTACAAGTCTTGCATGCATGATTTCAACTTTAGTTGCTTGATAATAATTTTGAGAAACTATTCACACACACTCTGTTACACACTTATATTGAGGTTAACGTGTGGTTATGGATCGAATGGTTGCATCGTCCGGTTGTCCCTTACATCTTATATCTTCATGCATTTGTCCCTCATTCATTTTGTTTTATCGCTTGTTTTGCTCGAGGACGACCAAAAGCTAAGTGAGGAGTTGTGATGAGAGACAAATTGTCGCTCATTATTATGACATTTTACCCCATTTCTGATACTACTTTGAGCATTATTGTTCCAATTCAAGTCATCAATTGCTTAGTTTCATCCAAATGTGTAGGTAGTAATTATTATATAAAATATCATATTTTGATAGGTTTTGTACCGGTTTAGTAACCGGAGTGTCGTGTCGGGTTTACGCTTGGTATTTTGGTGATTTATTGCAGGATTACAGGTTGACCAAGACCCCATGTGACGACATGTTTTGAGCCTAGACACGTCTTTTGAGGGCTAGAAGAGTGTGCTGGAAGCTATCGAGTTCAAACGGATCAATTGTCCTTAGTGCTTCTACCATAGCCTATCTTCAACGGACATTTTCCCCCACATAGATGCATTTTATAGAGCATACTTCTTTATGAGAGTTGTACATCAAGAAACGAACTTTTCAACGCATCTTGAATCACATCAATTGGAGGTCTACAACTCAAGTTATGTCCATTTTACTGAGATGCTGTGAAGACCGGCGCAAGCCGGATCGTTTGCGGCGTACGCCGAATGTCGCAGAAAGATGTCAGAGTAAGTTATTCCGGCGCGCTGGATCGTTTGCGGCGTACGCCGAATGTCACAGAAAGCAGAATTCAGCATATAAACATCATTCAGGAACCAATTTTAGAATCCCTAACCTCCATCTTCTTCCTCCTTCTTCTTATTCTTCCCTTGAAGGCACTAAATCGCCCCAAGGGGCTGTTCTAGCCTAATTTTATCACTAAAATTAGTTCTTAGTTTCATTGTAACCATTGAGAATTGGATTCTTGTTTTAATTTTTTCTACTTTTGCTTGGAGGTAGATACACTTGTGTATCAACTCCATTGATGGTTTTGGAAGCTTCAATGAAGAACATCAATTTCGAGCTCCTAGCTTTCGATTGGTCAATCTTAATCTTTACTTTGATTCAAGTGTTCTCATGATTATGAATGTTAATTTTGACATGTTAATGTTTATAATTAAGAGTGGCTAACTACCACTAGCCAAGATTATGTATTTGTGATAGTTGTTATCTCTATTATGTTGATTGTGAATGTTAGTTCATATATTTCATAGCTTTATGTGTTGTTGTTATCTTTTCCTATTTGCACCGTATTCCTTGTTGGTGTTGGATTGATCACCTAGCACTAGCACACACACACACACTTAGTTGAGACCGAAAGGAGATATTAGGTGTGGGAGAAGGAATAGGAGAACCGGAAGGTAAAATTGACCTTAATTGGAATTTGATTTCTTATCCTGGGGATTTGACATTGTCATTGCATTCAGGATCTTAATCTTGTTGAATCATTAGGTCTAGGACACTTAGTCCAAAGAGGAGACATAGAGTAGTTTCATTCACTCGTATGAGGGGAAACTACTAGCTTAGGATTGCACCGGTAACACACACTTGAACACTAATGGAAGGTTGGTAGGTAGTTAATTCCCATGATACTAGTAGAGATATACTTGATCATTGCATTGTCTTGGCTAGGCTTTTTATCATTTATCACCCTTTGTAGTAGTAGATTTTAGATAAATCTACCTTCTTGTTAATTTGCGACTTAGATCAAGATAATAATAGCTTTTTGGTGTTCAACCTCACAATCCTCGTGGATACGACCTTGACCACTTACTAGACTACAATTGACTTGGTACACTGCCGGTAAGATTGGACACCTAGAAAATTTCGATCAGCCACCAACCTAACCTTATACTTATCGATAGAACCATCAACCTTTAACTTCTTCTTGAAGATCCACTTGCACCCGAGTGGTTTATTCCCCGGGGGAAGATCAACCAACTCCCAAGTGTGGTTTTGCATGATGGAATCTATTTCACTGTTTATAGCTTCTTTCCTGAAAGGATCTTCTGGAGTAGACATTGCCTCATCATACATCCGGGGTTCGTTTTCTACCATTTAGGTCAGAAAATCAGGACCATAGGACTTGGATATCCAAGCCCTCTTACTAAGACGAGGTTCCTCAAGTTCTTGAGGATCACCCTCTTCTTCCGACTCATAAGTCCGCTTGCTCATGCTTGCTTCTTGTTTCTCTTTCTCCTTACAAGGAAAGATATCCTCAAAGAACACAGCATTCCTAGACTCGATGATGACATTCTCATGTACATCAGGGATGTCCGATTTATGTACCAGAAACTGATATGCACTACTATTGAGAGCATATCCAATGAATACACAATCAATGGTTTTCGGCCCTATCTTCACTTGCTTTGGTTTAGGTATTTAAACCTTAGCCAAACACCCTCACACTTTCATGATTTTGTAGTTAGGCTTGTGACCCTTCCACAACTCATACGGGTATTCATCCTTCATCTTAGAAAGAATCTTATTAAGAATGAAGTTCGCTGAGAGGATAGCTTCCCCCCCACAAGTTCTGAGGTAAACCCAAACTAATCAACATAGCATTCATCAACTCTTTCAGAGTTCAGTTCTTGCGCTCAGCAATACTGTTTGGTTGAGGTGTATATGGTGCTGTCGTTTGATGAATGATGCCGACGCCAGAGCAAAATTCATTAAACGGTGCATCATATTCGCCACCACGGTCACTATGGACATTCTTTATCCATTTGATAAGTTGATTCTCAACTTTATTCTTATAATCCTTAAAAGCTTCAAGAGCTTCGTCTTGCTTCTCAGCAGATAAACAAAACAATATCTGGTACAATCATCAATAAAAGTAATAACGTACTTTTACTGCCTCTAGTTTGCACAAATTTTAAGTCACATATATCAGAGGTACAATTATAATGTAGATCTAATAAATTAACAAAACTATATGATAGATCTAATAAAACACAACTATTACGATATAGATCTAGCAAAATATGCAATTATAGTACAGATCTGACTTAAAACAATTGAGAAATTAAAGTACAATGCATAGATAAAGATAAACTAAAGTTTTATAATAGGTTTTTTATTGTAAAAAAATCAATCCATAAAATCCGTTTGGTTTCCTGTTATAATGAAGTAAATTGGTATTCCCCGTATGAAAAACGTCTTATGGTTGAGCTTAGCCTTTGATCTGAAACATGGAAATAACTTTTCTCTAGACCTAGCTGCTATAGAAATTCAATCTATAAATGGAATGATAGTGAACTGTGGTAGAAATCGGGTAGAAACAAGTAATGGGTCGAAATCGGGTAGAAATGAGTCCAAAATAGTAGAATATGGATTAAAAAAGAAATTGGTATAAATTTACGTAAACATACTAAACATATCACTATTTCAGAAAATAAATGTTATCCATTCAAATCAGCGCGGTCGGTCATTAGAACAAACTGCAAAGCTCCGCTTCTAAGCTTGTATGAGGCTCATGCTAACCATATAATGACTCATTAAATGAATATTCCATCATTAGTTTTACCATATTGGAAGGAAATCTGGAATCAAGAGTTTTGGCAATCAACACGTCCGATAAGGAAACCCTGTGAGGTAAATGCGCTAACGATTGAGCATTTGGGGTTGATAAATGATTATAATTACGATTTTCAGTGATTGAATATCAATGATGTATATTTAAAGTAATTATAGTGTTCAAGGATGATTATTATAGAAATTGAAAAACCAGATTAATTGATTAAATAGGATCAAACCGGATTGAAAAATGATAAACTACAGTTTTATAATAGGTTTTTTGTTGTAAAAAAATTGAACCGTAAAATCCGTTTGGTTTCCAGTTATAGTGAAGTAAATTGGTATTCCTGGTATGAAAAACGTCTGATGGTTGAGCTTAGCCTTTGATCTACGACATTCAAATAACTTTTCTCTAGACCTAGCTGGTATAGAATTTCAATCTATAAATGGAATGATAGTGAACTTAGTGGTAGAAATGAGTCCAAAATAGTAGAATATGGATTAAAAAGGAACTTGGTATAAATTTACGTAAACATACTGGACATATCAACATTTCACAGAATAAATGTTATCCATTCAAATCAGCGAGGTCGGTCATTAGAGCCAATTGCGTAGAGCTCTCTTCTATGCTTGTATGATTCTCATGCTGACCGTATAATGACTTATTTCATTAAATGCATATTCCATCATGAGTTTTACCATACTGTAAGGAAATCCAGAATCGGGAGGTTTGGCAAGCAACACGTACGGTAAGGAACTTCTACGAGGAAAAGGCGCTAACGATCGATCATTTGGGGTTGATAAATGATTTTAATTACGATTTTAAGTGATTGAATATCAATGATGTTTATTTAAAGTAATTATAGTGTTCATGGATGATTATTATTGAAAATGAAAAACCGGATTAACTAAGTAAACTGGATCAAACCGGATTGAAAAATGGCAATCTACAGTTTTATAATAGGTTTTTTATTGTAAAAAAATAGGACAGTAAAATCCGTTTGGTTTCCGGTTATAATGAACTAAATTGGTATTCCCCGTATGAAAAACGTCCATGGTTGAGCTTAGCCTATGATCTGCGACATTCCAATAACTTTTCTCTAGACCTAGCTGCTATAGAAATTCAATATATAAATGGAATGATAGTGAAGTGTGGTAGAAATAAGGTAGAAATTAGTAGAAATTGGTCAAAATCGGGTAGAAATGAATCCAAAATAGTAGAATATGGAATAAAAAGGAACTTGGTATTATTTTATGTAAACATACTAGACATATCAACATTTCACAAAATAAATGTTATCCATTAAAATCCGTGAGGTCGGTTATTAGAGCCAACTGCAGAGCTCCGCTTTTACGCTTGTAAGAGGCTCATGCTGACCGTATAATGATATATTTCATTAAATGTATATTCCATCATGAGTTTTACCGTACCGGAAGGAAAGCCGGAATCACGAGGTTTGGCAAGCAACACGTACGATAAGGAACCCCTGTGAGGTAAATACGCTAACGATTGAGCATTTGGGGTTGATAAATGATTTTAATTACAATTTTAAATGATTGAATATCAATGATGTATATTTAAAGTAATTATAGTGTTCAAGGATGATTATTATAGAAATTGAAAAACCAGATTAACTGATTAAACTGGATCAAACCGGATTGAAAAATGACAAACTATAGTTTTATAATATCTTTTTATTGTAAAAAAATCGAACAGTAAAATCCGTTTGGTTTCCGGTTATAATGAAGTAAATAGGTATTCCCCGTATGAGAAATGTCTGATGGTTGAGCTTAGCCTTTGATCTGCGACATGCAAAAACTTTTCTCTAGTTCTAGATGCTATAGAAATTCAAACAATAAATGGAATGATAGTGAACTATGGTAGAAATCAGGTTGAAATGGGTGAAAATCGGGTAGATATGAGTCCAAAATAGTAGAATATAGATTAATAAGGAACTTGGTATAATTATACGTAAACATACTAGACATATCAACATTTCACAAAATAAACATTATCGATTCAAATCAGCGAGCTCGGTCATTAGAGCCAACAGTAGATCTCCTCTTCTACGCTTGTATAAGGCTCATAGTGACCGTATAATGACTTATTTCATTAAATGCATATTCCATCATGAGTTTTGCCTTACTGGAAGCAATGCCATAATCGGGAGGTTTGGCAAGCAACATGTATTGTAAGCAACTTATATGAGGTAATGCGCTAACGATCGAGCATTTGGGGTTGATAAATGATTTTAATTACAATTTAAGTGATTGAAAATCAATGATATTTATTTAAAGTAAATATTGTGTCAAGGATGATTATTATAGAAATTGAAAAACATGATTAACTGATTAAACTGGATCAAACTGGATTGAAAAATGATAAACTACAGTTTTATAAAAGATTTTTTACTATAAAAAAAATTGAACCTTAAAATCCGTTTGGTTTCCGGTTATAATGAAGTAAATTGGTATTCCCCGTATGAAAATTGTCTTATGGTTGAGCGTAGCCTTTGATCTCCGACATTCAAATAACTTTTATCTAGACCTAGCTGCTATAGAAATTCAATCTATAAATGGAATGATAGACTGTGGTAGAAATGGGTCAAAATCGGGTAGAAATGAGTCCAAAATAGTAGAATATGGATTAAAAAGGAACTTGGTATAATTTTACGTAAACATACTAGACATATCAACATTTCACAAAATAAATGTTATCCATTCAAACTAGAGAGGTCGGTCATTAGAGCCAACTGCAGAGCTCCGCTTCTATGCTTGTATGAGGCTCATGCTTACCGTATAATGACTTATTTCATTAAATGCATATTCCATCATGAGTTTTACCATACTGGAAGGAAAGCCGGAATCGGGAGGTTTGGCAAGCAACACGTACGATCAGGAACCCCTACAAGGTAAATGCGCTAACGATTCAGAATTTAGGGTTGATAAATGATTTTAATTGCGATTTTAAGTGATTCAGTATCAATAATGTTTATTTAAAGTATTTATAGTGTACAATGTTGATTATTATAGAAATTGAAAAACCGGATTAACTGATTAAACTGGATCAAACCGGATTGAAAAATGACAAACAACAGTTTTATAAAAGGGTTTTTATTGTAAAAAAATCGAACCGTAAAATCCGTTTGGTTTCCGGTTATAATCAAGTAAATTGGTATTCCCTGTATGAAAAACGTCTTATGGTTGAGCTAAGCCTTTGATCTCCGGCATTCAAATAACTTTTCTCTAGACCTAGCTGCTACAGAAATTCAATCTATAAATGGAATGATAGAATGTGGTAGAAATCAGGTGGAAATGAGTAGAAATGGGTCGAAATCGGGTAGAAATGAGTCCAAAATAGTAGAATATGGATTAAAAAGAAACTTGGTATAATTTTCGTAAACATACTAGACATATCATCATTTCACAAAATAAATGTTATCCATTCAAACCAGCGAGGTCGGTCATTAGAGCCAACTGCAGAGCTCTGCTTCTACGCTTGTATATGGCTCATGCTGACCGTATAATGACTTATTTCATTAAATGCATATTCCATCATGAGTTTTACCTTACTGGAAGGAAAGCCAAAATCGGGAGGTTTGGCAAGCAACACGTACGATAAGGAACCCCTACGAAGTAAATGCGCTAACGATTCAGCATTTGGGGTTCATAAATGATTTAAATTATGATTTTAAGTGATTGAATATGAATGATGTATATTTAAAGTGATTATAGTGCTCAAGGATGATTACTATAGAAATTGATAAACCGGATTAACTGATTAGACTGGATCAAACCGGATTGAAAAATGTCAAACAACAGTTTCATAAAAGGTTTTTTATTGTAAAAAAATCGAACCGTAAAATCCGTTTGGTTTCCTGTTATAATGAAGTAAATTGGTATTCCCGGTATGAAAAACGTCTGAGGGTTGAGCTTAGCCTTTGATCTACGACATTCAAATAACTTTTCCCTAGACCTAGCTGCTATAGAATTTCAATCTATAAATGGAATGGTAGTGAACTTAGTGGTAGAAATGAGTCCAAAATAGTAGAATATGGATTAAAAAGGAACTTGGTATAAATTTACGTAAACATACTAGACATATCCACATTTCACAGAATAAATGTTATCCATTCAAATCAGCGAGGTCGGTCATTAGAGCCAACTGTAGAGCTCCTCTTCTATGCTTGTATGATTCTCATGCTGACCGTATAATGACTTATTTCATTAAATGCATATTCCATCATGAGTTTTACCATACTGTAAGGAAATCCAGAATCGGGAGGTTTGGCAAGCAACACGTACGGTAAGGAACTTCTACGAGGAAAAGGCGCTAACGATCGATCATTTGGGGTTGATAAATGATTTTAATTACGATTTTAAGTGATTGAATATCAATGATGTTAATTTAAAGTAATTATAGTGTTCATGGATGATTGTTATTGAAAATGAAAAACCGGATTAACTAATTAAACTGGATCACACCGGATTGAAAAATGGCAATCTACAGTTTTATAATAGGTTTTTTATTGTAAAAAAACAGGACAGTAAAATCTGTTTGGTTTCCGGTTATAATGAAGTAGATTGGTATTCCCCGTATGAAAAACGTCTATGGTTGAGCTTAGCCTATGATCTGCGACATTCCAATAACTTTTCTCTAGACCTAGCTGCTATAGAAATTCAATCTATAAATGGAATGATAGTGAACTGTGGTAGAAATAAGGTAGAAATTAGTAGAAATTGGTCAAAATCGGGTAGAAATGAATCCAAAATAGTAGAATATGGAATAAAAAGGAACTTGGTATTATTTTATGTAAACATACTAGACATATCAACATTTCACAAAATAAATGTTATCCATTAAAATCCGTGAGGTCGGTTATTAGAGCCAACTGCAGAGCTCCGCTTCTACGCTTGTAAGAGGCTCACGCTGACCGTATAATGATATATTTCATTAAATGTATATTCCATCATGAGTTTTACCATACTGGAAGGAAAGCCGGAATCACGAGGTTTGGCAAGCAACACGTACGATAAGATACCCCTGTGAGGTAAATACGCTAACGATTGAGCATTTGGGGTTGATAAATGATTTTAATTACAATTTTAAATGATTGAATATCAATGATGTATATTTAAAGTAATTATTGTTGGTCCCTTGGAAAGGCTAACACAAGTTTAGAGTGGGGGGGGGGGGTGAATAAACTTGTCCCTAAAACTGGATTTAAAACAAATTAAGGTTCAGTTAAACTTGTGTGGAGTTAAGCTGACTAAGCTGAGTTTAAGTCAAACTGACTTAAGCTTGAAACTGAGTCAACCGGCAGCGGATAAGTTTTAGCCTTTATCTTGATCTTGTTATTCTCTGTGAAAACTGAGTGTAGTAAACTTAATTCCGATGAATGTCAGTTTGTGAACTATGAACTGTGAGGTGTATAACAATCAATTATCAAAATGCCGTAAATAAATAAGTAAGTGCGTAAAGTTAATAAGACAGTGTTATAGAGGTTCCAGGTGGTGTAATCCTGTATGTCCTCTCTTCCCCTGTGGTGCGGAGGAAAATTCCACTAGAACTTCCGGAGGTGAACTGTTACAAAAAGTCCTAAACAATAGTCCTTGGCTAATCCCTAGCGTCACTATCTAAACAGTTGTAGAACAGGTAGAATTGATGTTCTTCAATTGCTTGAACACTGATCCTTGGAGGGTTGAATTGCCTCTTCACCAGCTACCACCACAAACACAGTCTACCCGACTGCTTGTCACAACTGTCCTTGGCGAAACATTCCCGGTTTTCTTCACAGTCTAAAACCTTTGATGTAGAATCAAAGTTGGGCTAAATTGATTCTCGTTTGTGGTTCTTCAAAGTGTATGATTCTTGATAAAATCTGTGTAGCATGAACACTTGAAGAATTCCTAGATATGATCGTGTTATAGCACTGAGATGATAGTAATTCGAATAAGATGACTAATGCACAAACTTGCTTGATAATACTTGTTAATTCGTTATTTTTATCTTGGGTGCAAAGTCTTCTATTTATAGTGTGAGGTCCAATGTTCATCTGGCTTCATTTCGAATTGTATCAACGTCTCACTTGTAACTGTTGGAAATATTATTTATGTTTTGATGATGATTCGTCACGTAATTAAACAAATCACTTACAACCCATGATGATGAAGTCATAACTAATTGTTATAGTGCATAATGAAAGAAGAAGCAAGAAATGGTCTAGAGATAAAATGTATAAGTTCTATCTAGAGTCTGAACCTTGTATAGGTTGTTTCAGACAAGCATTGTAATAGAATAGGAACTAGGCAAACAGCTGAGTCACAACAAGAAAATTGAGAACTGAGGGTAAACTCAGTAATGCAAGAACTGAAGAAGGTAAGTTCGCTGAGGGTCACAAACTTAGTTGGCTTATCTAAGAAGACTGAAGAACTGAGGGACATAGACTCAGCTACAGAAGACTGAAGAACTGAGGTAGCAAACTCAGTTAGAAGCTGATTAATTCGTGACTATAAGTCAGGATTCAGGCAAGTCAGTGGTGACCTGGAACTGAACTATAGATCATGTAAAACTGAATAATCTTAAGGACAAAGATTATCAGTTAACAGGATAAGAAGAAACTGAATGGTGTACTCTGACTTAGTCAATTAAAGTCAGATGTCAAGTATACAAGGTACTCAGTTTTGAAGAAGAGTAGAAAACTGAGTTAAGGCCTTGCTGAATTTAAACTGACAATACGACAAAGATCGTACATATGAGCGTTGGCTAAACAACAAATGTAACGGCTACAAGAGCTAGTGACCGTTACATCACCCCTATAAATACACAAGAAAATCACTTGAAGAAAAGTGAGAGAGAGGATCAGAAAAAGAGCTTTACAAGCACATATCCAAAGATCCAGATCCAGAAAATCAGATCATATATATCTAGAAAAAGGGGAAGCCAACAGAATTGCTTTGAAGATTTAAAAGAAAGATCCAGTAACCCATTAAGGGGGAAGAAGGCATCTTGGAGCTACAAAGCCAGATCCAGAAGAGTCAGACAGCTCACTGAATTAATCTCTTGATTAATTCTAAACCTAACCTTTGGCTGTGCATAGTTTAAAGAGAGCAATTCCACCTTTCTTCATACGGTTGCAACTTGGTTGCCACAGCTATTGATGCAGTCTGCGGACTGTGTTTGTGATAGTGGTGAGCTGGTGAAGGAGCAATTCCACCTCCGAAAGATCAGTGTGCAGAGTGAAGGGAGCAATCTCACATTTCTTCATTTTGTGTAGACAGTGAAACTAGGGTGTCGTGAAGGACTGTCATAGTGCTAGGATTTTGTAATGGTTATCTCAAGTTCTAGTGATACCTCCTACACCACAGGAGAAGGGGAGACGTACGGGATTACACCACCCGGAACTTCTATAAACAAATCTTGTGTTGATTTACTTTATGCACTTATGTTTGTTTTATTTGTTGCATTGTCACTCAGCAAACACCAGACACTGAGTCAGCACTGAACTGATACATAGAAGGTCTAGATTTTTATTGACACATCTATTGTACTAAAGGCTAGTCTTATCCGCTGCCAGTTAACAAGACTAAATATAAGTCAGTATTGACTTATACTCGGTTAAGTTAGCTGAACTCCGCACAAGTTTTAGGACAAGAACAAAACTGAGTTGAGTATCAGTTTGAGTTTGATAAGAAACTCAGTTCCTGGGGCTTTTTCAGTTTTGGGAAAGTTTTTGGTGACAAGTTTATTCACCCCCCCTCTAAACTTGTGTTAGCCTTTCCAAGGGACCAACAATTGGTATCGGATCTATTCTTCCATTCGGAAGTGATCCATAGGATATCTTTTTAACCAGTTGTTGAAGACCCTTCACTGTATCAGTTGCAAAAGTACTTAATTTGATTTCAATGACTACATCTAGAATTAAGAGTTGGCTTATTCACCCCCTGACTAATTGTTTGCAAAATGTATCTGATTTTCAGGATCAAATAGTTGAAAGGTTCAGTGCGACAAATTTGCATACAAATCCAGAACCTCAACTTAGTGATGATGTGGATACAAACCTTAATGTTTATATTAACAAATCCAGAGGAGTCCCATCACAAAGAGTTCTCTCAGAAGAAGAAGAAAAGAAGTTGTTGCAAGTTACTACTGAAGATTCATTAGAGCAACAAAAGAATGTACACTCAAATCTTAAAATTGCATCAAATCTTCAAGAAAAGGTACATTCTTCAACTCAGTTATCATTTGCTGAACTCAGTCAGAGAAACTCTGATCTTGTCAAGTTAACTGAAAAACTTACGTTGGAACTGAAATTAAAAGACAGAGAACTTGACAAAGCAAAAGATTGGAATGAGTTTCTTGAAACTGAGATGTCAAATCTCGCTGAAAGATTGTTGTCTACTAAATTTGACAAAAGCAATGATAATCCCCCATCCCTACCCAGTATTGAGATTTCAAAGAATGAAAATTCTGGACATCAAATTACTGGAAGATCTAGTGGATTACACAAGGAAACTAAGAATGATAAATCTAAAAGAATCCTTGTGAAATCAACTAAGGTTGAACGTAATGGTTTATCTAGAAAAGAATTGAGAAGGCTTAATTCTCTCAACCAAGAAACTGAAAGTAACACTTCAGTAACTAACCCAGCCGGACCCAAGAAGATATGGGTACCAAAGAAAACTAAATTGTTTTGCAGGAAAAGTCAGCTTACATTGCAAAATCCTCAGAAAACTGACTTCCATACAAAACTGAGACGGCAAAAGCTGATGAAGGACAAAATTGTCAAAAACAAAAGACTTTCCAGCTACCATATGACGCTTGGGCTGACATGACAAATCACTCGAACCCACGTGTCAATCTAGGAGAAAAAGTAGATGTATATCCCTACAAATCTCATTGATTGTGACACGACTCTCTTTTTGAAAATGATTGAAAGACGCAATCTTGACGAAATCCTGTTCAGTCAATTTCAAAGCATTCAAAGTTCTTTCAAAGAATCCCTAATCAGAAAATCATGGATCGATACAACATCGACGAAGGAATCACCACTAGCCTGGATAATTTCTGTCAAAGATTTTCACACTCCACTCTCTCAACTCGAATTGTTAGCAAATTCAAAAAGATTCGGGGACTCGAAAATCTGTTTGATACAAAGGTGGATGTTTTATGCCCAGAAACCATCAGAGACTTCTACAAGAATGCAGTAATCACCAATGAGGGAAAAAGCTTCAGGACAACTGTTCAAGATAAAAGCTTCACCGTTGATGAACAACTGCTTTCCTTGGTGTTTGGTCTAGACATAACTAGAGGCTCTTCATCCCTCACCTTTGGAAATAAAGAAAAGAACAAACTTTGGGACGTCACTGCAATCAACAAGAATGAGAAGAACCTTAGTGGATCAATCGATCAGCAGAAACGAGAATTTGCATTTTTGACGATCCTTCTGACCAAGAATGTCATTGGTCATGCTCGGAATTTCTACATTCTCTCGACTGATAAACTAAAGCTGATCTACGCCATTTGGTTTGAAGAGAAATTGGATTGGAACAAATTTGTTCTCAATCAATTGATAAAGCAAATCTCAGACGAGAAGGAGAGAGCCAAAGAAAGAAACGTTACTGGAGAAAAGCTTTTGTTGAAAAAGGGGTTCACTTATCTAGTTCAAAGGATACTAGATCATTTCTCCATTTCAAAATCCACACAAACAGAAGTGAAACACAAGCCAGTGTCCACAGGAGTGAAGAAAAGGAAGATTGTGTAGAAGAATCAAGTGAAATCTCAGATTCTAGTTCAAGTAAGACTGCAAGATTGGATGACAGAACTCTGAGAAGGCAGAAAAGGATGTGGAACAAGCTTCAAGCAAAGAAAACTGAAACTGAGAATGTAATTGAAATTGAGGATGAAACTGAAGAAAGTGAACAGAATGAGGAAAGTGAAACTGAAGAAAGCGAAGGAAGCGAGTCTGATGAATCTGAAGAAAGTGAATTTCAAACTAAGATGTTTGAAGAGTATACTCAAGAGAAAAGAGAAGCTGTGGAGGACGCTGAATTTTGCGAAGCTGAGTATGAAAAGGAACTGACAAGTCATGATGTTCATTTTTATTATCCTATGGCCAGTTCCTCATCTCAGGTTCATGAGGCATCTACAAGTAGATCAGCAACTGAAGGATCTCAGCATCAGCAAAGTGAAGACAAACTGAAAGGTTGGGAAGAGAACATTGAAAGTTTGATGCAAACTCTACAGCAGCAGCTATTTGACTTACATGATTTCATTGGAAGAACACATTACTCAGGCCTATACCAATACTCCAACATCATCACCTTACTTAAATTATTTGAAGAAAGCTTTCGCATATCTTCAATTAAGGGGGAAGATAAAATTGAAGGTGATGCTGGCAATGAAGAGAAAATTGAAGGTGATGCTGGTAAAGCTGACAAAGAGAAAGCTGAAGAGGCATATGTCAAACGTCTGATTGAAGAACAAGATGAACAAATAGATACTGATCTACAGACTATTGATCTACTGTCTGTTCAAAGAATGAAGAAGCAATTGACATTCTGATCGAGGAGTTGATCAAAGAAGAGACCTTCACAGAAACGAGAACTGAAGAAGATGAAGAAACCTCAGTTAAAGTTGTGCTAAGTATTAGGAAGAAACTTGCAATCTGTGTCAGATTGAAAGCTTCTCTAAAAGCAACAAAAGATGGATGGACAAGAACTGAGGGGGAAAAGACTAAAGGGAAGGAATCTAGTCTTATTTCAGAGGAAGAAGAGAAAGTGATGAGTGAAGAAATCAAAGAGATCTTGGTAAAGTTTAAAGCTGGTAACAACGAAGAGGCAAATCAATTGCTAAATGAATATTTAGAAATCAAGCCTAGAGATGGTGAAACAGAAGAAGAAGGAAAGGCAAGAAGACTCCTGGAGACAAAAAGGAGTATCTTTGTTGGAGAAAAACTGATGAATTTGGAAAAAGATAATCTGTAATCCTTTTGTGTAACTCAGTTTATTGTGACATAATGAACTCAGCTGTTCTAGTTTGTTATCCCAATTTGATTTGTTATGATTTCTTACATTATTCTTTTATTACTACTTTTAAGGAGGGTTATGATACATCATCAAAAAGGGGGAAATTGTTGGAAATATTATTTATGTTTTGATGATGATTCGTCACGTAATTAAACAAATCACTTACAACCCATTATGATGAAGTCATAACTAACTGTTATAGTGCATAATGAAAGAAGAAGCAAGAAATGGTCTAGAGATAAAATGTATAAGTTCTATCTAGAGTCTGAACCTTGTATAGGTTGTTTCAGACAAGCATTGTAATAGAATAGGAACTAGGCAAACAGCTGAGTCACAACAAGAAAACTGAGAACTGAGGGTTCAAACTCAGTAATGCAAGAACTGAAGAAGGTAAGTTCGCTGAGGGTCACAAACTCAGTCGGCTTATCTAGAAGAATGAAGAACTGAGGGACACAGACTCAGCTACAGAAGACTGAAGAACTGAGGTAGCAAACTCAATTAGAAGCTGATTAAGTCGTGACTATAAGTCAGGATTCAGGCAAGTCTGTGGTGACCTGGAACTGAACTATAGATCATGTAAAACTGAATAATCTTAAGGACAAAGATTATCAGTTAACAGGATAAGAAGAAACTGAATGGTGTACTATGACTTAGTCAATTAAAGTTAGATGTCAAGTATACAAGGCACTCAGTTTTGAAGAAGAGTAGAAAACTGAGTTAAGGCCTTGCTGAATTTAAACTGACAATACGACAATGATCGTACATATGAATGTTGGCTAAACGACAAATGTAACGGCTACAAGAGCTACTGACCGTTACATCACCCCTATAAATACACAAGAAAATCACTTGAAGAAAAGTGAGAGAGAGGATCAGAAAAAGAGCTTTACAAGCACATATCCAAAGATTCAGATCCAGAAAATCAGATCATATATATCTAGAAAAGGGGAAGCCAATAGAATTGCCTTGAAGATTTAAAAGAAAGATCTAGTAACCCATTAAGGGGGAAAGAAGGCATCTTGGAGCTACAAAGCCAGATCCAGAAGAGTCAGACAGCTCACTGAATTAATCTCTTGATTAATTCTAAACCTAACCTTTGTGAAAAAGGGTTGGCTGTGCATAGTTTGAAGAGAGCAATTCCACCTTTCTTCATACGGTTGCAACTTGGTTGCCACAGCTATTGGTGCAGTCTGCGGACTGTGTTTGTGATAGTGGTGAGCTGGTGAAGGAGCAATTCCACCTCCGAAAGATCAGTGTGCAGAGTGAAGGGAGCAATCTCACCTTTCTTCATTTTGTGTAGACAGTGAAACTAGGGTGTCGTGAAGGACTGTCATAGTGCTAGGATTTTGTAACGGTTATCTCAGATTCTAGTGATACCTCCTACACCAAAGGAGAAGGGGAGACGTACGGGATTACACCACCCGGAACTTCGATAAACAAATCTTGTGTTGATTTACTTTATGCACTTATGTTTGTTTTATTTGTTGCATTGTCACTCAGCAAACACCAGACACTGAGTCAGCACTGAACTGATACATAGAAGGTCTATATTTTTATTGACACATCTATTGTACTAAAGGCTAGTCTTATCCGCTACCAGTTAACAAGACTAAATATATGTCAGTATTGACTTATACTTAGTTAATTTAGCTGAACTCCGCACAAGTTTCAGGACAGGAACAAAACTGAGTTGAGTATCAGTTTGAGTTTGATAAGAAACTCAGTTCCCGGGGCTTTTTCAGTTTTGGGAAAGTTTTTGGTGACAAGTTTATTCACCCCCCCTCTAAACTTGTGTTAGCCTTTCCAAGGGACCAACAGTAACGGCTATATTTTCTGACCGTTCTGCTGTGTCAGTAACTCATCCAATGAAGTTGCTTCCTTTATAACGTTCGCCTGTACGATCAGTTTGGTTGTTGGCTGACTTATAAAACTGAGTTTCCTTATCAGTTTTAGGCTGAGTTTATTACTTGTCAGTTTCTTGACTTACTTGGAGCATTAACTGTGATTTTACTCTTTTTCAAATATCAGTACTCAAGTTTTCATCTGATTATAATTGACTTAATCAGAGTACACCATGACTCATTATAATCTAAGAATTCATTGTCCTTATGATTCTTAGGTCTTCATACAAGATCCATAAAGTCAGTTCAGGTCACCACAATCTTGCCTGAAATCTAACTTTACAGTCTCGACTTGGTCTTCATAACTGAGTTTGAACCCTCAGTTCTTCAATCTTCAATAACTGAGTCTGTGACCCTCAGTTCTTCAGTCTTCAATATAAGCCAACTGAGTCTGTGTCCCTCAGCGAACTTATGTTCTTCAGTTTGATGCTGGTGTATTCTGAGTCAGTTTCTGTCTTGGTGATTTCCAGTTTTCTAGATGACTTCCAGTTTTTCCGTTTTACGACACACTAATTATTACAATGCTTTTCTGATATAACTTATACAAATATCAGACTCTAGTAAAACCTATACATTCAGTTCTAGACATCTTTTGGCTTTTCACTATAACAGCTGGCTTCAGCACTTCATCAATGGGGTTAATATAATACTTTAAACAAATATGATGAATTATCATCAAAACATAAATTTTATTTCCAACAATTCCCCTTTTTTGATGATGCGAAAACTCTCCCTAAAAGAAAAGCTTAAAGATCAAAACAATGTAAAACTGGAAACTGGATTTCATTAGAATGAGCAAAAACTGAAGTAGCTACATTTTGTTCAAAATAGTGAAACTAGATACTAAGTTCTCTTTTGTGCTTTTTGCATGACTGAATCAAATTTTCTTGCTTTGTCATACATACTAAAATCATCTTCTAGTTTGGAGTCTATCTTTGAAAAAGTCATGTTGTAGTCAACTTGACTTCCTTCTTTCCATCTTCTCCATTGAATTAGCTTTGGTAAGTCTGATTCTTTCAAGTAGTAATTTTCAAATTCTACTACATCTGCTTTCATTTGTTCAGTCTTGTCTTTAATCTTTAGTTTATCATCAATCCTCTGATTTTTCTTATATTGTGCCATTTTCTGCTTTGAGAATAAATCAGATAAAAAGTAGTTCAAGGATTCTTCAGTTGTCCTGTCCCTGTACTTAGCTTTGATAGGATTGTGATCGTTGGTAAACTTCATCCATAGATCCTTTGTTAGAGCAACTCTTCTATCTCCAGGTTGACTGTACTTTTCAATGAGCTGTTCGTCAGTTAGTTCTTTCCTTAAGAACTTAGGATCTGATTTGTATCTTTGCAATTCATCTTCAAGTCGCTTCATTTCTCCAAGTAACTTCAGCTTTTCTTCTTGACTTCCCCCTTTTTGGCATCATATAAGCGATCTACCAGGGCATGGGATGCTTTTTGATCTTCTGCGATCTGTCGCTGAGAAGCAAGTACCTCTTTAAGCTGAGTTTCTAACCCATAGATATGATGATTCATATGCCAGTGAGCTTGGGCATGTGTTTCCCTATCTACTGCGGTTGAGTCTTCAAGTTTTTGTTTGAGTAACAAAATTTCTGAAGCAGAACTTGAACTTGATTTATGGATCATCTCTAGTCTTGCATGAACTGAAACATCTGTTCTGGTTCTATAATCGAGATATCCATAAATATTTGACAAAAGATCATTTTGTGCATCCTTGGTACTAAGCACAATCCTCAAATTTTCATGTACTTTTGCCAATTCATCCTTTGTGAGGATGTCAGAAGGATCATAAGTATCTTCTATTGGATCCTTGGACTGAGTATTATCTTTAATAATCATCAGTTGTTGATTAGCAGTTCCAACAGCTGTTTCCTTCTTGCTGAGATACAGTTTGCATTGCTAGAGGTTGAGGTTGAGTTTCTGTTTGCAAAACTGTAGTCTCATCAGCTTCTTTTCTTGATTCATCATCTTTATCGTCATCTTTCTTCTTTGAAGTATCTTTTGAGGTAGATGATGTGCCTGATTCTCTTCTTTTTGCTTGTTCAGTGAATCTCTTGAAACAATTGTCAAGAAATTCCGAAATAGGAAACAGATTATATAGATCTCTAACTTCCAATTTCTCCAAGAGTAGTTTTTCTTCAGTCTGTAGACTGACATCTCGAGAATCTTCTGGTTTAAGTTTCATCTTCATCAGCTTGATGATCCTATCAGCTTCAAAAATTTGTGCTGATTGCTGAACTAATTCATGCTGTGACTGAGAAGTATGGTCAGTAGTGACCTTTTCTTGTGTAACTTCAGTTGTCAGTTGTTGTTGTTGCTATTCCCCCTCAGTTGGTGCTTTTTCTTTTGAGATTTCTGGGTACAAGCATCTTACAACTGATCTTGTTTCTGCTGATTTAGCCTTTCGCTTAGTCCCTTTGTGTATAGCTTCCGGTTGAGACACAGTTTTCTGACTTGCTTCAGGTTGGGAAGTTGTTCCTGCGATTTCCTTTGTAGGTGCAGATTGCCTTGCTTGCTTCCCTTCCTTGATTCTTTCTAAGTAAAACTGAATGATTCCACTGAGTGTCTTATTCAGTCGGAATCTATCAATAGTTTCTTGTCCTTCGGCTTTAGCTCGTCTTGCACTGTCTAATTCAGCCAAATGTTGTCTCTTAAACTGATTGACAACATAGCCCGCCCAATTGAATTCTATTCCATCCCAGATTATATTCATGAGATAAATATTTTCTTCTGACAGTATACTAACTCCTTTGGATTTCCCAATGACGTGTTTGCTGAGCCATCTGCTGAGGTGTCCAAATTCTGGCTTGATTTTGTCTACATGAATACCAGGTTCGATTGGTTCTGTAGAAAAATTAAGTAGCTCAAGAAAAGCTTCTCTTTTCAATGGTAAAGTAGTCCAATCTGTTGTTGTCATAGTTGAATTTGGGAAGCCAAAGAGTGTCCTTATGACGCTTTCATTGAGAACAATGCGATCTCCACGAACTTTAGTCATCAGAGAGTCTCGTACCAAACGCATATTTTGCCAAAATTGCAAAATTCCTTATGTATCACGTTCTTCTTTGAACTTAACTTCCAGTAAGTTTCTCAAGCCTGGTTGTTTCTCGATTTTATCACATACCCAGCTTGCTAACAGAGTGTTTTGACACAGCGCTTCATACATTTCGAATGTTAGTTCATCTAACTATGTTATTAATCTTTCTTGTTTTGATTTTTCTGAAGTGACCATGTTTGAGTGTGAACACAAAAATTGATTTTTGAGAGGAGAGATTTTGAAGAGTTTGTTTTGTTTTTTGGAAAGGGATGAGGATTTTGAATTTTGATTGGAAATAATGTGAACGGAGGTTGAATAAATAGGTAGGAAATTCTGGCGGTTGAGTAGTACAACTTTTCAAATTCCATGATGGTTTTGGGTAACCGATGCATGTACTGTTCTGACAATCGTGGGGTGTACACGCGAAATTATGACAAAAAGAACTGCGATAATTTAATGCGACATAACCGCTGTTGATTTTATCATGTCAACCTTTGACTAAATTTGACTGGAATAGAAACTGATGCTGAGGTCAGTTTTAGAAATAATGTCCAGTTCCATCAAACTTTCAGTTTCAGTTAATCAGTTTGAGATTGTTGATGTCAATGACTGATCTGTTAAGTGAGCGCACCCAACATTAACAAAGATTAATCCCCTTGACGAATCTCTGGCTTAACTGATTTAACTGACTTTGATTATTCCCAACTCAGTTCTTAATTTGGCAAATATTTCTTTATCCAATGGCTTTGTAAAGATATCTGCCAACTGATCTTCAGTAGGTACATAAAGAACTGTTATATCCTTTTTCTCTGCATGATCTCTTATAAAGTGATGACGCACATCAATGTGTTTTGTTCTTGAGTGTAACACTGGATTATCAGTGATTGCAATTGCACTTGTGTTATCACACATTATGGGAATTGTTCCTTCTTCTATCCCATAATCTCTTAATTGTTGTCTGATCCATAAAACTTGAGCACAACAACTTCCAGCTGCTATATACTCTGCTTCAGCTGTTGAAGTTGAAATTGAGTTTTGCTTCTTGCTAAACCCCGACACAAGTCCGTTTCCTAGTAACCGACATGTGCACGATGTGCTTTTTCTATCCACTTTGCATCCAGCATAATCTGAGTCTGAATAAGAAATCAGCTTGAATTCTCCTTCTTTTGAATACCATATTCCAACTCCATCTGTGTCTTTCAAATATTTCAATGTCCTTTTCACGACTTTGAGATGACTTTCCTTTGGTTTGGACTGAAATCTTGCACATACACCAACAGTAAAAGATATGTCTGGTCTACTTGCTGTAAGATAGAGTAAGCTTCCAATCATCCTTCTGTAGAGTGTTTGATCAACATCTTTGCCTTCTTTGTCTTCGTCTAGCCTGATGTTGGTCCCCATTGGTGTAGAAATTCCAGTAGATTTTTCCATACCACACTTTTTGATAAGTTCTCTTGTATACTTTGTTTGGTGAATGAAAATTCCATCATCTAACTGTTTAACTTGTAAACCAATGAAGTAATTCAATTCTCCCATCATACTCATCTGAAATTTGTTTTTCATCAAACTTGAAAAATTATCACAAAGCTGTTCATTTTCTGATCCAAAAATGATATCATCAACATAAATTTGAACAAGTAGAGTATCTTCTCCATTCTTCATCCGAAATAAAGTTTTGTTGATTGTTCCTTTGATAAATCCATTATCCACCAGAAACTGAGATAGAGTTTCGTACCAAGCTCTTGGTGCTTGTTTAAGTCCATAAAGAGCTTTCCTTAGCTTGAAAACTTTATCTGCTTGATCTTTGATTTCGAATCCAAGTGGTTGTTGAACGTATACTTCTTCTTCAAGAATTCCATTCAGAAATGCGCTTTTAACATCCATCTGATAAACCTTGAATTTCTTATGAGCTGCAAAGGCAAGAAATAATAATCGATTGCTTCTAATCTTGCAACTGGTGCATAGGTTTCATCAAAGTCTATGCCTTCAGCTTGAGAGTATCCTTTAGCTACAAGTCTAGCTTTGTTTCTGATGATATTCCCATCTTCATCAAGTTTATTTCTGAAAACCTATTTGGTTCCAATGATATTGTCATGAACTGGTCTATCTACCAATTCCCATACTTGATTTCTCTCGAATTCATTGAGTTCTTCTTGCATAGCTAATATCCAGTCTGGATCTTTCAAAGCTTCTTCAATTTCTTTAGGTTCTGATTGAGATAGAAAACATGAAATCATTGCATCTAATTGATGTCTTGTTCGAACGCCAGTTTGAGTATCACCAATTACTTGTTCTTCAGGGTGATATCTCATCCATTGATATGTGGGTGTTTGTATCAAAGGATTTATATCTTGTTCGACTGGTTCTTGAATTCCTTTAGTTGGATCATGAACATGTAGTTCAGGTGTGGTTTGTTGAGTAGTTGGAAACTGAGACTGATCTTGATTTGAACATTCTGAAATTTGTAGTCTTCCAATGTCAACTGAAACTGGTTCTGGCATGACTGGTAACTGAGACTGAGAAACTGGTTCTTGTCGGTCTTCAGTTGCTTCACCAGGGAAGTTTTGTTCATCAAATACTACATGTATTGATTCTTCATGCTTGAGTGTCCTTTTATTTAGTACCCTAAAAGCTTTGCTGACACTTGAATATCCTAGAAAAATTCCTTCATCATCGTTGGGCTGAAAAACATGAAGTTGATCTTTTCCATTATTGTGTATGAAACATTTGCTTCCAAAAGCATGAAAGTATGAAACATATGGTTTTCTTCCATTCCAAATTTCATAAGGAGTCTTCTCATGTCTTTTGTTCATGAGAGCTCTGTTCTGAGTGTAACAAGCTGTGTTAACTGCTTCTGCCCAATATCTTTCAGGTAGTTTAGCTTCACAGATCATAGTCCTCCCAGCTTCTTTGAGCGTTCTATTTCTTCTTTCAGCTACACCATTCTATTGAGGTGTTCCTGTGGCAGCAAGTTGGTGTAAAACACCATTTTCTTCACAATATTCAATAATCACACTGTTGAGGAATTCAGTTCCTTTATCTGATCTTATCTTCACAACTGAAACTCCTTTCTGATTTTGAAGTCTCTTGAGTAGTTCTGTGAGTCTTTGCTTGGTTAGAAAGATTACCCAAGTGTACCTGGAAAAATCATCTACTACCACCAATGTATACTTCTTTACACTGATACTAGTTGGTGTAATAGGTCCAAATAAATCCATGTGTAGTAACTCTAGATGTCTGGTTGTTGAATGCTGAGATTTGGTCTTGAAACTTGCTTTTGTTTGCTTTCCTTGTTGACATGCATCACATATGTTGTCCTTCTTATATGATATTTCTGGTAGTCCAATGACTAATCGCTTCTTAACAAGTGTGTTGATGTCATCAAAATTAAGATGACTCGCTTTCTTGTGCCATAGCCAATCGATTTCGATTTTGTATGCACAAGCAAACAGGTTTCGAAAGAACGGTCGTTGTCCAATCTACTACATACATATTTTCTTTTCTTCTTCCGGCTAGGACAACTTGATAAGCCGATTCGCCGACGACAACGCAGAATTCTTTGTCGAAAGTAACTTTGTATCCCATATCACAAAATTGACTGGTGCTGAGTAGATTGTAGTGTAGTCCTTCTACATAAGATACATTCTTGATTGTAATTCCATTCCTGATTAATGTGCCATAACCTCTAGTGTATCCAGGTTTGTCTTTACTTCCAAAATTAACCTTTGGTCCATCCTTTGCAATGAAATTACTGAGACAGTCTTTACTCTTTGTCATGTGTCTAGAGCAACCACTGTCAAAGTACCATATATCCTGCAATAAAAATTAGAAGTTTTTAGGTACCCAATTCGGTTTGGGTCCATGGGGGTCGGTTGTCGGTACAACTCGGGAATATATCCTTTTGGGATTCTTCGGATATTGTTGCACTTGTTTTCATATATGTAAGCCACACTCCCATAGTATCTATGTTTGGTTGTGTCTTATTTATATGATCTCTCGTGTCTTTTGACCGAAACTTATTTCCATGTTGCTTTCTATTATTAAAGCTAGAATTATAACCGTCATTCCTTCGTACCGAGGTCGGAACCGACCTTGGTCTTCGGGACTTTTGCCGAGAACCGAGATTAGTCCTCTCGAGTCTTGTACTTGAAACCTTTGATAGGTTTTACGTCCGGAATGATTGTTATTATCGCTTTAGCAATAGATGCGCAAAGCAAAATTCCAATCATCATCAGTGGGATATAGTCTTCCTTTCCCCCTGAATGTGTGAATCCTTGAATGATTGACATTCTTGGATTTTCTTTGACTGTGATTTTTCTGGTTCTTGACTTGATTGGTTTTTGTGGACCTGGTAGTTGATTTCCCAGTTTGGTTTTCTTGAGATACAGCCGATTTACCATTTGGTTTCCTTTTGTTGGTAA
This sequence comes from Gentiana straminea, assembly GCA_036785695.1. Lineage (NCBI taxonomy): Eukaryota > Viridiplantae > Streptophyta > Magnoliopsida > Gentianales > Gentianaceae > Gentiana > Gentiana straminea. The sequence goes on from JAVUPR010000265.1 coordinate 9,195,486, forward strand.
ATCTGGTTGTTTTCTTGGAAAACTGATTTGTCCTATGTGATACTGGCTTTACTGGTTCAACAATTTTCTCAGTTTATGGAAGTTTCTCAGCTACAAACTTGATACCAATTTTGGTACTAGGTTTGACAGCTTTGCTGGTTCTATCCTTAGAAGATTGATGTGTATCAAATCCTAAACCAGTTTTGTCTCCATATGGTTTTCCTGATTTGAATCCGGTAACCGAACTTGATTGAGCAAATGATTCAGTTGCTGCTGGTGATACAGTAGGCCGATGTTGAATCTTTTCTTTATCAGTTCTAGTCAGTTTCAACACTTTTAATTCAGACTTCAATCTTTCAACTTCAAGGATTAGACATTCCTTCTCAGCTTTAATTGATTCATAACCAGCTTGAATAGTTACTAGCTGATTCATCAATTCATCAAGTGTTTCTTCTAATTCTTGGTTTTTTGGATTGGAGTCAGCGGTCGAAGAACATGCATTTTGCATGGAAATCTGAGCTGAGGAATATTTAGAGTTAGATTCGCATACCTCATTTGCATCTTCCATGTGTGCCATTAAAGCTGTGTCATTTGATAGTCTTTCAATACCAGCTTCATAATCTGATTCATCTCCAGCAAGGAGTGCTCTTCTACCAACTCTTCTTGGTGGCGTCTTCTTGGTTAGTTATGGACATTCAGCCTTATAATGTCCAGGTTTCTTGTAGTTGAAACAGAGATATTCATCGTCTTTTCTTTTCTCAGGAGTCCTTTTGATAAACTTCTGAGTGACTGGATGTCCACTCTTCATTCTTCGAATTCTATTCATCATTAGAGCCATTTGTTCTTCCATTTCATCCAATTCATGAAGGTTGCTAGATGAGTTTTCTTGAATGTCATTTGTTGTTGCTGCAAGTGCTGTGGTTTTTGGTTCTTCCAAAGCTTTGATTGTTGCAGCTGTACTTGTAAAATCTTCTTTGAATTCATAAGCTTTCGGATATCCGAGAAGATTTTGAATGAATCCTCTATGTCAAGTCTTCTAGATTCTTCCATAGCAGTGACCTTCATCTTCCAGCACATTAGTAATGCCTTCAAGATTCTTGTGTTGATAATTTTCTTAGAGTATTCAATCTTGAGTAGATCTAATTCATCCATGATAGCACTGAATCTTGTTTCCATCGGTCAATAGTTTCTCCAGATTTCATCTTGAAATTTTCAAACTTTTGTTTTGCAACAGAGATCTTGTTTTCCTTAATTGAATCTGTTCCTTCACAAACAAGTTGTAGTTTGTCCCACATTTCCTTGGCAGTTGTGCATTCTTTCACCTTCAAGTACATGTTGATGTCAAGGGTTTCTAAGAATAAAATCCATAGCAACATTGTTGAGATTGTTTCGCTTGCGATCATCAAAGGTCCACTCAGATTTGGGCTTTGGAACTCGAATTTGTCTCTCACCTTCAGTTTTCATGTGAGTAATCTGAATTGGTCCACCAGTGAGTACATCCATCATTTCATCATGAGTGTCTGCTAGAAAGGCCAGCATACGACGTTTATATTTGTCAAATCTGTCCATGTTGCACATAAGCATCTGTCTTGCATATTGATTGTTATCCATAGTGTGTGAGTGAAAATTGATTGCTTAACAACTGAAAACTGAGCTTTCAAAATGAGAGCAACTAGAGGACATACAGAGCAATTGATATCTTATCAAGGAAACACTACTCCGATACCAATTGTTGGTCACTTGGAAAGGCTAACACAAGTTTAGTGGGGGAGGGTGAATAAACTTGTCCCTAAAACTGGATTTAAAACAAATTAAGGTTCAGTTAAACTTGTGTGGAGTTAAGCTGACTAAGCTGAGTTTAAGTCAAACTGACTTAAGCTTGAAACTGAGTCAACCGGCAACGAATAAGTTTTAGCCTTTATCTTGATCTTGTTATTCTTTGTGAAAACTGAGTGTAGTAAAATGAATTCCGATGAATGTGAGTTTTTGAACTGTGAACTGTGAGGTGTATAACAATCAATTATCAAAATGCTGTAAATAAATAAGTAAGTGCGTAAAGTTAATAAGACAAGTGTTATAGAGGTTCCAGGTGGTGTAATACTGTACGTCCTCTCTTCCCCTGTGGTGAGGAGGAAAATTCCACTAGAACTTCTTGAGGTGAATTGTTACAAAAAGTCCTAAACAATAGTCCTTGGCTAATCCCTAGCGTCACTATCTAAACAGTTGTAGAACAGGTAGAATTGTTGTTCTTCAATTGCTTGAACACTGATCCTTGGAGGGTTGAATTGCCTCTTCACCAGCTACCACCACAAACACAGTCTACACGACTGCTTATCACAACTGTCCTTGGCGAAACCTTCCCGGTTTGCTTCACAGTCTAAAACCTTTGATGTAGAATCAAAGTTGGGCTGAGAATCAATAAATTGATTCTTGTTTGTGGTTCTTCAAAGTGTATGATTCTTGATAAAATCTGTGTAGCTTGAACACTTGAAGAATTCCTAGATATGATCTTGTTATAGCGCTGAGATGATAGTAATTCGAATAAGATGACTAATGCACAAACTTGCTTGATAATACTTGTTAATTCGTTATTTTCATCTTGGGTGCAAAGTCTTTTATTTATAGTGTGAGGTCCAACGTTCATCTGGCTTCAATTCGAATTGTATCAACGTCTCACTTGTAACGGCTATATTTTCTGACCGTTCTGCTATGTCAGTAACTCATCCAATGAAGTTGCTTCCTTTATAACGTTCGACTGTACGATCAGTTTGTTGGATGGCTGACTTATAAAACTGAGTTTTCCTTATCAGTTTTATGCTGAGTTTATTACTTGTCAATTTCTTGACTGACTTGTAGCATTAACTGTGATTTTACTCTTTTTCAAATATCAGTACTCCAATTTTCATCTGATTATAATTGACTTAATCAGAGTACACCATGAATCATTATCATCTAAGAATTCATTGTCCTTATGATTCTTAGGTCTTCATACAAGATCTATAAAGTCAGTTCAGGTCACCACAATCTTGCCTGAAATCTAACTTTACAGTCTGGACTTGGTCTTCATAACTGAGTTTGAACCCTCAGTTCTTCAATCTTCAATAACTGAGTCTGTGACCCTCAGTTCTTCAGTCTTCTATATAAGCCAACTGAGTCTGTGTCCATCAGCGAACTTATGTTCTTAAGTTTGATGCTGGTGTATTCTGAGTCTGTTTCTGTCTTAGTGATTTCCAGTTTTCTAGATGACTTCCAGTTTTTCAGTTTTACGACACACTAATTATTACAGTGCTTGTCAGATGTAAATTATACAAATATTAGACTCTAATAAAACCTATACATTCAGTTCTAGACATCTTTTGGCTTTTCACTATAACAGCTGGCTTCAGCACTTCATCAATGGGGTTAAGATAATACTTTAAACAAAAATGATGAATTATCAACAAAACATAAATTTTATTTCCAACAATTATAGTGTTCAAGGATGATTATTATAGAAATTGAAAAACCGGATTAACTGATTAAACTGGATCAAACCGGATTGAAAAATGACCAACTATAGTTTTATAATATCTTTTTATTGTAAAAAAATCGAACAGTAAAATCCGTTTGGTTTCCGGTTATAATGAAGTAAATAGGTATTCCCCGTATGAAAAACGTCTGATGGTTGAGCTTAGCCTTTGATCTGTGACATGTAAAATCTTCTCTCCAGTTCTAGATGCTATAGAAATTCAAACAATAAGTGGAATGATAGTGAACTATGGTAGAAATCAGGTCGAAATGGGTGAAAATCGGGTAGATATGAGTCCAAAATAGTAGAATATGGATTAATAAGGAACTTGGTATAATTATACGTAAACATACTAGACATATCAACATTTCACAAAATAAACATTATCGATTCAAATCAGCGAGCTCGGTCATTAGAGCCTACAGTAGATCTCCTCTTCTATGCTTGTATAAGCCTCATAGTAACCGTATAATGACTTATTTCATTAAATGCATATTCCATCATGACTTTGGCCTTACTGGATGCAATGCCATAATCGGGAGGTTTGGCAAGCAACACATATTGTAAGCAACTTTTATGAGGTAATGCGCTAATGATCGAGCATTTGGGGTTGATAAATGATTTTAATTACAATTTAAGTGATTGAAAATCAATGATTTTTATTTAAAGTAAATATTGTGTTCAAGGATGATTATTATAGATATTGAAAAACAGGATTAACTGATTAAACTGGATTGAAAAATGACAAACTACAGTTTTATAACAGATTTTTTACTGTAAAAAAAATTGAACCGTAAAATCCGTTTGGTTTATGGTTATAATGAAGTAAATTGGTATTCTCCGTATGAAAATTGTCTTATGGTTGATCGTAGCCTTTGATTTCCGACATTCAAATAACTTTTCTCTAGACCTAGCTACTATAGAAATTTAATCTATAAATGGAATGATAGACTGTGGTAGAAATCAGGTAGAAATGGGTCAAAATCGGGTAGAAATAAGTCCAAAATAGTAGAATATGGATTAAAAAGGAACTTGGTATAATTTTACGTAAACATACTTGACATATCAACATTTCACAAAATAAATGTTATCCATTCAAAGTAGAGAGGTCGGTCATTAGAGCCAACTGCAGAGCTCCGCTTCTATACTTGTATGAGGCTCATGCTGACCGTATAATGACTTATTTCATTAAATGCATATTCCATCATGAGTTTTACCATACTGCAAGGAAAGCCGGAATCGGGAGGTTTGGCAAGCAACACGTACGATCAGGAACCCCTACGAGGTAAATGCGCTAACGATTCAGAATTTAGGGTTGATAAATGATTTTAATTGCGATTTTAAGTGATTCAGTGTCAATAATGTTTATTTAAAGTATTTATAGTGTACAATGTTGATTATTATAGAAATTGAAAAACCGGATTAACTGATTAAACTGGATCAAACCCGATTGAAAAATGACAAACAACTGTTTTATAAAAGGGTTTTTATTGTAAAAAAATCAAACCGTAAGTAAATTGGTATTCCCCGTATGAAAAACGTCTTATGGTTGAGCTAAGCCTTTGATCTCCGGCATTCAAATAACTTTTCTCTAGACCTAGCTGCTACAGAAATTCAATCTATAAATGGAATGATAGATTGTGGTAGAAATCAGGTGAAAATGAGTAGAAATGGGTCGAAATCGGGTAGAAATGAGTCCAAAATAGTAGAATATGGATTAAAAAGAAACGTGGTATAATTTGTCGTAAACATACTAGACATATCATCATTTCACAAAATAAATGTTATCCATTCAAACCAGCGAGGTCGGTCATTAGAGCCAACTGCAGAGCGCTGCTTCTACGCTTGTATAAGGCTCATGCTGACCGTATATTGACTTATTTCATTAAATTCATATTCCATCATGAGTTTTACCTTACTAGAAGGATATCCAGAATCGGGAGGTTTGGCAAACAACACGTACGAAAAGGAACCCCTACAAGGTAAATGCGCTAACGATTCAGCATTTGGGGTTCATAAATGATTTAAATTATGATTTTAAGTGATTGAATATGAATGCTGTATATTTAAAGTGATTATAGTGCTCAAGGATGATTATTATAGAAATTGATAAACCGGATTAACTGATTAGACTGGATCAAACCGAATTGAAAAATGTCAAACAACAGTTTCATAAAAGGTTTTTTATTGTAAAAAAATCGAACCGTAAAATCCGTTTGGTTTCCTGTTATAATGAAGTAATTTGGTATTCCCCATATGAAAAACGTCAGATGGTTGAGCTTAGCCTTTGATCTGCGACATGCAAATAACTTTTCTCTAGACCTAGCTGCTATAGAAATTCAATCTATAAATGGAATCATAGTGAAATGTGGTAGAAATCAGGTATAAATGAGTGGTAATGGGTCGAAATCGGGTAGAAATGAGTCCAAAATAGTAGAATATGGATTAATAAGGAACCTGGTATAATTATACGTAAACATACTAGACATATCAACATTTCACAAAATAAATGCTATCGTTTCAAATCAGCGAGGTCGGTCATTAGAGCCAACTTTAGAGCTCCTCTTCTACGCTTCTATAAGGCTCATACTGACCGTATAATGACTTATTTCATTAAATGCATATTCCATCATGAGTTTTACCATACTGGAAGCAATGCCATAATCGGGAGGTTTGGCAAGCAACACGTATGGTAAGCAACACCTACGAGGTAATGCGCTAACGATCGAGCATTTAGGGTTGATAAATGATTTTAAATATGATTTTAAGTGATTGAATACCAAGGATGTATATTTAAAGTAATTAGAGTGTTCAAGGATTATTATTATAGAAATTGAAAAACCGGATTAGCTTATTAAACTGGATCAAACTGGATTGAAAAATGACAAACTAGAGTTTCATAATAGGTTTTTTGTTGTAAAAAAATTGAACCGTAAAATACGTTTGGTTTCCGGTTATAGTGAAGTAAATTGGTATTCCCCGTATGAAAAACGTCTGATGGTTGAGCTTAGCCTTTGATCTGCAACATTCAAATAACTTTTCTCTAGACCTAGCTGCTATAGAATTTCAATCCGGTAGAAATTAGTAGAAATGGGTCGAAATCGGGTAGAAATGAGTCCAGAATAGTAGAATATGGATTAAAAAGGAACTTGGTATAAATTTACGTAAACATACTAGACATATCAACATTTCACAAGATAAATGTTATCCATTCAAACCAGCGAGGTCGGTCATTAGAGCCAACTGCAGAGCACCGCTTCGACGCTTGTATGAGGCTCAAGCTAACCGTGTAATGACTTATTTCATTAAATGCATACTCCATCATGAGTTTTACGATACTGGAAGGAAAGCCGGAATTGGGAGGTTTGGCAAGCAACACGTACAACAAGGAACCCCGGCGAGGTAAATGCGCTAACGATCGAGCATTTGGGGTTGATAAATGATTTTAAGTGATTGAATATCAATGATGTATATTTAAAATAGTTATATTTCTCAAGGATGATTATTATAGAAATTGAAAAACCTGATTAACTTATTAAACTGGATCAAACCGGATTGAAAAATGACAAACTACAGTTTCATAATAGGTTTTTTATTGTAAAAAAATCGAACCGCAAAATCCGTTTGGTTTCCGGATATAATGAAGTAAATTGGTATTCCCCGAATGAAAAACGTCTGATGGTTGAGCTTAGCCATTGATCTGCGACATGTAAATAACTTTTCTCTAGACCAAGCTGTTATAGAAATTCAATATATAAATGGAATGCTGGTGAACTGTGGTAGAAATTAGTTAGAAATGAGTAGAAATATGTCGAAAGCGGGTAGAAATGAGTCCAAAATAGTAGAATATGGATTATAAAGGAACTTGGTATAATTTCACATAAACATACTAGACATATCAATATTTCACAAAATAAATGTTATCCATTCAAATCAGTGAGGTCGGTCATTAGAGCCACCTGTAGAGATCCTCTTCTAAGCTTGTATGAGGCTCTGACCGTATAATGACTTATTTCATTAAATGCATATTCAATCATGAGTTTTACCATACTAAAAGGAAAGCCGGAATCGGGAGGTTTCACAAGCATCACGTACGGTAAGGAACCCATACGATGTAAATGCGCCAACGATCGAGAATTTGGGGTTGATAAATGATTTTAATTACGAATTTAAGTGATTCAATATCAATGATTTTTATTTAAATAAATTATAGGGTACAATGATGATTATTATAGAAATTGAAAAACTAGATTAATTGATTAAACTGGATCAAACCGGATTGAAAAATGACAAACTACAGTTTTATAAAAGGTTTTTTATTGTAAAAAAATTGAACCGTAAAATCCGTTTGGTTTCCGGTTAAAATGAAGTAAATTGGTATTCCCCGTATGAAAATTGTCTTATGGTTGAGCTTAGCCTTTGATCTCCGACATTCAAATAACTTTTCTCTAGACCTAGTTGCTATAGAAATTCAATCTATAAATGGAATGATAGACTGTGGTAGAAATCAGGTAGAAATGGGTCAAAATCGGATAGAAATGAGTCCAAAATAGTAGAATATGGATTAAAAAGGAACTTGGTATAATTTGACGTAAACATACTAGACATATCAACATTTCACAAAATAAATGTTATCCATTCAAACCAGCGAGGTCGGTCATTGAGCCAACTGCAGAGCTCCGCTTCTATGCCTGTATGAGGCTCATGCTGACCGTATAATTACTTATTCATTAAATGCATATTCCATCATGAGTTTTACCATACTGGAAGGAAATCCGGAATCGGGAGATTTGCCAAGCAACACGTACGATAAGGAAACCCTACGAGGTAAATGCGCTAACGATTCAGCATTTGGGGGTGATAAATGATTTTAATTATGATATTAAGTGATTGAATATCAATGATGTATATTTAAAGTGATTATAGTGCTCAAGGATGATTATTATAGAAATTGATAAACCGTATTAACTGATTAGTCTGGATCAAACCGGATTGAAAAATGTTAAACTACAGTTTCATAAAAGGTTTTTTATGGTAAAAAATCGAACAGTAAAATCCGTTATGTTTCCGGTTATAATGAAGTAAATTGGTATTCCCCATATGAAAAATGTCATATGGTTGAGCTTAGCCTTTGATCTGCGACATGCAAATAACTTTTCTCTAGACTTAGCTGCTAGAGAAATTCAATCTATAAATGGAATGATAGTGAACTGTGGTAGAAATCAGGTAGAAATGAGTAGAAATGGGTTGAAATCGGGTAGAAATAAGTCCAAAATAGAAGAATACGGATTATAAAGGAACTAGGTATAATTTCACATAAACATACTACACATTTCAACATTTCACAAATAAACGTTGTCCATTCAAATTAGCGATGTCGGTCATTAGAGCCAACTGTAGAGCTCCTCTTCTATGCTTGTATGAGGCTCATGCTGACCGTATAATGACTTATTTCATTAAATGCATATTCCATCATGAGTTTTACCATACTAAAAGGAAAACCGGAATCGGGAGGTTTCACAAGCATCACGTACGGTAAGGAACCCCTATGATGTAAATGCGCTAATGATCGAGAAATTGAGGTTGATAAATGATTTTAAATAAGATTTTAAGTGATTCAATATCAATGATGTTTATTTAAAGTAATTATAGTCTACAATGATGATTATTATTGAAATTGAAAAACCAAATTAATTGATTAAACTGGATCAAACCGGATTGAAAAATGTCAAACTACAGTTATATAAAAGGATTTTATTGTAAAAAATCGAACCGTAAACTCCATTTGGTTTCCGGTTATAATGAAGTACATTGGTATTCCCCGTATGAAAAACGTCTTATGGTTGAGCTTAACCTTTGATCTCCGACCTTCAAATAACTTTTCTCTAGACCTAGTTGCTATAGAAATTCAATCTATAAATGGAATGATAGACTGTGGTAGAAATCAGGTGGAAATGAGTAGAAATGGGTCGAAATCGGGTAGAAATGAGTCCCAAATAGTAGAATATGGATTAAAAAGGAACTTCGTATAATTTTTCGTAAACAAACTAGACATATCATCATTTCACAAAATAAATGTTATCCATTCAAACCAGCAAGGTCGGTCATTAGAGCCAACTGCAGAGCTCTGCTTCGACGCTTGTATGAGGCTCATGCTGAACGTATAATGACTTATTTCATTAAATGAATATTCCATCATGAGTTTTACCATACTGGAAGGAAAGCCGGATCGGAATCGGGAGGTTTGGCAAGCAACACGTACGATAAGGAACCCCTACGAGGTAAATGCGCTAACGATTCAGCATTTGGGGTTCATAAATGATTTTAATTATGATTTTGAGTTGTGGAATATCAATGATGTATATTTAAAATGATTATAGTGCTCAAGGATGATTATTATAGAAATTGATAAACCGGATTAACTGATTAGGCTCGATCAAACCAGATTGAAAAATGTCAAACTACAGTTTCATAAAAGGTTTTTTACTGTAAAAAAAATCAAACCGAAAAATCCATTTGGTTTTCAGTTATAATGAAGTAAATTGGTATTCCCCATATGAAAAACGTCAGATGGTTGAGCTTAGACTTTGATCTGCGACATGCAAATAACTTTTCTCTAGACATAGCTGCTATAGAAATTCAATCTATAAATGGAATGATAGTGAACTGAGGTAGAAGTCAGGTAGATATGAGTAGTAATGGGTCGAAATCGGGTAGAAATGAGTCCAAAATAGTAGAATATGGATTAAAAAGGAACTTGGTATAATTTTACGTAATCATACTAGACATATCAACATTTCACAAAACAAATGTTATCCATTCAAATCAGCGAGGTCGGTCAATAGAGCCAACTGTAGAGCTCCGCTAATATTACATTAAATGCATATTCCATCATGAGTTTTACCATACTGGAGGGAAAGCCGGAATCGGGAGGTTTGGCAAGCAACACGTACGATAATGTACCCCTGAGAGGTAAATGCGCTAACGATCGAGAATTTGGGGTTGATAAATGATTTTTAATTACGATTTTAAGTGCTTGAATATCAATGATGTATATTTAAAGTAATTACAGCGTTCAAGGATGATTATTATAGAAATTGAAAAACCGGATTTTCTTATTAAATTGGATCAAACCGGATTGAAAAATGACAAACTACAATTTTATAATAGGTTTTTTATTGTAAAAAAATCAAACCATAAAATCCGTTTGGTTTCCGGTTATAATGAAGTAAATTGGTATTCCCGTATGAAAAACGTCTTATGGTTGAGCTTAGCCTTTGATCTGAGACATGGAAATAACTTTTCTCTAGACCTAGCTGCAGTAGAAATTCAATCTATAAATGGAATGATAGTGAACTGTGGTAGAAATCGGGTAGAAATAAGTAGTAATTGGTCGAAATCGGGTAGAAATGAGTCCAAAATGGTAGAATATGGATTAAAAAAGAACTTGGTATAAATTTACGTAAACATATTAGACATATCACCATTTCAGAAAATAAATGTTATCCATTCAAATCAGCAAGGTCGGTCAGTTGAACAAACTTCGAAGCTCCGCTTCTAAGCTTGTATGATGCTCATGCTGACCATATAATGACTCATTAAATGCATATTCCATCATTAGTTTTACCATATTGGAAGGAAAGCCGGAATTGGTAGTTTTGGCTAGCAACACGTCCAATAAGGAAACCGTGCGAGGCAAATGCGCTAACGATTGAGCATTTGGGGTTGATAAATGATTATAATTACGATTTTAAGTGATTGAATATCAATGATGTATATTTAAAGTAATTATAGTGTTCAAGGATGATTATTATAGAAATTGAAAAACTAGATTAATTGATTAAATATGATCAAACCGGATTGAAAAAAGACAAACTACTGTTTTATAATAGGTTTTTTGTTGTAAAAAATTGAACCGTAAAATCCGTTTGGTTTCCGGTTATAGTGAAGTAAATTGGTATTCCCCGTATGAAAAACGTCTAATGGTTGAGCTTAGCCTTTGATCTACGACATTCAAATAACTTTTCTCTAGACCTAGCTGCTATAGAATTTCAATAAATAAATGGAATGATAATGAACGTAGTGGTAGAAATCAGGTAGAAATTAGTAGAAATGGGTCAAAATTGGGTAGAAATGAGTCCAAAATAGTAGAATATGGATTAAAAAGGAACTTGGAATAAATTTACGTAATCATACTAGACATATCAACATTTCACAGAATAAATGTTATCCATTCAAATCAGCGAGGTCGGTCATTAGAGCCAACTGTAGAGCTCCTCTTCTATGCTTGTATGATTCTCATGCTGACCGTATAATGACTTATTTCATTAAATGCATATTCCATCATGAGTTTTACCATATTGTAAGGAAATCCAGAATCGGGAGGTTTGGCAAGCAACACGTACGGTAAGGAACTTCTACGAGGAAAAGGCGCTAAGGATCGATCATTTGCGGTTGATAAATGATTTTAATTACGATTTTAAGTGATTGAATATCAATGATGTTTATTTAAAGTAGTTATAGTGTTCATGGATGATTATTATTGAAAATTAAAAACCAGATTAACTAATTAAACTGGATCAAACCGGATTGAAAAATGGCAATCTATAGTTTTATAATAGGTTTTTTATTGTAAAAAAATAGGACAGTAAAATCCGTTTGGTTTCCGGTTATAATGAAGTAAATTGGTATTCCCCGTATGAAAAACATCTATGGTTGAGCTTAGCCTATGATCTGTGACATTCCAATAACTTTTATCTAGACCTAACTGCTATAGAAATTCAATCTATAAATGGAATGATAGTGAACTGTGGAAGAAATAAGGTAGAAATTAGTAGAAATGGGTCAAAATCGGGTAGAAATGAATCCAAAATAGTAGAATATGGAATAAAAAGGAACTTGGTATTATTTTATGTAAACATACTAGACATATCAACATTTCACAAAATAAATGTTATCCATTAAAATCCGCGAGGTCGGTTATTAGAGCCAACTGCAGAGCTCCGCTTCTACGCTTGTAAGAGGCTCACGCTGACCGTATAATGATATATTTCATTAAATGTATATTCCATCATGAGTTTTACCATACTGGAAGGAAAGCCGGAATCGCGAGGTTTGGCAAGCAACACGTACGATAAGGAACCCCTGTGAGGTAAATACGCTAACGATTGAGCATTTGGGGTTGATAAATGATTTTAATTACGATTTTAAATGATTGAATATCAATGATGTATATTTAAAGTAATTATAGTGTTCAAGGATGATTATTAGAGAAATTGAAAAACCGGATTAACTGATTAAACTGGATCAAACCGGATTGAAAAATGACAAACTATAGTTTTATAATATCTTTTTATTGTAAAAAAATCGAACAGTAGAATCCGTTTGGTTTCCGGTTATAATGAAGTAAATAAGTATTCCCCGTATGAAAAACGTCTGATGGTTGAGCTTATCCTTTGATCTGCGACATGCAAAAACTTTTCTCTAGTTCTAGATGCTATAGAAATTCAAACAATAAATGGAATGATAGTGAACTATGGTAGAAATCAGGTTGAAATGGGTGAAAATCGGGTAGATATGAGTCTAAAATAGTAGAATATGGATTAATAAGGAACTTGGTATAATTATACGTAAACATACTAGACATAACAACATTTCACAAAATAAACGTTATCGATTCAAATAAGCGAGCTCGGTCATTAGAGCCAACAGTAGAGCTCATCTTCTATGCTTGTATAAGGCTCATAGTGACCGTATAATGACTTATTTCATTAAACGCATATTCCATCATGAGTTTTACCATACTGGAAGCAATGCCATAATTGGGAGGTTTGGCAAGCAACACGTATTGTAAGCAACTTAAACGAGGTAATGCGCTAACGATCGAGAATTTAGGGTTGATAAATGATTTTAATTACAATTTACGTGATTGAAAATCAATAATGTTTATTTAAAGTAAATATTGTGTTCAAGGATGATTATTATAGAAATTGAAAAACATGATTAACTGATTAAACTGGATTGAAAAATGACAAACTACAGTTTTATAAAAGATTTTTTACTGTAAAAAAAATTGAACTGTAAAATCTGTTTGGTTTCCGGTTATAATGAAGTAAATTGGTATTCCCCGTATGAAATTGTCTTATGGTTGAGCGTAGCCTTTGATCTCCGACATTCAAATAACTTTTCTCTAGACCTAGCTGCTATAGAAATTCAATCTATAAATGAAATGATAGACTGTGGTAGAAATCAGGTAGAAATGGGTCAAAATCGGGTAGAAATGAGTCCAAAATAGTAGAATATGGATTAAAAAGGAACTTGGTATAATTTTACGTAAACATACTAGACATATCAACATTTCACAAAATAAATGTTATCCATTCAAACTAGAGAGGTCGGTCATTAGAGCCAACTGCAGAGCTCCACTTCTATGATTGTATGAGGCTCATGCTGACCGTATAATGACTTATTTCATAAAATGCATATTCCATCATGAGTTTTACCATACTGGAAGGATAGCCGGAATCGGGAGGTTTGGCAAGCAACACGTACGATCAGGAACCCCTACGAGGTAAATGCGCTAACGATTCAGCATTTAGGGTTGATAAATGATTTTAATTGCGATTTTAAGTGATTCAGTATCAATAATGTTTATTTAAAGTATTTATAGTGTCCAATGTTGATTATTATAGAAATTGAAAAACCGGATTAACAGATTAAACTGGATCAAACCGGATTAAAAAATGACAAACAACAGTTTTATAAAAGGGTTTTTATTGTAAAAAAATCGAACCGTAAAATCCGTTTGGTTTCCGGTTATAATCAAGTAAATTGGTATTCCCCGTATGAAAAACGTCTTATGGTTGAGCTAAGCCTTTGATCTCCGGCATTCAAATAACTTTTCTCTAGACCTAGCTGCTACAGAAATTCAATCTATAAATGGAATGATAGATTGTGGTAGAAATCAGGTGGAAATGAGTAGAAATGGGTCGAAATCGGGTAGAAATGAGTCCAAAATAGTAGAATATGGATTAAAAAGAAACTTGGTATAATTTTTCGTAAACATACTAGACATATCATCATTTCACAAAAATAATGTTATCCATTCTAATCAGCGAGGTCGGTCAATAGAGCCAACTGTAGAGCTCCGCTAATATTACATTAAATGCATATTCCATAATGAGTTTTACCATACTGGAAGGAAAGCCGGAATCGGGAGGTTTGGCAAGCAACACGTACGATAATGTACCCCTGAGAGGTAAATGCGCTAATGATCGAGAATTTGGGGTTGATAAATGATTTTAATTACGATTTTAATTGATTGAATATCAATGATGTATATTTAAAATAATTACAGTGTTCAAGGATGATTATTATAGAAATTGAAAAACCAGATTTGCTTATTAAATTGTATCAAACCGGATTGAAAAATGACAAACTACAATTTTATAATAGGTTTTTTATTGTAAAAAATCAAACCATAAAATCCGTTTGGTTTCCGGTTATAATGAAGTAAATTGGTATTCCCGTATGAAAAACGTCTTATGGTTGAGCTTAGCCTTTGATCTGAGACATGGAAATAACTTTTCTCTAGACCTAGCTGCAATAGAAATTCAATCCATAAATGGAATGATAGTGAACTGTGGTAGAAATCGGGTAGAAATAAGTTGTAATGGGTCGAAATCGGGTAGAAATGAGTCCAAAATAGTAGAATATGGATTAAAAAAGAACTTGGTATAAATTTACGTAAACATATTAGACATATCACCATTTCCGAAAATAAATGTTATCCATTCAAATCAGCAAGGTCGGTCATTTGAACAAACTTCGAAGCTCCGCTTCTAAGCTTGTATGAGGCTCATGCTGACCATATAATGACTCATTAAATGCATATTCCATCATTAGTTTTACCATATTGGAAGGAAAGCCAGAATCGGTAGTTTTGGCAAGCAACACGTCCAATAAGGAAACCGTGCGAGGTAAATGCGCTAACGATTGAGCATTTGGGGTTGATAAATGATTATAATTACGATTTTAAGTGATTGAATATCAATGATGTATATTTAAAGTAATTATAGTGTTCAAGGATGATTATTATAGAAATTGAAAAACTAGATTAATTGATTAAATAGGATCAAACCGGATTGAAAAAAGCCAAACTACTGTTTTATAATAGGTTTTTTGTTGTAAAAAATTGAACCGTAAAATCCGTTTGGTTTCCGGTTATAGTGAAGTAAATTGGTATTCCCCGTATGAAAAACGTCTAATGGTTGAGCTTAGCCTTTGATCTACGACATTCAAATAAATTTTCTCTAGACCTAGCTGCTATAGAATTTCAATCAATAAATGGAATGATAATGAACTTAGTGGTAGAAATCAGGTAGAAATTAGTAGAAATGGGTCAAAATTGGGTAGAAATGAGTCCAAAATAGTAGAATATGGATTAAAAAGGAACATGGTATAAATTTACGTAATCATACTAGACATATCACCATTTCACAGAATAAATGTTATCCATTCAAATCAGCGAGGTCGGTCATTAGAGCCAACTGTAGAGCTCCTCTTCTATGCTTGTATGATTCTCATGCTGACCGTATAATGACTTATTTCATTAAATGCATATTCCATCATGAGTTTTACCATATTGTAAGGAAATCCAGAATCGGGAGGTTTGGCAAGCAACACGTACGGTAAGGAACTTCTACGAGAAAAAGACGCTAAGGATCGATCATTTGGGGTTGATAAATGATTTTAATTACGATTTTAAGTGATTGAATATCAATGATGTTTATTTAAAGTAATTATAGTGTTCATGGATGATTATTATTGAAAATTAAAAACCAGATTAACTAATTAAACTGGATCAAACCGGATTGAAAAATGGCAATCTATAGTTTTATAATAGGTTTTTTATTGTAAAAAAATAGGACAGTAAAATCCGTTTGGTTTCCGGTTATAATGAAGTAAATTGGTATTCTCCGTATGAAAAACATCTATGGTTGAGCTTAGCCTATGATCTGCGACATTCCAATAACTTTTATCTAGACCTAGGTGCTATAGAAATTCAATCTATAAATAGAATGATAGTGAATTGTGGAAGAAATAAGGTAGAAATTAGTAGAAATGGGTCAAAATCGGGTAGAAATGAATCCAAAATAGTAGAATATGGAATAAAAAGGAACTTGGTATTATTTTATGTAAACATACTAGACATATCAACATTTCACAAAATAAATGTTATCCATTAAAATCCGCGAGGTCGGTTATTAGAGCCAAGCCGCGAGCTCCGCTTCTACGCTTGTAAGAGGCTCACGCCGACCGTATAATGATATATTTCATTAAATGTATATTCCATCATGAGTTTTACTATACTGGAAGGAAAGCCGGAATCGCGAGGTTTGGCAAGCAACACGTACGATAAGGAACCCCTGTGAGGTAAATACGCTAACCATTGAGCATTTGGGGTTGATAAATGATTTTAATTACGATTTTAAATGATTGAATATCAATGATGTATATTTAAATTAATTATAGTGTTCAAGGATGATTATTATAGAAATTGAAAAACCGGATTAACTGATTAAACTGGATCAAACCGGATTGAAAAATGACAAACTACAGTTTTATAATATCTTTTTATTGTAAAAAAAATCGAACAGTAGAATCCGTTTGGTTTCCGGTTATAATGAAGTAAATAAGTATTCCCCGTATGAAAAACGTCTGATGGTTGAGCTTATCCTTTGATCTGCGACATGCAAAAACTTTTCTCTAGTTCTAGATGCTATAGAAATTCAAACAATAAACGGAATGATAGTGAACTATGGTAGAAATCAGGTCGAAATGGGTGAAAATCGGGTAGATATGAGTCCAAAATAGTAGAATATGGATTAATAAGGAACTTGGTATGATTATACGTAAACATACTAGACATAACAACATTTCACAAAATAAACGTTATCGATTCAAATAAGCGAGCTCGGTCATTAGAGCCAACAGTAGAGCTCATCTTCTATGCTTGTATAAGGCTCATAGTGACCGTATAATGACTTATTTCACTAAACGCATATTCCATCATAAGTTTTACCATACTGGAAGCAATGCCATAATCGGGAGGTTTGGCAAGCAACACATATTGTAAGCAACTTAAACGAGGTAATGCGCTAACGATCGAGCATTTAGGGTTGATAAATGATTTTAATTACAATTTATGTGATTGAAAATCAATAATGTTTATTTAAAGTAAATATTGTGTTCTAGGATGATTAGTATAGAAATTGAAAAACATGATTAACTGATTAAACTGGATCAAACTGGATTGAAAAATGACAAACTACAGTTTTATAAAAGATTTTTTACTGTAAAAAAAATTTAACCGTAAAATCTGTTTGGTTTCCGGTTATAATGAAGTAAATTGGTATTCCCCGTATGAAATTGTCTTATGGTTGAGCGTAGCCTTTGATCTCCGACATTCAAATAGCTTTTCTCTAGACCTAGCTACTATAGAAATTCAATCTATAAATGGAATGATAGACTGTGGTAGAAATCAGGTAGAAATGGGTCAAAATCGGGTAAAAATGAGTCCAAAATAGTAGAATATGGATTAAAAAGGAACTTGGTATAATTTTACGTAAACATACTAGACATATCAACATTTCACAAAATAAATGTTATCCATTCAAACTAGAGAGGTCAGTCATTAGAGCCAACTGCAGAGCTCCGCTTCTATGATTGTATGAGGCTCATGCTGACCGTATAATGACTTATTTCATAAAATGCATATTCCATCATGAGTTTTACCATACTGGAAGGATAGCCGGAATCGGGAGGTTTGGCAAGCAACACGTACGATCAGGAACCCCTACGAAGTAAATGCGCTAACGATTCAGCATTTAGGGTTGATAAATGATTTTAATTGCGATTTTAAGTGATTCAGTATCAATAATGTTTATTTAAAGTATTTATAGTGTACAATGTTGATTATTATAGAAATTGAAAAACCGGATTAACAGATTAAACTGGATCAAACCGGATTAAAAAATGACAAACAACAGTTTTATAAAACGGTTTTTATTGTAAAAAAAATCGAACCGTAAAATCCGTTTGGTTTCCGGTTATAATCAAGTAAATTGGTATTCCCCGTATGAAAAACGTCTTATGGTTGAGCTAAGCCTTTGATCTCTGGCATTAAAATAACTTTTCTCTAGACCTAGCTGCTACAGAAATTCAATCTATAAATGGAATGATAGATTGTGGTAGAAATCAGGTGGAAATGAGTAGAAATGGGTCGAAATCGGGTAGAAATGAGTCCAAAATAGTAGAATATGGATTAAAAAGAAACTTGGTATAATTTTTCGTAAACATACTAGACATATCATCATTTCACAAAATAAATGTTATCCATTCAAACCAGCGAGGCCGGTCATTAGAGCCAACTGCAGAGCTCTGCTTCTACGCTTGTATAAGGCTCATGCTAACCGTATAATGACTTATTTCATTAAATGCATATTCCATCATGAGTTTTACCTTACTGGAAGGAAAGTCTGAATCGGGAGGTTTGGCGAGCAACACGTACGATAAGGAACCCCTACGAGGTAAATGCGCTAACGATTCAGCATTTTGGGTTCATAAATGATTTAAATTATGATTTTAAAAGATTGAATATGAATGATGTATATTTAAAGTGATTATAGTGCTCAAGGATGATTATTATAGAAATTGATAAACCGGATTAACTGATTAGACTGGATCAAACCGGATTGAAAAATGTCAAACAATAGTTTCATAAAAGGTTTTTTATTGTAAAAAAATCGAACCGTAAAATCCGTTTGGTTTCCTGTTATAATGAAGTAATTTGGTATTCCCCATATGAAAAACGTCAGATGGTTGAGCTTAGCCTTTGATCTGCGACATGCAAATAACCTTTCTCTAGACCTAGTTGCTATAGAAATTCAATCTATAAATGGAATGATAGTGAACTGTGGTAGAAATCCGGTAGAAATGAGTAGTAATGGGTCGAAATCGGGTAGAAATGAGTCCAAAATATTAGAATATGGATAAAAAAAAAAAGGAACTTGGTATAATTTTACGTAATCATTCTAGACATATCAAAATTTCACAAAACAAATGTTATCCATTCAAATCAGCGAGGTCGGTCAATAGAGCCAACTGCAGTGCTCCGCTAATATGCTTTTATGAGGCTCATGCTGACCGTATAATTACTTATTACATTAAATGCATATTCCATCATGAGTTTTACCATACTGGAAGGAAAGCAGGAATCGGGAGGTTTGGCAAGCAACACTTACGAAAATGAACCCCTGAGAGTTAAATGCGCTAATGATCGAGTATTTGGGGTTGATAAATGATTTTAATTATGATTTTAAGTGATTGAATATCAATGATGTATATTTAAAGTAATTACAGTGTTCAGGGATGATTATTAAAGAAATTGAAAAATCGGATTAGCTTATTAAACTGGATCAAACCGGATTGAAAAATGACAAACTACAGTTTTATAATTGGTTTTCTGTTGTAAAAAATTGAACCGTAAAATCCCTTTGGTTTCTGATGGTTGAGCTTAGCCTTTGATCTGCGACATTCAAATAACTTTTCTCCAGACCTAGCTGCTATATAATTTCAATCAATAAATGGAATGATAGTGAACTTAGTGGTAGAAATCAGGTAGAAATTAGTAGAAATGGTTCAAAATCGGGTAGAAATGAGTCCAAAATAGTAGAATATGCATTAAAAAGGAACTTGGTATAAATTTACGTAAACATACTAGACATATCAACATTTCACAAGATAAATGTTATCCATTCAAATCAGCGAGGTCGGTCATTAGAGCCACAACTGTAGAGCTCATCTTCTACGCTTGTATGATTCTCATGCTGACCATATAATGACTTATTTCATTAAATGCATATTCCATCATGAGTTTTACAATAGTGTAAGGAAAGCCAGAATCGGGAGGTTTAGCAAGCAACACGTACGGTAAGGGACTTCTACGAGGAAAAGGCACTAACGATTTAACATTTGGGGTTGATAAATGATTTTAATTACGCTATTAAGTGATTGAATATCAATGATGTTTATTTAAAGTAATTATAGTGTTCATGGATGATTATTATTGAAATTGAAAAACCGGATTAACTGATTAAACTGGATCAAACCGGATTGAAAAATGGCAATCTACAGTTTTATAATTGGTTTTATATTGTAAAAAAATAGAACAGTAAAATCCGTTTGGTTTCCGGTTATAATGAAGTAAATTGGTATTCCTAGTATGAAAAACGTCTATGGTTGAGCTTAGCCTTTGATCTGCGACATTCCAATAACTTTTCTCTAGACCTAGCTGCTGTAGAAATTCAATCTATAAATGGAATGATAGTGAACTGTGGTAGAAATTAGTAGAAATGGGTCAAAATCGGGTAGAAATGTATCCAAAATAGTAGAATATGGAATAAAAGGAACTTGGTATAATTTTACGTAAACATACTAGACATATCAACATTTCACAAAATAAATGTTATACATTCAAATCAGCGAGGTCGGTCATTAGAGCCAACTGCAGAGCTCCGCTTCTACGCTTGTAAGAGGCTTGTGCTGACCGTATAATGACATATTTCATTAAATGTATATTCCATCATGAGTTTTACCATCCTGGAAGGAAATCCGGAATCGCGAGGTTTGGTAAGCAACACGTACGATAATGTTGGTCCCTTGAAAAGGCTTTGGTTAAGTTTAGAGGGGGGGGGGGGGGTGAATAAACTTAACACTTAAAACTTTTGGAGTTAACAAACTCAGCAACTTCGACGACCTGCGATACCTCGGTAGTCCGCGACACCTCGCAGCTCCGTCGATACACGTAGTCTATTGACAGTTGAGTTTACTGAATTTGTTCAACGGAATTATATCAAAATTAATCCTTATTACTTGTTGTCAAATATGATACTAAGTATTAGATACTCAGTAGTGTATTTGTGTGATTTCAGTTGCTAGATTCAGTAGGTTGATGTGTGTAATAAACTAAATGTAGAATGTAAGTGCAGAAAGTAAGTAGGCATATTTTATAGTGGTTCCAGGTGGTGTAATCTTGTCAGTCCACTCTTCTCCTGTGATGTTGGAGGTAATTCACTAGATATCTTTGATGTAGCTGTTACAAAGATTCCTAAGTTGCTTGTCCTTCACCAATAACTATGGCTTCACAAACTGAACACTTGGAACAGGTAGGATTGCTGCTCCAAAGTCTTCCACTGGTCCTTGAAGGGTAGGATTGCCTCTTCACCAGCTCCACCACAATCAACAGTCTTTCACACAAAAGTGCTTCACTGTCTTCGGCAGGTTCTTTGTAGAATAAAGAATGAATCAAGTAAATGATTCAGTTGCAGCAGCTTGATTAGGATGATATAATCAGCAGCTTGCAGTCTTCAAGTGTGTAAACTTGATGTAGCTTGAATACAGAATACACTTGAAGATTTTCTCTGGATCGTAGGCTTAAGCTCGGTAAGTTCGGCGGGGTGCTTTTCTTGACTCAGAATATTCAGCTCAGGATAATCTATATTTTTCTCTTAATGTTCATCACCTTTTCCTGAGTTGGGAGTCCTCTATTTATAGGCAGGAGTCCATGTGAATTGTATTTGAAATTCAAATATAACTGTTCCTAGTTTTGTCCCATCTGACTTGCTTTCTGTCACTATTCATAGGACTTACACTGTCAGAATCCTTTTTGACAGAATACAGTCTGTCCACCCTTTGACTTAAAACCATTGGATAAAGTCCTGAAACATCCCAACGTCTTTTTAATCTCAGCCATTGATTTGTTTGATAAGTCATAGGTAGTTGGTTGTCCTTATCCATGTAATCTTCCAATGTAATCTTGAATTAATCAAGGTATATATATCAGCAGGTTCATCAGTCTGTTGAAATACCTATCATTCTGCTGAACTATAATTTGCTGTGTTTAAAACACAATGCATCAGACTTCTTTTATCTAACTTTTATTTGTGAAGTTAGATTACACCTTTTTGCAAATAACTAAGTTCCAATCACCATCCAACTTAAGGAACTTAGATCTTGTACACAAGGTATATGTAATCAGTTTAGGTCATCACAGACTTGCCTAAATTCTGATTCCATATCCTTGACTTTAATTACTAAGTTTGATCTCTTAGCCTTCATTAACTGAGTTTGAGCCCTCAGCCTTCAGTCTTCAGTAGGTTCCTGACTAGTCTATTGACCTATCTACCCCTCGATATAGACCCGATCTGGCGATATAAAGCGGTGACCATTACGATGCTTGTTTGATCAAACCTATTCAAAGATCAAACTCTAATAAACCTATACATTTGATCTAGACATCTTTTTGCCTTTGCACTATAACAGTTAGTCTGGAACTCATCACTAAAACTCAGAAATAAGTCCAACAATTTCCCCCTTTTTGGTGATGATGCCACTACCCTCACCTAACAGCAAAGCAAAAAGATTAAAAACAGAACAAATTCCAGTTAGATCTCATTATAAACATTTGTTCACAGTATTACAGTCTAGATACAGCAAAGATAAAACATATAAAGTCTGCTGATCTACTGTCTTCTTTCTCTGTCTTCCCTTGCCTTCTCCATTTGCTCTTGGTAGGCTCTTATCTCTGCAATCAATTCTCTCATCCATTCATTTTCAATCAGAGAGAAATCAATGTAGGAATTCACTTCTTTCCACCACTTCCATGCTTCAGGTAGAATGAGATTAATTTGATTTACTCTGAATCCTAATTTCATGTAAAGTTCTTTGAATTCATCAAGTGAGTCTTTTGCTTTTGTGATAGGCAAACTCCTTTCACCTCTACCACTTGTTTCCCAAAACTTTAAGCCTAGAAATGAGTTTAAACCTTCATGAAATCCCTTGTCATGATAAGGTTTCCTTTTGTTGTGGTAATCATTCTTGTATTGTTTGAGGAGATCATCAGTAAGTGGAAGTCTGCCAAGTGCAGGTTCCCTGAATGCATTAGTATCAGCCTCCCATCTTTTCTTGTGAAAAATTCGGCGCCTCTTTTTTTGCTACTTTGTTTGGCTCTCTTCCCCCTTAGTGACATCATCAACAAACCCGGACAGCAAGCCATGAACACTCTCATGTGTGATAATCAGGTTACTCAGTTGTCCCTCCATAATTTCAGTTCTTGTATCAACTGCAGTAATCCTTAATTGCAAAGTTTCCTCCAGGAGATTGATCCTCTCGGTAAGCTTAGGATCCAATCCAGCAGGTTGAGATGTTCCAGAAGCCTCAACAGGCTTAGGTGCTTCAGCAAGTTTGTCAAGTTTCTGGTGGATGGCTTCAAATTGATCTTTCAGAAACTTCTCCTTCATTGTATTTCCTAGCTTAATTCCTCTCACATCCAAGGTAAGGTCTGCAAGAGCATACTGATTTGAGGTAATATTGGAGGCAACTGTTTCTATAGTCATCCCTCTATTTTCCACCAAATTGATCAGATCTTCAAATCTCTGCTCTTGTCTGTCAAATTGAGTTCTTAGATTTGCAATGTCATTTCTAACTGTCCTCAACTCTTCCATGACATGTGCTGGTACCCCACTGGACATTCCTCCATCAGCTCCATCAGCAGGCTCTTCTACAGTGTATTGTGGCCTATGTCTGCTGATAACCATTGCAAAACTCATATCCAGTCCAGCAGGGTTAGGCCCTTGATATTCCTCCAGAATAGGATCAAGAGCTGGTTCTTCAAAAATAGGTATAAATGCCTGTGGGGGTTCAATATTAACAGGTTCTTCTTTAGGCATTTGAAACTCCTCATCACTATAGTCATAGTCCAGCAGCTGTTCTTCCTCATCAACAACAGCAGCCTGCAGACTATCTTTTCCTACAGTGGCCTTGTCTCCAACAGGCTCTACTACAGCAGCCTATTCCAAAACAACATTAGGGGTTTCCTCCAAACCTAAATTTGGTTCCAACCTTTGTCCAGGTGCTGTTTGTAACTCAGCAGCCTGTACCTCCTGTTCCAACCTGTGTCCAGGTGCTGTTTGTAACTCAGCAGCATGTACCTCCTCTTTAGTTCTTTGTTCTAGTACAATCTGTGCCACAACAACTTGATCAGGGAATATATCCATGTTTTCTTGTTGAAAATCCCCAATATCATCAATTCTTCTTAGATAATTTGCAGTTTTAGTAAGAGTGTCCTCAGTGTCAAATCCATCTTGATATTGTATTGAGTCCTCTGAACTGGCACTTGGCTCAATATGATCAGTAACCCTTTCATAATCCAAAACTTCATTTTGCTGATCTTCAACAGACTGACCAGCATCAGAAGGTTCAGCTTCTGCACCATCAGTGGCTCCTTGACTAGTGGCTTCATTAGTTGTTTCTCTAGCCACTCTACTGGTCTCCCCAGGGAACATGAGGGAGTCATCATCAGAATCAGATGAATCACTGTCAGGTGTGTACTTTGGATCTCTGAACATAATTGCTCCATTTTTCTTTCCTTCATCCAATAGATCCATCAGCCTAGATTGCAGCATGGTTGTATCTATTAAGTCCAATAGGCTGTCCACTCCCAGCTGATCAAATGCCCATTCTTCAAATCCCCTCATTGGATCGGCAGCTAGTTTCTGTCTTTTGTAGAATCCAAACTTCCATTAGAAGTATTTTTGCACTTTTCTGAAGTTGGGATCTACTTTGCCCTTTTTTGATGCCTTCTCATATGGCATAGTTGGCTTTCTGGGGACAGATTCAAGACCTTCCTGACCTCCAAAGGTCCCAATCAGTAAGTTGAGAGTTTCCTCAACAGATGTTTCCAGGTCAGTAGGTTGCTCAGATTTAATATTAGTCCCTACTACCTCCATTTGTACAACACTTGGTTCCCCCTGACTTATATGCTCATCAGCAGGGTTAACAGCAGACTGTTCTTCCCCTTAAACTATTGCAGGATTTGCAGGGTCTTGTACAAGTGTTTCAGTTGCCACAGCAGATGCAGACCCAGTGGTTTGCTGTGGTTCTTCTATAGACTTTTCCACTTCCACAGCAGGTGTAGATTCAGTTGTTTGCTGTGGTTCTTCAACAAGTTGTTCAACCACAACTTGTGCAGATTTAATAGGCTCAGCAGCCTTAACAGGTGAGGATTCTGTAGCTTCAGCAGATTTCTTAGCAACAACCTCCACATCCTCAGTAGGCTTTATAATGGTTAAAGGTTCAGCCTCAATAGCCTCTCCTACTTCTTCTTCTACAGCTTCCTCTTCCTGTTCCTTTTGAGCCTCCAAAACTTTCAATTGTTTCCCCTTGCCATATTTCTTCTTCTTCTTGGCAATCTCCTTCATTCTTTTGGAAAGTGGATCATCCTCTTCAATATCAATAACTTTCCTCTTTCTACTTGCTTCTTTTTGTTGCTCCTTCAAAATCTCAGCAACAGTCTTCTTCTCAACTACAGCAGGGTCAGTAGCTTCCACATCAATTGGACCCTCAGCAGACTCAGCAATCGTGCTTTGTTTGCTTTCTTGTTCTTTTAGGCTTTAACAACTCGTTATCTTCCTTGTGTCGTAGCCTTTCTTTTCTCGGTACCCTTCTTTGGTGCGGCGGAGTTTGACGATTTTCTTAGTAGTTTGCTTGACCTGCTCACCACCGCATCACCATCATCTCCACCATTATCATCATCAGCAGCCTCAGCAACACCTTCTTCATCATCATCCAGACCAGGGATATGATAATCAATCTCTTTCTTGTATCTGGATTGGTTAATCTTCTCAGGTGCAACATCAGGAATTTCCAAATGATTCAGCATGGCCTGAACCATTAATCTTAAGGGTAAGGCCTTGGATTTCCTTTTTCCTTCTCTTTCTTCTTTTGCAACTTTCTTCATGTAATGGATAAAGTATCCAGCCCAATCAAATTTCATACTTCTGCAAATAATCATCAGCAGCTCTATCTTGGTTCCTGATAGAGTATCCATACTTCCAATGAGGCCTAAGATATTCTTAGCAATGATTTTGCTCAGCAGGTTGTACTCATATCCAATATGTTTCACATTGATGCCTGGAATTGATTTGATGGCTTCAATGGTTTTGATTTTGTCAACAAAATCAGTCTTTGACAATCCCATTTCCTCAGGATTTACTGGAGCATCTATAACTTCTTCAAAACCAAAAACTTCCCTCAGTAGGTTTGATGAAATTTCCATTTCTTGAGCATTTACAGTTGTTTTGAATGCTTCTCTTCCTTCCTTTATCACAATATTTTTCCAGAAGCTCACAACATTTGTGTAAGATATTGTTTTCAATCTTAATTTAAGTACATTCTCCAAGCCTTCATATCTCCTTATTCTTCAACCAATGTTGATTGCTAGTTCAATTTGGTTAGCATCAACAACAAAGCCTCTTACACTTTGGCTTGTTCCAATCTGGACATCAACCTTTTCCGCCATTGATATAAGAAAAAGATGAAAAGAAATTCTCAAATCTGTGTTCACACAGTGTAAATGCATAGAATATTGATCTGAGATTTTGTAGTAGCCTCTGTGTAATAGTCTGTGTATATATAGGCAAATGCAGTTGAAACTGTCAGAACGTGTACCGTGCATTTAACCATGATTAGTTTGAGTGAATGCTAACTTGACACGTGGCCCATTACTTTCTCCTTAATGTTTGTAATCGTTAGATCGTGTAACTGAGGTTATAAAGGATAGAATAAATATCCCGCCAATTGCTCTTTGACTTTAGTAAGTTTGAGTGAATAACGCACTCTTCAAACGGACTTGTCATCGGCAGGTTGGCTCGGCGGCTCTTGCGATAGTGTAACTCGTCGATCTTTGATTCCTTCTTGTTTAGTTCAATTGATAATACAAGATGAAGTTTAATACCAATGACTGATCTGTCAAGTGAGCTCACCCAACATGACAAAGACCAATCCCCTTGGAAACCTCATTTGCTCAATTGTCCAAACATAAGTACATGGAATTGTTGATACCAATGACTAATCTGCTAAGTGAGCTCACCCAACATAGCAAAGACTAATCCCATTGGTGAATTCCAGTACATTGCTGATTATCAGTCAACCTTTATAATTCCAAGTTCAGTCCTTAGTTTAGCAAATCTATCACTATCAAGTGGTTTAGTGAATATATCAGCAAGTTGATCTTCAGTAGGGATGTACAGAACCACTACATCCTTCTTTTCAACATGATCTCTTATAAAATGATTTCTCACATCAATGTGCTTGGTTCTTGAGTGCAAAACAGGATTTTCTGTGATAGCAATTGCACTTGTGTTGTCACACATGATTGGAATTTCTTTTTCTTCAATTCCATAATCCCTTAATTGTTGTCTTAACCAAAGTATCTGTGCACAGCAACTTCCAGCAGCAATGTATTCAGCTTCAGCGGTGGAAGTTGATATAGAGTTCTGTTTCTTGCTAAACCAGGAAACCGGTCTATTTCCCATTAACTGACAGGTTCCTGTGGTGCTTTTTCTATCAATCTTGCATCCAGCATAATCAGAATCTGAGTAGGATATAACTTTGAAACTTCCATCTTTGGAATACCATATCCCTACTCCCAAGGTCTCTTTAAGATATTTGAGAACTCTTTTGACTGCACCTAAGTGACTTTCTTTAGGTTTAGATTGAAATCTTGCAGAAACACCTACAACAAAGGATATATCAGTCTGCTGCGGCGATGAAGGTACGACAGATCGCCTATCATCCTTCTATATAAGGTCTGATCAACATCTTTGCCTTATTTATCTTCATCCAATCTGATATTTGTACTCATAGGAGTTGATATCTTGGTGCTGTTTTCCATACCAAACTTCTTCAGTAACTCCTTGGTATACTTGGTTTGATGAATGAAGATTCCATCTTTCATCTGTTTAACTTGCAATCCCAAAAAGTAGTTCATTTCTCCCATCATACTCATTTGGAATTTACTCTTCATTAGATTTGCAAACTTCTCACATAATAATTCATTTTCAGAACCAAATATTATGTCATCAACATAAATCTGTACCAGCAGGGTGTTGTCCTTCTCATTGATTCTGAAAAGAGTCTTATCAATAGTGCCTTTTGTAAAACCATTGTCCACCAAGAATTGAGATAGAGTCTCATACCAAGCTCTTAGTGCTTGTTTCAAGCCATAAAATGCTTTATTGAGTCTATACACTTTATCTTCTTGATCTTTAACTTCAAATCCAGGAGGTTGCTGAACATACACTTCATCCTCTAGAATGCCATTCAAAAATGCACTTTTGACATCCATTTGATATACCTTGAAATTTTTATATGCAGTATGTGCCAAGAATAATCTAATAGCTTCCAATCTTGCAACAGGTGCATAAGTTTCATCAAAATCAATTCCTTCTGCTTGAGAATAGCCTTTTGCAACTAGTCTGGCCTTATTCCTCACAATGGTACCAGATTCATCCAATTTGTTTCTGTATACCCATTTTGTACCAATGATATTTGCATGACTTGGCCTTTCAACTAGTGTCCAAACTTGATTTCTTTCAAATTCATTTAATTCTTCTTGCATAGCAATTATCCAATCTGGATCTGAAATTGCTTCTTCAACAACTTTAGGTTCAACTTGAGATAGAAAACAAGTAAACATTGTTTCTAATTGTCTTCTAGTCCTTACACCTTGCTGTACATTGCCAATAACTTGTTCAGCAGGGTGATTCCTTAACCATTGTGGATTCTGGTAAGATTGATTTTTAGGAACCTCATCTTCAGTAGGGTCGGATGTTGCTTCTTCAACAGGGGGTTCAGCAGATCCTTGAATTACTTCAGTTGTTGCATCAGTAGTATCACCAGCAGGGTGTTCAGCAGGGGCAGAATCAGAAATCTTTAAGTCATTGAATCTTTCCAAAACATCAACACAATCTGGATCAGTGACTTGTAGATTCTCAGCAGGTTCACAAACTTCATCTTCCATACCGGTGAACTTAGGTTCATCAAACACAACATGTATTGTCTCTTCATGTTTCAGTGACCTCTTGTTCAGTACCCTGAATGCCTTGCTGACCGAAGAATATCCCAAGAAAATTCCTTCATCTGATTTTGGGTGGAATGTCTTCAAATGTTCCTTATGATTCAAGATAAAACACTTGCTTCCAAATGGATGGAAATAAGATATATTGGGTTTTCTTCCATTCCAAATTTCATGAAGTGTCTTCAGCAGCTTCTTGTTCACTGATGTTCTCTTTTGTGTATAGCATACTGTATTAACTGCTTCAGCCCAATACCTTTCAGGCAGCAATGCTTCACAAATCATTGTCCTTCCTGCTTCTTTTAAAGTCCTGTTTCTTCTTTCAGCAACCCCATTTTGCTGAGGTGTACCAGCAGCAAGTGGATGTAGTACACCATTATGTTCACAGTATTCTCTTATGACTTTATTGAGAAGCTCAGTACCCTGTCTGATCTGATTTTTACTACTGTTAAACTTTTCTCATTTTGTAATCTCTTCAAAAGTTCAGGCATCTTTTGAAGTGTTTCACTTTTCTTGTTCATAAATACCACCCAAGTGTACCTTGAATAATCATCCACAACCACTAAGGTGTATTTCTTTCCTGTAACACTTGTTGGTGTAACTGGTCCAAATAGATCCATATGCATCAGCTCCAAGACTCTATTAGTTGATTGCTTAGTCTTTGCTTTGAAGCTTGACTTAGTCTGTTTACCTTGCTGACAGGCATCACATATAGTATCCTTTTTGAATGTGATCTCAGGTAAACCAATCACCAGTTTCTTCTTCACCAACTGATTGATGTCATTAAAATTCAAGTGATTCAACTTTTTGTGCCATAACCAATTGTGTTCTGACTTGGTATGCACAATCAGACAGGTTTCTGGAACTGCAGTAGACCAATCCACAACATACATGTTTTGTTGTCTTCTACCGACCAATACAACTTGATCACCTCTTTCACTAATGACAATACGAGTTGTTTTTGTCAAAAGTGACCTTGTATCCCATGTCACAGAATTGTCCAGTGCTCAGCAAGTTGTAGTCCAGTCCTTCCACATATGCAACATTCTTGATTGTAAGTCCATTTCTTACAAGTGTGCCATATCCTCTTGTATATCCAGGTGTGTTCTTGTTGCCAAAATTCACCCTTGGACCATCCTTTGCTACATAGTTTGACAAACAGTGCTTATTCTTTGTCATATGTCTAGAACATCCACTGTCAAAGTACCAGACACCCTACAAAACAAATTTAATACATTTTAGGTACCCAAACCTGTTTGGGTCCATAATGGTCAGTGGTAAGCATGGCCCCTGGGATGTTTCCATAAGGTCTTCTCCTAAAAGTGTCATACTTTGGTTCATACATGTATTCTACACATCCATAAGTTCTAACAGTTGGTTGTGTAGGATTCACATATGTTTTCTGGCCTTTTGGTTTATAATGTTGTTTGAAGTGATTCTTGTTGTTAGAAGCATTGGTATAACCATTGGATTGCTGTCTGTTAGGAACAACTCTGTAATATGGAGTCTGCTGAGGTCCCTGCGGAGGTCTTGTATGAGCCCTCTGCTGAGTCCTTTGCTGATTCCATTGGTTAGGTTTTACCCCAGCAGTATGGTTATACTTGCTGTTTCTAGCATTAGATGCAGGAATATTCCAATCATCATCAGTAGAGAACAATCTACCTTTCCCCCTGAGATAAGTATCCCTAGAAGGATTAACATTTTTGGGTTTAGGATTCTTATCCTTGGAATATTTCTGGTTTTTACCTTTCTATGGTCCAGTAGACTTGGTAGCAGGTCTGCTATCAGTAGGTCTAGAAGGCACAGCAGTCCTATTTTTGGATTTATTCTTTTTATTATGAGCTGTTGACTTCTTTGACTTCTGATTTTGCTTCCTTGATGCTTTCTCAGTAGGTTTTACTGCCTCAGCAACCTTACTAGGAGTTGGATCTTGTGCAGGTACAAACTTAGGACCAATTCTGGTACTAGGTTCAGTAGCCTTACTGGATCCACTCTTTTTGGATTGTTGAGTTCCAAATCCAAGCCCTATTCTATCATTATAAGGCTTTCCATATTTGTATGCAGTAGAGGAACAAGATGGTTCAGCAGATTCAGAAGCTACTGGATGTTCAGCAGGCTTATACTGATTCTGTCAAACATCTTTTTCCTTACCTTTGAGAACCCTTAATTCAAAGCATTCAATCTTTCAACTTCTACTTGAAGAGCTTCTTTTTCGGCCTTCACA
Organism: Gentiana straminea; assembly: GCA_036785695.1. Classification (NCBI taxonomy): domain Eukaryota; kingdom Viridiplantae; phylum Streptophyta; class Magnoliopsida; order Gentianales; family Gentianaceae; genus Gentiana; species Gentiana straminea. Next base: position 9,227,172 of record JAVUPR010000265.1, read on the forward strand.
ATCTCATAACCTTGATTTTATTTTCCTCAGTTGATTGAGGATGGCATCCAAAGCTTCTTCATTGTAAGAGTTTCTAGGATTTGAACCACAAGTTGATTCACAATCACTTCCAGCAGGAGTGTTAATTGATACAGTGTTGTATACCTCCTCTGTTTCATCCATATTGGCCATTAATGCATAGTCTTTCATTTCAGCAACCAATGCTGTGTCATCTGATTCATTTCCCTTTTCAGATTCCACTTCATACCCTGATTCATCTTCAGCAACCATAGCCTTCTTGCCATGTCTTCTTTGCTGACTCTTAGTCTTCAGTAGATCTGGACAGTCAGGTCTGAAATGTCCAGGTTTCTTGCAGTTGAAGCAAATATAATCATGTTCCTTACTTTTTTTTAACTAAGGATAGTCAGGTTTGAAGTGTCCTGGTTTCTTGCATTGGAAACACAAGTAGTCATGGTCTTTCCTTGAATCATCTTTCTTCTTTTCACTGAATTTCTTAGTGAAATTCCTTGGAGAACTTTTTACAGTCTTCATCATCCTGATCTTCTTGCTCAGTAGGGCAATCTGCTCTTTCATTTCATCAAGCAGATCATCTTGAGCTCCTGATGTCTCTTCTTGATGTTTGGCCGCCAATGCAGTTGTCTTTGGTTCCTCTTTTTCAGTGGTAGGAACCAATCTCTTGCTGAATTCATAAGATTTAAGATCTGAGAATAATTTGAAAGTATCCTCTTCATGTAGCTTTCTCATTTCTTGTATTGCAGTGACTTTCATCTCCCAAACTTCTTTGTCAGGTAATGCTTCCAAGATTTTTGAGTTTATTTCTTCTTTTGAGTAACTTACATTCATTAGGGTAAGTTCATCTAGGATAGCATTAAATCTTGATTCCATTTTCTCAATGGTTTCTGTTGGTCCCTTGGAAAGGCTAACACAAGTTTAGAGGGGGGGGTGAATAAACTTGTCACCAAAAACTTATCCTGAGATGGAGAAGCCCCAGGAACTGAGTTTCTCCGAAACTCAAACTGATCTCCAGTTCAATTTTGTTCATGTCCCTTAACTTATGCGGAGTTCAGTTAGCTCAACTGAGTATAAGTCAATGCTGACTTATATTCAGTCTTGTTAACTGGCAGCGGATAAATAATAGCCTTTAGTGCAATAGATGTGTGAATAGAAATCTAGACCTTCTATGTATCAGTTCTGTGCTGACTCAGTGTCTGGTGTTTTGAGTGATAATGCAATAAATAAAACAAACACAAATGCATAAAGTAAATTAACACAAGATTTGTTTATGGAAGTTCCGGGTGGTGTAATCCCTTACGTCTCCCCTTCTCCTATGGTGTAGGAGGTATCACTAGAATCTTGAGATAACCATTACAAAATCCTAGCACTATGACAGTCCTTCACGACACCAAAGTTTCACTGTCTACACATAATGAAGAAATGTAAGATTGCTCCCTTCATTCTGCACACTGATCTTTCGGAGGTCGAATTGCTCCTTCACCAGCTCACCACTAACACCAACACACAGTCCGCAGACTGCACCAACAGCTGTGGCAACCAAGTTGCAACCGTATGAAGAAAGGTAGAATTGCTCTCTTCAAACTATGCACAGCCAACCCTTTTTCACAAAGGTTAGGCTTAGAATTAATCAAGGATTAATTCAGTGAGCTGTCTGATTCTTTTGGATCTGGCTTTGTAGCTCCAAGATGCCCTCTTTCCCCCTCAATGGGTTACTGGATCTTTCTTTGAAGTCTTCAAGGCAATTCCGTTGGCTTCCCCTTTTTCTAGATATATATGATCTGATTTTGTGGATCTGGATTTGGATCTTTGAATATGTGCTTGTAAAGCTCTTTTTCCGATCCTCCTCACTCTCTCCTTCAAGTGATTCTCTTGTGTATTTATAGGGGTGATGTAACGGTCACTAGCTCTTGTAGCCGTTACACTTGTCGTTTAGCCAATGTTCACATGTACGATCTTTTATCGTATTGTCAGTTTAAATTCAACAAGGCCTTAACTCAGTTTTCTACTCTTCTTCAAAACTTTGTACCTTAACATCTGACTTTAATTGACTAAGTCAGAGTACACCATTCAGTTTTTTCTTTCCTGGTAACTGATAATCTTTGTCCTTAAGATTATTCAGTTTTACATGATCTATAACTCGGTTTCAAGTCACCACGGACTTGCACGAATCCCGACTTATAGTCACGACTTAATCAGCTTCTAACTGAGTTTGCCACCTCAGTTCTTCAGTCTTCTAGATAAGCCAACTGAGTCTGTGTCCCTCAGCGAACTTATCTTCTTCAGTTCTTGCATAACTGAGTTTGAACCCTCAGTTCTTTATGTGATATTCAGTTTTCTTGCTATAACTCAGTTTTCTTGTTGTGACTCAGCTGTTCGCCTAGTTCTTATTCTATTACAATGCTTGTCTGAAACAACCTATACAAATTTCAGACTCTAGATAGAACTTATACATTTATCTCTAGACCATTTCTTGCTTCTTCTTTCATTAAGCACTATAGCAGTTAGTTACGACTTCATCATCATGGGTTGTAAGTGATTTGTCTAATTACGTGACGAATCATCATCAAAACACAAATAATATTTCCAACAGTTTCATTTGGTAGCATTTTGAACTTTCGAAACCTCTTCTTGGCCACACTGATTTTATTCTTCTTAATTGCATCAGTGCCTTCATAGATCAACTGTATCTTGTCCCAATGTTCTTTTGCTGTTTTGCAATCTTTAACCTTCATGTACATATTGCTATCCAAGGTTCTATAAATGATATAAATAGCAATATTGTTGAGGTTTGCTCTCTTTCTATCTTCAGCATTCCATTCTCTTTTTGGTTTTGGAATGTACTCTGTCACATCACCCACTGTTACTGACTTGGTAATCTCCAGTGGTCCATCTGTCAGCACATCAATCATTTCATCATGAGTTGCAGCAAGGTAAGCCTGCATTCGACGTTTATATTCATCAAATCTTTCTAGAGAACACATCAGCATAGTTCTAGCATACTGGTTGTTATCCATGATGCAAAGCTTTGAAAATCAGTAACTTGAAAAAGTTTCAAAGTATTTTCAAAAGCACAACAAGTAGGATTACTTCATAACAGAAGCACTGCTCCGATACCAATTGTTGGTCCCTTGAAAAGGCTTTGGTTAAGTTTAGAGGGGGGGGGGGTGAATAAACTTAACACTTAAAACTTTTGGAGTTAACAAACTCAAAGCAACTTCGACACCTTTGCTAATACCTCGGCAGTCGCGACACCTCGCAGCCCGTCGATACACGTAGTCTACCGACGGTTGAGTTTCCGAATTTGTGCGGCGGAATTATATCAAAATTAAGCCTTATTACTTGTTGTCAAATATGATACTAAGTATTAGATACTCGTAGTGTATTTGTGTGATTTCAGTTGCTAGATTCAGTAGGTTGATGTGTGTAATAAACTAAATGCAGAATGTAAGTGCAGAAAGTAAGTAGGCATATTTTATAGTGGTTCCAGGTGGTGTAATCTTGTCAGTCCACTCTTCTCCCGTGATGTTAGAGGTAATTCACTAGAGATCTTTGATGTATTTGTTACAAAGATTCCTAAGTTGCTTGTCCTTCACCAATAACTATGGCTTCACAAGGCGAACACTTGGAACATGTAGGATTCTTTGCTCCAAAGTCTTCCACCGGTCCTTGAAGGGTAGGATTGCCTCTTCACCGGCTCCACCACAATCAACGTCTTTCACACAAAAGTGCTTCTTGTCTTCGGCAGGTTCTTTGTAGAATAAAGAATCATGTAAATGATTCAGTTGCAGCAGCTTGATTAGGATGATATAATCAGCAGCTTGCAGTCTTCAAGTGTGTAAACTTGATGTAGCTTGAATACAGAATACACTTGAAGATTTTCTCTGGATCAGTAGGCTTAAGCTCAGTAAGTTCAGCAGGGTGCTTTTCTTGACTCAGAATATTCAGCTCAGGATAATCTATATTTTTCTCTTAATGTTCATCACCTTTTCCTGAGTTGGGAGTCCTCTATTTATAGGTAGGAGTCCATGTGACTTGTATTTGAAATTCAAATATAACCGTTCCTGGTTTTGTCCCATCTGACTTGCTTTCTGTCACTATTCATAGGACTGACACTGTCAGAATCCTTTTTGACAGAATACAGTTTGTCCACCCTTTGACTTAAAACCATTGGATAAAGTCCTGAAGCATCCCAACATCTTTTTAATCTCAACTATTGATTTGTTTGATAAGTCAGAGGTAGTTGGCTGTCCTTATCCATGTAATCTTCCAATGTAATCTTGAATTAATTGAGGTATATATATCAGCAGGTTCATCAGTCTGCTGAAATACCTATCAGTCTGCTGAACTATAATTTGCTGTGTTTAAAACACAATGCAGTAGACTTCTTTTATCTAACTTTTATTTGTGAAGTTAGATTACACCTTTTTGCAAATAACTAAGTTCCAATCACCATCCAACTTAAGGAACTTAGATCTTGTACACAAGGTATATGTAATCAGTTTAGGTCATCACAGACTTGCCTAAATTCTGATTCCATATCCTTGACTTTAATTACTAAGTTTGATCCCTTAGCCTTCATTAACTGAGTTTGAGCCCTCAGCCTTCAGTCTTCAGCAGGTTCCTGACTAGTCAATTGACCTATCTACCCTACCGATATAGACCAGTCTGCTGATATAAATCAGCTGACCATTACAGTGCTTGTTTGATCAAACCTATTCAAAGATCAAACTCTAATAAACCTATACATTTGATCTAGACATCTTTTTGCTTTTGCACTATAACAGTTAGTTTGGCACTCATCACTAAAACTCAGAAATAAGTCCAATAGATAAGGAACCCCTGTGAGGTAAATACGCTAACGATTGAGCATTTGGGGTTGATAAATGATTTTAATTATGATTTTAAATGATTGAATATCAAGGATGTATATTTAAAGTAATTATATTGTTCAAGGACAAACTACAGTTTTATAATTTTTTTATTGTAAAAAAATCAAACCTTAAAAGCCGTTTGGTTTCCGGTTATAATGAAGTAAATAGGTATTCCCCGTATGAAAAACATCTAATGATTGAGCTTAGCCTTTGATCTGCGACATGCAAAAACTTTTCTCTAGTTCTAGATGCTATAGAAACTCGATCAATAAATGGAATGATAGTGAACTGTGGAAGAAATTGTTACACCAGAAGTATTTCAATGCGAAATTAAAAATAAATAATAGAAAAGATGATGAACAATTTAATATATTCTGAACCGACAACAAACAGAAAGGAAAAACAGAAAGGAAAGCAAAAAGGATATGTAACCGGGACGAGCTAATCTCTGTCCTTAAGACAATTAAGCTCCGGCAGTACCCACAGTTTAGCACTTGTCTCCCAGGATAATCCAATTACCTGTTCAGAATTGAGGTACTTCAGCTTCTAAACTCAACGAACTCTTGGTGCTTCAGAATCTCTTCAACTAAAATGCAAGTGTTTAAGTGATTTGTGTTGTCTTTCAGTACCATTCCCATTGCAAGAGAGGACCATATATATAGGAGGATGGAGTAGCCTTGAAGTGTGTGAATTGATGGCCACTAAACCATCAGGTTGAAACTGCTCTTGTATTAAAGCCATATGAGCAGAATCGAACTCGAACTCGAACTGAACCCGACTCATACTCTCAGCTCGAATCTGATTTATTGGACTTGGATAATATCCAGATAAACTTTGTACAAAAAATATAATACTGCCTCAGGCCCCGAAGGCCCATTCCCCAAACCCAAAGCCACGGTCAACGGGCACGGGAACGGTCCGGCGGCGGCGGCGTGCGCGCCCGCTTGTGTCATTTTTAGTAAACACTCAGCCCACTAAAACCACTCCGAGTTCTCTCCCTTTCTAAGAGATTATAAAAACAACAAAACGTCCACCACTTAAATATTAAGGAAATGTTAGCACATTTCCCAATGTGGGATTAAGAAGTTTGTCTTTTCAACGTCCTTTTCACACCTTTTCAACTACCCACTTTAAGCCTTAATTTCTCATTCACCCGACATCCAAATTGAATGATTCAAAACCTTATTTTCAACTACATCTTACATAGTTTCCAAAGTCATCACTAACTCTTGATAATCTATATAAGATTTATACCGAAATCGGCTCTCAAGGTGGTTACAATAAATGATTCAAAAAAATCATTTTAAAATGTTATAAATCATTTTTCCTTTTATCCTTATATATCTCCAAAAATCCCCCACATGAATGGAAATTAATGCAAATGCAGACCCAGAAGAGATTCTGATAGAAAATATTGCATCAGGAGAGGTAGCTTCTGGCTTTGAACCTGCCTTAGTGAAATACTATCGGATCTACTCGGCTAATCAGCGAACTGTGTCTTGAACTGTTCAGCCTTTAATGTAAAACCAAACAATAGTACTCACACAATATTTCCCTTAACACGTATTGGTTCTCATGGTTGTGCTCATTTTGGCCATGAAACACCCTGGTTTCAGAAAGGGCGTTAGAGATTTCAAGCCACTGAATTCTCACAGAAGCGGCCCCACTTCACACTTACATAGGTGACCTCCTATCAAGAGTATTTTGCCATACCCTACTTGAATTTAATCAAGCTATAGGAATCATTAAAAGTTTTCACTTATCCTTACACACCTGACAGATAACACTTTTATTCATAGAATGGGTAAGTGTTCAATGAACCTTCATAACTTAGTTGTCCCGTTGAACCATGATCTTGGGATCTCCAGTCAGCATGGTGGGGTTACGATTATAAAGTTTCTATCGTAATTGGCTTCAGTCCCATTCCGTCTGTCAATTTTGACATTTGATCTCTAGGTAAATCTTTTGTTAGCGGATCCGCAAGATTGTCCTTCGATTTAACAAAATCGACAGAAATCACGCTATTAGAGATCAGTTGTTTAATGGTATTATGTCTATGACGAATATGTCGAGACTTACCATTGTACATACTATTTTGTGCCAGGCTTATAGCCGACTGACTATCGCTATGTATGCTTATAGGAGCAATAGGCTTAGTCCAGCATGGAATATCCTCGAGGAAATTATGAAGCCATTCTGCTTCTTATCCTGCCTTGTCCAATACAATGAACTAAGCTTCCATAGTGGAACGAGCAATGCAAGTTTGCTTTGTGGATTTCCATGACACAACAACACCACCAATAGAGAATACATATCCACTTGTGGACTTCGAATCTTTCGAGTCAGATATCCAATTTGCATCACAGTATCCTTCTAATACTGCTGGATATCTCGTGTACCGTAATCTAAGATTCATTGTGAATTTAAAGTACCTCCGTACTCTATTCAATGCTTTCCAATGATCCTCACTTGGATTACTTGTAAATCTTCTCAGTTTATTTACAGCACATGCTAAGTCTGGTCTAGTACAGTTGGTTATGTACATCGACAGCCTATGATTTGTGAATATTTTAATTGAGACATAGGTTCTCCTTTTTTTTGACTAAGTGGATAGTCAAGTCAATAGGAGTTTTTATCAGACTTTCATTAAAGATGTTAAATCTTTTTAGAACAGACTCAACATAATGAGACTATGACAATGCAAGTCCATCCGACATTCTAGAGATTTTAATCCCCAAAATTACATCTGCAACTCCCATATCCTTCATATCAAAGTTTCTTGTTAACATCTTCTTAGTATTCATGATATATCATGAGTACTTCCCAAGATTAACATGTCATCAACATATAGACATACTATCACAAAGGAATTAGAAGTGTTATTGACATAAACACATTTATCGCACTCGTTAATTTTAAACCCATTAGATAACATCGTTTGATCAAATTTTTGGTGCCATTGTTTTGGCGCTTGCTTAAGCCCATACAATGACTTAACGAGTCGACACACTTTGTGTTCTTGACCTGGAACAACATAACCCTCGGGTTGTTCCATATAGATTTCTTCTTCCAATTCACCATTTAAGAAAGCAGTCTTTACATCCATTTGATGTATTTCTAGATTATTTACCGCAGCAATTGCGATAAGAACTCGTATCGATGTGATCCGAGTAACCGGTGAATATGTATCGAAGAAGTCAAGACCTTTTTGATGATAACTTTTTGCTACCAGTCTGGCCTTATATTTATCGATCGATCCATCAACCTTGAATTTTTTTCTTAAAAATCCACTTACAACTGAGAGGTTTATGTCCCGGTGGGATATTTACTAATTCCCAAGTATGATTTTGCATAATGGAATCGATTTCACTTTTGACTGCTTCTTTCCAGAACGGTGCTTCTGGATTTGACATAGCCTGAGCATATGTACTTGGTTCGTTTTCTACCATATAGGTGAAAAAATCAGGACCGAAACACGTTGAATTCCTTTCCTGTTTACTCCTACAAGTTTCTGGTTCCTCAGTTTCTGGAGTAGTTTCACTTGTTGGTTCATGTGCCCGCTTATTTAAGCTTATGTTTTCTTGACTTCTTTCTTTACATGTGTCACGGATTTTATTAATACAAAATAAACAAGTAATAAAACCGGTTAACCTCAAGTGCAAGGATCGTAGTACAGAGGCTATGCCGGGTCGATCTTACGGGGAACTAGACGAATGTTAACCCTAGCTTTTGTTTTAAACTAACTATGTCACGAAACTAAACTAAACGGTGGATTATACTAAACAAATGTGCGAGAAAATAAACTAGACAGAGAGGGATTAATCCAATGCTAGGAGAGATTGAAAGCGATAGAAAATAAACTAAAAGTGCGGGAAAAATAAATTAACGATCTAAACTAAGCTACGAGGGTTGTAAATCAAGTTTATAAAAGACAAACGAGGATTGATCCACCTATCAACATGCTTTGATCTATTATCTCGATTTTACGTGGTATTTACTTAGGTTGTGATTCACCTTACCTAAACATGAATTCCTAATTCCTTAGGCAATCCATCTATTAACCTAGTATCTTCCAACACTAAATTAACACGTTAAAAAGATCAAAGGTGTCAACTTTTACGTTAACGATCTAGTTTTTAGACTTACTAACTTCCGTTAATGTAGATCTAATGAACTATTCTTATCTATGGTGATCTATGCTATTCAAGACTTCCATCAAACAATAACATATCAATCATACAACATATCTCCCAATATAATTGCATTAAAACAAGAATATGCATAGATAAGAAACAACCGTAGTAAATACTCACAGTAAAAGTCGAAATAAATAGATCAATTCAATGCGATGGCTTCACAATTCTCGTTTGAAGGAGGTTCTAGCCTCCGAGCATCCTCGCAACCCGGAAAAGCGAGAAAAATAACATACTACTAGCCTACTTTGATCGAATTTAAAGTTGCATAAAACTCGGAAATAAAAAGTGTAAAATCGCAGCCAAAGCGCCCCTAGAAATTTAGGGTTCGAATTGTGTGTTTAGGGTTTGGGAAATCGCGCCTATTTATAGATTTTTAGGTCGGTTTCGCCGAGTCGGTGCCGTGGACGCCCGTCCACTATCTTGGACGCTCGTCCGGCCTCATGAACGGAGAATGAACGCTCGTTCAGAACGCGTCTGAACTCTCTGAATGTAAAATATGATTTTGGACGCTCGTTCGGTTGAGCAAACGCCCGTCCACCATGGACGGACCGTGGACGCCAGTCCAATATGACTGGATTTCGATTTCTTTATCTTTATCTCCTTTTAATTCAATGTAAATCATCATTATCTCCTCCTCTTTAATCAAATCCGACTTGATCATCTTTGAATCACCTCTTGAGCTCGAATTTGTGCTTCTATGACACATAAAAATATCGCAAAATGTAATATCGCTCAAATAATCATAAAAACATAATTAAAACACATAAATTAATCTATGTTGCGAATAACTTATTTAAAATACCATTTGCTCGATAAATCCATTAAACGCTCGTTTCTTATACAAATTCATACAAATATGAGGGAAAATAACATAAAATATAGCGTTATAAATCGTATAAATTCACCCTTAACAACTCCCCCACACTTAGCTTTTGCTCGTCCCGAGCAAAACAAAACAAAAACTAGGCTCGGAAAAAGAACGAGACATCTCAACATATATAACATATATCCAATAAATCAGAAGTTCACCAGTGCGTGTGTGCAAAACCATAGAAAACTTCCACTAAATCCAAACTTGAAAAACTCAAAGCAAAACTAGCTAATACCCCCTTCAAACTAGTAATAAAAGATACTTATAAGATGCACCCTACAAAACGGAACATATCCCGGAAAAGATGATAGAACACATTTAAGGCCTTTCCGACATACTTAGAGGATAATCCTACCTAAGCATATCCATCGGTTTATACTCGGGGATAAGATTAACGATAACTAAGTCTCATTTCATTCTTTTCATACCAATTCCTAAGTTGATTCAATTGATTTCACATTTAAACACACATCGAATAAGCTATTGCTCATCATAGCGAGAATAGGACATACGTGGTATACCCTACCTTACTCAAATCATAAAGCGACTTCTTCGATCGTCGTGAGCTTTTGGTCATCATAGTGGAATAAAACATTTCGAGATAATGCCTTACCGCACTCAAATCATCGACCGACTTCCGACACACACCATTGATTTCATTATTAACTCAACTTTTTCAAAGGACATTAGCTACGTATTACTTATCACATTCAAACTTCTAGATATTCACAGTACATCGTACTTGGAACTAAATACAAACTATCATAAGTCTCACGATATGTACGTAGCACTAAGCACACGACTTATAAGACAATCAGAAATCACTCGTCCAAGAAGGGTATAACTTATTAAATTAGCTCATCATTCACTATGGCACGTGAAAAATAAATCTTGGTGAAACATCTAACCTATGGAACATATGGCATAAGGCATCGATGAATATAACAAACCGAACAAAAACATGCATTGCTTACTCGAGACAAATCAAAAATTTTGAAAATTTGGCTCATTTAGCTTAGCATAGAAATAATATCATGTAAGCAAATGTGTAGATACATATAGCTTATTCCCCTCCCCCACACTTAAATGACAACATGTCCTCGTGTTGTGCGTAATTAAAAAAAGAAAGAAAGTACTTAGGCGATTGTAGTTCGAAAGTGGCAAGTCGGAAGTGGCCATGGTCCGAAATGCTTGAGGAAATCGGTAGATCGTGGACCATCCACCGGAAAACTGATATCATCTGAAACTCACAATTGCTATCGCAAGTATCCTGCATACATGAAAAACAACACAAAACGTACCTCGGGGGATAGGGGGAAATTATATCATATGAAACAAAAGTGATAGAGATAAAGATAAGAGGAAATCGGAAGCAAAACAACACTTCGACCCTTTATAGGACTGGGACGGCTGACTGACAAAAACAAACACAATCCCAATAAAACTGAGCTAAAACAACAAAAAACAACTAAAGATAGAAACTAATATAATAAGGGATATCTAGGATGCCTCCTAGTAGCGCTTTTGGTTATTGTCGTTAGCTCGACACATTTGAAGCTCAGCCTGGATCAGGCCATGTAACCTTTCTGCCAGCCACTACCTCGTTTAAGCTCCGGTCCGTAGTGTGGCTGCAGAAACAGCATCTAACGCATGGGGTTAAATCTTTGAACGCTCTCCATACCTTTTTAAGTTTCCCCATGGTTGAGTTCTTTCTCCTCCGACTCCTCGATGACGTTTAAGTTGTCGCTCCCTCTCAAACTCTTCCATATCGGCACTACTGCTAGAACTTCTTCGACGGATCACTACCGTCATCCTCGGAGAACAAGTCGGGTGACAACTCGTCAAATCCTTCGACTTGAGTAACACCACATCCGAGAATATCGAGAAATTTAACAATCAAAGGTTTCTCTTTAGGTTCACCGATATAGTGCTTGCACCTTTGTCCATTAACTCGAAACGGTTCACCGCTATAACCGCGAAGTTCTAGAACGCCTCCGGGAATGATTTGGAGAATCTCAAAAGGACCGGACCAACGAGTCCTCAACTTCCCAGAAACAAATGTAACCTAGAATTGTAAAGAAGAACTTGTTCGCCGACTTGGAATTCTCTCTTCTTAATCTTAGCATCGTGGAGTAGCTTCATCTTATCTTTGCCGATCCCGGCACTTTCATATGCCCGGAGTCCGAACTCGTCCACTCATGTAGGCCGCCGAAGTCGATCTTGTCCACAAGTTTGGGCATCAAAGTTTAAAAACTTTGTGGCCCAATAAGCTCTATGCTCTAGCTCGACGGGCAGATGACATGGTTTCCCGTAGACCATTTGATATGGCGATGTACCCATAGGGGTCTTATAGGCGATCCTATATGCCCAAAGTACATCGTCCAACTTCAAACTCCGTCTTTTCTATGACTATTCACCGTCTTCTCCAGGATTTTCTTAAGACTCGGTTGCTTCGCTCAACGACCACTAGTCATCGGATGATATGGTGTGCCGTTTTATGGCGAACACCATACTTCTCGAGGACTTTTTCCAAAGGTCGGTTGCGAAGTGTGTCCCTTCATCACTGATCAAGGCACGTGGACATCCAAACCTCACAAAGATGTTCATCTTCAGAAATTTCATGACCGTTTTATGATCATTGTGAGGAGTGGCAATTGCCTCCACCCATTTCGAAACATAGTCAACGCAGACTAAGATGTATTTGTTACCGCAAGATGATGGGAATGGTCCCATAAAATCGATACCCCATACATCAAAGACTTCGCATTCGAGGATGGGTTTCAAAGGCATGTCAAACCGCCTTGTCAGAGCACCGGTTCTTTGGCATCTATCACAAGCTTTACAGAAAGCTTCTGTGTCCTTAAAAATTGTAGGCCAATAGAAACCGGACTGAAAGATCTTAGCAACGGTTTTCCAAGGACCAAAGTGACCTCCGGTGGGTCCACTGTGGCATTGCTCAATAATATCACGTTGCTCGATTCGGGAACACATCTCCTAAGCAAACCATCTTTACGAGATCTTAAAAAGATAAGGTTCATCCCAAACGAAATATTTCATATCGAGAGAAGAACTTCTTCTTCTCTTGATAAGACATTTCAGGATCAAGATAACGGGCATGAAGGTAGTTCACAATGGAAGAATACCATGGGACAACAGGAGGACAACCGTCTATCAACATAATGTTTTCTAGAGGATAGTAAAGATCTATATCATCGGGATCACCCTTCTCCTCACTTAACATTCTAGAAACGTGATCCGCCACTACATTTTCACCGCCCTTTTTGTCCTTAATTTGAACGTCAAACTCTTGTAGGGTCGTATCCAACGCAAAGAGGCGCGGTTTAGCATCCTTTTTGGTCATGAGATATCGCAAAGCGGCGTGGTCGATCCACACAATCACTTGAGCACCCGGCAAGTAACTACGAAACTTATCCATAGCAAAGACTACGGCTAATAGTTCCTTTTCGGTTGTCGTGTAGTTAACTTGAGAAGGATTCGTGTGTGATCGGCATAATAGATAGGTCGGAACTTTCCATTAAGCTTTTGCCCTAAGATCGCACCAACAAAGATAGTTGGATGCATCACACATAAGCTCAAAGGGTAGGTTCCGGTCGGCGATATAAGAATTGGAGCGAGAGATCGCCTACTCTTAAGCTCCTCAAACGCGCGCTTGCAATTCTCATCAAAATCAAAGGTAACGTCTTCTTTGAGTAAAGTAGACAGGGGTTTGGCAATCTTTGAAAAGTCCTGGATGAACCTCCATAGAAGCCGACATGTCCGAGAAAACCTCGGACTTCCCGAACATTCTTAGGATAACTCATCTTCTCAATAGCTTCTACCTTGGCCCTATCTACTTCTATACCTTTGGCGGACACTTTGTGACCAAGGACTATACCTTCATCTACCATGAAATGACATTTTTCCCAATTAAGCACTAAGTCCTTTTCCACACATCTAGACAACACATGATCAAGATTATCGAGGCAATCGTCGAAGGATTTACCAAAGACCGAGAAATCATCCATAAAAATCTCCATACACTTTTCAACTAGCCCGTCAAAGATTGCCATCATACACCTTTGAAAGGTGGCTGGGGCATTACACGGACCAAATGGCATCCGCCCGTAGGCAAATGTACCATAGGGGCGGTGAAAGTGGTCTTCTCTTGGTCAACGGGATCGATGGGTATCTGGAAATATCCTGAATATCCATCCAGGAAGCAGTAGAATGCGTGCCCCGCCAGACGCTCAAGCATCTGGTCAATGAATGGAAGGGGAAAATGATCTTTCAGTGTGACCTCATTGAGTTTTCTATAGTCAATACAGACCCGATAGCCTGTGACGAGCCTCAATGCTATCTCCTCTCCCTTCTCATTCTTCTCAATAGTAATTCCACCTTTTTTGGGAACCACTTGAGTTGGGGATACCCACTCACTGTCTGCAATGGCGTATATGATACCCATATCTAGAAGCTTGATAATTTCCTTCTTGACTACCTCTTGCATGTGAGGGTTGAGTCTTCTCTGAGGTTGTCTAACTCGTTTTGCACCCTCCTCGGTCTTGATCTTGTGCATACGGATGTCGGGAGATATCCCTCGGATATCTCCCACCCGCCATCCAAAGGCTTTCTCATTTTTGCGCAAGACGTTTAACGGTTTAAGCTCTTCTATACGAGATAGCTTGGCGAGAGATGATCAAAGGAAGCTTGTCGCCTTCTCTTAAAAACACATACTTACGATGTTTAGGCAACGGCTTCGGCACCAAATCTATAGGAGGATCCTCTAGACTTGATTTAAGATCTCCACTCTTCAACTCAACATCGTTGAGCTTACTTAGTGGCCCTACCGCCAAAGCTTCTTCTCTTAGCTCATCATCGAATTCAAATTTCGCTAAGCGATCTAGATTAACCACACCATGGCTATTCGGATTATCGATCAATCGCTCATATTCCGCTTCTACAAACCAAGACTTGCTTATCCATGAAGTCATTGAAGTCATCGGACGTCTCCTCAATGGAATGCCGGTTGGAGAACCGGAGGGTACTTGAATAGATTTAGAAACACTATAGCTCACCTCTCGGTCACCAACTCGGATAGTTACTTGCCCACCATCGCAATCGATGAGGGCTCTAGCCGTGGACGGGAATGGTCTCCCAAGAATCGGGGGGACTTTCTCATCTTTTCCCATATCTAAGACGTACCAATCAACGGGAAAGGTAAATCTATCGATCCGGACTAAAATGTCTTTCGAATCCCCGAAGCTTTCTTAGAAGATCTATCGGCGAACCGAAGGTTCATGGAAGTGGGTTCTAGAAGACTTTGTAAACCCAGTCGCTCACACGAGATAATGGCATCGGGCCGATGGATGCACCCAAGTCACATAAAGAATTTGGAAAGACTAAGCCTCCCATCCGCAATGTGAGCACGAATTTTCCGGGGTCACCTCTTTTGATTGGTAAGTCCGGATAATTGATCATTGAACAATCCTCACCAATTGCTCGATCCATTTCTGCTAACTTTTTCTTCGAAGACACAACATCCTTGATGAATTTTGTATACTTAGGCATCTCGACCAAGACCTCGGATAATGGCAGATTTACCTGAGTATTTTTCAAAAGGTTAAGCACCTTTTCATATTTCTTATCCTCACTCAGAGGGATGTTGCTCTTCCTCGGTGGAAATGGAAGCTTCTTCAACTCACTCTCAGAAAATACTTTCTTTGAGGAAGCACTAACAGCTTTGTCTTCCATGTCCTTCCACCTTACAACTTTTTCGGACTTTTTATTAGTCAGGGGATCAGCCACCTGACTATCATTTAACTCATCAGTCCTCAGGGGATCAGCCACCTGAGGATCCTCAATTATTTCACTTCTCAGGGGAACAGCCACCTGAGGATATCCGATCGATTCTTTATTCCTCAAGGGATCAGCCACTTGAGGGATCTCAACTCTTTCTTCTATCAGGGGATCAGCCACCTGATTTGCCTTCTGCAGCCAAGGGGACGATGGGTGCTCAATTTCCCCTCCTGCCTTATCAGCGGCAGGAGGGGCTAGTGGTTTCCCTGGAAGCCAGGGGGACCACCAACTTGAGAACCACTTCTTAAGTTCATCGCACTGGCCTCCTCTTTACCGTATTGCATTATTGGCACGAGGTCAGTGCATTGGCTGTTGCTTAAATCGGCTTGAGCGACTTGACCGCCTCTTGGATTCTTTTCCGTGAAGCCGGGCAACCGCCCGACGGTCAGAGGCTAACCGCTCGGCCCAATTGCCCGATTTGCCTCTCAAGGCTTTTCATCGTCTCGCTTTGCTCCTCCCGAAATGAACTCCATTCGGCTTTTATATCGTCCTGGTGGGAGGTGCCTTGAGAGTTTTGAAAGTTCGGGGAAATGGCGGCTTGGCCGACTTTGGAATGCGTAATTAGAATTGGCGGGCCAATTCGATTGAACCTTTGCTTTGTGGATTGGAAGAATTATAGCTTGGGTTCTGATTAATACCAGGGTTTCTATTGAAGTTCGAATTAGGATTAAATCCCGAAGATTGATTAAACCCTTGGTTTTGGAAACTATTCTGGCCAGAGAATTGGTTATTGAATCTCTGATTTGTCTGGCCAGAGAAAGCATTGACTTCCGCATTCTGCCCAATCATGGGACAGAAGCGAGCAGTATGCCCCATGCTATCACATACTTGGCATGCGATTGGATTATGATGTCCATAGTCATGAACAACATTGACTTTGCCGAGCGAGAGGGGAAGAAAATTGACATTGGCCGGTCATATGGCCACCGACAAAGCAAGCTTCACGGTACGAACTTGAGAGTTCGTGAAGGTGAAGGAGCCGAGAGAACTCGGATTTAAGAAGCTTTGAGCGGTTTGTCATTTGAGAGGTTGCCATTTGCTTCGCAACATGGCAACGAGATTTTGCATAGTCACCTCTTCGACCTTGGGAGGCGGAGGAGGTGCTTGAATGGCTTGATAAGAGGGGGCATAATTGTACTTGGCAATGTCCTCGAACGGCGCCCACCCCTCATCGGGTGTTTTCTTGAGAAATGCCCCACGGAGGAACTATTGACCATGCCCTTGGTGAGCTCGGTCAATCCACCGAAGAAAGTATGGACTTGCCTTTGCTTTGGCAAGCCATGATGGGGACACTTGCGCGGGGAGAGACTTAAACCTTTTCCACGCCTCAAAGAATGACTCATTTTCCACCGACGGAATGTGAAGATTTCGTTCGGACAATGGGCGTTTTTGAAGGAGGAAAGTATTGACTTAGAAATTCCTTCTCGAGCTCGGCCCACGTAGTGATGGATTCGAGGGGAGGGAGTGATACCACTCGAGTGCTTCCCCCCGTAAGGAAAATGGAAATAGTTTGAGCTTGATGGCATCATCACTTACACCTTGGATACGGGTAGTACCGCATATTTGCAAGAATGTGTGTAAGTGAGTGTGGGGGTTTTCGATTGATAGCCGTGAAAAATCGATGCATGCCGCATCATCCGAATAAGTCCGGGTTTAAGCTCGAAGTTTGGAGCAAAGCAATGGTAGGCATGACGATAGCCGGGTTTATGGTGACTGTACCGGGTATGGCATAGTCGGCCAACGTCCGTCTATCTTCCGCTTCGCCATTATTACTATTCTTTCGATTTCTCCCGAAAGATATTGCTCAAATTCTTGATCTAGAGCGTTTCCTTCGTCGAAACGAAGTCTCCGCCTATTGGGTCGGACTATGGTCCGCTCGGGGTCAGGGGAATAGATTAGTGGTCCCTTATGACTACGAGTTTGCATAAACCGAACACCAACTCAAGGTGTTGAGCAAGAAAGGATAGAAAGTGACGAAAGGACAGATCAGACAGAGGGAAAGGATAACTAAACCTAGAGGAATCAAAAACTACGAAACTTAACTACGAAAAATTTAAAAACAGAAAAACAGGAAACACTAAAAACGTGTTGAAATCTTCTGAGCCCAAAATGGAAGGGAAAACAGTGGATTTTGACCTCGAAAACGGTGTCGGACGGCCTCCGGCCGTCTACCACGTCGTCGGCGTCGGAACGAGCTTTCCGAATTGGGGTCCTGCGCGCCAATCCGACACTCGAGCCGAAAGTTATGGCCAAAATACTATCAAGTGCTAAAACGGACCCTTTTATCCTAAAATTTGATCGTGAAAGGTGTGGAGTCAGATGATTCAACCTAAGAAACCTACCTACGACACTCACCTACGAAAAACAGAAAACCTAATTGAAATAAAGATAAAAACTGATGGCAGACAGGACAGACGGGCGTCCAATTAACTGGACGTTCGTCTGACTAGTTTTCAGAATGGACGGGCGTCCAGAGGTATGAACGCTCGTCCGACTAGAGCAAGAACTGGACGGGCGTCTAGTACAACGGACGCTCGTCCAACGGGCGTAAACGATTAGAAAACGAGTACAAACACGAAAAACGAGTCTAGACTAGAAGCAAAAAATTTTATATTAACTACTCACGGAAATACAAATAAAACGACGATAAACGAACAAAAACAACTAAACTACTAACAACAAACAGAGACTGAAAAGATCTAACCTAAAAACAAGAATTTAAAACAAACTAAAAAAAAACAAAAACAAAAACTAGGCAACCGTCCGGTTCCCCGGCAACGGCGCCAAAAACTTGTCACGGATTTTATTAATACAAAATAAACAAGTAATAAAACCGGTTAACCTCAAGTGCAAGGATCGTAGTACAGAGGCTATGCCGGGTCGATCTTACGGGGAACTAGACGAATGTTAACCCTAGCTTTTGTTTTAAACTAACTATGTCACGAAACTAAACTAAACAGTGGATTATACTAAACAAATGTGCAGAAAATAAACTAGACAGAGGGGATTAATCCAATGCTAGGAGAGATTGAAAGCGATAGAAAATAAACTAAAAGTGCAGGAAAAATAAATTAACGATCTAAACTAAGCTACGAGGGTTGTAAATCAAGTTTATAAAAGACAAACGAGGATTGATCCACCTATCAACATGCTTTGATCTATTATCTCGATTTTACGTGGTATTTACTTAGGTTGTGATTCACCTTACCTAAACATGAATTCCTAATTCCTTAGGCAATCCATCTATTAACCTAGTATCTTCCAACACTAAATTAACACGTTAAAAAGATCAAAGGTGTCAACTTTTACGTTAACGATCTAGTTTTTAGACTTACTAACTTCCGTTAATGTAGATCTAATGAACTATTCTTATCTATGGTGATCTATGCTATTCAAGACTTCCATCAAACAATAACATATCAATCATACAACATATCTCCCAATATAATTGCATTAAAACAAGAATATGCATAGATAAGAAACAACCGTAGTAAATACTCACAGTAAAAGTCGAAATAAATAGATCAATTCAATGCTGATGGCTTCACAATTCTCGTTTGAAGGAGGTTCTAGCCTCTGAGCATCCTCAGCAACCCAGAAAAGCCAGAAAAATAACATACTACTAGCCTACTTTGATCGAATTTAAAGTTGCATAAAACTCGGAAATAAAAAGTGTAAAATCGCAGCCAAAGCCGCCCCTAGAAATTTAGGGTTCGAATTGTGTGTTTAGGGTTTGGGAAATCGCGCCTATTTATAGATTTTTAGGTCGGTTTCGCCGAGTCGGTGCCGTGGACGCCCGTCCACTATCTTGGACGCTCGTCCGGCCCTCTATGAACGGAGAATGAACGCTCGTTCAGAACGCGTCTGAACTCTCTGAATGTAAAATATGATTCTGGACGCTCGTTCGGTTGAGCAAACGCCCGTCCACCATGGACGGACCGTGGACGCCAGTCCAATATGACTGGATTTCGATTTCTTTATCTTTATCTCCTTTTAATTCAATGTAAATCATCATTATCTCCTCCTCTTTAATCAAATCCGACTTGATCATCTTTGAATCACCTCTTGAGCTCGAATTTGTGCTTCTATGACACATAAAAATATCGCAAAATGTAATATCGCTCAAATAATCATAAAAACATAATTAAAACACATAAATTAATCTATGTTGCGAATAACTTATTTAAAATACCATTTGCTCGATAAATCCATTAAACGCTCGTTTCTTATACAAATTCATACAAATATGAGGGAAAATAACATAAAATATAGCGTTATAAATCGTATAAATTCACCCTTAACAACATGGAAATACATCCTCAAAAAATACAGGATTTCTTGATTCCATGATTGTATTCACGTGAACATCCGGATTGTCAGATTTATGCACTAGAAATCAATGTGCACTACTGTTATTTGCATAACCGATAAATATACAATCTATCGTTTTAGGCCCAATTTTTATTTGTTTAGGTTCAGGCACTTCGACCTTTGCTAAACACCCCCACACTTTCAAGTATTTGTAGCTGGGCTTGTAGCCTTTCCATAACTCGTAGGGTGTTTTATCCTTCTTTTTAGACAAAACCCTATTAAGAATGACATTGGCGGATAGTATCGCTTCCCCCCACAAGTTCTGAGGTAAACCCGAACTTATCAACATAGCATTCATCATCTCCTTAAGAGTACGATTTTTGCGTTCAGCAATACCGTTTGATTGAGGTGCATAAGGTGCAGTCGTTTGATGGATAATGCCAGAGTCTGAACATAAATCATTAAACGGTGCATCATATTCACCACGTCTATGACTACGAACCTTCTTGATTCGTTTGCTAAGTTGATTCTCGACTTAATTCCTATAGTTTTTAAAAGCCTCAAGTGTCTCATCTTTGCAACTTAGCAAATAGACATAACAGTATCTTGTACAATCATCGATAAAAGTTAAAAAGTATTTTTTACCGCCTCTCGTTTGTACAAATTTTAAATCACAAAAGTATGTATGAATTAATTCTAACGGTTTGGTGTTTCTTTCCACGGAAGGAAAAGGTGCCTTAGTCATTTTAGCTTTCACACATATATGGCATTTTTCATTTTTATTAAATTTTAAATTAGGTAATAAATCTAAGTTCATCATCCGTCGAATTGATTTATTATTTACGTGTCCCAATCTATTGTGCCATAAGCAAGAAGTCTCAATCAAGTAAACGGAAGTTGATGCAATTTTATTAGCCTCATTGGGCACAACAGCCTTTGGCATAATTGCCATTACATTAAGCATAAACATACCCTCGGTGGAATAACCCCTACCGAGAAACACACCATTCTTGGTCAAAATGACCTTATCAGAACCAAAATTCAAATTGAAACCAGCCTTGTTCAATTTGTCACCAGAAATGAGATTCCTACGAATCTCAGGAACATGCAGCACATCTTTCAGAGTCAGCTTCTTTCCTGAAGTCATCTTCAAAACCACTGTCCCTGATCCAGCAATAGGAGAAGTTGATGAATTCCCCATCCACAGTTTGTCCCTTGTACCAGCCTTGTAAGTTGAAAACACAGCCCGGTCAGCACAAACATGTATTGTGGCTCCAGTGTCCACAAAACATTGCCTTGGATTTCCCACAAAGTTACATTCTGACACCACAGCATAGAACATTTCCTCATCACCATCAGTTTCAGCCAGATGTGCCCTTGGCTTAATTGGCTTCTTGGAACGGCACTCAGCAGCACGGTGCCCAAACTTTCCACAGTTGTTACAGTTTCCATTGAACTTGTACACAATCTGTGGTTTCTTGGATGATTCAGCATTTTTCTTGGAAGATTGACCAGATTTCTTCCTTTTCTGATTCTTTACCTCAGCAACATGAGCTTTGGCCTATCCAACCGGCACAACAGATTTTCTTTCAGAGCCCTTATTGTCCTCCTCTATACGGAGTCGGACAATCAGATCCTCCATTGACATTTTCTTTCGCTTGTGTTTGAGATAACTCTTATACTCCCTCCAAGATTCAGGAAGTTTCTCAATCACACAGGTTACTTGAAAATTCTCACTTATCATCATATATTCTTCTAAAATTTTGGATATAATGATTTGTAATTCCTCAACTTGTTTAATAACAGTTTCGGAATTGACCATCTTGTAGTCCAGAAATTTACCTACTATAAATTTCTTAGCGCCTGCATCTTCCGTTTTATATTTTTTCTCTAATGCAAGCCAAATTTTTTTTGCACTTTCATACATAGAATAAACACCATATAGACTATTATCTACGCAATTCAAAATATAATTTTTGCATAGAAAATCACTATGCTTCCAACTCTCTACAGCGAGCAACACCCTGTGCTCAGTGTTTTCAGGAGGCACTACTGGTTTCTCTTCAGTGAGCATCCTTGCTAGTCCAAGTGTAGTGAGATAGAACTACATATTCTGCTGCCAAAGCTTGAAATTTAGCCCATTGAATTTTTCTGGTTTCTCTCCATGAGAAGCACCAGCAATGGTAACAACAGGTTGTGTCACGGCAGACACAGGTTGGTGTGGTTCCAATAGTAGGTGTCACAGATGCATCAGTGACTCCATGCATTTCTGTTCAGAATAAAAACAGAAGATCAACAACACAACTGAGTCATTTTTGCCAAAAAAAAACGAGACAAAAAAGCAGAAAATCATTTTTGCTAGAAAATGATAAAAAAAAAAAGGAAGATGGACCGGGTTTTACCAAAAACCAATACCAAAAAAAATGGACCGGTTTTACCAGAAACCAATACCAAAAAGGAAGATGGACCGGTTTTGACCAAAAAACCAATACCAAAAAGGAAAGGACCGGTTTTACCAGAAACCTATACCAAAAAGGAGACACCGACACACTGAGTATCACAGACGATACTCAGAACGAACAGAAAAAATAAAAGGTTCAGCAAGCAGACTGAAATTTATTTTTCATTTCGCAAAGATATACTTTTTAGAGCAAAGAGGCTCTGAAAAGAATTGTCTTAAGATTGTTACACCAGAAGTATTTCAATGCGAAATTAAAAATAAAGAACAGAAAAGATGAAGAACAATTTATTATATTCTGAACCGACAACAAACAGAAAGGAAAAGCAGAAAGGAAAGCAAAAAGGATATGTACCGGGATGAGCTAATCTCTGTCCTTAAGACAATTATGCTCCGGCAGTACCCACGGTTTAGCACTTGTCTCCCAGGATAACCCAATTACCTATTCATAATTGAGGTACTTCAGCTTCTGAACTCAACGAACTCTTGGTGCTTCAGAATCTCTTCAACTAAAAATGCAAGTGTTTATGTGATTTGTGTTGTCTTTCAGTACCATTCCCATTGCAAGAGAGGACCCTATATATAAGAGGAAGGAGCAGCCTTGAAGTGTGTGAATTGATGGCCACTAAACCATCAGGTTGAAACTGCTCTTGTATTAAAGTCATATGAGCTGAATCGAACTCGAACTCGTACTAAACCTGACTCATACTCTCAGCTCAAATCTGATTTATTGGACTTGGAAAATATCTAGATAAAATTTGTCCAAAAAATATAATACTGCCTCAGCCCCAGAAGGCCCATTCCCCAAAGCCAAAGTCAACGGGCACGGGACGGCGGCGGCGGCGCGAGCGTGCGTGTGGCATTTTTAGTAAACACTCAGCCCACTAAAACCACTCCGAGTTCTCTCCCTTTCTAAGAGATTATACCAACAACAAAACTTCCACCACTTAAATATTGTAGAAATGTTAACACATTTCCCAATGTGAGATTAAGAAGTTTGTCTTTTCAACTTCCTTTTCACACCTTTTCAACTACCCACTTTATGCCTTAATTTCTCATTCACCAGACATCTGAATTGAATTATTCAAAACCTTATTTTCAACTACGTCTTACGTAGTTTCCAAAGTCATCACTAACTCTTGATAATCTATATAAAAGTTATACCGAAATCGGCTCTCAAAGTGGTTACAATAAATGATTCAAAAAATCATTTTAAAATGTTATAAAACATTTTTCCTTTTATCCTCATATATCTCCAATAGAAATCAGGTAGAAATGTGTCATGTTGGAAATAAAATTTATGTTTTGATGATGAATCATCACTTATTCAGTCATTGTTCTAAACCCCATTGATGAAGTGTCATAACTAGCTGTTATAGTGCAAAGCAAAAAGATGTCTAGATATCAATGTATAGGATTTAATAGAGTCTGATATTTGTATAAGTTAAATCAGACAGGAACTGTAATATTTCTAGGCTGTGAACTGAGATAACTAGAAACTGAGATAACTAGAAAAACTAAGATAACGGGAAACTGGTATTTAGTCAAACTGACTCAGAATACACCAATATGAAACTGAAGAAGATAAGTTCGCTGAGGGACACAAACTCGGTTGGCTTATCTAGAAGATTGAAGAACTAAGGGTCACAGACTCAGTTATTGAAGATTGAAGAACTGAGGGTTCAAACTCAATTATGAAGACAATGTCGAGACTGTAAAGTTAGACTTCAGGCAAGATTGTGATAACCTGAACTGACATTATGGATCTTGTATTGGAAGCTAAGACATAGAAGGACAATGATGTCTTTGCTGATTAATTGCTTTGTGTACTTTGATTAAGCCAGTCGTAATCAGATGTAAAATGGAGTACTGATTGTTGAAGAAGAGTAAACATTCAGTTAAAGCTCTTACAAACTGAAAACTGATAATGTTTTCAGTCAATCAGTTTCAGGACTAGGGCTTAACTAAACTGAAGAAAATCCAACCGTTACAATTCAAGAATTATGATTGGAGGATAATCTATCCGTTCTGACATAAACGTACAAGCAAGAAAGCAGGACCACTAACGGCTACAAGGATTTGAACTCAAAGGAATTTGACCGTTAGATAAACCCCTATAAATAGACCACTTCTATCAGAAAGAAACAGGGGAGAGGTGAAGGAATTCTAAGAATTAATCTAGTCAAGAAAAATCAAATTAAGGGGGAAAAGGCCAATCTGAATGAATTCCTACTAATTACTCAATTGCAAAATCAAGAAATTTCTTCAAGTGTTCATTAGCATTCAAAGAAAGATCAAGATCATTCATTTGATGAAATACAGAGCTGTGCATAACTTATACATCTAGAAGAAAATCTCAAATCACAATTGAATCGTAGTTATTGATTCAAGTCTCAACTTTGATTCTATCAAAGGTTTAGACTGTGAAACACCAAGAAGGTGTGAAGGACAGTTGAGTGCAGTCAGGAAGACTGTGGTTGTGATGAGCTGGTGAAGAGGCAATTCAACGCTCCAAGGACCAGTGTTTCAAACAATTGAAGAGCAGCAATTCTACCTGTTCTACAAGTGTTTAGATAGTGAAGCTAGGGATTAGTCAAGGACTATCAGTTTAGAACTTTTTGTAACCGGGACATCTCAAAGAAGTTCTAGTGGAATTTTCCTCCGCATCACAGAGGAAGAGAGGACTGACAGGATTACACCACCTGGAACCTCTATAATTCTTGTTTATTTACTTTATGCATTTACTTACTTCATTACAGTCATAATTATCTAGTTCTTATTTACAGAAATGTTAAGAAACTGACTCAACAGGCTATCTGATAACTTATATTTTTATAAAGGCTATATCAATCCGCTGCCAGTTAACTAAACTAAGGATAAGTCTGTATTGACTATAATCAGTTGAGTTAGCTTAACTCCTCACAAGTTTTAACTAAACCGTAATTTGTTTTAAATCCAGTTTTAGGGACAAGTTTATTCATCCCCCCCCCCCTCTAAACTTGTGTTAGCCTTTCCAAGGGACCAACAATTGGTATCGGAGCAGTTCTTCCGTTTGGAAGTGATCCAAAGATCTTACAAACTAGTTGTTGAAAATCCTTTTTTGTATCATTTGTAAAAGCATCTTATGGATGCATCTAGAATTAGAAGTTGGCTGAATAACCCCCTGACTGACTATTTGCAGAATGTTGTCTCCGAATTTTAGGATCAAGTATTTGAAAGATTCAGTACTACGAGCTCACATACAAATCTAGAACCTCATTTTAGTAATGATGTGGATATTGACTTTAACGCATATGATGATGAATCTAGAGGATTTCCATCCCTAAGTGATCTCTCAGATGAAGTAGAAAAAGAGTTGCTACGAGTAGCTGATTACATAGAAGAAAAATTGAGTGAAAACATCATTGAAGATCCATCCATCGCAAACGCCAAAGATATTGATGAAATTCTACCCATGAGCTATGGAGGTGAAAGTGATGAGGAAATCATACTACTGAGAGCAGCACAGGCAAGTATCAATGATAAAGGGAAGCAAGTTTTAAATGATGATTCCTCAACAAGAAGCTTACCTATCAAACACCAGGAGGTAATTGCATTTACATCCAGCACTCACACTGCCATGAACAATCATAGAAATGAAAACTTCAATAAAACCTTGGACATACTCATAAAGGAATTAGAGGTAATTCAAAATAATTATGAGGATGTCAAAAACGAGAAAAAGTTATTGAAAGCAGAAGTTTCGAGATTGAATGCTGAGATCAATTTATTCAAGGCTAATAATGGAACCAAAGTAATTCGACCAATTGATGAACTGACAGAAGTAATAAACATCACAGAATCATCAGTTGATCCAATTCCCAGTGTTCAGTTCAAACCTGGAAAACCATTTGGAGACAGATCTGGTTTAGGGTTTGTTAATCAACATAATTCTAAGTTCAGACCAAGTTCAGTTGCAATGAAATTTGTGACTGCACAACAGTCAGGAACTCAGAAATCTGATAAAATTATTAGAACTGACAAAAACTCAGCACAGCCAAATGAACAAAATGACAGAACTGAAAAATCAGTTGGTAAAAAGCACCAAACCAACAGATTTTACAGGAAGGCTCAGAAGGCTGAAAAAGGTAAAACTGATCAGAGATCAGTAAGAAAAATCTTCAAGTCTCATCCATCTAAGAATGAGGATTATTCATGGAATAATAGACTCAAAGGGAAAGGAAGACTGTTTCCCACTGATGAAGACAGGAATAAACCATCACATCAGTTCCACAAACTGAACAAACAAAAAACCATTAGGACAAAACAGCAAGAATTTACGAAATCTGATTTTACTCAGTCAAAATATCAAGAGAGGTATAAAGTCAAAAACAAATTTATATCATCTAAAACTAATCAGTTAGGACCCAAACAGATATGGGTAACGAAAATCTCTCATTCTGTTTTGCAGGAGAATATCGCTAACTGAGAACTGAAGAGGTGTGATTCACAAAACTGAGTTGTATGCACAACTGAGTTTTTGAATTCAGTATAAGTACAAGACTGAACGTGTACAGTTGGAGATACACCGCATCTACTCTACTTACTACTGTCTAGCTACGGATGTCAAGAAAAGACGTGATCCTTTTCAATCCCAACCATCCATATTTTCCACTCAACTCATTTTCCCAATCTCAAAACATTTATGACAAGACGTTTTGAGTCCCACTAAATTCTTAACTAACCTTGCTACAAATTATAAATAACCCACAATTTTCTTTTATAATTCTTTACACTCGAATTTTGAATCTATTCTCTAAATCTCCAAATTTTCAAATTCTCAATAAAATCCAGAAAACAATGGCTTCTACTCATGTTGAACCTGGAATGATCATCTCTCTTGATCAGTTTATTGCAAAATATACTGATCAAACTCTAGCCAAAGTTATTGCAACAAAAATACAGAAAATCAAAGGATTGGATGATGTATTCAACATCAATCTGAAGAGTGTATGTCTGGAGAGCATTGGAGACGTCTATGAACTTGGAAGTATAGCTCTAGAAGGAGAAGGCACACACACAATTAGCACAACTGTCAATGGTAAGCAGATCAAAGTTACTAAAGACCTAATTACAGGGATTTTTGGGTTTGACAAAACCGGAGGAATAGCAGCCATCAAATTGACCAAAGAACAGAAGGAAAAATTATGGAAAGATATAGAAATTGATGCAGACACCACTGTTCGGTAAGTTTTAGATTTATAATTTTACCGGAACACCCCAAGTGCAAGGCACGTTGTAGTGGGTATTACCGGGTCGTCCAAGGAATCGAATGATGTCGGAAACAAAAATACAGTTAATGTACCGGTGAATTGTCACGATAAATCTAATTAAAATAATAAAGTTCCTACAAATTCTATGGTCCTAAATAATTTCTATTAAACTAATAAAACAAAAGAGATCAAATTAAACCTAAATAAACTATTGAATCTAAAATCCAAATTGCTATGAAAAATTACTGATTTTCTTCTTAATGTAACGAGACAGTAGGGCAACAAGGATTCTACCAAACAACCACCACCCAACCAGTTTGTGAGATGAATCAAATTTCTTGGTGTGATCTAACTTAAATCCAATCAAATTTCTTTAATCAAATTTATTTGGCTTCTGTTCCCTTTCTCAAGTGAAACAAAATTAACAATAAAAGAACATGATCATGAGTTCGTTTCCGAATCTCCTACCCAATTAACAATAAACTAATCTCTCGGAATATCATTAACTGTATCGAATGAAGGGTTCTATGTAAATTTAATTCTCATCAAATTCAAAACAACAATCGTTTCATTGATTTCTCAATCTAACAAAACATACATTCAAACAATTCAAAACATTTGATAAAGAAAAATAAATTCAAACTCACTAATAATGTTTACTGAAAATCTCCTGGTTGTGGTGATGTTGTAATGGCTTCATCCATTGTCCTACTGCGAATTGCTTAGCCTTCAATCATCTTCGATCTCCAAAAGAAAATTGAAAGAAAGAAACTCATGTTTTTGTGTGATGTGGTGCGGCTGCTAGGGTATGCGGCTGTTGTGTAATGATGTGTGTTGTTAGGGTTGAAAATACGCTGCTATTTATAAGATTTTAGGTCGGCTACGCTTATGTCGGCCTCCGGACGCACGTTCAAAGGGCTGGACGCCCGTCCAGGGTACGTAAATTGTTTGAGTCGGGCCGAGTCTTGAGTGGACGCACTTCCTATGCAAAAATGGACGCCAGTTCAGCAAAAACTTCACAACTTTGAATCAGCTTCTTCTTCTGGATGCTCGTCCACTCGCTTAGACGCCAGTCCACTAGACAGAGCAACAGACGCACGTCCAGTGAAAATCCAAACTTCCTGAATCGAATGGCACCTCCTGGACGCCAGTCCAGACTTGTAAACGCCCGTCCACTGAACGGGGTAGTGAACGCTTGTTCAGTATGCTGGAACTTCCACCTTCAGTTTGCATCTTTTTTTCCTTCCATTAAATCTTCAAGTAGACATCTTTTAAGCTCCTTCCATTGAATGCAAGCGTACTACAAGATGATAAACACGGGCAAGGTGTAAACTCGTACATAAATAGATAAAAAAACACGTAAACAACTCGATTTTGCAATTAAATCGTTTCCACACCCATTCTTTCAATATTTAATTTAACCAGTTAATTTTCTGTAAAAATTAATAAAATACGAAGGATATTATTACGGAATAAAGCGATAAAAACCATAAAAATCACCGTTAACAACCACAGTTGCACAGACTGGGAGCACAAGTTTACTCAAACCGGAATTCAATTTTCTCACCAAGATATTAGAAAATTGCATAATTGGAAATGCAGGAAAATTTAGCAATCTATCTGGAGTGAAATTGGATTTACTCTATGTGATCTGGTTTGGAGAAATTTCAATTGGCCAAGATATCTGTTTCATCAATTAGTGGCACAATCCATTGACACACCCAAAAAGAAGAGCGATGTCAAGAAAGGTCGTTTCTATCACAAGAAGACTCTTGCACTGGTGGTCCAAAGATTACTCAATCATTTTGGAATCGCAAAGAGGAAAGAAACGCAGATTGCCGATGGGAAGATTGTTATTAAAGAAGAAAAACCTGCAAAAAGAAAAGCTGAAGGTTCTGTAAGTGAACCTAAAAAGAAGAAAAGCAGAAAGTTGAAGAAAGTTGTAACTGGAGATGAAGCCTTAGAACAAGTTGAAGAATTAAGAAAAAGAAGGAAATAAATGGAAGAATCAGAGCAAGACAAATTTGATCTTGTTTCACCAACAAAAGTCACTACTTCAGTTGCTGAAGGATCAGCACAAATAGTGAGAACTGAAGCCACATTTACCGAATCTGTTCCAGTGTCTGTAACTGAAGCTTCACCAATTCAAGAGCCAGTTACACTTACACAAGAAATTGAAATGACAATGGAAACTGAAGTTGTCAACAGAGAACAGAGTGTTGAAGCTGACTCATAGAAGGAAGCTGACACTCAGGGGGAACAGACCCTGAGAATTGAGCATGATGATGAAGGATCTGACAGTGAAGAAAGATTGATTGACAAAGAAACTATGGACATGCTTTTGTTACTTTCAAAATCTAGATCCACACCTCAAAAATATGCTTCCAGATTGGAATTTGAAGAATCAGTCAAAGAATTTTCAGCTTCTCATTCTGAAGATAAAGGAGCTGAAGTAGAATCAAGATCGACTAGAGTTATTCACCTAGATGAGCTGGTCCATGAAGAACTAACTGAATCCTTAATGAAAGAAGTTCCAGTTACCGAATTGGAACTTGAGCCTGTTGGAGAACAAGTTGGCGAAGAACTTGTTAGTGACAAGAATTTGGAAACTGGGCCGATATTCTCAGTTTCAGCCACTGAAAAAGGTACATCAGTCATCCCAGTCACTGCTGAGGGAGGAACCAGCAGAACTGACCCTATCCAAACTGAAGACGTTATTCTGGAAGATGACCAGGAAATCACAAGAGGATCTGTATAGATTGTTACTCAATCTAAGATCTCAACTGATCATGGAGAACTGATGTCAGCTGATTATAAGCGATTGCGCAATTATCAAATCTGGAAAGTCAATTCTATCACCAATCAAAGGAGTCAACTAGCAGAAATGGAAGCTACTGAAAGATGGGTATTTGATCTCTACAACATTACAAATCTATCAGAAATGATCAATACCAATGAATTCTTGAATCAAGGATATGCGCTGATCAAAAATAGTTATTGGAAGGAAGCCACAACTGGTGGAAGTTCCAAAAAGGGTGATGATGATGATGATTCTCAGGAAGATCCTAATTTGGAAAAAGGGATTCTTGCCTCTTTACAAGAAAAAAAGATTGAAACTGATCAGAACACTGATAATGATTCTAGTAGTTCTGAAGAAAGCAGTGGAAGTTCCAGTTCTAAAACTGTATCTGATGCACAAGGAGAAGAAGAAGAAGGAGGTTATCAATATCCTACTGATAAGTCTATGCTAGAAATAGAAAGAACTGTGGCAAACATGGCTGAAGAAGAATCTGATGAAGAATTTAACGTACAAATGTCACCTGCAAGAATTGTTGATCAATCAAGTCTAGAAGAAATTAGAAAACAATCTGAAGAAAGGAGAAGATCAGCAGAATACAAAGAAAAACTGAAGCAAGTTGTTCTCTCACCGCTAAAGCAAACTAAATCAACTGCGGCTGAGACAAGCAATGCCAATGAACAACAAGCAGGAAGCTCAAAAGACATACCAACTCAGGTTGATCTCATTAAATTCTATCATAATGAGATAATCAGAATCCAGAAAGACGATAACAGTTTATTTGGAAAAGTTCTACAGTCCTTAGAGGCTAGCAAAAATGAAAGAAGCGAACTTGAAAAGAAGATGGATATCGTCACTAATAACTGTCAAGACACTCTGATTGAGCTTAGAAAGACAACCATTGAAAACGATGCAAGAAGAGATGAAACCCAAGATAGATGGGAAGGTATTCTCAATAATCTGGTTGACAGAATGACTTTAATGGAAAATGGCTGAAGGACTCAGTTGTAGCTCAAACCATTTTGGCATCAACTCAGCAGAATCTTAACAATTACATCAAAAGCCTGATTGATAAAGATGATGTCAATAAGGTGGAAAGTTTGGACATCTTAAAAGTCCATGCAACTGAAATGCCACAAGTCCTTGCAAACATTGATGATAAACTGACTGAACTGAAGAAATCTAGAGGAGAATTCACTGATGAGGAAATGGAGCTGATTGCTAAATTCTCAGAGCCAACTGATAAAAGAATTGGCTTGGATTCTCGTCTCTACAGTTTATTCAAAAATCTACCAGCTAGAGAAGGAGAATCAAGAGAAGAATCTCTATAAACATTCCTACATATGCATAAAATTCTCATGCATTACTGGAACAAACTCAAGAAATGGGAAAACAATGGTACTCTAGATAAAGAATCAGATAAGATTGAAAAGACGAACCTGAATTTGTTCAGAGTCTACTGAAAACAGCCACCACTGAAAGGCTGAGGACATCTGTTTTTACTTTCGCTATTCTTTTCAAAAGAAAATTCTTCGGTAAGCATAATTTATCTGAATCATGGAACATATGGGCAAGCATCCATGGAATCGAAAGCACAACAACAAATGATGCTATGAGGAATGTTGATGAAGCTTATGATAATCGATTGAGTTTAACTGTTAAGTAAAAAGAAGCTGCCCTTTTAGCTCTCTTTTTATCATGTTGTATTTTATTACCTTACTTTGTAATTCTGTTATCAAAAAATTTTCAGTTTCTCAGTTCACTGTGTTATTTACTATATCTTGTTTTATCTTTTTGCATTGCTTTTAAGGAGGGTATTGACATCATCAAAAAAGGGGAAATTGTTGGAAATAAAATTTATGTTTTGATGATGATTCATCACTTATTCAGTCATTGTTCTAAACCCCATTGATGAAGTGTCATAACTAGCTGTTATAGTGCAAAGTAAAAATATGTCTAGATATCAATGTATAGGATTTAATAGAGTCTGATATTTGTATAAGTTAAATCAGACAAGCAATGTAATATTTCTAGGTTGTGAACTGAGATAACTAGAAACTGAGATAACTAGAAAATTGAGATAACGGGAAACTGGTATTTAGGCAAACTGACTCAGAATACACCAATATGAAACTGAAGAAGATAAGTTCGCTGAGGGACACAAACTCGGTTGGCTTATCTAGAAGATAGAAGAACTGAGGGTCACAGACTCAGGTATTAAAGATTAAAGAACTGAGGGTTCAAACTCAGTTATGAACACTACGTCGAGACTGTAAAGTTAGACTTCAGGCAAGATTGTGATGACCTGAACTGACTTTATGGATCTTGTATTGGAAGCTAAGACACATAAGGACAATGATGTCTTTGCTGATTAATTGCTTGGTGTAATCTGATTAAGTCAATCGTAATCATATGTAAAATGGAGTACTGATTGTTGAAGAAGAGTAAACATTCAGTTAAAGCTCTTACAAACTAAAAACTGATAATGTTCTCAGTAAATCGGTTTTGGAACTAAGGCTTAACTAAACTGAAGAAAAATCCAACCGTTACAATTTAAGAATTATGATTGGAGGATAATCTATCCGTTCTGACATAAACGTACAAGCAAGAAAGCAGGACCACTAACGGCTACAAGGATTTGAACTCAAAGGAATTTGACCGTTAGATAAACCCCTATAAATAGACCACTTCTATCAGAAAGAAACAGGGAGAGGTGAAGGAATTCTAAGAATTAATATAGTCAAGAAAAATCAAATTAAGGGGGAAAAGCCAATCTGAATGAATTTCTACTAATTACTCAATTGCAAAATCAAGAAATTTCTTCAAGTGATCATTAGCATTCAAAGAAAGATCAAGATCATTCATTTGAAGAAATACAGAGCTGTGCATAACTTATACATCTAGAAGAAAAGCTCAAATCACAATTGAATCATAGTTATTGATTCAAGTCTCAACTTTGATTCTATCAAAGGTTTAGACTGTGAAACACCAAGAAGGTGTGAAGGACAGTTGAGTGCAGTCAGGAAGACTGTGGTTGTGATGAGCTGGTGAAGAGGCAATTCAACGCTCCAAGGACCAGTGTTTCAAACAATTGAAGAGCAGCAATTCTACCTGTTCTACAAGTGTTTAGATAGTGAAGCTAGGGATTAGTCAAGGACTATCTGTTTAGAAATTTTTGTAACCGGGACATCTCAAAGAAGTTCTAGTGGAATTTTCCTCCGCATCACAGGGGAAGAGAGGACTGACAGGATTACACCACCTAGAACCTCTATAATTCTTGTTTATTTACTTTACGCATTTACTTACTTCATTAAAGTCATAATCATCTAGTTGTTATTTACAGCAATGTTAAGAAACTGACTCAACAAGCTATCTGATAACTTATATTTTTATAAAGGTTAAATCAATCCGCTGCCAGTTAACTAGACTAAGGATAAGTCTGTTTTGACTTATACTCAGTTGAGTTAGCTTAACTCCACACAAGTTTTAACTGAACCGTAATTTGTTTTAAATTCAGTTATAGGGACTAGTTTATTCACCCCCCCCCTCCTAAACTTGTGTTAGCCTTTCCAAGGGACCAACAGGTGAAAATCGGGTAGATATGAGTCCAAAATAGTAGAATATGGATTAATAAGCAACCTGGTATAATTATACGTAAACATACTAGACATATCAACATTTCACAAAATAAATGTTATCGTTTCAAATCAGCGAGGTCGGTCATTAGAGCCAACTGTAAAGATCCTCTTCTACGCTTCTATAAGGCTCATACTGACCGTATAATGACTTATTTCATTAAATGCAAATTCCATCATGAGTTTTACCATACTGGAAGCAATGCCATAATCAGGAGGTTTGGCAAGCAACGCCTACGAGGTAATGCGCTAACGATCGAGCATTTAGGTTTCATAAATAATTTTAATTATGATTTTAATTGATTGAAAATCGATGATGTTTATTTAAAGTAATTATTGTGTTCAAGGATGATTATTATAGAAATTGAGAAACAGGATTTACAGATTAAACTGGATCAACCGGATTGAAAAATGACAAACAATAGTTTTATAATAAGTTTTTTATTGTAAGAAAATCGAACCGTAAAATCCGTTTGGTTTCTGGATATAATGAAGTAAATTGGTATTCCCCGTATGAAAAATCTCTGATGGTTGAGCTTAGCCTTTGATCTGCGACATGCAAGTAAATTTTCTCTTGACCTAGCTGCTATAGAAATTCAATCTATAAATGGAATGATAGTGAACTGTGGTAGAAATCAGGAAGAAATGAGTAGAAATGGGTCGAAATCGGGTAGAAATGAGTCCAAAATAGTAGAATATGGATTAAAAAGGAACTTGGTATAATTTTTAATAAACATACTAGACATATCAACATTTCACAAATTAAATGTTATCCATTCAAATCAGCGATGTCGGTCATTAGTGCCAACTGCAGAGCTCCGCTTCTATGCTTCTAAGAGGCTCATGCTGACCGTATAATGACATATTTCATTAAATGTATATTTGTCTCGGATTTTATCTAAGCAAAATAACAAGTAATAAAAATAATCCGGTTTACCCCAAGTGCAGGGATCGTAGTATAGCGATTACAACCGGAGTCGGTCACAGGGAATCGGGGTATCTAGTTCATTAATTTTCCTAAGATTGATACTATTATTATTAAAACCTAAAACGATAAAATAAACTGGACAGAGGATTGTCAGTCCAAAGCCAGGAAGGATAAAAGCGAAAACGATATCTAAACTATAAACTATAAAATAAACGGTAAACAAGAAGATGATCATGGTGATTAAACAATGAACAAACCAATATTCCTCCAATCCTGCAACCCTTAATTTTCTCTCTAAAGTTATCTTGTGATGATTTAATTAAAGATGTGGTTCACCTATCAAAGGTATGAATTCCTACTCTCGTAGATAATTCGCCTATCAATCTCTCATCTCTCGATATATAAGATTGACGCTCTCAAACCAAGGTGTAAGATCTCTCAATCTAGCAACCTAGACATTCAACCTATCAACTCTCGTTATGTCAAGGTTAAAAATCCCATCTTTCCTATGGTGATCTAAGGTTTACACCGACTCTCGTCATACGGTAAACATCAACAACAATTCATCTTTCGATATCGATTGCATAACAAAATAAACACATGGGAAAGATACAACCTTAATCAAATTCACAAAACAAATCTAGATTGAAAATAAAGAACTTGCTGAAACGGATTCACATGGTTTGAACAATTGCTCAGCCTCCAAGCATTCAGCACAACAAAAGCAAAACGGAATAGAAAAAACGAATATAAAAAACAAGGAAAATCGCAACCCCAGCCTCCCCAAAGGGGCTGGGGCCGTCTAGGGTTTTCTTCTTATGAGTATGTATCAATAAGAGTCAATAATGTATGATTAGGGTTGAAATCAGCGCTGCTATTTATAGAAAACTGAGGCGGCTGCTGCTAAGTCGGTTTAAGGACACCCGTCCGCCTCGTTGGACGCCCGTCCAAGATACCTTGGACTTGCTTCAGACGCCCGTCCACTCAGCGTCCAAACTCTCTGAATCAACTTTCTTCTCCTAGACGCTCGTTCACTATTCTAGACGCTCGTCCAAGCAAATATCCGTCTATCCTGAATCAAATCACCTTCCTGGACGCTCGTCCAAGATTTTGGACGCCAGTCCACTGGACGCAACAAGTGAACGCCAGTTCAGTTTGACACATAACTTCAATCTCATCTCTATCTCTTATCTTCCTTCTTTATCCTTTTCCAATCCGGAATTGTGTACCTACAAGTCATCCAACACATCGCAAAATGTAGTATCTTCCATATAAACATGAAATCATCAATTTTACACATAAATCATCCAATTTTGCAACTAACCCATTAAAAACATCACTTGCTCAATACTTCAATATAAAGCTCGATTTCTATGAAAAACATCCAGATATGGGGGAAATTGACATAAAATATATCCTTATAAAACGTATAAAATCACCCTTAACAATATTCCATCATGAGTTTTACCATACTGGAAGGAAAGCAGGTATCGGGAGGTTTGGCAAGCAACACGTATGATAATGAACCCCTGAGAGGTAAATGCGCTAACGATCAAGCATTTAGGGTTGACAAATGATTTTAAATATGATTTTAAGTGATTGAATACCAAGGATGTATATTTAAAGTAATTACAGTGTTCAAGGATGATTATTATAGAAATTGAAAAACCGAATTAGCTTATTAAACTGGATCAAACCGGATTGAAAAATGACAAACTACAGTTTTATAATAGGTTTTTTGTTGTAAAAAAATTGAACCGTAAAATCCGTTTGGTTTCCGGTTATAGTGAAGTAAATTGGTATTCCCCGTATGAAAAACGTCTGATGGTTGAGCTTAGCCTTTGATCTGCGACATTCAAATAACTTTTCTCTAGACCTAGCTGCTATAGGATTTCAATCTAATAATGGAATGATAGTGAACTTAGTGGTAGAAATCCGGTAGAAATTAGTAGAAATGGGTCGAAATCGGGTAGAAATGAGTCCAAAATAGTAGAATATGGATTAAGAAGGAACTTGGTATAAATTTACGTAAACATACTAGACATATCAACATTTCACAAGATAAATGTTATCCATTCAAAACAGTGAGGTCGGTCATTAGAGCCAACTGCAGAGCACCGCTTCTACGCTTGTATAAGGCTCAAGCTAACCGTATAATGACTCATTAAATGCATATTCCATCATTAGTTTTACCATATTGGAAGGAAAGCCAGAATCGGGAGTTTTGGCAAGCAACACGTCGAATAAGGAAACCCTGTGAGGTAAATGCGCTAACGATTGAGCATTTGGGGTTGATAAATGATTATAATTACGATTTTAAGTGATTGAATATCAATGATGTATATTTAAAGTAATTATAGTGTTCAAGGATGATTATTATAGAAATTGAAAAACAGGATTAATTGATTAAATAGGATCAAACCGGATTGAAAAAAGACAAACTACTGTTTTATAATAGGTTTTTTGTTGTAAACAATTGAACCGTAAAATCCGTTTGGTTTCCGATTATAGTGAAGTAAATTGGTATTCCCCGTATGAAAAACATCTAATGGTTGAGCTTAGCTTTTGATCTACGACATTCAAATAACTTTTCTCTAGACCTAGCTGCTATAGAATTTCAATCTATAAATGGAATGATAGTGAACTTAGTGGTAGAAATCAGGTAGAAATTAGTAGAAATGGGTCAAAATCGTTTAAAAATGAGTCCAAAATAGTAGAATATGGATTAAAAAGGAACTTGGTATAAATTTACGCAAACATACTAGACATATCAACATTTCACAGAATAAATGTTATCCATTCAAATCAGCGAGGTCGGTCATTAGAGCCAACTGTAGAGCTCCTCTTCTATGCTTGTATGATTCTCATGCTGACCGTATAATGACTTATTTCATTAAATGCATATTCCATCATGAGTTTTACCATACTGTAAGGAAATCCAGAATTGGGAGGTTTGGCAAGCAACACGTAAGGTAAGGAACTTCTACGAGGAAAAGGCACTAACGATCGATCATTTGGGGTTGATAAATGATTTTAATTACAATTTTAAGTGATTGAATATCAATGATGTTTATTTAAAGTAATTATAGTGTTCATGGATGATTATTATTGAAAATGAAAAACCGGATTAACTGATTAAACTGGATCAAACCGGATTGAAAAATGACAAACTACAGTTTTATAATATCTTTTTATTGTAAAAAAATCGAACCGTAAAATCCGTTTGGTTTCCGGTTATAATGAAGTAAATAGGTATTCCCCATATGAAAAACGTCTGATGGTTGAGCTTAGCCTTTGATCGACATGCAAAAACTTTTCTCTAGTTCTCGATGCTATAGAAATTCAAACAATAAATTGAATGATAGTGAACTATGGTAGAAATCAGGTCGAAATGGGTCAAAATCGGGTAGATATGAGTCCAAAATAGTAGAATATGGATTAATAAGGAACTTGGTATAATTATACGTAAACATACTATTGGAAATATTATTTATGTTTTGATGATGATTCGTCACGTAATTAAACAAATCACTAACAACCCATGATGATGAAGTCATAACTAACTGTTATAGTGCATAATGAAAGAAGAAGCAAGAAATGGTCTAGAGATAAAATGCATAAGTTCTATCTAGAGTCTGAACCATGTATAGGTTGTTTCAGACAAGCATTGTAATAGAATAAGAACTAGGCAAACAGCTGAGTCACAACAAGAAAACTGAGAACTAAGGGTTCAAACTCAGTAATGCAAGAACTGAAGAAGGTAAGTTCGCTGAGGGTCACAAACTCAGTTGGCTTATCTAGAAGACTGAAGAACTGAGGGACACGGACTCGGCTATTAAAGAGGCGAAGAAGCGAGGTAGCAAACTCGGTTAGAAGCGATTAAGTCGTGACTATAAGTCGGGATTCGAGCAAGTACGTGGTGACACTGGGCCCGAACTATAGATCATGTAAAACCGAATAATCTTAAGGACAAAGATTATCAGTTGACAGGATAAGAAGAAACTGAATGGTGTACTCTGACCTAGTCAATTAAAGTCAGATGTCAAGTATACAACGCACTCAGTTTTGAAGAAGAGTAGAAAACAGAGTTAAGGCCTTGCTGAATTTAAACTGACAATACGACAAAGATCGTACATATGAGCGTTGGTTAAACGACAAATGTAACGGCTACAAGAGCTAGTGACCGTTGCATCACCCCTATAAATACACAAGAAAATCACTTGAAGAAGAGAGAGAAAAAGGATCAGAAAAAAGAGCTTTACAAGCACATATCCAAAGATCCGGATCTAGAAAATCAGATCATATATATCTAGAAAAGGGGAAGCCAACAGAATTGCCTTGAAGATTTAAAAGAAAGATCCAGTAACCCTAAGGGGGAAAGAAGGCATCTTAGAGCTACAAAGCCAGATCCAGAAGAGTCAGACAGCTCACTGAATTAATCTCTTGATTAATTCTAAACCTAACCTTTGTGAGAAAGGGTTGGCTGTGCATAGTTTGAAGAGAGCAATTCCACCTTTCTTCATACGGTTGCAACTT
The DNA here is from genome assembly GCA_036785695.1 of Gentiana straminea. Lineage (NCBI taxonomy): Eukaryota > Viridiplantae > Streptophyta > Magnoliopsida > Gentianales > Gentianaceae > Gentiana > Gentiana straminea. The sequence continues at coordinate 9,266,895 of JAVUPR010000265.1, forward strand.
GGTTGCCACAGCTGTTGGTGCAGTTTGCGGACTGTGTTTGTGATAGTGGTGAGCTGGTGAAGGAGCAACTCCACCTCCGAAAGATCAGTGTGTAGAGTGAAGGGAGCAATCTCACCTTTCTTCATTTTGTGTAGACAGTGAAACTAGGGTGTCATGAAGGACTGTCATAGTGCTAGGATTTTGTAACGGTTATCTCAGATTCTAGTGATACCTCCTACACCACAGGAGAAGGGGAGACGTACTGGATTACACCACCCGGAACTTCTATAAACAAATCTTGTGTTGATTTACTTTATGCACTTATGTTTATTTTACTTGTTGCATTATCACTCAGCAAACACTAGACACTGAGTCAGCACTAAACTGATACATAAAAGGTCTAGATTCTTATTGACACATCTATTGCACTAAAGGCTAGTTTTATCCGCTGCCAGTTAACAAGACTAAATATAAGTCAGTATTGACTTATACTCAGTTGAGTTAGTTGTACTCCGCACAAGTTTCAGGACAAGAACAAAACTGAGCTGAGTATCAGTTTGAGTTTGACAGAAACTCAGTTCCTGGGGCTTCTCCAGTTTGGGAAAAGTTTTTGGTGACAATTTTATTCACCCCCCCCCCTCTAAACTTGTGATAGCCTTTCCAAGGGACCAACACATACTAGACCTATCAACATTTCACAAAATAAACGTTATCGATTCAAATCAGCGAGCTCGGTCATTAGAGCCAACTGTAGAGATCCTCTTCTACGCTTGTATAAGGATCATAGTGACCATATAATGACTTATTTCATTAAATGTATATTCCATCATGAGTTTTACCATATTGGAAGCAATGCCATAATCGGGAGGTTTGGCAAGCAACACGTATTGTAAGCAACTTCTACGAGGTAATGCGCTAACGATCGAGCATTTGGGGTTGATAAATGATTTTAATTACAAATTAAATGATTGAAAATCAATGATGTTTATTTAAAGTAAATATAGTCTTCAAGGATGATTATTATAGAAATTGAAAAACAAGATTAACTGATTAAACTGGATCAAACTGGATTGAAAAATGACAAACTACAGTTTTATAAAAGGTTTTTTACTGTATAAAAAATTGAACCGTAAAATCCGTTTGGTTTCCGGTTATAAAGAAGTAAATTGGTATTCCCCGTATGAAAATTGTCTTATGGTTGAGCGTAGCCTTTGATCTCCGACATTCAAATAACTTTTCTCTAGACCTAGCTGCTATAGAAATTCAATCTATAAATAGAATGATAGACTGTGGTAGAAATCAGGTAGAAATGGGTCAAAATCGGGTAGAAATGAGTCCAAAATAGTAGAATATGGATTAAAAAGGAACTTGGTATAATATTACGTAAACATACTAGACATATCAACATTTCACAAAATAAATGTTATCCATTCAAACTAGAGAGGTCGGTCATTAGAGCCAACTGCAGAGCTCCGCTTTTATGCTTGTATGAGGCTCATGCTGACCGTATAATGACTTATTTCATTTAATGCATATTCCATCATGATTTTTACCATACTGGAAGGAAAGCCGGAATCGGGAGGTGTGGCAACCAACACGTACGATCAGGAACCCCTACGAGGTAAATGTGCTAACGATTCAGCATTAAGGGTTGATAAATGATTTTAATTACGATTTTAAGTGATTCAATATCAATAATGTTTATTTAAAGTAATTATAGTGTACAATGATGATTGTTATAGAAATTGAAAAACCGGATTAACTGATTAAACTGGATCAAACCGGATTGAAAAATGACAAACTACAGTTTTATAAAAGGTTTTTTATTGTAAAAAAATCGAACCGTAAAATCCGTTTGGTTTCCGGTTATAATCAAGTAAATTGGTATTCCCCGTATGAAAAACGTCTTATGGTTGAGCTAAGCCTTTGATCTCCGGCATTCAAATAACTTTTCTCTAGACCTAGCTGCTACAGAAATTCAATCTATAAATGGAATGATAGATTGTCGTAGAAATCAGGTGGAAATGAGTAGAAATGGGTAGAAATTGGGTAGAAATGAGTCCAAAATAGTAGAATATGGATTAAAAAGAAACTTGGTATAATTTTTCGTAAACATACTAGACATATCATCATTTCACTAAATAAATGTTATCCATTCAAACCAGCGAGGTCGGTCATTAGAGCCAACTGCAGAGCTCTGCTTCTATGCTTGTATGAGGCTCATGCTGACCGTATAATGACTTATTTCATTAAATGCATATTCCATCATGAGTTTTACCTTATTGGAAGGAAAGCCGGAATCGGGAGGTTTGGCAAGAAACACGTACGATAAGGAACCCCTATGAGGTAAATGCGCTAACGATTCAGCATTTGGGGTTCATAAATGATTTTAATTATGATTTTAAGTGATTGAATATGAATGATGTATATTTAAAGTGATTATAGTGCTCAAGGATGATTATTATAGAAATTGATAAACCGGATTAACTGATTAGACTGGATCAAACCGGATTGAAAAATGTCAAACAACAGTTTCATAAAAGTTTTTTTATTGTAAAAAAATCGAACCGTAAAATCCGTTTGGTTTCCTGTTATAATGAAGTAAATTGGTATTCCCCATATGAAAAACGTCAGATGGTTGAGCTTAGCCTTTGATCTGCAACATGCAATTAACTTTTCTCTAGACCTAGCTGCTATAGAAATTCAATCTATAAATGGAATGATAGTGAACTGTGGTAGAAATCAGGTAGAAATGAGTAGTAATGGGTCGAAATCGGGTAGAAATGAGTCCAAAATATTAGAATATGGATAAAAAAAAAGGAACTTTGTATAATTTTACGTAATCATACTAGACATATCAAAATTTCACAAAACAAATGTTATCCATTCAAATCAGCGAGGTCAGTCAATAGAGCCAACTGCAGAGCTCCGCTAATACGCTTGTATGAGGCTCATGCTGACCATATAATTACTTATTACATTAAATACATATTCCATCATGATTTCACCATACTAGAAGGAAAGCAGGAATCGGGAGGTTTGGTAAGCAACACGTACGATAATGAACCCCTAAGAGGTAAATGTGCTAACGATCGAGCATTTGGGGTTGAAAAATGATTTTAATTACGATTTTATGTGATTGAATATCAATGATGTATATTTAAAGTAATTACAGTGTTCAAGGATGATTATTATAGAAATTGAAAAACCGGATTGGCTTAATAAACTGGATCAAACCGGATTGAAAAATGACAAACTACAGTTTTATAATTGGTTTTTTGTTGTAAAAAAATTGAACCGTAAAATCCCTTTGGTTTCTGGTTATAGTGAATTAAATTGGTATTCCCCGTATGGAAAACGTCTGATGGTTGAGCTTAGCCTTTGATCTGCGACATTCAAATAACTTTTCTCTAGACCTAGCTGCTATAGAATTTCAATCTATAAATGGAATGATAGTGAACTTAGTGGTAGAAATCAGGTAGAAATTAGTATAAATGGGTCGAAATCGGGTAGAAATGAGTCCAAAATAATAGAATATGGATCAAAAAGGAACTTGGTATAAATTTACGTAAACATACTAGACATATCAACATTTCACAAGATAAATGTTATCCATTCAAATCAGCGAGGTCGGTCATTAGAGACAACTGTAGAGCTCATCTTCTACGCTTGTATGATTCTCATGCTGGCCGTATAATGACTTATTTCATTAAATGCATATTCCATCAATAGTTTTACCATTGTGTAAGGAAAGCCAGAATCGGGAGGTTTGGCAAGCAAGACGTGCGGTAAGGAACTTCTACGAGGAAAAGGCGCAAATGATCGAACATTTGGGGTTGATAAATGATTTTAAATACGATTTTAAGTGATTGAATATCAATGATGTTTATTTAAAGTAATTATAGTGTTCATGGATGATTATTATTGAAATTGAAAAACCGGATTAACTGATTAAATTAGATCAAACCGGATTGAAAAATGGCAATCTACAGTTTTATAATAGGTTTTTATTGTGAAAAAATAGAACAGTACAATCCGTTTGGTTTCCGGTTATAATGAAGTAAATTTGGTATTCCCGGTATGAAAAACGTTTATGGTTGAGCTTAGCCTTTGATCTGCGACATTCCAATAACTTTTCTCTAAACCTAGCTGCTATAGAAACTCAATCTATAAATGGAATGATAGTGAACTATGGTAGAAATCAGGTAGAAATTAGTAGAAATGGGTCAAAATCGGGTAGAAATGAATCCAAAATAGTAGAATATTGAATAAAAAGGAACTTGGTATAATTTTACATAAACATACTAGACATATAAACATTTCCCAAAATAAATGTTATCCATTCAAATCAGTGAGGTCGGTCATTAAAGCCAATTGCAGAGCTCCGCTTCTACGTTTGAAAGAGGCTCATGCTGACGTATAATGACATATTTCATTAAATGTATATTCCATCATGAATTTTACCATACTGGAAGAAAAGCCGGAAACGCGAGGTTTGGCAAGCAACACGTACGATAAGGAACCCATGTGAGGTAAATACGCTAACGATTGAGTAATTGGGGTTGATAAAATGATTGTAATTATGATTTTAAATGATTGAATATCAATGATGTATATTTAAAGTAATTATATTTTTCAAGGCTGATTATTATAGAAATTGAAAAACCGGATTGAAAAATGACAAACTACAGTTTTATAATATTTTTTATTGTAAAAAAATCGAACCGTAAAATCCATTTGGTTTCCGATTATAATGAAGTAAATAGGTATTCCCCGTATGAAAAACGTCTATTGGTTCAGCTAAGCCTTTGATCTACGACATGCAAAAACTTTTCTCTAGTTCTAGATGATATAGAAACTCAATCAATAAATAGAATGATAGTGAACTGTGGTAGAAATCAGGTAGAAATTGGTCAAAATCGGGTAGATATGAGTCCAAAATAGTAGAATATGGATTAATAAGGAACTTGGTATAATTATACGTAAACATACTAGACATATCAACATTTCACAAAATAAATGTTATCGTTTCAAATCAGCGAGGTCGGTCATTAGAGCCAGCTGTAGAGCTCCTCTTCTACGCTTCTATAAGGCTCATACTGACCGTATAATGACTTATTTCATTAAATGCATATTTCATCATGAGTTTTACCATACTGGAAGCAATGCCATAATCGAGAGGTTTGGCAAGCAACACGTATGGTAAGCAACGCCTACGAGGTAATGCGCTAACGATCGAGCATTTAGGGTTCGTAAATGATTTTAATTACGATTTTAAGTGATTGAAAATCGATGATGTTTATTTAAAGTAATTATTGTGGTCAAGGATGATTATTATAGAAATTGAAAAACAGGATTTACTGATTAAACTGAATCAAACCGGATTGAAAACTGACAAACTGTAGTTTTATAATAGGTTTTTTCGTAAAAAAATCGAACCGTAAAATCCGTTTGGTTTCCGGATATAATGAAGTAAATTGGTATTCCCCGTATGAAAAATGTCGGATGGTTGAGCTTAGCCTTTGATCTGCAACATGCAAGTAACTTTTCTCTTGACCTAGCTGCTATAAAAATTCAATCTATAAATGGAATGATAATGAACTGTGGTAGAAATCAGGTAGAAATGAGTAGAAATGGGTCTAAATCGGGTAGAAATGAGTCCAAAATAGTAGAATATGGATTAAAAAGGAACTTTGTATAATTTTAAGTAAACATACTAGACATATCAACATTTCACAAATTAAATGTTATCCATTTAAATCAGCGAGGTCGGTCATTAGTGCCAACTGCAGAGCTCCGCGTCTACGCTTGTAAGAGGCTCATGCGGACCGTATAATGACATATTTCATTAAATGTATATTCCATCATGAGTTTTACCATACTCGAAGGAAAGCAGGAATCGGGAGGTTTGGCAAACAACACGTACGATAATGAACCCCTGAGAGGTAATTGCGCTAACGATCGAGCATTTAGGGTTGATAAATGATTTTAAATACGATTTTAAGTGATTGAATATCAAGGATGTATATTTAAAGTAATTACAGTGTTCAAGAAAGATTATTACAGAAATTGAAAAACAGGATTAGATTATTAAACTGGATCAAACCGGATTGAAAAATGACAAACTACAGTTTTATAATAGGTTTTTTGTTGTAAAGAAATCGAACCGTAAAATCCGTTTGGTTTCCGGTTATAGTGAAGTAAATTGGTATTCCCCGTATGAAAAACGTCTGATGGTTGAGCTTAGCTTTTGATCTGTGACATTCAAATAACTTTTCTCTAGACTAGTCGCTATAGAATTTCAATCTATAAATGGAATGATAGTGAACTTAGTGGTAGAAATCAGGCAGAAATTAGTAGAATTGGGTCAAAATCGGGTAGAAATGAGTCCAAAATAGTAGAATATGGATTAAAAAGGAACTTGGTATAAATTTACGTAAACATACTAGACATATCAACTGTTCACAAGATAAATGTTATCCATTCAAATCAGCGAGGTCGGTCATTAGAGCCAACTGTAGAGCTCATCTTCTACGCTTGTATGATTCTCATGCTGACCGTATAATGACTTATTTCATTAAATACATATTCCATCATGAGTTTTACGATACTGTAAGGAAAGCCAGAATCGGGTGGTTTGGCAAGCAACACGTACGGTAAGGAACTTCTATGAGGAAATGGCACTAACGATCGAAATTTGGGGTGGATAAATGATTTTAATTACGATTTTAAGTGATTGAATATCGATGATGTTTATTTAAAGTAATTATAGTGTTCATGGATGATTATTATTGAAATTGAAAAATCGGATTAACTGATTAAACTGGATCAAACCAGATTGAAAAATGGCAATCTACAATTTTATAATAGGTTTTTTATTGTGAAAAAATAGAACAGTAAAATCTGTTTGGTTTCCGGTTATAATGAAGTAAATTTGTATTCCCCGTATGAAAAACGTCTATGGTTGAGCTTAGCCTTTGATCTGCGACATTCCAATAACTTTTCTCTAGACCTAGCTGTTATAGAAATTCAATCTATAAATGGAATGATAGTGAACTGTAGTAGAAATTGGGTAGAAATGAGTCCAAAATAGTAGAATATGGATTAAGAAGGAACTTGGTATAAATTTACGTAAACATACTAGACAAATCAACATTTCACAAGATAAATGTTATCCATTCAAAACAGTGAGGTCGGTCATTAGAGCCAACTGCGGAGCACCGCTTCTACGCTTGTATAAGGCTCAAGCTAACCGTATAATGACTCATTAAATGCATATTCCATCATTAGTTTTACCATATTGGAAGGAAAGCCAGAATCGGGAGTTTTGGCAAGCAACACGTCGAATAAGGAAACCCTGTGAGGTAAATGCGCTAACGATTGAGCATTTGGGGTTGATAAATGATTATAATTACGATTTTAAGTGATTGAATATCAATGATGTATATTTAAAGTAATTATAGTGTTCAAGGATGATTATTATAGAAATTGAAAAACAGGATTAATTGATTAAATAGGATCAAACCGGATTGAAAAAAGACAAACTACTGTTTTATAATAGGTTTTTTGTTGTAAAAAATTGAACCATAAAATCCGTTTGGTTTCCGATTATAGTGAAGTAAATTGGTATTCCCCGTATGAAAAACATCTAATGGTTGAGCTTAGCTTTTGATCTACGACATTCAAATAACTTTTCTCTAGACCTAGCTGCTATAGAATTTCAATCTATAAATGGAATGATAGTGAACTTAGTGGTAGAAATCAGGTAGAAATTAGTAGAAATGGGTAAAAATCGTTTAAAAATGAGTCCAAAATAGTAGAATATGGATTAAAAAGGAACTTGGTATAAATTTAAGCAAACATACTAGACATATCAACATTTCACAGAATAAATGTTATCCATTCAAATCAGCGAGGTCGGTCATTAGAGCCAACTGTAGAGCTCCTCTTCTATGCTTGTATGATTCTCATGCTGACCGTATAATGACTTATTTCATTAAATGCATATTCCATCATGAGTTTTACCATACTGTAAGGAAATCCAGAATCGGGAGGTTTGGCAAGCAACACGTAAGGTAAGGAACTTCTACGAGGAAAAGGCGCTAACGATCGATCATTTGGGGTTGATAAATGATTTTAATTACGATTTTAAGTGATTGAATATCAATGATGTTTATTTAAAGTAATTATAGTGTTCATGGATGATTATTATTGAAAATGAAAAACCGGATTAACTAATTAAACTGGATCAAACCGGATTGAAAAATGGCAATCTACAGTTTTACAATAGGTTTTTTATTGTAAAAAAATAGGACAGTAAAATCTGTTTTGTTTCAGGTTATAATGAAGTAAATTGGTATTCCCCGTATGAAAAACGTCTATGGTTGAGGTTAGCCTATGATCTGCGACATTCCAATAACTTTTCTCTAGACCTAGCTGCTATAGAAATTCAATCTATAAATGGAATGATAGTGAACTGTGGTAGAAATCAGGTAGAAATTAGTAGAAATGGGTCAAAATCGGGTAGAAATGAATCCAAAATAGTAGAATATGGAATAAAAAGGAACTTGGTATTATTTTATGTAAACATACTAGACATATCAACATTTCACTAAATAAATGTTATCCATTAAAATCCGCGAGGTCGGTCATTAGAGCCAACTGCAGAGCTCCGCTTCTACGCTTGTAAGAGGCTCACGCTGACCGTATAATGATATATTTCATTAAATGTATATTCCATCATGAGTTTTACCATACTGGAAGTAAATCCGGAATCGCGAGGTTTGGCGTGCAACACGTACGATAAGGAACCCCTGTGAGGTAAATACGCTAACGATTGAGCATTTGGCGTTGATAAATGATTTTAATTACGATTTTAAATGATTGAATATCAATGATGTATATTTAAAGTAATTATAGTGTTCAAGGATGATTATTATAGAAATTGAAAAACCAGATTAACTGATTAAACTGGATCAAACCGGATTGAAAAATGACAAACTACAGTTTTATAATATCTTTTTATTGTATAAAAATCGAACCGTAAAATCCATTTGGTTTCCGGTTATAATGAAGTAAATAGGTATTCCCCGTATGAAAAATGTCTGATGGTTGAGCTTAGCCTTTGATCGACATGCAAAAACTTTTCTCTAGTTCTCGATGCTATAGAAATTCAAACAATAAATTGAATGATAGTGAACTATGGTAGAAATCAGGTCGAAATGGGTCAAAATCGGGTAGATATGAGTCCAAAATAGTAGAATATGGATTAATAAGGAACTTGGTATAATTATACGTAAACATACTGTTGGAAATATTATTTATGTTTTGATGATGATTCGTCACGTAATTAAACAAATCACTAACAACCCATGATGATGAAGTCATAACTAACTGTTATAGTGCATAATGAAAGAAGAAGCAAGAAATGGTCTAGAGATAAAATGTATAAGTTCTATCTAGAGTCTGAACCTTGTATAGGTTGTTTCAGACAAGCATTGTAATAGAATAAGAACTAGGCAAACAGCTGAGTCACAACAAGAAAACTGAGAACTGAGGGTTCAAACTCAGTAATGCAAGAACTGAAGAAGGTAAGTTCGCTGAGGGTCACAAACTCAGTTGGCTTATCTAGAAGACGAAGAAACGAGGGACACCAGACTCAGCTATAGAAGACTGAAGAACTGAGGTAGCAAACTCAGTTAGAAGCTGATTAAGTCGTGACAATAAGTCCGGATTCGAGCAAGTACGTGGTGGTGACAGGAACCGAACTATAGATCATGTAAAACCGAATAATCTTAAGGACAAAGATTATCAGTTGACAGGATAAGAAGAAACTGAATGGTGTACTCTGACTTAAGCAATTAAAGTCAGATGTCAAGTATGCAAGGCACTCAGTTTTGAAGAAGAGTAGAAAACTGAGTTAAGGCCTTGCTGAATTTAAACTGACAATACGACAAAGATCGTACATATAAGCGTTGGTTAAACGACAAATGTAACGGCTACAAGAGCTAGTGACCGTTGCATCACCCCTATAAATACACAAGAAAATCACTTGAAGAAGAGAGAGAAAAATGAGCTTTACAAGCACATATCCAAAGATCCGGATCTAGAAAATCAGATCATATATATCTAGAAAAGGGGAAGCCAACAGAATTGCCTTGAAGATTTAAAAGAAAGATCCAGTAACCCATTAAGGGGGAAAGAAGGCATCTTGGAGCTACAAAGCCAGATCCAGAAGAGTCAGACAGCTCACTGAATTAATCTCTTGATTAATTCTAAACCTAACCTTTGTGAGAAAGGGTTGGCTGTGCATAGTTTGAAGAGAGCAATTCCACCTTTCTTCATACGGTTGCAACTTGGTTGCCACAGTTGTTGGTGCAGTTTGCGGTGTGTTTGTGATAGTGGTGAACTGGTGAAGGAGCAACTCCACCTCCGAAAGATTAGTGTGCAGAGTGAAGGGAGCAATCTCACCTTTCTTCATTTTGAGTAGACAGTGAAACTAGGGTGTCATGAAGGACTGTCATAGTGCTAGGATTTTGTAACGGTTATCTCAGATTCTAGTGATACCTCCTACACCACAAGAGAAGGGGAGACGTACGGGATTACACCACCCGGAACTTCCATAAACAAATCTTGTGTTGATTTACTTTATGCACTTATGTTTATTTTACTTGTTGCATTTTCACTCAGCAAACACTAGACACTGAGTCAGCACTAAACTGATACATAAAAGGTCTAGATTCTTATTGACACATATATTGCACTAAAGGCTAGTTTTATCCGCTGGCAGTTAACAAGACCAAATATAAGTCAGTATTGACTTATACTCAGTTGAGTTAGTTGTACTCCGCACAAGTTTCAGGACAAGAACAAAACTGAGCTGAGTATCAGTTTGAGTTTGACAGAAACTCAGTTCCTGGGGCTTCTCCAGTTTGGGAAAAGTTTTTGGTGACAATTTTATTCACCCCCCCCCCCCCCTCTAAACTTGTGATAGCCTTTCCAAGGGACCAACACATACAAGACCTATCAACATTTCACAAAATAAACGTTATCGATTCAAATCAGCGAGCTCGGTCATTAGAGCCAACTGTAGAGCTCCTCTTCTACGCTTGTATAAGGATCATAGTGACCATATAATGACTTATTTCATTAAATGTATATTCCATCATGAGTTTTACCATACCGAAGCAATGCCAAAATCGGGAGGTTTGGCAAGCAACACGTATTGTAAGCAACTTCTACGAGGTAATGCGCTAACGATCGAGCATTTGGGGTTGATAAATGATTTTAATTACAAATTAAGTGATTGAAAATCAATGATGTTTATTTAAAGTAAATATTGTCTTCAAGGATGATTATTATAGAAATTGAAAAACAAGATTAACTGATTAAACTGGATCAAACTGGATTGAAAAATGACAAACTACAGTTTTATAAAAGGTTTTTTACTGTAAAAAAAATTGAACCGTAAAATCCGTTTGGTTTCCGATTATAATGAAGTAAATTGGTATTCCCCGTATAAAAATTGTCTTATGGTTGAGCGTAGCCTTTGATCTCCGACATTCAAATAACTTTTCTCTAGACCTAGCTGTTATAGAAATTCAATCTATAAATGGAATGATAGACTGTGGTAGAAATCAGGTAGAAATGGGTCAAAATCGGGTAGAAATGAGTCCAAAATAGTAGAATATGGATTAAAAAGGAACTTGGTATAATATTACGTAAACATACTAGACATATCAACATTTCACAAAATAAATGTTATCCATTCACACTAGAGAGGTCGGTCATTAGAGCCAACTGCAGAGCTCCGCTTTTATGCTTGTATGAGGCTCATGCTGACCGTATAATGACTTATTTCATTTAATGCATATTCCATCATGAGTTTTACCATACTGGAAGGAAAGCCGGAATCGGGAGGTGTGGCAACCAACACGTACGATCAGGAACCCCTACGAGGTAAATGCGCTAACGATTCAGCATTTAGGGTTGATAAATGATTTTAATTACGATTTTAAGTGATTCAATATCAATAATGTTTATTTAAAGTAATTATAGTGTACAATGATGATTGTTATAGAAATTGAAAAACCGGATTAACTGATTAAACTGGATCAAACCGGATTGAAAAATGACAAACTACAGTTTTATAAAAGGTTTTTTATTGTAAAAAAATCGAACCGTAAAATCCGTTTGGTTTCCGGTTATAATCAAGTAAATTGGTATTCCCCGTATGAAAAACGTCTTATGGTTGAGCTAAGCCTTTGATCTCCGGCATTCAAATAACTTTTCTCTAGACCTAGCTGCTACAGAAATTCAATCTATAAATGGAATGATAGATTGTCGTAGAAATCAGGTGGAAATGAGTAGAAATGGGTAGAAATTGGGTAGAAATGAGTCCAAAATAGTAAAATATGGATTAAAAAGAAACTTGGTATAATTTTTCGTAAACATACTAGACATATCATCATTTCACTAAATAAATGTTATCCATTCAAACCAGCGAGGTCGGTCATTAGAACCAACTGCAGAGCTCTGCTTCTACGCTTGTATGAGGCTCATGCTGACCGTATAATGACTTATTTCATTAAGTGCATATTCCATCATGAGTTTTACCTTACTGGAAGGAAAGCCGGAATCGGGAGGTTTGGCAAGAAACACGTACGATAAGGAACCCCTATGAGGTAAATGCGCTAACGATTCAGCATTTGGGGTTCATAAATGATTTTAATTATGATTTTAAGTGATTGAATATGAATGATGTATATTTAAAGTGATTATAGTGCTCAAGGATGATTATTATAGAAATTGATAAACCGGATTAACTGATTAGACTGGATCAAACCGGATTGAAAAATGTCAAACAACAGTTTCATAAAAGGTTTTTTATTGTAAAAAAATCGAACCGTAAAATCCGTTTGGTTTCCTGTTATAATGAAGTAAATTGGTATTCCCCATATGAAAAACGTCAGATGGTTGAGCTTAGCCTTTGATCTGCAACATGCAAATAACTTTTCTCTAGACCTAGCTGCTATAGAAAGTCAATCTATAAATGGAATGATAGTGAACTGTGGTAGAAATCAGGTAGAAATGAGTAGTAATGGGTCAAAATCGGGTAGAAATGAGTCCAAAATATTAGAATATGGATAAAAAAAAGGAACTTGGTATAATTTACGTAATCATACTAGACATATCAAAATTTCACAAAACAAATTTTATCCATTCAAATCAGCGAGGTCAGTCAATAGAGCCAACTGCAGAGCTCCGCTAATACGCTTGTATGAGGCTCATGCTGACCATATAATTACTTATTACATTAAATACATATTCCATCATGATTTCACCATACTAGAAGGAAAGCAGGAATCGGGAGGTTTGGTAAGCAACACGTACGATAATGAACCCCTAAGAGGTAAATGTGCTAACGATCGAGCATTTGGGGTTGATAAATGATTTTAATTACGATTTTAAGTGATTGAATATCAATAATGTATATTTAAAGTAATTACAGTGTTCAAGGATGATTATTTTAGAAATTGAAAAACCGGATTGGCTTAATAAACTGGATCAAACCGGATTGAAAAATGACAAACTACAGTTTTATAATTGGTTTTTTGTTGTAAAAAAATTGAACCGTAAAATCCCTTTGGTTTCTGGTTATAGTGAATTAAATTGGTATTCCCCGTATGGAAAACGTCTGATGGTTGAGCTTAGCCTTTGATCTGCGACATTCAAATAACTTTTCTCTAGACCTAGCTGCTATAGAATTTCAATCTATAAATGGAATGATAGTGAACTTAGTGGTAGAAATCAGGTAGAAATTAGTATAAATGGGCCGAAATCGGGTAGAAATGAGTCCAAAATAATAGAATATGGATTAAAAAGGAACTTGGTATAAATTTACGTAAACATACTAGACATATCAACATTTCACAAGATAAATGTTATCAATTCAAATCAGCGAGGTCGGTCATTAGAGACAACTGTAGAGCTCATCTTCTACGCTTGTATGATTCTCATGCTGACCGTATAATGACTTATTTCATTAAATTGCATATTCCATCAATAGTTTTACCATTGTGTAAGGAAAGCCAGAATCGGGAGGTTTGGCAAGCAACACGTGCGGTAAGGAACTTCTACGAGGAAAAGGCGCAAATGATCGAACATTTGGGGTTGATAAATGATTTTAAATACGATTTTAAGTGATTGAATATCAATGATGTTTATTTAAAGTAATTATAGTGTTCATGGATGATTATTATTGAAATTGAAAAACCGGATTAACTGATTAAATTAGATCAAACCGGATTGAAAAATGGCAATCTACAGTTTTATAATAGGTTTTTATTGTGAAAAAATAGAACAGTAAAATCCGTTTGGTTTCCGGTTATAATGAAGTAAATTTGGTATTCCCGGTATGAAAAACGTTTATGGTTGAGCTTAGCCTTTGATCTGCGACATTCCAATAACTTTTCTCTAAACCTAGCTGCTATAGAAACTCAATCTATAAATGGAATGATAGTGAACTATGGTAGAAATCAGGTAGAAATTAGTAGAAATGGGTCAAAATCGGGTAGAAATGAATCCAAAATAGTAGAATATTGAATAAAAAGGAACTTGGTATAATTTTACATAAACATACTAGACATATAAACATTTCACAAAATAAATGTTATCCATTCAAAACAGTGAGGTCGGTCATTAAAGCCAACTGCAGAGCTCCGCTTCTACGTTGTAAGAGGCTCATGCTGACGTATAATGACATATTTCATTAAATGTATATTCCATCATGAATTTTACCATACTGGAAGAAAAGCCGGAAACGCGAGGTTTGGCAAGCAACACGTACGATAAGGAACCCATGTGAGGTAAATACGCTAACGATTGAGCATTTGGGGTTGATAAAATGATTGTAATTATGATTTTAAATGATTGAATATCAATGATGTATATTTAAAGTAATTATATTTTTCAAGGATGATTATTATAGAAATTGAAAAACCGGATTAAATGATTAAACTAGATCAAACCGGATTGAAAAATGACAAACTACAGTTTTATAATATTTTTTTATTGTAAAAAAATCGAACCGTAAAATCCATTTGGTTTCCGGTTATAATGAAGTAAATAGGTATTCCCCGTATGAAAAACGTCTATTGGTTCAGCTAAGCCTTTGATCTGCGACATGCAAAAACTTTTCTCTAGTTCTAGATGCTATAGAAACTCAATCAATAAATAGAATGATAGTGAACTGTGGTAGAAATCAGGTAGAAATTGGTCAAAATCGGGTAGATATGAGTCCAAAATAGTAGAATATGGATTAATAAGGAACTTGGTATAATTATACGTAAACATACTAGACATATCAACATTTCACAAAATAAATGTTATCGTTTCAAATCAGCGAGGTCGGTCATTAGAGCCAACTGTAGAGCTCCTCTTCTACGCTTCTATAAGGCTCATACTGACCGTATAATGACTTATTTCATTAAATGCCTATTTCATCATGAGTTTTACCATACTGGAAGCAATGCCATAATCGAGAGGTTTGGCAAGCAACACGTATGGTAAGCAACGCCTACGAGGTAATGCGCTAACGATCGAGCATTTAGGGTTCATGAATGATTTTAAATTACGATTTTAAGTGATTGAAAATCGATGATGTTTATTTAAAGTAATTATTGTGGTCAAGGATGATTATTATAGAAATTGAAAAACAGGATTTACTGATTAAACTGAATCAAACCGGATTGAAAACTGACAAATTGTAGTTTTATAATAGGTTTTTTCGTAAAAAAATCGAACCGTAAAATCCGTTTGGTTTCCGGATATAATGAAGTAAATTGGTATTCCCCGTATGAAAAATGTCGGATGGTTGAGCTTAGCCTTTGATCTGCGACATGCAAGTAACTTTTCTCTTTACCTAGCTGCTATAAAAATTCAATCTATAAATGGAATGATAATGAAGCGTGGTAGAAATCGGGTAGAAATGAGTAGAAATGGGTCTAAATCGGGTAGAAATGAGTCCAAAATAGTAGAATATGGATTAAAAAGGAACTTTGTATAATTTTAAGTAAACATACTAGACATATCAACATTTCACAAATTAAATGTTATCCATTTAAATCAGCGAAGTCGGTCATTAGTGCCAACTGCAGAGCTCCGCTTCTACGCTTGTAAGAGGCTCATGCGGACCGTATAATGACATATTTCATTAAATGTATATTCCATCATGAGTTTTACCATACTCGAAGGAAAGCGGGAATCGGGAGGTTTGGCAAGCAACACGTACGATAATGAACCCCTGAGAGGTAAATGCGCTAACGATCGAGCATTTAGGGTTGATAAATGATTTTAAATACGATTTTAAGTGATTGAATATCAAGGATGTATATTTAAAGTAATTACAGTGTTCAAGAAAGATTATTGCAGAAATTGAAAAACAGGATTAGATTATTAAACTGGATCAAACCGGATTGAAAAATGACAAACTACAGTTTTATAGTAGTTTTTTTGTTGTAAAGAAATCGAACCGTAAAATCCGTTTGGTTTCCGGTTATAGTGAAGTAAATTGGTATTCCCCGTATGAAAAACGTCTGATGGTTGAGCTTAGGTTTTGATCTGTGACATTCAAATAACTTTTCTCTAGACCTAGCTGCTATAGAATTTCAATCTATAAATGGAATGATAGTGAACTTAGTGGTAGAAATCAGGTAGAAATTAGTAGAATTGGGTCAAAATCGGGTAGAAATGAGTCCAAAATAGTAGAATATGGATTAAAAAGGAACTTGGTATAAATTTACGTAAACATACTAGACATATCAACTGTTCACAAGATAAATGTTATCCATTCAAATCAGCGAGGTCGGTCATTAGAGCCAATTTGTAGAGCTCATCTTCTACGCTTGTATGATTCTCATGCGACCGTATAATGACTTATTTCATTAAATACATATTCCATCATGAGTTTTACCATACTGTAAGGAAAGCCAGAATCGGGTGGTTTGGCAAGCAGCACGTATGGTAAGGAACTTCTACGAGGAAAAGGCACTAACGATCGAAATTTGGGGTGGATAAATGATTTTAATTACGATTTTATGATGTTGCGTGGAACACCAGATTTGCGGTAACAGTGTTTATCTTGTGGATATAAGGCTGTGATGTGAGATTTCTACGGTGAGGACACGGTGGTGATCAAGAACGGTGGTGGCGGTTTGAGTGTTTGCGGTGGACAAGTGATTTAAGTCGACAAATTGGCGAGTTTACGCTTATGTTATATAAATAGCTTAGAGCTTGAGAGAGTCCTCTTCCTATTACAATGTGATCCTATATATATAGGCTAAAAAGTAAGTGGTTTCTTGTTCATTGAAAAGACAAGCGAGAGTACATAGCTAAGTTAAGCATGCATGCAATACAAGTGTCTTAGCCGGTTTGTAAAGTGTTACCATTTGGATTGGCCATTTGGATATGCATGGCGAGCAGCGAGTAGCGAGAAGTATGGTCGAGTAGCGGACATGTTTGTGCCTTGAGTATATGGGTAGGAATCATATGGAGAGAATGAGTCCGGCTTACTGTTGGCGGACATGATCCGGCTTACTGTTAGCGGATATCCGCTGGTTTGTAGCTAGCGGCTAGAAGAAACTTGGCGGCGGCCTGGGGAGGTAGAAGCCCATTATCTGTGTTGATGGGCCAAGATTGTAGGCCCATTATGGATGAACAGGGCCCCACTCAATCCGGGTATATCAATGGCCCCTACTCGTGCACGGCGTGTCCGCCAAGGCGGAGAGTAGAACTTGAAGAAGATCTTTAGGTGAAGCTCCTTTGTAGTCGCTCGTGACGAGAGGTTTGCCGATATTGCTCTATCGGGCTTGAACCGGTGTTGGTGAAAACCACTAGCTATGTCTTGTGCATTTGTAGCGAACGGGCTTGATCGCCGATAATGTTCTATCGGGCTTGAATCAGTGTTAGTATCGCGTAGCGAATTACCGATTATATGCTGTGCATTTGTAGCGAACAGGCTTGATCGCCGACAACGCTCTGTCGGGTTTATTTAAGTGATAACGCTCTATCAAAAGGTACTTTGTCAGGATAAGACACAGCGGTCGTTGATTGATGCTATCCGCTTGAAATAATGTTTGGAGATGATAATACGCTGAGGTCGCTTCTTCTGCGGATAACTTGATGTTCGTCAGGAGGGATTTGAACGGTTGGAAAGTATAAACGGATGTATCGGTTCATGAAACGTCACGTCAGTCACGTGCACTGACACGGCGGTTGGACCTGAACCGTCCCTTGCTCTGATTGGCGGAGAAAAATCGGTAACCGTTCCCGTCATCATTACATTTAAATTTTGAAAACCCAAGCGTCGTTTCCCCTCTTTTTTCCCTCTATAAATAGCGATATCCTCCCCAACTCTTGCACTTTTCTCCTCTTTCATCTCTGATAAATTTCTCCGACGTTTTGAGTTAAGAATTCCGGCGATAGCAAGCAAGTTCCGGCAAGAGTTTACCTCGGTCCAAGATCAACGCTTTACCACCTTTATTATCAATCAGGTGCGAAATTTTACTCTTTTATTGCTTGTTGATTTAATTATGCTCTTTACTTCTCCCATTCTTCTTTAAAAAAACGGATGAATGTTGTGATTTTTGCCCCGCAATTTTACCTCCTTCCTCTGATGAATGCCATGAGCCCTAGCTTTGTCCTTTGCGATTTGTGCTTCTTTTTCCCGGAAAAATGCCCCCGATGCATGTATGTTTTGATACTTGTGTTTTTGTTTCCGTATATGTTTTTGGTTTTTGAATTTGAATGGGTATTTTAGGGTTTGAATTTAGGGTTTTTCTGAGAATTTGGGGGTTTTCTGGGCAAAGGTTTGGGGTTTTTCTGGGGATTTTGTATCTGTTTAAGGAAGATGGAAGGGCGAGGTGTCGGGGTGTAATTGCTTTCACCTCGACCCGATTTCCATGTCCGGGTGATAAACTGATCCACCTTGCCCTTTTTCTTTTCCAGAATGTCATCAGATCACACACAATCAGACGAAGAGGCTAGGGCCGCTGCGGGTTATGGGTCAGAGGAGGTGAGCATGGAGGATGCTAGAGCGGCGACGAGGAGAGATGGAAGAAAATCCAAACCCGAACCCATAAACATAGCGGCGACCCGAAGATGATGACCATACGGCATTAAGCGGTCTCCTCACCGGGATGGAGAGAGTTTTAAAACCTGGAGCCGCTAAACGTAGTGGCGAGATCAAGGAAGCCGTGGAAACATTTGTGGAGTCGGAGAAGCCCAAAAAGTCTCCAAAGATTGTTGTAAAAAAGAAAACCGCCAGCGAGGAGCCCGCAAAAAAGAAGAGGGTGCCGAAGAGAAGGTCCGCTCGCGGTTGAAAATGAGCTCGCGAGAGCAAAAACGGCGCGACGGTGATCTTATAGCCCGATGGAGGGAGTTTAAGGATCGAGAAGATTACACTTCGGCGTTGGGGGCGTATGATGTGTCGGCGGACTATCGTTTTGTCAGCATGGGCGCGACCAACGTGTCATGGACCTGTGGCCGAGAACAGCAAGATTATCTATGGCTGCATTATGATCATTTTGCAGCCGGACTCAGATCTCCCTTCGATCCATTTTTCGTTAAGTTCATGGAGGAGCTGAAGGTGATGCCGTGCGACCTTAGCCTGGGAGTAGTCCGCGTGGTTATGTCCTTTATCATAATCAGTAGACTGAGCGGACGTGAACCATCGATGGCGGTGCTTTTATATTTTTATGGTTTTTCCAGGAAGGGTGCGGCTGGTCAAATTCAGCCGCGCAGTAGATCAAGCCACGGCCGGCCCCTTTCTATTGTTCGATCTCCCTGATAAAGTGGCGGACTGGGACAAAAGATGCATGAAGGTGGAGTCCCGGGTAGGCTGGCCGTTTGAGAAGCTAGCGGAGAATTCGGTCAAGACTAAGCACTTGAACGACATAAAAACTCAATTCGACGATGACGAGTTTATCTCCGAAGCGAAAGACGATCTGGGTTATATCCGTAAAAAGGAGCCTCAAGCCCGGGCTTTTAAGCGGAGGTTGTTGCTTGACGTCGGCCAGCCCTACCTCAGACAGGCCGGACTTTCTGGAGCCGGTGTCGGTGAACCCTTAGTGGTAGTCGACTCATTGCCGACTCATCCTGATTGGTATGGCGAGTGTCACCATGGCAGGTTCATGCCTTCTCAATGTGAAATATGCGGCGGTTATCCTAATATGCGAGCACCAAGTAGGCTTTTTACTTGTATTCTTTTTGTATCTTTTCATAGCATGTTTCTTTTCATATCTTCTAGTCGCTGATAAACATTTGTTCTCCGCAGGTACCATGGATAGATTAGTTCGACTCAGCCAGCTGACAAAGAAGACGACCATCGGCGAGGTGAAGAGGGCCGCTGAGCTAAAGGGGATCAAAACACCCTTCCCGTGGTAGACTTACGGACATCGGCGGCCGGAGCTTACGGGGCTAAGGTCGTGAAATCATCCCAGCCGCCAGTAATAGAGAAAGCCGCGGCGAGCAAAACTATGAAGCAGACCACTCTGACAAAGCCGCCTGCGGGTGATAAGAAGAAGAGGGCTGCTGTTGAAGAGATTGAGCCCGAGGGAGATGATAGCGGCGTGCAGGAGGTCCCTCCTCTTAAAAAATCCCGAAGTGATAAAGGTAAAGAAAAAGTTGCTGATCAAGGCAAACCTGTGGCCGATGAGGTGGCATCTGCGGGCACGAAGATAGTGGTGCCCTTTGCTGGAGTTCCTATTGGGCCTAGAGGTTGTCCCGCCGCCTGGTTGGATAAAGAGTTCATGCGGCAACAACCTCTCGACCTACCGCCCATGGCGCGAACAATTTCAAGGGGTATCGCCGATGTGCCCCCGCTGAGACATTTTAGATGGGGCATCCCCAATGATATCCAGATGGAGATAGGCCGCGGGATAGCGGATAGGGTTGTGTTGGCGGATCAGACTGATCCCCGCCGTGCCTTTCTTGGGAGTGTTGAAGATTTGTGGGGCTTATACGGCGCCACGGTGAGCATGGTAAACCTCCTTTCTTGTTTTTGTTTTTCCTTCTTTTAATTGTCGTTTTTCTTAAGTCAATATTGACTCCGCTGCTTACTTCTCTTCCATTAGGTTGGCACTGGCTTGGCACAGTTCGTCAACGATTACAGAAGCACCATAGCCGAGAGTGCCCATGTCGTAAAAGAGTTGGTTGAAAACAGAAAAGCTCTTGGTGCCGCAAACGCTGTATCCGCTGGTCTTCGTGGGCGGTTAAGCGCGGCGAGGCGGAAAATGAGAAAGGCGAGATCACACGGCTTGCGAGGCTAATAGGATTAATTCGAACTCGTGGAGCGAGCAAGTCCGTTGATCAAACCATGGAGGAGATGAAACGAGAAAATAGCGAGGCTCAAGCTCACGGGAGGCCGAGCAAGCGGTGTGTGCGGATGCGAAAACAAGGCGAAGGATCTAGGCTCAAGTGTTGAAGGCCAGCTCAAGGACGCTAATGATGATGGCTTTATGATGGGATACGACCAAGGATTTTATCACATCGCGAGGTGCGTCCTAGCTCATGACGGTGGTACCCCCGACATTGATGTATTAGAGGAATGGATTCTCACCCATCCCTTCTCCGATTACCTAAGAGAATTTCATGACCGCATACCTTTCTCTGATATTGAGCTTCAGCGCTATGTTCCAGAGTGTGATCCTGATTGGGTGGCCCCCGCTATGATTGAGGCGAATCTGAGGGAGCGCGTGCGTTTGGCTACAGAAGCGAGAGAGAGAGAGAGCTGCTGAAGAGGGCGAGCAAGCTGGGGGAGAGGTAGAGCAAACAGTTGAGCCTACGATAGAGCCCACTGTGTCTGAGACGAATGCCGATCAGATGCCGCACCATTCTCTCCGTGAAGAGAATGTCCACAACGAAGAGATGCGGCCTGAGAATTCTTAATTTTGTGCTCCTTTTTGTAAAACATTTTTTTGATTTCGCATATGTATAACTCTTCTCTTTTCCGTACTTTTGTCCGCACATTTTCCTCTGTAATAACTAGTATGTACCTTATCCAAGTTTATAATTTTGAACTCTTAAGTTTGTTTTTTGCCCGCTTCTGATGTACGTTTGCTTCTTTGCTCGAATTTATTGTTTAAATTGAGTCCGGTGTCCGGCCCCTTTGTTTTAGATAAGATTCCATGTCGATCTCGTGCGGACTCATCTTTGAGATATGCCCCCATTGAATCTTATCTGAAATAATTCGTTTGCTGGAGAATCGTGACCGCTTTAAATTTTCCCAAATTTTTTCAAGGCTGTAGTCTGGCCGAGGGCTTCGTTGAAAGTTTGCTCGAACAGATTTTATTTCTGCCCGCGTATACTCAATAATATGCTAAAAGAGAAAATGTAAAACCGGGTTTTATTTATTTCGACTCATCCCGCTAGATGAGTGAAGATTACAAGCAAGTAAGAAAGCCTAACCACTCCCGTCGTAAACGAGAGGATAGCCATAACCCTAACCGATTTATTACATGTAGTACCTTTTGAGGTTGTCCGCATGCCAAGGTCTATTGAGCTCGTAGCCTTGATGATTTCGAGAACATAAGTCCCTTTTTTGATCTCCTCGCGACTTGATAAGGGCCTTCCCAATTTCTTTGTTAGCTTGCCTTTATTTGGCTCCATGCCCGTGGCCTTTCTATTTCGAAGAACAAAATCCCCGACCTTAAATGAATGATCGCGGGTTCGCTTGTCGTGTTGTTGTTTGGCGAGTTGCTTGTAGTTCGCGAGTCGATGATATGTCGCCAGTCTTTTTTCTTCTACTAGATCCAAGTCGATTTGTCTGTTTAAAAGGTTGTCCGCTGGGTCATATAAGGCGACCCTGATGTTGGGTAGTGCCATTTCAACTGGAATCATAGCCTCTGATCCATAGGTAAGAGCAAAAGGTGTTTCTCCTGTGGGTGTTTTGATCGTGGTGCGGAGTGCCCAAAGTATGTTGGGTAGCTCATCAACCCACCCTCCTGCTTTTATCCTGTCATCCACGCTCTTTTTTAACATCTTGATTATTTGTTTGTTGCCGGCCTCGGCTTGGCCGTTTCCTTGAGGATAAGCTACGGACGACTGCCAGTGTTTAACCTTGAATTCCTCACAAAGATTCGAGAAGTCCCTCCTAAACTGTAGGCCGTGATCTGATACTACTGCCCGCGGAATGCCAAATCGTGAAAAATTTTGATCATGTAAGAAATAACCTGTTGCTTTGGCGGTTATCTTGACCATCGGTTTTGCTTCGATCCACTTCGTGAAGTAATCCACAGCTACTATGATAACTTTGCATCCACCTCTTCCTGGTGGAAATGGTCCGATGAGATCGAGTCCCCACATGTCGAAAGGCCAGGGTGCGGTTACGATACTTTGTTCGACAGATGGTATCCGGGGGATGTCTGCGTGCCTTTGACATTCTGGACATTCTCTAACCAATTTTTCTGAGTCTTTAAGAATTGTTGGCCAATAATACCCTGCGGTTATAACCTTCTGTGCCAAAGAGCGACTAGCGGGGTGTCCCCCACACACTCCTTGGTGAAGCTCGATAAGGATTGTCTTGCTCTCTTCCTCTCGAACACATCGTAAAAGAGGTCTTGTTGCGGACCTTCTGTAGAGTATTCCGTTGTTCACAATATATCTGGCCGCTCTTTTCTTAAGTGTGCGAATTTTATACGCTCCGTCAGGCAAGGTGCCTGTTTCTATATAAGCCTGAACCTCATCGATCCAACACGTAGTCGGCGCTGGTGTATCGATTTCCATGATTTGTGTTTCCTCAATAGCGGGTACGGCTAGATACTCTACCATAGTTGAAGGGTCGCAATCTCTCCTTTGAGTGATAATTTTGTGAGATAGTCTGCTCGCTCGTTGTCCTCTCTTCGAATTCTGATGAACTCGCAATAATTGAAACCAACTTTTAGTCGTCGAATAATCTCACCATATTTCTCGAGAATACCGCAGTGTGTGTCATAGTCCCCTGAGATTTGGTTGACGACGAGTTGGGAATCACAAAAGACTTCCACATTTTCCACGTTTAATTCCTTGGCTAGTTTGAGACCGGCTATAACTGCTTCGTACTCGGCTTGATTATTTGTGGCCGGGAATTTGAACCTTAAAGCTTTTTCGATTTCCTCCGTCGTTCCGGGCTCCATCAAAATTACGCCGGCCCCACAACCATTTCGATTAGATGCCCCATCAACATATAAGTGCCAACATTGCTCTGGTTTACTCTTGGCCACAGCGGGCTCATGGGCTAAAGGCGAGCTAGGTTGTGGCGAGCTGAAGCTTGTCTCCACAATAAAGTCTGGTAATGCTTGACCCTTGATAGCTTTTCTAGGTTGATATTGTATGTCGAATTCAGTGATTTCGATAGCCCATTTGAGAAGTCGACCAGAAAGGTCCGGTTTGTGCAATATTTGACGCAATGGACTATCCGTTAAGACAACTATCGTGTGCGAGGTAAAGTAAGCCCTGAGTTTGCGGGCAGCAATAACAAGCGAGTAGGCTAATTTTTCAATATTAAAATAGCGACTCTCCACTGGACTGAGAGCCTTGCTTACATAATAAACGGGATTTTGGAGGGTTCCGGCCTCCTTGACAAGAACGGCGGCAACGGCCCGGTCCGAAGCCGCTAAGTACAAAAACAAAACGTCTCCTTCTACGGGGCTAACCAAAAGGGGTGGTTTCCCTAGATACTCTTTTAAAGCTTGAAATGCTGCGAACACTCGCGCTCCATGAAAAAGTTTTGTCACCTGCGAGAATTTTGAAGAAGGGGAGACACCTATCCGGCGATTTTGATATGAAGCGACCTAGCGCAATGATGCGGCCATTGAGCCTCTGTACTTCTTTGATATTAGTAGGCTCTTTCATGTCAATCGAGCTTGAATTTTTTCCGGATTAGCCTCGATGCCACGACGACTAACCATAAACCCCAGAAACTTGCCTGCCTGGACACCAAAGGTACATTTGGCCGGATTCAGCTTCATCGAGTGTTCTCGGACATTGTTGAAAGTTTCTTGAAGGTCAACGGCGTGACCGTCCCTAGCGGATTTAACAACCATGTCATCAATGTAAGCTTCCATGTTTCGCCTATCCGCGAAGCGAAAACCACCGTTGACCATTCAACGATAGGTCGAACCCACATTTTTTAACCCAAATGGCATCATCTCATAATAATATAATCCTCCGGCGGCTCTAAAAGCCGTTTTTTTCTTTGTCGATTCGGCCATCCGCACTTGATGATACCCGAATATGCGTCCAAGAAACTTAAAACCTCAAAGCCGAAATAGAGTCAACTAACCGGTCAATTCGTGGCGGTGATAAGGATCCTTCGGACATGCTTTGTTGATGTCCGTGAAGTCGACGCACATTCTCCACTTGCCGTTGTGCTTTTTTACCATAACCACATTCGCCAACCAAGTAGGGTAGGCAAGCTCTTTTATGATTCCTGCTTGTAGAAGCTTTCCGACTTCTACTTTCACCGCCGCTTCTTTTCGTTGAAAATTGACGCGCTCGCTGCTGTATCGGCTTGAAGGTAGAGTCGACATTAAGATGGTGTAGGGCGACATCTGCTTCGACTCCCCGCATGTCGGTAACCACCCAGGAAAATGCATTCAAGTTATCTTTGAGTAGTTGTATCAATTTTTCCCTTCCGACGGGACTCAGCCGAGCTCCTATCTTAACCTTTTGCTCGGGATATTCATCGTTGATGACCACCTCGACCAACTCATCTTCTGCTGTAAAATCGGGTTCATCTCTGACTTGTAGTGTTTCGCACTCCACTTTGACTGGTTCAGGATCAACAGCATCCCTGATCATATCGATATTCTCCATGTTGTGCGGCTGTTCAATTCGAACCCTCTTATTCCCTGTTCTCGTTTCATGTATGTATGTTAGGACGGCGGCGGGCTCGGCGATCGACGTTCCGATCTGTCCCCAACATAAAACTTTATCCGTTGATGCGGAATGGAAGCTACCATCCGAAATTGTTTTAAAGTGGTGTCCCAATTATCATGTTATAGTTGGACCGAAGATCGACAACTAAAAACATCACCCTTTCGGTGCGGAAGGGTGCATAATCTCCCATTTGTACATTCGAGGTCGATGGCCCCCTTGACTGTATCTTATGATTGGTGAAACCCTCAAGGGTGCCATTATGCGGCCTCAAATTAGAATCGCTGAACCCCAATTCTTTGAAGCAGTTGTAGTATAAAATATCGCGGCAAGCTCCTGTATCAACCATCACTCTATTGACACAGGCCCGATTGACGACCACTGAAATGCAAAGGCACATATCCTCTGTATTGATCGAAGTTACCAGCTCACTTCAAGTAAAGGCAAGGGGTTGCTCATTTCCTCACAAAACAATAGGCTTCTCCACATGTTTGTTGATGGAGCCAATGCGATTCTTAATCTGATTGTTACTGGGAGGAGGTTCAGTTATCATTCTAATGTTCCTGTCGAACTGACGAGCTTGTTGATTTCTCCTATCCGGACCACCAGTATCAAGTTTGAGGTGATCATGGTGTCCACGAGCGAGTAGCTTCTCTATCGCTCGTTTGAACTGGATACACTCGTCAGTAGTGTGACCCTTATCCCTGTGATAGCCACAAAATTTGGATGCGTCGCGGCGTGTATCGGAACCATCGGGTATGGTTCAGGTATTTCGTCTCTTATTTCATTCAACACTTGAGAATAGGAAATTCTGAGCGGCGTAAAATGCTCTTCCTTAAATCTTTCAGGCTTCTTGATTTCCCGATCGCCCTCTCGCGGGTATCTCTTGGCGGACTACGCTCGGCCCTCTCGCTTGCCTTTGTTGGACGAAGACGCTCCTTCGTTTCCCGCGATCTTGCAATGTACTTTCGAGTCGAACTCAACATCTCTTGTAGGTTATTTGGTGGCGACAAAGCGAAATAAGATTTCAAATACCCCGGCTTCAACCTTTGTTTCGAAGCTAGTCATGACAACGTTATACGCTATGCCCCTGGTTAGCTCATACACTTTATAAAACCGCTCATAATAGTTGCGGGTAGACTCGTTGTCGCCCTGTCGGACCTCATGTAGGTCAATGTGCGTCTTTTTGGGTCCTCCTACCGACCTAAATTCAGCAATAAATTTGTTGATCAAATCATCCCAAGATAAAATCGAACCCGGGGGAAGACTGCGGATCCATGATGCCGCCCTATCCTGCATTGACCCTACAAATGCTATACACCAAGCCTCGTCGCTAGATGTACACAAACTTATTCGCTTTGAAAGGCCGACGACCAATCAGAGGATCGTAGCTCCATGGTAGTTAATAAAGTTGGGATAGTGAGTCCCTCCTCTTGGTGCTGCTTTCAATATACTGGGATGGAGTACACTCGTCCCCCATGTTGGAACCACTTTGACACCCTTCGTAGTTTTTTGTAGCTCCTCGATTTGTTTTTTCATGATGCCCATCTCCGCTTGATTCGGGGGAATGGGCGGAAATGTCATATGCCCTCCTTGATTTTGCGAATCCCCATGTCCTTCAGTGCGAGTACGGACCTGTCGAGGATTCCTTGGTCGCCCTGGGGCTGCACCGCGGTCGTCGACCATGGGCCCCAGCCGACCTAATGCTGATCTCCTGTCCCCCCTCGGCTGTGAGGTCGCATGACTGCTTCCTTCAATTTCTGACTGCTGTGGCTGAACTGTTTTTGGGGGAATGAAGGTTGGCTGTATTTCTGTTTGTGTGTGTTGAGGAGGGGTGAATTTGCGGATTGGTCGGGGTGACAGTCCCTCAGCGATCAGCATTGCATTCCCTACCCGCATCTCATCTACATACTCCATATGTGCCTGTAGTGCTATTTTGTATGAATCCTGTTGTGGGGGTGCTTCCCCTTTTGAGACAGCCTCTTGTTCGTTATTTGGGCCAGATGCCCCTGCGATCCCTTTTCCTTTATTTGTTCTGACCGCCTCCTCGTGTATTTCGCGGGCTTTGGTTCTTTCCCGAATATATGCCCGCATGTCGGTCGTGAGGACAGGGTTGATGTCTGCCCCATCTGACATTACCCTCCTACTCGCCTCTCCACGCAGCGTGTCCGCACCACGTGTCGGGCGCTGATTGACTGGTTTAGTCGGTGTTGCTGGGTTCAAGTTTTTCCCGCCAGCCATCACTTATGATTTTTGTGGGTATCTTTTGTTCAGTATATCGAGGTAAAAAGTGTTCATGTTTTTCAGGCGGCTTGTAGCAAAAATGACCCAACTTTCTTTACTTAAAGATCTGAAACTGCCCAAGAGGGTGTATACACCAACCTGGATATTTAAAGATGGACTCAAGCGTGAGTATGCGATGAAGTTGGTGATTTCCGTGTAAGTTGCTCGAGATGAGGAGAGCAGCGGTTTCTGGGCTGTAATATCCCAAAAAGTTCAAGACTTTGGTGACCGACAGACTGTAGATGATGATAACTTCGCCTGAAACACCGTGAAATCGTCTTTGTGGTGGAGTAAGTGGCCTCCAAATGCTAAATGATAATGATATGTCCCGGCTGTTAGTAATATCATCCGCAGCGGAAGCGATTTAAGGATCTAGATCTATAATTACACGTAATAAAACAACTAGATCTATTCTACAATGGGGATGTAGATCATACCTCTTGAATCTCAAAATTCAAGTTGAAGAACCGCAAAGGATGAATGTGAAGATGTGAAGAGCACCACGATCTTCCGTACGTGTGATCCAAGCAATTCCCGGTGGAAGGAATTCTCGACTCGAACCCTTCCGATATGCTACCGGAAAAATCTCCAAGATTTCTCCCCAAATCTCCCTTGGCCGAAATTATTTTTCTTCTCTCTACTATAGGGAGAAGTCGAAATTTATGTGTGTATTAAGGCTTGGGAGAACTCTCTTTTTATAGGAGAGTAAAACTTAGCCTCCAAGGATTTTTATTTATCAAACAAAATAAATCCTTTAATAAAAGATAATTCCATAATATCCTAGAACAAATCTAGAATAATATTTATCTTTATTATTTACCATAAATATTTATCCAATAAATATTTTATGCACATGTCTTATTAATCACAAGAAAACTAATTTCTTGTTCCATTAAGAAGAGGGGGCGAAATTTATCATATTGACCTAGTCAATATTAATTTTGCCATCACACAATAATTGGGCCAAGATTATGGAAAATGTCTTTTCCACATATTTAATTATTTAGCCCAACTAATTTAATAGTCCACTAAACAATTAATTCACATATCGTTTTAATAAAGTCCAACAAGAACTAAATTAATATTATCGGATTCGACGTCCGAGAATAGCTATGCTATATTAGGAGGCACGTCGGGGACCATGGACTAATAATCGGCGGCTCCGATAAATCAAATAAATAATTATAGAATAATTATATTCGATAAATCAATCACGGGAATATGCCACCATAATCCCGTGATCGCACTCCTCCGATTATGAGATTATATTTATCTCTTCATGAGAATGATAATAAGCGTCCATTGATACAATCATTACATATGGATTAATCCTCCATAGATCGTTCATTCTAAATCGGGAAGTTACCGTTAACCCTTTTTAGAACCTCTTATCCTTATTTACCATTAACCCCCTAGTGATCAATTAATTCATACAACTCACCGGTGATCAATCGGTGTGATATGAACTCGCGCGATCGATCGGTTTCTAGGATTAACAAATAAGGAAGCGTCTATCTACTTCCATAAATGGAAGGAATGGATTCCGTATCCGTGATAACACGGACTACTCACTCAATCCAAGTATAATGCCAAGATGGGGTAATTCGGACCACGGACTCGGTGTAATCCTTAACCGTCAAGTCAAACCTCATACTGATTCAAGCAGTTGACTGTGATCACCTCAGGATTAAGATATATCCATAAATATGATCATCCATTGATTCGATAAGACTTCTCGATTACGGAATTATATCGTGAACTCTAATCAAATCGGTCCAGCCCTATATGATATATCTATCATATATAAATGCCCCATTAGGTTCTCTTAACCGAAAGTCCGGATAAGACAATCACACCTATTGTGTTCTGGGCGCATTAATAGCACGTTAAAGGAGAGACCCGATACTCTCGATTAACTTCACTACGGGCTAATTGTATTTTAAGTATATCTTCACTAACTCAATCCTCCCGTGTATATCCCATACACTGAGTTAAGTGATTACATAAACGATATACTTAGGGTTTTACGTAGTGTAAATACTATTGTCACATCGGTGAATATGAGAATAATAAATATGAATAATAACATCATTTCATTTATTAAATAAAACAATTACAAAATTGTCTTTCGGGCATCACACCTAACAATCTCCCACTTGCACGAAAGCATGTGATTAATTGTTTTAGAGCACACCCTATTATTTAAAATACAACAAACTACATCTCCCACTTGCTCTAAAGCAATGGAGACTTATCCCGTATTCTAGTACCCACTAAGCATGTCATAACCATTTCGATTCCAAAGTACACTCCGAGTATGCCGTCGTAGGATAGGTCGGTGACTCGGGGAGCACCTACATCTAAATGTCATGGGTCTTAATGATTAGTCGGGTTGTCGGCTCGAGACGATCCGTAGAATCGAAACGTTACCGGTCCATCAAATCATGTGGTACCGAGTAAACACCGAGCCCGAGATCGACTTAACGATCATCCTAAATCGACTTAAAGTCAAAATCGTGTATCACACATATCCAAGTTCACACATGAATATGTCCGCATATTGTTCTCGTTCTCTTCAAGATACTAAAGGACATACTAAACTTGCTTTGTTAACCGCCGAATCTAAGATTCGATCAAAGTTGACGTTCAATAACCCGACCATCTCTTACTAGAAAGAGAATCTATCCCATTTCTCTTGATCCGAAGATTTAGAGAGTCATTCCCGAGGCATAGGGTAGAACTTCCTCGTTGAATGTTGCATACACGGATGCATCATCTTAACCAATAAGATGGATGGGAAACCGGTGGATCGATTCTAATGAGTTCGACCGAGTCAAACTCTTAAGAATGTTGTCCAAATCTCTGTTGCGAGAGAATTGTGGTATTGTCGATTCGACTTCGATAATACACCCATGTTGATTCCAACTCGGTGCAAGTGTTATCCTTCACAAACACTAATATATATTTATATATTCACTACCGTACTAAAATTGATATCCGGTACAAAAGACTTATCAATATTCTCGGTCAAATCCACATATTGTAGAAATATATGACTTCCAATGACCGAGAGGTTTGCTTTTTATCCACAAAGGACATAAGCCTTGACGGTCATCCCTGTCATAAGTTCATAAGTCAATACCCTTCGTTTCGAATGAATCCGGACTCCGTTTGTTTGGCAAGAAAGTCTCGGGGAATCACCCCTTCTTTTCGCTTTTGAACGAAATCATGCAATAATAAGTGGAAAGAGAGTTCAAGGTCCGATTAACTCTCTACTTCTTAGGGAATTACCCCTAGACCACTCAAGCTTTGCCGAAAGATAAACTATTCATTCTACTCTTTTCCTTGTAGATCCAATTACTCCCACCGGGCCCGAGACACTCGGTGGTTCTACAAGAGTATGAACAATTGGAGTACCGAACTCCATTCACGGGGTTATGGCTATTAAACCAACCTCTATTATCGAATCCTATCTTGCTCACAAAAGAGCCATAGGTCATCAATCGATCCTCGGACTACAAAGTCCGCGAGAACCCGTAATGGGTAATGGGTAAACCATACTCCCACTACATTCGGGTGGATCGAAATTCGATCTAGTTTAGTAGTATTTAGTGTTATCACCAACAACCGATGTTGGATGTGGTCGATTTTAATCGGTTAGTAAATACCTTGAG
This sequence comes from Gentiana straminea, assembly GCA_036785695.1. Classification (NCBI taxonomy): domain Eukaryota; kingdom Viridiplantae; phylum Streptophyta; class Magnoliopsida; order Gentianales; family Gentianaceae; genus Gentiana; species Gentiana straminea. The sequence continues at coordinate 9,298,742 of JAVUPR010000265.1, forward strand.
TAAACGTACTTCAAGGTTTAAGGTTTTTGTTCATAGACTCTATCGAAAGGACGCAACAAAGTATAGCGTCCCTTCCCGATTTCAAGAATCTTATAACAAACCTTTTTCTCAATGCTACAAGATATAGAACGATTGGTCACGACCGAACGTGTTCGCGAAATTTCCGGACCTACCTTCAAGCACCGTGTGCTAAATGCTTATATTTATGGAAGTGGGGTGAACCGAATCCACACCTTATCCGTAAATTCCAAAGCATATTCTAGGTAGACTTCTCGGTCTTACATTTCAATGTAAACCGATATTTCGCTTCTAATATCTTTATTGAGTTAAGCGATGTATTGTAGCACATCTAAAAACATATATAAGGCAATTTTACGGTTTCTCACTTAGTGAGAACATGTCACAATGAGGCAGGCTGAGCATCAGTCTCGAGGACTATGAATGGCCTATTCCGAGTATAGAATACTCTATCTCTGTTGAAAACAGAGAAACCTCAAAATATTTTGGATAAACTTACCGGAGTGTTTGAATAGTTGTCAGACAAGAAGTCACTACTCGGAAGCTCCTACTAGCTTGTATCTTTCATCAGACCCCGAAGGTCGTCATAAACAAGCTATGTTACTTCTTTATAACCATTATCCTTTCCCGATTGAAAGGAAACTTAGTCATTGAACCTTTGAGACAATATAACCAGACTGGGAGAAAGGAATCACCCTGAGCCAGTCTTCAGGTCTTGTCTTTTAGGGACTATGCACTAACTATGGAATATGAAGAAGCGTTTATCTAAATATAGAAACCAATTGCTTTTAATGGTTCTTAAGATGTGTTTTATATACATATTTCAGCAATTGTGAGTGGTTTTGACTTTATCAAACAAAAATCCGAGTCTTGGATTCGTACTACAAATGGTATATTCACTTTCTATGCGACAAACAAATTATCGAATAGAAGGTAAATCCATTCGTTCCAACGAATCTTAAACGGAAAATAATTTTCCCGCGATATCCAAGGATTGAATCCGAGATTCATTACCTTATATCACTCCCACTATTCTAGCTAAAATTAAGCGCCGTTGTTTACTCTTTTAATCGTTAAATGCACCGCTACCTTGTTCTTCCAAAGAACTTAGCTCGAGAAAATCGCCAAGGATTCATAGGTTGGTGATCCAAAATCATTGTCCTTATCCTATGATTTTCAGTTAATTAATTTTCGGTTCAGCCTTAAAATTTTCTCAGTTTAGGTGACTAACATTTTTAGACATATTCTCCCATTCTTGACTTTCAATGAATGGAAACGAGTTTTGAACCGGCGGTTCGTTTGAGTAGACACTACTCTTGAACCGTGGGATGTCTATTTCGAGTGTTACTCGTCGAGACTTCTCGGATTTTCTAATATACCAGAAAAAACAACAAATCATAGCATTAAAGCTCCCACTAGTTTATCGGTTCCAAATACCGTCTAACCAGCAATGCTTTATTTTATGATTTTCCAATTTTGCAATTTGAAAATCTCTCGTGTAAACCAATGTTTCTAATGTTTCCAAATCATAAAACTCCCACTAGTTCATCGATTCCAAATATCGTCCAACTAGCAACATTTTATGACTTTCCGGTTTTTCAATTAGAACGGTTACGTGTGTAGTCGGTTACACTTTTCTAATGTTCTAGAAAAACAACAAATCATAAAGCTCCCACTAGTTCATCGATTCCAAATATCGTCCAACTAGTAACACTTCATGATTTTCCGATTTTTCAATTAGAAAATTACTCGTGTAATTACTACACACTCAAAATTCACTAAAAGAATTTCAAAGTCCGAAATCACCTTTGTTCAAACTAAGTTTGTCTTCCGTTTGACACGAATGACACTAGTGACATACCTATATGTCACTCGGTTTTAAAAGGCTTGAGAGAAAATATCTCTTTCGAAAAATAATTGCATTATTGATTAACTAGTTCAACGTCCTAGTTACTTTCCACTTTTAACGAAGTCAATACTAGTCAATTTTTTAAGCAATTTAGTAAGGGATATAATGCTTGTAAATAAAATGACATATATTAATTCAAGTTTAACACTACTATATTATTTTATTTTAGGAATTGTAAACTAAAAATAAGTCTACTCTACCATTCCAAGGTTTTAACCTCGCATCTCAGTGCCGCCGTAGGGTAGGTCAAAGAGATGACGGTTAAATCGAGACAATCTCATCAATGAATAACTTGTGAGAATCGAACATCCCACGAGAATCGAACATCCCTTTATTCATTGACTACCTTCCTTTTTTAGCCTAGATATTACCAAAAATATCCTTTATGAGTGTGACCTACTATATCGGATCTCTTAGGTACGCCCCGAGTGTGCCGTCGTAGGATAGGTCAGTGACCCGACGAGTACCCAGAAATCCTATCCTTTCGGAGACCAAGCCATGAATGTTGATAGGGGTGAACACCATCCGTAGGGGGACGAAATCAAAGCGCCGCGAGGCGTCACCCTTCTCTCACTTACTTGTATCTATAGTAGAGGCCGTGGGGTTGGCTGTCGCCTCCCCCGCTCCCACTCAATATTTTGGAAGTGGTGGTGGGTTAACTAACCATGTCTTTTTGATGTTATCATAAAAGTACATCAAATCAAGGATTCCGAATGGTGTCGGTGACGTAGGCAAGCCTACCCGTCCTATTCGTTGGAACATATGTGACAGTCGGACGAAATCGGGTCAAGACAGCCTCATTGAGATAAGAAGGAATCACCCCTCCGTTCCCGGGTGTAGCTTAGTCTTGCCGGACCCCCGTGCATACATCACACTAGGAGGGTTAAGTCGGTCGAGCCTAGCTCAGTTGACCACCCAACCTATAAGCGAACCGTTTTTATCCAAGATTTATTGTTCTTTTACCATCATTCAATCTCGTAGATACTACGAATTGAAAACGTGATCTCGTTTGGGCTTTAAGGCGGTTCACCGAGAACACACACCGAAAGGCCTAACGATTTCATAACCCGTCCTCGGATCATTAATTAGTTACTAAATTTATTAATTACCACGTATTAATTAAATTTCAACTAATTACACGAGTTTGTATACATGCCTATTTTAATTACCAAAATTAAAATTCTACAAGTATGCATGGAGTGGATTTATGATATGATGCATGTCATGGCAATTCCGATTTTATATCTATATTATGATCGAACACATAAAAAATAAATTGCGGAAATTTAAACACCGAGATGGATTGTTGGTACCCCCGTAACTAATCTATCCTAGGAAAAATAAATTACAATCTTGTTGTCTTCGAGTCTTGATCTTCGAATCTTGAACTCGAACCGCCGGAACACGAACCACGAACACCCGAGAGGAGAAAAGGTCTTTTTAATTAAATAAATCCAATTTATTTTAATTAATCATATGCGGCTGTTTATAATTATTTTCCAAAAATAATAATTTTTATTTTTTTGCGTGATTTCCGTGTAAGTTGCTCGAGATGATGCGGCGGTTTACGGTTTGTAATATCCCAAAAAAAAAGACTTTGGTCATTTGTAGATGATTAATCGCACGAAACACCTGAAATCGTCTTTTGGTGGAGTAAGTGGCCTCCAAATGCTAAATGATACCACTTTGTTAGTAATATCATCCGCAGCGGAAGCGATTTAAGGATCTAGATCTATAATTACACGTAATAAAACAACTAGATCTATTCTACAAGGGGGATGTAGATCATACCTCTTGAATCTCAAAATTCAAGTTGAAGAACCGCAAAGGATGAATGTGAAGATGTGAAGAGCACCACGATCTTCCGTACGTGTGATCCAAGCAATTCCCGGTGGAAGGAATTCTCGACTCGAACCCTTCCGATATGCTACCGGAAAAATCTCCAAGATTTCTCCCCAAATCTCCCTTGGCCGAAATTATTTTTCTTCTCTCTACTATAGGGAGAAGTCGAAATTTATGTGTGTATTAAGGCTTGGGAGAACTCTCTTTTATAGGAGAGTAAAACTTAGCCTCCAAGGATTTTTATTTATCAAACAAAATAAATCCTTTAATAAAAGATAATTCCATAATATCCTAGAACAAATCTAGAATAATATTTATCTTTATTATTTACCATAAATATTTATCCAATAAATATTTTATGCACATGTCTTATTAATCACAAGAAAACTAATTTCTTGTTCCATTAAGAAGAGGGGGGCGAAATTTATCATATTGACCTAGTCAATATTAATTTTGCCATCACACAATAATTGGGCCAAGATTATGGAAAATGTCTTTTCCACATATTTAATTATTTAGCCCAACTAATTTAATAGTCCACTAAACAATTAATTCACATATCGTTTTAATAAAGTCCAACAAGAACTAAATTAATATTATCAGGATTCGACGTCCGAGAATAGCTATGCTATATTAGGAGGCACGTCGGGGACCATGGACTAATAATCAGCGGCTCCGATAAATCAAATAAATAATTATAGAATAATTATATTCGATAAATCAATCACAGAATATGCCACCATAATCCCGTGATCGCACTCCTCCGATTATGAGATTATATTTATCTCTTCATGAGAATGATAATAAGCGTCCATTGATACAATCATTACATATGGATTAATCCTCCATAGATCGTTCATTCTAAATCGGGAAGTTACCGTTAACCCTTTTTAGAACCTCTTATCCTTATTTACCATTAACCCCCTAGTGATCAATTAATTCATACAACTCACCGGTGATCAATCGGTGTGATATGAACTCGCGCGATCGATCGGTTTCTAGGATTAACAAATAAGGGAAGCTGTCTATCTACTTCCATAAATGGAAGGAATGGATTCCGTATCCGTGATAACACGACTACTCACTCAATCCAAGTATAATGCCAAGATGGGGTAATTCGGACCACGGACTCGGTGTAATCCTTAACCGTCAAGTCAAACCTCATACCGATTCAAGCGAGTTGACTCGTGATCACCTCGGGATTAAGATATATCCATAAATATGATCATCCATTGATTCGATAAGACTTCTCGATTACGGAATTATATCGTGAACTCTAATCAAATCGGTCCGACCCATATATGATATATCTATCATATATAAATGCCCCATTAGGTTCTCTTAACCGAAAGTCCGGATAAGACAATCACACCTATTGTGTTCTCGGGCGCATTAATAGCACGTTAAAGGAGAGACCCGATACTCTCGATTAACTTCACTACGGGCTAATTGTATTTTAAGTATATCTTCACTAACTCAATCCTCCCGTGTATATCCCATACACCGAGTTAAGTGATTACATAAACGATATACTTAGGGTTTTTACGTAGTGTAAATACTATTGTCACATCGGTGAATATGAGAATAATAAATATGAATAATAACATCATTTCATTTATTAAATAAAACAATTACAAAATTGTCTTTCGGGCATCACACCTAACACCGGCAACGGAGCCAACTGATGTTGCGTGGAACACCAGATTTGCGTTAACAGTGTTTATCTTGTGGATATAAGGCTGTGATGTGAGATTTCTACGGTGAGGACACGGTGGTGATCAAGAACAGTGGTGGCGGTTTGAGTATTTGCGGTGGACAAGTGATTTAGTCGACAAATTGGCAGAGTTTCTGCTTATGTTATATAAATAGCTTAGAGCTTGAGAGAGTCCTCTTCCTATTACAATGTGATCCTATATAAATAGGCTAAAAAGTAAGTCGGTTCTTGTTCATTGAAAAGACAACTGAGAGTACATAGCTAAGTTAAGCATGCATGCAATACAAGTGTTTTAGCCAGCTGTAAAGTGTTGCCAGCTGGATATGCATGGCGAGCAGCGAGTAGCGAGAAGTATGGTCGAGTAGCGGACATGTTTGTGCCTTGAGTATATGGGTAGGAATCATATGGAGAGAATGAGTCCGGCTTACTGCTGGCGGACATGATCCGGCTTACTGTTAGCGGATATCCGTTGGTTTGTAGCTAGCGGCTAGAAGAAACTTTGGCGGCAGCGGCCTGGGGAGGTAGAAGCCCATTATCTGTGTTGATGGGCCAAGATTGTAGGCCCATTATGGATGAACAGGGCCCCACTCTAATCCGGGTATATCAGTTTTTTATTGTGAAAAAATAGAACAGTAAAATCTGTTTGGTTTCCGGTTATAATGAAGTAAATTTGTATTCCCCGTATGAAAAACGTCTATGGTTGAGCTTAGCCTTTGATCTGCGACATTCCAATAACTTTTCTCTAGACCTAGCTGTTATAGAAATTCAATCTATAAATGGAATGATAGTGAACTGTTGTAGAAATCAGGTAAAAATGAGTCCAAAATAGTAGAATATGGATTAAAAATGAACTTGGTATAATTTTACGTGAACATACTAGATATATCAGTGTGTGAGAGATAAAAAGAGTAAAAGACTTAGCTGTTTGATCAAAAACCCGGCAAAAAGGCGCACTCATAGCCCGCGTGACATCTTCTAGTAAGCTCCATCTCGAATATCTGAAACCATAGAAACAAAAACCAAGGCAAACACATGCACGGGAAAAGTCCACGTGCCAAAAGATGGTGATAGATACGAGATATATATAACAAATAAAAGCCATGCCACAATCAAGGTATCAAAGCATATCAACCATACTAGACGGGAATTGCACCTTGGATGTAAAGATAATCAAAAGAAACACAGAGCATCCACGCATAAAACAAGGCCACAGAGGCTCACATAAAAGCATCCCCGTCTACGTACAAAAGCCATAGTCAAAAGGAAATTCTCACCCCCACGAAGTATATCCGGACGGATAGGCGAAGAACCGTCCGGACGGATGAAATGTATGTCCGGACGGACGGATGACCGCCAAAAACAGAGTGAAAACCCGAGATCTATCCGGACGGATGGACTATACTCGTCCGTACGGACGAGTGCAAATACGGGGAAAAGTGCATTTCATGCAAGTAAGGCACCTCGTGATCATCCGGATTCAACAAACAATACCAAAAACACAAAAGATGGACCTCAAAACAAGCAAAACACAACAAATGGTGGGTTGCCTCCCCCAAGCGCCTTTGTTTTACGTCGTTGGCTCGACAAAATGACTTATACAATACCAAAATTTTCAAAGTTATACTATTGGCACAAGCGAGGAAAAGGTAGAAGTGCTTTGTTTAATGTCGTTAGCATCGACTTAATGGCACTAAACGGACTCATAACTCAAAAAGACTCAAAACAACAATTTAAATATTTTATTTCAAGCAAGTATCACCAAAACCATCAACCAAAATCCGAACTCAAGAACATCAACAATTCAAGGAGAATGAACATAGCAAGCATAGGGGAAAACGAGTTCGCTAGAAACTTACCTCTCATAGCCCTCGATGTTACCTCTTGCCAACTCAGGAATCCTCTTTTGTCAAAATCTCTCACTATCTTCTTCTTAAAATTGCCATTCCATGGTAGTTGTCCCTTTTTAAAAATTCTTTGAGCTCCATCTACCGGTGAGTACACAAAATCGATCGCGAAATACTCATCAACACAAAGCGGAAGAATGTAATAATCCGGGACCGGCGCGCTAATAATCTCCACTTCTCCCGGTAGCTCTACCATAGACGGCTTTTTAGTCTCATATGATTTCACGACACTCTTCATAATAACATCTTCATTCACTTCAATTTGGAGTGAGGGTGAAATGGGCGATCCCAGTTTCTCTTTCGTCTCTAATTCTGTCTCATCAAATATTATGCTCAAATCTATCACACACCCCTCCACGTCATTATTTTGCATTGCTTCGGGCGGCGGTGTAATAGATAGAATTTGCACATCTTCCATTTCCAAATCTGGCACTTCCTCTTCATCCCAAATTGAATCCGTGCCATCACCAAAACGATCTTGCTCATTCCTATAAATGGTGGGTTGCACCACGGACTCTACCAAAACATCATCATTTTTTAGCTCGCCGGTCGGAATTTCACTCGGTAGAACTTGGAAAGCGATACTATCAAATACTACAATGGGGGATGGCGGTGATAAGGCCAACTCAACCTTTGGATCCTCCATGACGAGCACCTCATTATAGCAACTTGACTCGTCAATATCACTATCTACCCGGACCGTTTCCATGGGGGTCACGTCACCAACCTCAATCCCCTTTTGTGCGCAAGACTTTTCTATTAGATCCGGCATCCGGGCCGTAATGAGAGACACGATATCCTGAGACATCCAACATAACTTTGTATCTCATATGAGGCCAATCTTCATTATTTGGGCACGTCCTATATTCCCCATTTGGAAAACTTGTCTTGAATCTCCCCAGCCCGTTCAAGAGCATCCGTGGCCTCTGCATATAACCCAAACATCCGCTTCAACCAATCGATCAATCGATGTGCCGACACTTCCTCATCCATAGCCATAGAAACCCTTTCCATCAGCTCCTGAATAATACCTACTTCTCGTTCCTCTTCGGCATAGGCGAGGTCAATCTGCTGCAAGTGCGGATTTTGAGAGCTCCAATTCCACGGTCTGTTCGAATCATAATTCTGCTCCTGCCCCCAACATTGACTGTTTTGGTTGCCTCCCCAATTTCCTGGCTGATTACGGTTCCAATTGCCCCCGAGTCTCGTCCATTATAGTTCCCCTCATCATATCGATAATCGTCGTCGTCCATTCCACATCCCATGAACGCACCCCGCTCTTGGTCATAAGGTTGATAATGCGATTTTGACCAAGCTCGGGTGCCCAAGATTGATAGGTGGATTTTTCTTCATAAAAGTTGTATTGTTGAGAATATCCACCCATTTATGCTCAAGCTGCAAAATCACAGAAAACAACAAGAAAACAATAAAAATGACCTAAGCCCAAGCTTTCGGTCAACTATTGTGATATCAAAGCATTGCCAATCCCCGGCAACGGCGCCAACTTGATAAGTGGATTTTCTACGGTCCGGTTAAACAAGTAAAAACTCGAAACCTTAGCAAAATCTACTTTCTAACCGGCAGTGGACCGGGTCGATTGCAGGATAGTGCTTGAGGAGTCCGAGGTCGAACCCACAGAGATTGGTTTTGAATACCACCGTTGACTTAGTGCTCAGTTCAGGTCAAACAGATAGATATGAAGTTATACTATTGTATAAAAGAAGGATTACACTACTCGGAATTCTAAAAATTAAAAGAGGTATGGCCGAACTACGTTTCAACGGATTACTTTACCCTCGAAAGATTGCCCCGGGAATGTGCCTTACTCTACCATGCCGTCTAACGAAAACTCATAGGTCAAACCCCGTATTGGCCCGGACTTGATGACTAGGGCGTCAACCTAGTACACGGGTAGGTGTCAGACTACCTTTCAAACCCAAAACTTCTACGGTCCCGAAACCCCGTTCCCACACATCACCGCAACATACATTTATAAGCTAACGTGTGTGCAACAATGAACAATGTTGTCAATATCATTCAAAGCTATTAAAACAATCAAAACAAGTTTCGTGATATGGATTATCGATTAAAACGTTAAATTACGCGCTCCACTACCTCCCGGTTCATCTCTCCAATGGTGTTTCACCCGCATTCACGTGGTTCGACCATACGAGAAATCTAGCTACTCATAATCAAATCTAAACAATACAAACAAGATAAAAACATCACAACAACAATAAAATAACAAGAAAACATACATACTTGATTACTATGAAGAGCACCAAATTCGAGCTCCAAAAAGACCCAATTTTAACAATCGAAAAGTTACAGATCGAAGATAAAAGTTATATAATCTAAGAGAGGATCGAAAGAGGATTCTAATGATATATAACACTAAATCTAACTCTAAAAGATGAAGAAAATCGCCCCAAATCGCTCGAAACTATCTACCTCCTTCAAAACTTGCGGCTAAACTGTTCGATGCGGCTTTATATAGCGGGGGTCTGTCCGGACGGATAGGAAGGTTGTCCGTACGGACAGTTCTTCATTTTTTGAGTTTTTTCGCAACCAGAGAGTTGTCCGTACGGACAGAAACTCTTGTCCGTACGGACATATGCTCTGTTTTTCTGGGCTGCAGTAAATCCTTCATAACTTCTTCATCCGAGCTCTGATTGGAGTGATTCAAGATGCGTTGGAAAGATATTTGAATTTTCTACAACGTTCATGAAGAAACCATGACCAGAAAATGCCTCCATAATGGGTCAAAATGCTGCTGAACCGAACACACCACAAGGGTACCAACCATTCATCTCCCTTTTCTTCCTCTTTCTCCTTCCTTGGCTCATTGTTGCACCTTGACCATGCTTCTCATCATAAATCTTTGCCTTCCGGGTTCTCGAGACACCAATACCCTACAACCTCATGAACAAACAAGACACACAAACGATTCCGGAGGGTAAAAGTGCTCGGAATGAGGTTAATATCAATAAAAAGAGGTAGTAAACCATCAAAGTGACGGTATTACTCCTCGTGCTATAAACTCAAGATATTACCCCAAAACGGTCTAGAAACAACAAGAAACATGCTAAAAATATGGTAAACGGGGGTAGAAAATGCACCGGAATCACGTAAAGTTGACTCCCATCACCACCCCACACTTAGCCTTTGCTCGCCCTCGAGCAAATTAGGCGTTTTAAAACAAACCAAGGGATTCAACTTCGTGATGTAGGTTCTACTAATCACACTCTCGAGGTAACCACAAAGTAAGAAACACGAACATAAACATACCGATACAACATTATCAAGAAAATGGGGTGTGTGTGGTGCCAAGCTAAAACCAAGTGCTCAAAATGATTGTCGGGGCTTGAATCCCAACCAAAAGTCTACCAACCGTCTCATACCCACTAGCCTCTCCACTAATCAAGGTCACTAAGTTTGGACACAATCGGGTAGGACTTGAAGGGTTATAACGTTAGGCTAGGGTAATTCCGGTTAATCGAAAAGGGTATTTTGGGACTTGGAGAAAAAGAAGTACAAGTGAACCTAATCAACACATGTACCACTTCATTTATATCAAACAAACCACCAAAACTCCTTTTTGATCATTTTTAACACTTTGGGAGCCATAGGATACTAACGCACCCGAACTCATTGCCAAACTCGACTATGTTTCAAGCGTCGTGAGGTGAGATCGAATACAATAGCACCTATCTAACTATCCCAACCCTAACATCATCATTAACTTTAAGCTCATTGCCCTTGACTCCAATCCTTTATTTCTATATACATCCAAGTTATTTGTTTGTTTTTCTCTTTTTTTCTTTTTTTTTCGAAAGAAGAAGAAATAAGTACATATTTTCTTTTCTTTTTGGGCCAAAACCGAGCAACCAAGACCAAAGGAGCTCCTCCTCTCCTTACTGACTCAAAACCGAGAAACCAACCAACCGACTAGTAACATCATTTCCCCCCACCCCACACTTGCCTTGGCAAGTGTGATCTAACAAGAGACTAAGTCCACTCGTAGGGTCGAACGAAGGGAATGTGACCATAATTAAGGCTCAAGGGTAGGTTTCTGGTTAAATAACGAAACGGCTATAAAATGAATGGTGGTCGGACCATTCTATCAAGGCTGAGAGGGGCTACGAAGGTCAAATGTTCGGCTCAGGCTTATTTGGCTAAAGTAGGGTCAAGAAGAACGCCAAAACCGTCATCCCGTGTCCTACTTAGGTGAACCTTTCTATTTCGTCTCGAGACTAGTGGTATGAGAGGTGGTAGTAATCAAATTGTGCACAAGGTGTAGATTACGTGAAATTAATAAACTCCATTCTCAAGATAATATTAGACCGCAATGTACATGTTCGGGATCCTTACTAAGGTGATCACCACTCGAATGTGAAAATAACACACACAACATGGTGTTAAAAACCTTGAAAATTTTTAAAATTTACCCCAAAATCAACTCGAGCCCGGTCATAGGCTAAGCATACCACATATATAGCACATTTAACAACAAAAACAAGAAAACGGCTAAGTCTCCCACCCCACACTTAAACGAAACACTTGTCCTCGGTGTGTGAGAGATAAAAAGAGTAAAAGACTTAGGTTGTTTGATCAAAAACCCGGCAAAAAGGCGCACTCATAGCCCGCGTGACATCTTCAAGTAAGCTCTATCTCGAATATACGAAACCATAGAAACAAAAACCAAGGCAAACACATGCACGGGAAAAGTCCACGTGCCAAAAGATGGTGATAGATACGAGATATATATAACAAATAGAAGCCATGCCACAATCAAGGTATCAAAGCATATCAACCATACTAGACGGGAATTGCACTGGATGTAAAGATAATCAAAAGAAACACAGAGCATCCACGCATAAAACAAGGCCACAGAGGCTCAAATAAAAGCATCCCCGTCTACGTACAAAAGCTAAAGTCAAAAGGAAATTCTCACCCCCACAGAAGTATATCCGGACGGATAGTTGAAGAACCGTCCGGACGGATGAAATGTATGTCCGGACGGACAGATGACTGCCAAAAAAGAGTGAAAACCCGAGATCTATACGGACGGATGGACTATCTTGTCCGTACGGACGAGTGCAAATACGGGGGAAAAGTGCATTTCATGCAAGTAAGGCACCTCGTGATCATCCGGATTCAACAAAGCAATACCAAAAACACAAAAGATGGACCTCAAAACAAGCAAAACACAACAAATAGTGGGTTGCCTCCCCAAGCGCCTTTGTTTTACGTCGTTGGCTCGACAAAATGACTTATACAATGCCAAATTTTTCAAAGTTATACTATTGGCACAAGCGAGGAAAAGGTAGAAGTGCTTTGTTTAATGTCGTTAGCATCGACTTAATGGCACTAAACGGACTCATAACTCAAAAAGACTCAAAACAACAATTCAAATATTTTATTTCAAACAAGTATCACCAAAACCATCAACCAAAATCCGAACTCAAGAACATCAACAATTCAAGGAGAATGAACATAGCAAGCATAGGGGAAAACGAGTTCGCTAGAAACTTACCTCTCATAGCCCTCGATGTTACCTCTTGCCAACTCGGGAATCCTCTTTTGTCAAAATCTCTCACTATCTTCTTCTTGAAATTGCCATTCCATGGTAGTTGTCCCTTTTTAAAAATTCTTTGAGCTCCATCTACCGGTGAGTACACAAAATCGATCGCGAAATACTCATCAACACAAAGCGGAAGAATGTAATAATCCGGGACCGGCGCGCTAATAATCTCCACTTCTCCCGGTAGCTCTACCATAGACGGCTTTTTAGTCTCATATGATTTCACGACACTCTTCATAATAACATCTTCATTCACTTCAATTTGGAGTGAGGGTGAAATGGGCGATCCAGTTTCTCTTTCGTCTCTAATTCTCGTCTCATCAAATATTATGCTCAAATCTATCACACACCCTCCACGTCATTATTTTGCATTGCTTCGGGCGGCGGTGTAATAGATAGAATTTGCACATCTTCCATTTCCAAATCGGCACTTCCTCTTCATCCCAAATTGAATCGTGCCATCACCAAAACAGATCTTGCTCATTCCTATAAATGGTGGGTTGCACCACGGACTCTACCAAAACATCATCATTTTTTAGCTCGCTGGTCGGAATTTCACTCGGTAGAACTTGGAAAGCGATACTATCAAATACTACAATGGGGGATGGCGGTGATAAGGCCAACTCAACCCTTTGGATCCTCCATGATGAGCACCTCATTATAGCAACTTGACTCGTCAATATCACTATCTACCCGGACCGTTTCCATGGGGGTCACGTCACCAACCTCAATCCCCTTTTGTGCGCAAGACTTTTCTATTAGATCCGGCATCCGGGCCGTAATGAGAGACACGATATCACGAGACATCCAACATAACTTTGTATCTCGTATGAGGCCAATCTTCATTAGGCGGGCACGTCCTATATTCCCCATTTGGAAAACTTGTCTTGAATCTCCCCGGACCGTTCAAGAGCATCCGTGGCCTCTGCATATAACCCAAACATCCGCTTCAACCAATCGATCAATCGATGTGCCGACACTTCCTCATCCATAGCCATAGAAACCCTTTCCATCGGCTCTGAATAATACCTACTTCTCGTTCCTCTTCGGCATAGGCGAGGTCAATGCTCGCAAGTGCGGATTTTGAGAGCTCCAATTCCACGGTCCGTTCGAATCATAATGCTCGCCTCGCCCCCAACATTGGATTTGTTTTGGTTGCCTCCCCAATTTCTGGCTGATTCGGTTCCAATTGCCCCCGAATTCGTCCATTATAGTTCCCCTCATCATATCGATAATCGTCGTCGTCCATTCCACATCCCATGAACGCACCCTGCTCTTGGTCATAAGGTTGATAATGCGATTTTGACCAAGCTCGGGTGCCCAAGATTGATAGGTGGATTTTTCTTCATAAAAGTTGTATTGTTGAGAATATCCACCCATTTATGCTCAAGTTTGCAAAATCACAGAAAACAACAAGAAAACAATAAAAACGACCTAAGCCCAAGCTTTCGGTCAACTATTGTGATATCAAAGCATTGCCAATCCCCGGCAACGGCGCCAACTTGATAAGCGGATTTTCTACGGTCCGGTTAAACAAGTAAAAACTCGAAACCTTAGCAAAATCTACTTTCTAACCGGCAGTGGACCGGGTCGATTGCAGGATAGTGCTTGAGGAGTCCGAGGTCGAACCCACAGAGATTGGTTTTGAATACCACAGTTGACTTAGTGCTCAGTTCAGGTCAAACAGATAGATATGAAGTTATACTATTGTATAAAAGAAGGATTACACTACTCGGAATTCTAAAAATTAAAAGAGGTATGGCCGAACTACGTTTCAGCGGATTACTTTACCCTAAGAAAGATTGCCCCGGGAATGTGCCTTACTCTACCCTGCCGTCTAACGAAAACTCATAGGTCAAACCCCGTATTGGAACTGGACTTGATGACTAGGGCGTCAACCTAGTACACGGGTAGGTGTCAGACTACCTTTCAAACCCAAAACTTCTACGGTCCCGAAACCCCGTTCCCACACGTCACCGCAACATACATTTATAAGCTAACGTGTGTGCAACAATGAACAATGTTGTCAATATCATTCAAAGCTATTAAAACAATCAAAACAAGTTTCGTGATATGGATTATCGATTAAAACGTTAAATTACGCGCTCCACTACCTCCCGGTTCATCTCTCCAATGGTGTTTCACCCGCATTCACGTGGTTCGACCATACGACAAATCTAGCTACTCATAATCAAATCTAAACAATACAAACAAGAGAAAAACATCACAACAACAATAAAATAACAAGAAAACATACTTACTTGATTACTATGAAGAGCACCAAATTCGAGCTCCAAAAAGACCCAATTTTAACAATCGAAAAGTTACAGATCGAAGATAAAAGTTATATAATCTAAGAGAGGATCGAAAGAGGATTCTAATGATATATAACACTAAATCTAACTCTAAAAGATGAAGAAAATCGCCCCAAATCGCCCTAAACTATCTACCTCCTTCAAAACTTGCGGCTGGGCTGTTCTGATGCAGCTTTATATAGCAGGGGTCTCTGTCCGGACGGATAGGAAGGTTGTCCGTACGGACAGTTCTTCATTTTTTGAGTTTTTTCGCAACCAGAGAGTTGTCCGTACGGACAGAAACTCTTGTCCGTACGGACATATGCTCTGTTTTCTGGGCTGCAGTAAATCCTTCATACCTTCTTCATCCGTGCTCTGATTGGAGTGATTCAAGATGCGTTGGAAATATCTTTGAATTTTCTACAACTTTCATGAAGAAACCATGACCATAAAATGCCTCCATAATGGGTCAAAATGCTGCTGAACCGAACACACCACAAGGGTACCAACCATTCATCTCCCTTTTCTTCCTCTTTCTCCTTCCTTGGCTCATTGTTGCACCTTGACCATGCTTCTCATCATAAATCTTTGCCTTCCGGGTTCTCGAGACACCAATACCCTACAACCTCATGAACAAACAAGACACACAAACGATTCCGGAGGGTAAAAGTGCTCGGAATGAGGTTAATATCAATAAAAAGAGGTAGTAAACCATCAAAGTGACGGAATTACTCCTCGTGCTATAAACTCAAGATATTACCCCAAAACGGTCTAGAAACAACAAGAAACATGCTAAAAATATGGTAAACGGGGGTAGAAAATGCACCGGAATCACGTAAAGTTGACTCCCATCATTGGCGGATCAGACTGATCCCCGCCGTGCCTTTCTTGGGAGTGTTGAAGATTTGTGGGGCTTATACGGCGTGGGAGTAGTCCGCGTGGTTATGTCCTTTATCATAATCAGTAGACTGAGCGGACGTGAACCATCGATGGCGGTGCTGTTATATTTTTATGGTTTTTCCAGGAAGGGTGCGGCTGGTCAAATTCAGCCGCGCAGTAGATCAAGCCACGGCCGGCCCCGTCTACTGTTCGATCTCCCTGATAAAGTGGCGGACTGGGACAAAAGATGCATGAAGGTGGAGTCCCGGGTAGGCTGGCCGTTTGAGAAGCTAGCGGAGAATTCGGTCAAGACTAAGCACTTGAACGACATAAAAACTCAATTCGACGATGACGAGTTTATCTCCGAACTGAAGGACGATCTGGGTTATATCCGTAAAAAGGAGCCTCAAGCCCGGGCTTTTAACTGGAGGTTGTTGCTTGACGTCGGCCAGCCCTACCTCAGACAGGCCGGACTTTCTGGAGCCGGTGTTGGTGAACCCTTAGTTGTAGTCGACTCATTGCCGACTCATCCTGATTGGTATGGCGAGTGTCACCATGGCAGGTTCATGCCTTCTCAGTGTGAAATCTGCGGTGGTTATCCTAATATGCGAGCACCGAGTAGGCTTTTTACTTGTATTCTTTTTGTATCTTTTCATAGCATGTTTTTTTTTTATATCTTCTAGTCGCTGATAAACATTTGTTCTCCGCAGGTACCATGGATAGATTAGTTCGACGCAGCCAGCTGACAAAGAAGGCGACCATCGGGGAGGTGAAGAGGACCGCTGAGCTAAAGGGGATCAAAACAACCCTTCCCATGGTAGACTTACAGACACCGGCGGCCGGAGCTTCTGGGGCTAAGGTCGTGAAATCATCCCAGCCGCCAATAGTAGAGAAAGCCGCGGCGAGCAAAACTATGAAGCAGACCACTCTGACAAAGCCGCCGGCGGGTGACAAGAAGAAGAGGGCTGCTGTTGAAGAGATTGAGCCCGAGGGAGATGATAACGGTGTGCAGGAGGTCCCTCCTCTTAAAAAATCCCGAACTAATAAAGGTAAAGAAAAAGTTGCTGATCAAGGCAAACCTGGGGCCGATGAGGTGGCATCTGCGGGCACGAAGATAGTGGTGCCCTTTGCTGGAGTTCCTATTGGGCCTAGAGGTTGTCCCGCCGCCTGGTTGGATAAAGAGATCATGCGGCAACAACCTCTCGACCTGCCCATGGCGCGAACAATTTCAAGGGGTATCGCCGATGTGCCCCCGCTGAGACATTTTAGATGGGGCATCCCCAATGATATCCAGATGGAGATAGGCCGCGGGATAGCGGATAGGGTTGTGTTGGCGGATCAGACTGATCCCCGCCGTGCCTTTCTTGGGAGTGTTGAAGATTTGTGGGGCTTATACGGCGCCACGGTGAGCATGGTAAACCTCCTTTCTTGTTTTTGTTTTTCCTTCTTTTAATTGTCGTTTTTCTTAAGTCAATATTGACTCCGCTGCTTACTTCTCTTCCATTAGGTTGGCACTGGCTTGGCACAGTTCGTCTACGATTACAGAAGCACCATAGCCGAGAGTGCCCATGTCGCAAAAGAGTTGGTTGAAAACAGAAAAGCTCTTGGTGCCGCAAACGCTGTATCCGCTGGTCTTCGTGGGCGGTTAAGCGCAGCTGAGGCGGAAAATGAGAAACTGAGATCACAGCTTGCTGAGGCTAATAGGATTAATTCTGAACTCGTGGAGCAGAGCAAGTCCGTTGATCAAACCATGGAGGAGATGAAATAGAAAATAACTGAGGCTCAAGCTCACTGGGAGGCCGAGCAAGCAGTGTGTGCGGATCTGCGAAAACAACTGAAGGATCTAGGCTCAAGTGTTGAAGGCCAGCTCAAGGACGCTAATGATGATGGCTTTATGATGGGATACGACCAAGGATTTTATCACATCGCGAGGTGCGTCCTAGCTCATGACGGTGGTACCCCCGACCTTGATGTCTTAGAGGAATGGATTCTCACCCATCCCTTCTCCGATTACCTAAGAGAATTTCATGACCGCATACCTTTCTCTGATATTGAGCTTCAGCGCTATGTTCCAGAGTGTGATCCTGATTGGGTGGCCCCCGCTGTGATTGAGGCGAATCTGAGGGAGCGCGTGCGTTTGGCTACAGAAGCGAGAGAGAGAGCTGCTGAAGAGGGCGAGCAAGCTGGGGGAGAGGTAGAGCAAACAGTTGAGCCTACTGTAGAGCCCACTGTGTCTGAGACGAATGCCGATCAGATGCTGCACCATTCTCTCCGTGAAGAGAATGTCCACAACGAAGAGATGCGGCCTGAGAATTCTTAATTTTGTGCTCCTTTTTGTAAAACATTTTTTTGATTTCGCATATGTATAACTCTTCTCTTTTCCGTACTTTTGTCCGCACATTTTCCCCTGTAATAACTAGTATGTACCTTATCCAAGTTTATAATTTTGAACTCTTAAGTTTGTTTTTTGCCCGCTTCTGATGTACGTTTGCTTCTTTGCTCGAATTTATTGTTTAAATTGAGTCCGGTGTCCGGCCCCTTTGTTTTAGATAAGATTCCATGTCGATCTCGTGCGGACTCATCTTTGAGATATGCCCCCATTGAATCTTATCTGAAATAATTCGTTTGCTGGAGAATCGTGACCGCTTTAAATTTTCCCAAATTTTTTCAAGGCTGTAGTCTGGCCGAGGGCTTCGTTGAAAGTTTGCTCGAACGATTTTATTTACGCCGCGTATACTCAATAATATGCTAAAAGAGAAAATGTAAAACCGGGTTTTATTTATTTCGACTCATCCCGCTAGATGAGTGAAGATTACAAGCAAGTAAGAAAGCCTAACCACTCCCGTCGTAAACGAGAGGATAGCCATAACCCTAACCGATTTATTACATGTAGTACCTTTTGAGGTTGTCCGCATGCCAAGGTCTATTGAGCTCGTAGCCTTGATGATTTCGAGAACATAAGTCCCTTTTTTGATCTCCTCGCGACTTGATAAGGGCCTTCCCAATTTGTTGTTAGCTTGCCTTTATTTGGCTCCATGCCCGTGGCCTTTCTATTTCGAAGAACAAAATCCCCGACCCTAAATGAATGATCGCGGGTTCGCTTGTCGTGTTGTTGTTTGGCGAGTTGCTTGTAGTTCGCGAGTCGATGATATGTCGCCGTCTTTTTTCTTCTACTAGATCCAAGTCGATTTGTCTGTTTAAAAGGTTGTCCATTTGGGTCATATAAGGCGACCACGATGTTGGGTAGTGCCATTTCAACTGGAATCATAGCCTCTGATCCATAGGTAAGAGCAAAAGGTGTTTCTCCTGTGGGTGTTTTGATCGTGGTGCGGAGTGCCCAAAGTATGTTGGGTAGCTCATCAACCCACCCTCCTGCTTTTATCCTGTCATCCACGCTCTTTTTTAACATCTTGATTATTTGTTTGTTGCCGGCCTCAGCTTGGCCGTTTCCTTGAGGATAAGCTACGGACGACTACCAGTGTTTAACCTTGAATTCCTCACAAAGATTCGAGAAGTCCCTCCTAAACTGTGGCCCGTGATCCGATACTACTGGCCGCGGAATGCCAAATCGTGAAAAAAATTTGATCATGTAAGAAATAACCTGTTGCTTTGGCGGTTATCTTGACCATCGGTTTTGCTTCGATCCACTTCGTGAAGTAATCCACAGCTACTATGATAACTTTGCATCCACCTCTTCCTGGTGGAAATGGTCCAATGAGATCGAGTCCCCACATGTCGAAAGGCCAGGGTGCGGTTACGATACTTTGTTCGACAGATGGTATCCGGGGGATGTCGCGTGCCTTTGACATTCTGGACATTCTCTAACCAATTTTTTCGAGTCTTTAAGAATTGTTGGCCAATAATACCCTGCGGTTATAACCTTCTGTGCCAAAGAGCGACTAGCGGGGTGTCCCCCACACACTCCTTGGTGAAGCTCGATAAGGATTGTCTTGCTCTCTTCCTCTCAAACACATCGTAAAAGAGGTCTTGTTGCGGACCTTTTGTAGAGTATTCCGTTGTTCACAATATATCTGGCCGCTCTTTTCTTAAGTGTGCGAATTTTATCCGCTCCGTCAGGCAAGGTGCACGTTTCTATATAAGCTCGAACCTCATCGATCCAACACGTAGTCGGCGCGGTGTATCGATTTCCATGATTTGTGTTTCCTCAATAGCGGGTACGGCTAGATACTCTACCATAAGTTGAAGGGTCCGCAATCTCTCCTTTGAGTGATAATTTTGAGAGATAGTCTACGCTCGCTCGTTGTCCTCTCTTCGAATTCTGATGAACTCGCAATAATTGAAACCAACTTTTAGTCGTCGAATAATCTCACCATATTTCTCGAGAATACCGCAAAGTGTGTGTCATAGTCCCCTGAGATTTGGTTGACGACGAGTTGGGAATCACAAAAGACTTCCACATTTTCCACGTTTAATTCCTTGGCTAGTTTGAGACCGGCTATAACTGCTTCGTACTCGGCTTGATTATTTGTGGCCGGGAATTCGAACCTTAAAGCTTTTTCGATTTCCTCCGTCGTTCCGGGCTCCATCAAAATTACGCCGGCCCCACAACCATTTCGATTAGATGCCCCATCAACATATAAGTGCCAACATTGCTCTGGTTTACTCTTGGCCACAGCGGGCTCATAGGCTAAAGGCGAGCTAGGTTGTGGCGAGCTGAAGCTTGTCTCCACAATAAAGTCTGGTAATGCTTGACCCTTGATAGCTTTTCTAGGTTGATATTGTATGTCGAATTCAGTGATTTCGATAGCCCATTTGAGAAGTCGACCAGAAAGGTCCGGTTTGTGCAATATTTGACGCAATGGACTATCCGTTAAGACAGCTATCGTGTGCGAGGTAAAGTAAGCCCTGAGTTTACGGGCAGCAATAACAAGCGAGTAGGCTAATTTTTCAATATTAAAATAGCGACTCTCCACCGGACTGAGAGCCTTGCTTGCATAATAAACGGGATTTTGGAGGGTTCCGGCCTCCTTGACAAGAACGGCGGCAACAGCCCGGTCCGAAGCCGCTAAGTACAAAAACAAAACGTCTCCTTCTACAGGGCTAACCAAAAGGGGTGGTTTCCCTAGATACTCTTTTAAAGCTTGAAATGCTGCGAACATTCGCGCTCCATGAAAAAGTTTTGTCACCTCTGAGAATTTTGAAGAAGGGGAGACACCTCTCCGCTGATTTTGATATGAAGCGACCTAGCGCAATGATGCGGCCATTGAGCCTCTGTACTTCTTTGATAGTAGTAGGCTCTTTCATGTCAATCAGAGCTTGAATTTTTTCTGGATTAGCCTCGATGCCACGACGACTAACCATAAACCCCAGAAACTCTCCTGCCTGGACACCAAAGGTACATTTGGCCGGATTCAGCTTCATCGAGTGTTCTCGGACATTGTTGAAAGTTTCTTGAAGGTCAACGGCGTGACCGTCCCCAGCGGATTTAACAACCATGTCATCAATGTAAGCTTCCATGTTTCTGCCTATCTGCGAACTGAAAACCCTGTTGACCATTCGCTGATAGGTCGAACCCGCATTTTTTAACCCAAATGGCATCATCTCATAATAATATAATCCTCCAGCGGCTCTAAAAGCCGTTTTTTCTTTGTCAGATTCGGCCATCCGCACTTGATGATACCCAGAATATGCGTCCAAGAAAATTAAAACCTCAAAGCCAGAAATAGAGTCAACTAACCGGTCAATTCGTGGCAGCTGATAAGGATCCTTCGGACATGCTTTGTTGATGTCCGTGAAGTCGACGCACATTCTCCACTTGCCGTTGTGCTTTTTTACCATAACCACATTCGCCAACCAAGTAGGGTAGGCAAGCTCTTTTATGATTCCTGCTTGTAGAAGCTTTCCGACTTCTACTTTCACCGCCGCTTCCTTTTCTGTTGAAAATTGACGCGCTCGCTGCTGTATCGGCTTGAAGGTAGAGTCGACATTAAGATGGTGTAGGGCGACATACGCCGACTCCCCGCATGTCGGTAACCACCCAGGCAAATGCATTCAAGTTATCTTTGAGTAGTTGTATCAATTTTTCCCTTTCGACGGGACTCAGCCGAGCTCCTATCTTAACCTTTTGCTCGGGATATTCATCGTTGATGACCACCTCCACCAACTCATCTTCTGCTGTAAAATCGGGTTCATCTCTGACTTGTAGTGTTTCGCACTCCACTTTGACTGGTTCAGGATCAACAGCATCCCTGATCATATCGATATTCTCCATGTTGTGCGGATGTTCAATTCGAACCCTCTTATTCCCTGTTCTCGTTTCATGTATGTATGTTAGGACAGCGGCAGGCTCGCTGATCGACGTTCCGATCCTGTCCCCAACATAAAACTTTATCCGTTGATGCGGAATGGAAGCTACCATCTGAAACTGTTTTAAAGCTGGTGTCCCAATTATCATGTTATAGTTGGACTGAAGATCGACAACTAAAAACATCACCCTTTCAGTGCGGAAGGGTGCATAATCTCCCATTTGTACATTCGGGTCGATGGCCCCCTTGACTGTATCTTATGATTGGTGAAACCCTCAAGGGTGCCATTATGCGGCCTCAAATTAGAATCGGCCGAACCCCAATTCTTTGAAGCGGTTGTAGTATAAAATATCGCGGCAAGCTCTGTATCAACCATCACTCTATTGACACAGGCCCGATTGACGACCCGAAATGCAAAGGCACATATCCTCTGTATTGATCGAAGTTACCGGCTCACTTCAAGTAAAGGCAAGGGTTGCTCATTTCCTCACAAAACAATAGGCTTCTCCACATGTTTGTTGATGGAGCCAATGCGATTCTTAATCTGATTGTTACTGGGAGGAGGTTCAGTTATCATTCTAATGTTCCTGTCGAACTGACGAGCTTGTTGATTTCTCCTATCTGGACCACCAGTATCAAGTTTGAGGTGATCATGGTGTCCGCGAGCGAGTAGCTTCTCTATCGCTCGTTTGAACTGGATACACTCGTCAGTAGTGTGACCCTTATCCCTGTGATAGCCACAAAATTTGGATGCGTCGCGGCGTGTATCAGGAACCATCGGGTATGGTTCAGGTATTTCGTCTCTTATTTCATTCAACACTTGAGAATAGGAAATTCTGAGCGGCGTAAAATGCTCTTCCTTAAATCTTTCAGGCTTCTTGATTTCCCGATCTGGCCCTCTGCGGGTATCTCTTGGCGGACTACGCTCATCCCTCTGCTTGCCTTTGTTGGACGAAGACGCTCCTTCGTTTCCCGCAGTTGCAATGTACTTTCGAGTCGAACTCAACATCTCTTGTAGGTTCGCTGGTGGCGACAAAGCGAAATAAGATTTCAAATACCCCGGCTTCAACCCTGTTTCGAAGCTAGTCATGACAACGTTATCTGCTATGCCCCTGGTTAGCTCATACACTTTATAAAACCGCTCATAATAGCTGCGGGTAGACTCGTTGTCGCCCTGTCGGACCTCATGTAGGTCAATGTGCATCTTTTTGGGTCCTCCTACCGACCTAAATTCAGCAATAAATTTGTTGATCAAATCATCCCAAGATAAAATCGAACCCGGGGGAAGACTGCGGATCCATGATGCCGCCCTATCCTGCATTGACCCTACAAATGCTATACACCAAGCCTCGTCGCTAGATGTACACAAACTTATTCTGCTTTGAAAGGCTGACAGCCAATCTAGAGGATCTGTAGCTCCATGGTAGTTAATAAAGTTGGGATAGTGAGTCCCTCCTCTTGGTGCCGCTTTCAATATCTTTGGGATGGAGTACACTCGTCCCCCCATGTTGGAACCACTTTGACACCCTTCGTAGTTTTTTGTAGCTCCTCGATTTGTTTTTTCATGATGCCCATCTCCGCTTGATTCGGGGGAATGGGCGGAAATGTCATATGCCCTCCTTGATCTTGCGAATCCCCATGTCCTTCAGTGCGAGTACGGACCTGTCGAGGATTCCTTGGTCGCCCTGGGGCTGCACCGCGGTCGTCGACCACGGGCCCCAGCCGACCTAATGCTGATCTCCTGTCCCCCCTCGGCTGTGAGGTCGCATGACTGCTTCCTTCAATTTCTGACTGCTGTGGCTGAACTGTTTTTGGGGGAATGAAGGTTGGCTGTATTTCTGTTTGTGTGGGTTGAGGAGGGGTGAATTTGCGGATTGGTCGGGGTGACAGTCCCTCAGCGATCAGCATTGCATTCCCTACCCGCATCTCATCTACATACTCCATATGTGCTGTAGTGCTATTTTGTATGAATCCTGTTGTGGGGGCGCTTCCCCTTTTGAGACAGCCTCTTGTTCGTTATTTGGGCCAGATGCCCCTGCGATCCCTTTTCCTTTATTTGTTCTGACCGCCTCCTCGTGTATTTCGCGGGCTTTGGTTCTTTCCCGAATATATGCCCGCATGTCGGTCGTGAGGACAGGGTTGATGTCTGCCCCATCTGACATTACCCTCATGCTCGCCTCTCCACACAGCGTGTCCGCACCACGTGTCGGGCGCTGATTGAGTGGTTTAGTCGGTGTTGCTGGGTTCAAGTTTTTCCCGCCAGCCATCACTTATGATTTTTGTGGGTATCTTTGGTTCAGTATATCGAGGTAAAAAGTGTTCGTGTTTTTCAGGCGGCTTGTAGCAAAAATGACCCAACTTTCTTTACTTGAAGATCTGAAACTGCCCAAGAGGGTGTATACACCAACCTGGATATTTAAAGATGGACTCAAGCGTGAGTATGCGATGAAGTTGGTGATTTCCGTGTAAGTTGCTCGAGATGAGGAGAGCAGCGGTTTCTGGGCTGTAATATCCCAAAAAGTTCAAGACTTTGGTGACCGACAGACTATAGATGATGATAACTTCGCCTGAAACACCGTGAAATCGTCTTTGTGGTGGAGTAAGTGGCCTCCAAATGCTAAATGATAATGATATGTCCCGGCAACGGAGCCAATTGATGTTGCGTGGAACACCAGATTTGCGGTAACAGTGTTTATCTTGTGGATATAAGGCTGTGATGTGAGATCTCTACGGTGAGGACACGGTGGTGATCAAGAACAGTGGTGGCGGTTTGAGTGTTTGCGGTGGACAAGTGATTTAGTCGACAAATTGGCAGAGTTTCTGCTTATGTTATATAAATAGCTTAGAGCTTGAGAGAGTCCTCTTCCTATTACAATGTGATCCTATATAAATAGGCTAAAAAGTAAGTCGGTTTACTGTTCATTGAAAAGACAACTGAGAGTACATAGCTAAGTTAAGCATGCATGCAATACAAGTGTTTTAGCCAGTTGTAAAGTGTTGCCAATTTGGATTGGCCAGCTTGATATGCATGGCGAGCAGCGAGTAGCGAGAAGTATGGTCGAGTAGCGGACATGTTTGTGCCTTGAGTATATGGGTAGGAATCATATGGAGAGAATGAGTCCGGCTTACCGTTGGCGGACATGATCCGGCTTACTGTTAGCAGATATCCGTTGGTTTGTAGCTAGCGGCTAGAAGAAACTTTGGCGGCGGCGGCTTTGGGGAGGTAGAAGCCCATTATACGTGTTGATGGGCCAAGATTGTAGGCCCATTATGGATGAACAGGGCCCCACTCTAATCCGGGTATATCAGTTTTTTATTGTGAAAAAATAGAACAGTAAAATCCGTTTGGTTTCCGGTTATAATGAAGTAAATTTGTATTCCCCGTATGAAAAACGTCTATGGTTGAGCTTAGCCTTTGATGCGACATTCCAATAACTTTTCTCTGAACTGTTGTTATAGAAATTCAATCTATAAATGGAATGATAGTGAACTGTAGTAGAAATCAGGTAAAAATGAGTCCAAAATAGTAGAATATGGATTAAAAATGAACTTGGTATAATTTTACGTAAACATACTAGATATATCAACATTTCACAAAATAAATGTTATCCATTCAAATCAGCGAGGTCGTTCATTAGAGCCAACTACAGAGCTCTGCTTCTACGCTTGTATGTGGCTCATGATGACCGTATAATGACTTATTTCATTAAATGCATATTCCATAATGAGTTTTACCATACTGGAAGGAAAGCCGGAATCAGGAGGTTTGGCAAGCAACACGTACGATTAGGAACTCTGCGAGGTAAATGCGCTAACGATCGAGCAATTGGGGTTGATAAATGATCTTAATTACGATTTTAAGTGATTGAATATCAATGATGTTTATTTATAGTAATTATATTGTTCAAGGATGATTATTATAGAAATTGAAAATCCGGATTAACAGATTAAACTGGATCAAACCAGATTGAAAAATGACAAACTACAGTTTCATAATAGGTTTTTTGTTGTAAAAAAATTGAACCGTAAAATCTGTTTGGTTGCCGGTTATAATGAAGTAAATTGGTAGAAATTCAATCTATGAATGGAATGATGGTGAAATGTGGTCGAAATCAGGTAGAAATGGGTCGAAATCGGGTAAAAATGAGTCCAAAATAGTAGAATATGGATTGAAAAGGAACATGGTATAACTTTACGTAAACATACTAGACATATCAACATTTGACAAAATAAATGTTATCCATTCAAATCAGTGAGGTTGGTCATTAGAGCCAACTGCAGAGCTCCGCTTCTACGTTTGTATGAGGCTCAAGCTGACCGTATAATGACTTATTTCATTAAATGCATATTCCATCATGAGTTTTACTTATTGGAAGAAAATCCAGAATCGGGAGGTTTTGGCATGCAACACGTACGATAAGGAACCCCTGCGGGGTAAATGTGCTAACGATCGAGAATTTGGGATTCACAAATGATTTTAATTATGATTTTAAGTGATTGAATATCAATGATGTTTATTTAAAGTAATAAATGTGTTTAAGGAGGATTATTATATAAATTGAAAATCCGGATTAACTGATTAAACTGGATCAAACCGGATTGAAAAATGACAAACTAAAGTTTTGTACTAGGTTTTTATTGTAAAAAAATCGAACCGTAAAATCGTTTGGTTTCCGGTTATAATGAAGTAAATAGGTATTCCCGTATGAAAAACATCTGATGGTTGATCATAGTCTTTGATCTGCGACATGCAAATAACTTTTCTCTAGACCTAGCTGCTATAGAAATTCAATCTATGAATGGAATGATAGTGAACTGTGGTGGAAATCAGGTAGAAATGAGTAGAAATGGGTCGAAATCGGGTATAAATGAGTCCAAAATAGTAGAATATGGATTAAAAAGGAACTTGGTATAATTTTACGTAAACATACTAGACATATCAACATTTCACAAAATAAATGTTATCCATTCAAATCAGCGAGGTCGGTCATTAGAGCCAACTGCAGAGCTCCACTTCTACGCTTGTATGAGGCTCATGCTGACCGTATAATGACTTATTTCAGTAAATGCATATTTCATAATGAGTTTTACCATACTGGAAGAAAAGCCGGAATCGGGAGGTTTGGCAAGCAACACGTACGGTAAGGAACCCCTACGAGGTAAATACGAGCATTTGGGATTGATAAATGATTTTATTTACGATTTTAAGTGATTGAATATCAGTGATGTTTATTTAAAGTAATTAATGTGTCTAAGGATGATTATTATAGAAATTGAAAATAGGGATTAACTGATTAAACTGGATCAAACCGGATTGAAAAATGACAAACTACGGTTTTGTAATAGGTTTTTATTGTAAAAAAATCGAACCGTAAAATTCGTTTGGTTTCCGGTTATAATGAAGTAAATTGTTATTCCCCATATTAAAAACGTCTGATGGTTGAGCTTAGTCTTTGATCTGCAACATGCAAACAATTTTTCTAGACTTTGTTGCTATAGAAATTCAATCTATAAATAGAATGATAGTGAATTGTGGTAGAAATCAACGGGAGGTTATTGTGTCTACTTATGTAAGTCTCTCATCACTTGGAGTTCTAAGAAGCAGCAGGTTGTGGTTAGATCCAGTTGTGAATATGATTATAGGGCACTGTCTAATTTGGGAGCTGAGATCCAATGGATCATTCAGATTTTGTGGGAAATGAAATTCAAGTTGCATGTTGTTCCAGTGCTGTGGTGTGATAACACAAGAGCTACAACTCTGGCCCAAAATCATGTGTATCATGCTAAACAAAACATATTGAGGTGGATGAGCTACATACCATCCTCAGCCCAGGTTGCTGATATCTTACACAAAGTCCTTGCCTATATCTACCTTTTGCAACTTCAAGAACAAACTAAATGTGATTGATCCACATGTTAGTTTGAGAGGGGGAGATAAAATTAATGGTATTAGTGATTAATTATATGTGACATGTGTATGCCTAAGATGAGTGTCAAGTGTCATTGTATTGAGATGTGTGCTAGATTCTGTTAGCTACATTTGTACAAAAGCATATCGGGTACCAAAATTGATTTAATATTGAAAAAAGTTCATCTTCTTCCTTCCAGCTTAAGCTTAAGATCCATCAATGGAGTCATTCTATTGTTTCAATTAATTCAAACTTAGATTGAGGACGAACTTTTGATATGGGAAGTTTCGAATCTCCTAGCCTAGATGGCTATTTTTTTCAAAAAATGTTGGCCCCCAGGTCAGCCATTCTATTGTCAGTCTCATTTCCGCGCCCTATTGCATGCTTTATCCAAATGATTTTATCCATGAACGGCACATGCGAATCGCCATGCTTTTGAA